>CM056574.1:131829496-132477353 GCA_029721435.1 Gymnothorax reevesii | reverse complement strand
TAAGTTGGTGGTTATCCATCCATCCTTGGATGTCCCTCAGGCAAGCAAAGACCCAAGCATAAACTTGGATGTCTAAAAGTGTTCACACAGCAAAAACTTTATGTGACAGAGATACTACCAAATTTGGTATATGGGTTCCTATGGTCACACATGACTCATGTAAAAAATTAAAACATCTACCCTGATCGGCCATATGATGGCACTATAGAAATGCGTGACATATTTTAGACTACAATATATTTTCTGAACTGGAAGTCGTAGAAGCAACATTCTATTTTTGTTAGATTTTGCAGATCAATACAAATAAATGCATATAAGCCAATCCCATTTGCAAATTGTCTGCCATTTTGAATTGTTTGTAAACCTTTAATTTGTATTTCCTCCTCGATGGTGCAATCAATTCGCTCAAAATTTGGAATACAGCATCTTCAGATTGTGAAGGATGTGAAAAAGAGCAATCTATATTAAGATTACTTTGATTGGCCAAATGATGGCACGAGAGAGATATAAAATGTCTAGGAGGAGAACTTCTGAACCGAAGGCCGTAGAAACTTTTTTTATCCAGGCTTCTCTCATGTGATTCTCCCGTTGTAATTAGTCTGATTCTGTACACCTGATTCCTGCATAGCATGTGGCCTTCCCTGTGTGTATATTAGCAGTCTTTTCTCTCACAGCTCTTGTCAGAACGTTGATCAATACTTCTTTGTGCAGAGTGCCTCGTATGCCATTGAATATTATTTCTCTTCTAATGGATTGTCCGACTTTGATTCTTGCCATTGCCCTTTTTGTATTGTTTTCGTCTTTCTGGATTTCCACCCATTTTTGTATGACCACGATTTCTGTGTTTGGATGCCCTGTGTATGATCGACTACTTCTTTTGGCCTTTCGTTTTTGTTGTGTTCCGGGGTTCTGGCCTTTGGCCAGAACAGTACAGCATTTATGGTTTTAACAGTTTCATGTTTCAAGATTTCATAGTTCATAGTTTCATGTTCCATAGTCATGTTCATAGTCACAGTTTTAACAGTTTCTTGTATCAGGTTTTTGCATTTCATGTTTTACATTCCATGTCCATGTTTTTACTTTTCCATGTTTTTGTTTTCGCCAGGTCTGCCATGCCACTCCACCGCTTGTCTGCGTTCCGCCCCGTGCCTTCGTTGTTGCACATTTCTGAGGTCTGGTTGGCTTTGGTATTTCCCCTTCCTTCCATGCTGTGCTGATTCGGGGCTCTCTAAGCTTAATTGGCAATTAACTGTTTTTAAGTTACTAACATTTACTAACACTCACTGGGTGGTGTAATTCTTAGATAGGCACATTACTAATATTACTAATTTAGACAGGGAGTTTATTGTCATGATTCCTGCTTTGCTATTTCAAGATCTTGCTGTGCTTTTCTGTTCTTAACATTCATGCTTGCTTCCAAACTGCATACTTAATTGGTACTTAAGCTGAGCACGCTCATTCTCTTAATGAGCAGGTCATGTCATCCAATCTCTGTCCATGTCTTGATCTTGCCATGCCTCTTGTTTCTGCTTCTCCAGGTGTTGCCCCTCATGTGTCCTTGATTACTAAGCCCTTTATTTGAATGCGGTGGAAGTTGGCTGGCAGACAGTGTCTCAAGTTCTTGTCAAGTTCCCTTGCATATCTAGTTTCAAGCCTTGTTCTAGCCTCTTGT
Organism: Gymnothorax reevesii; assembly: GCA_029721435.1. Classification (NCBI taxonomy): domain Eukaryota; kingdom Metazoa; phylum Chordata; class Actinopteri; order Anguilliformes; family Muraenidae; genus Gymnothorax; species Gymnothorax reevesii. The sequence goes on along the minus strand of CM056574.1, from coordinate 132,475,681 downwards.
CAAGTCTCGTAATTATAGCTCTTGTCTTGTGTGTGTATATATATAGTCTTGTTATTTATTTTTCTTGATCATCTTGCCTGGAGTTTCCAGTGCCTTTTGTTTTTTGTCATTTGCATTCTTTGTTTATAGCTCTGTGTAGCATACCTTAGTTTGTTTTTTTGCAACCCTTTGGGCCAAGTTTTTTGTTGGCCCTCGTGCCTGTTTCATTTTGTTTTTTTCAATAAATCCTCATTCCCCTTCACCTCGCTTCTGGTGTCTACCTGATTCCATATCAGTTTTTGTACTTCTGCTCATCTGTCTTACTGGTTCTGATCCCTGCCCGTCTAGTCGACACTGTTTTTGGATTTCGTATTGTGGCTTGGCAATTCCTGTGTTTTTTGGCTTTGACTCGGACTCCATCAAAGGCATAGGTTTTTTGGATTTCCCTCTCTCGCATACGGTTTCTGAACTATATGTCACACCTACATTGATATAAGGAGTTGTAATTCCTTATAGGAATGTCAGATCCTCACCAAACTTGAGATCTACTATCTACAGGCCATGCGCCTGAAACACACCAAAAATTTGGAGTAAATTTGTCCACAGGGGACACTACAGCAAACAAATGATCATAACTGCTAAACCAATTGGCTGATGAACTTGAAATTCTGCATGCTTCATAATAGCAAACTGGTTTCGGTTGGTTAGCCACCTGTTCAGTCTCTGGCCAGCCAATATCCCATTGGGTCCTCAAGTTCGTTCACCTGGTTTTACCAGCTTGGTCCAGCTGGAGACCATCCATGACCAGCCACAGACCAGAGATCACTGACTGGAAGTGCTGAAAACACTGTTTAAACACTCTCAGTCAGAGAACCTTTCACCTTAAATCCCAGCTGTTCTCCTCTCCTCACAGTGACCTCTCTGCAGCTATTGCTGCTGCATCTTTCCTCTGCTACATGAAAACAGAGCAGGTGTCTGAGAGCAGAACAGACGGGAGGTCAGAGGGATGTTTGTACACCCTGTGAAAGTGGGGAGAAGGAACATGTTACTGCTGAAAAGCAGATTAAAGCTGGGCTGCTGTGCAGAGCTGGAAGAGTTATGATGGTTCCTCTTGTAATCCATCATATCTGGCCCCCTAAAGACCTCCTGGGGCAGGCAGGGCATTGGGCTTCAGAGCCGCCATGCAGGTGTGCAGTTTAATCCTCACTCCCAGCTTAACTTTCAGCACTCAGCCTCTCCTTCTGGACAGGTCAGAAGAACTTCAGTGTCTCATATTATATTCCCTCCATTTCATGCCTGTGTCATGTCTTGCTGTTTTTGTAAATAATGCAGCCCATTCTAATGAGCTCTAGCCCGAGGATGCCGCTGTCTATGCCAGAACACTTGACTCTTTTTTTTTTTTTTTTTGATGGGAATAAAATGAAAATTAGCTTGTGTAAGAGTGTGACTTTGTGCTGTTTAATTCTCTTGGTATCAAAAATGAGTACTTGTTTTGAATGCATACAAATTGATCTCAGGCTTATGTGCATGAATGAATGGCCACACGCCACCAGACATTAATGACTTACCTGAAAATGTCATTATCTCCACTTTTCTGGAAGAAGATCTACAAAGTCGGTTACAATTTCACTTTTACCCACCAGAAAATGCAGAACAAGTGCTACAACAAATAATATGGTTAAATTCTAATATACTTGTTGATAGAATGATGATTTTTTTGGAAATGCATGCTTGATACAAGTATTATTTTTATAAGGGATATTGTGAATGAGGATAAGAAACTCATGTCCTACAAGCAATTAACTAGTTTTTGTGGAACAGGCAGTACATTACAACAATATAATCAACTTATTAGAGCTTTACCAAGTGCTTGGAAATCAAAAATGATAAAAAGGAACAGGAGGGCATTTAGTCTGTAGGCCTCATATTTACCAGCAGCCATACCAATATACAATATGCTCTAAGACCTCAAACTAAGCAGGCGAGGGTTTAGTCAGCACTCGGATGGGAGACCACCTGGGAAAACCAATTTGCTGCTGGAAGAGGTGTTGGTGGGCCAGAGGATTCCCTCTGGTGGAATAATCCCCAATGCCCCAGTGCAGTGATGGGGACACTGTACTGAAGGAGACGCCGTCTTTCGTATGAGACTTTAAACCGAGGTCCTGACTCACTGTGGTCATAAAAGATCCTATGACACTCTTTGATAAGTGTAAGGGGTTCCCCGGTGTCATGGCTAAATTCCCAACCTGGGTCTTTCGACCTGCCACCTCATCATCCCCCCTCTTATCTTACTGCCTGTGCAAATTGCCCTCTCCCTCCCCACCTCAACCCCCAGGGCTCCCTTGAAAAAGAGATTTCAATCTCAACGGGACTTCCCTGGTCAAATAAGGGTTAAATTTAAAAAAATATGAAAATGGTAAATTAGTTAAAGAGAATAAAGATTTATTTAAGAATTAAGAACTTAGTCGCTATACCATACAGGATTCTAAATAGTTAGGAAAATATGTTAGATACACTAGTCCCATGGAATCAAGTTTTCAAAATCCTTTACGATAAATCACTTGATCCAAAGATGAGATATTTTCAATATAAGCGAATATATAAGTTCTTAGCAACTAAAAATTTTGGTACTGTCCTATAATAGCCTTATTTTGGATAAAGGTACAAGGCTAGATATCTCAGTACAATTGTACACAATTACATTTATTTAAAGTGTTACTGGGTGATATAACAAAAGGAACACACCTAATTTGTAATATAATTGTATATTTAGCAATAATATTTATTTTTGGGTTGACATCTGTGGAGGCATTAAAAATTGTGAATTGAAAAATTTTGTCAAAAATGACAGTAGAATTGAGTGTGTGATGGCCCATGAGACAGGACTTGTAATTTATGCCAAAAGATGGGATATACTAAGGGAGGCTGAAGGTTGGGAATATTGAGAGATGGAATAGGTGAGCTAATAACTACTAATGTAAAAGGTAGAAAAGCATGGTGAATGTAATCGTTATTGAATTGTATTTCTATTTTTTTTTTTTTTTTTTAATTTATTCCTCTGGTTCGTATCTGGGCTATAATTATGAATATACACTGGGATGCAGATAAGTTATGCCAAAGCTTTCTGCTTCCCAACAAAAGGTTGATTAAAATTTTAAACTTCCTCTGGGGATCATGAGTTCAGCACCATTCGGAAGCTCTAGATCTTCTTGTCGCTCATTGATTGAGGTCATCATCAAGGCATAAACATAAGCAGGAATGATGATGAAGCAGATGATGATGATGATCTAGGTAAATATGTTGCCATTGCAGAAGAAGGTCCATTGGTATTTGCGCAATGGAGCTGAAACGTTTTGACTTTGAAATATGTATACATGATTGTCCTTGATTTAGGGCAGAGTAGTGGTTTTCGCTTCTCAGCAAGAAGGGTCTGGGTTTGAATCCAGCTTGGGGACTTTCTGTGTCAGACTGCATGGTCTCTGTGTGTTTGAGTGGGTTTCCTCCATGTATTCAGGGTACCTCCCACAGTTAAAAAATTGAATTCCAAGTTAAATGCAGATGATAAATGGCCCATGAGTGAGTGAATGAATGTAGGGAGCCCTGCGATGGATTCATGTGGTGTGCAGGGTGTTTTTCTGTCTTTCACTTCTTGGCAGCTTGGATGGGTTCCTAATTAGTGTAAAATATTAACGTCAGATGAACTTATTGCAAAATTAAGACATGACCTACTTGCAAATTACACGTTTTGATGGGAAATACCATGACTCTGAACTGCCCATCATTTATGACAGTGTCTAACATGGAGAATATGCTGGAGCCATTTCTCTTTAGATAGTTTTTCGACCATCTAAATGTTGTGGAACACTGAGATCTTCTTACTTAAAAGTGAAATGCTTTTACCACAGAATACCTGCAAAAACAATGCAAAGCAAAACTTCCCTTTTTTATTCTCCAGAATTAATTACTCCTCTATTAGTATGCTGAGCGCTGTGCTCTCACAATACGAGTTTACACTTCCTGTGGATTCATTTCCGCCTCTGATGGCCCACTGCTTATTGTTATAACTGGAAAGAATAAACTGAAGCTAAGCTCTGGGAATTCATGATAATTTTTGTATGGTGACATGTTTACCACCACAAAGTGAATAATGTCTCTCCCAAGACCTTTTTCTTTACCACAGTGTGGTTATAGTGACATCCCCACTGTCTCCAATCAAACCTTTTACATTTAAATTAAGAGTCAGCGATTCTTAGATTAGATACAAATTCAGTGGATTCCTGAAAGTGCTAATAACATTACTGCTCCGTTAACATTTTGGGACAAGCTAGTTATCAGCAAAAAACCAAGATACTGTTTTTTGTGGGTACCATGACAGATGCATCTTGAGCCATGGACACTTTTCATGTAAAAAGATAAAACAAGTTGCTTTTGTGATGATTGTTGATCTACATACCTTTTGATTTGTAACAAAAGAGCTGATTGGTTTGCCGAATCATTTTCCTACTTCTGATTCGTGGCTTTTATCCTGCAGTAAGCCCTTGGTGAACAAAATGAAGAGGTTTTCTAAAATACGATAGGCTTTTTTTCAGCACCAACATGCAAAAGCAAGGTAGGCAAACCGCCATTAAAATGAGAAGAACACAACATAGAAACATATTGTAGAATCTGAATGTTTGGTTAATTTTGCTCACAACATAAATGTCAAAAATAATATTGTTGGAACACATGCTTATTACGCGTGTAGAATCTGAATGTTTGGTTGATCTAGCTCAAACCAGAGCCAGCAGTAAAACTTTTATGACCCTGCAGCCTGTCTGTGGGGGTAGCATCTCTGGTTCTGCTCAGCTGGAGGCCGGAGCCGTTAAGTCCTGGCCGCCCAGTTCTCCTCTGAAAGTTACATCACTGTCCCCACTGAAGTTAAAGTCCAGTTACATTAATCTGTTTAAAACAATCTAAATCTCTGGGAAATTCATAATATGTTTATGTTCAATATCCTGTGAAGAAATCACTTATATACTTAAAACTCAAACTATATAATACTCCATATTATGTTTGGTCTTCTTCTTCTCGGGGGAATCCAAGGAGTTGAATGGAGCATGTTTCATTTCTCTTGAAATTATGGATCATGCTGTTTGGGAAACTCTTATATTGGTCAGATTCTGCTCTCCTCTCTATGCTGGCACCTCAATGAGATTTGGATTCGGCCCTCCCATCCTCCGCCTTGATCGGTGGCGTGGTTTTGAGTGCTTAAAAGCAAAAGATTCTAACCGGAAGGGGCTCTCTTTTTCAAGATCTGGCACGCGAAAGGTGAGTTAGGGAGAATCACATGCCGCCTCGCTTCCCTCACCTGGGTCTGTGCATAAGAAACAGATCTAGGTAGGCTGAGAGGGATGGCACCTGAGTGTCTCCTGGTCACGTGGTGCGGCCTTGCCCTGCATGGCCTCCATTTTTCCAGGTATCAATTTATTCTCTCTTTCTAGATTGTGTGTAACTGATAATTGGCTTAACGTTGATTTGTTTGATCCAAGTTTGTGCCTACCTGGTGATTAAATTATTTTTATTCCGTTCGGCTTGCGTGGCCTCCGTGTCACTTAATCTTTTTATTCTTCCTAACCCCGTCTCGGCGGATACCTAGGCGTATTATCCCCAGACGACTGGCCTGCGGCCCGGTGTGGGAATAGGTTGGTTAAGTTGGTTAGACGACCATGATCTACCTACAGAAAAGATTGATGTATGGCTGGTTCTGGGGTTTTAGCCTGAAGGAAAACCATGGATGAAAAGTCGGTTATCCATTAAAATTCCCTCAAGGAACCCATAGGCGTGCAAATAATCTGGGTTCGCTGTATATATATGCCAGCAGAGGCTATTGCAGTGATGGTTGACTTCCAACCTCTAATCTAACCAACGAACCTAGGGTCCGGACATGGTGTTAAAACCCAGGAACATTTATGTAGCGGCGGTGGTTGTCTGTTTGGAATTCAAGGTATAATCAACTTCATGTTTTTCCCTAGAGTCTGAGTAACTGGTTTACACTGCCCTGAGATTCATGCAATGCTATCCCCAAACGATAAATTCTAATTCTAATTTAGAGTCAGATATTTAATGAGGATATAACTAAATTTGGTATTTTAAATGTTTTATGGGGTCAGATTGATTGCAACCGTTGTGTTTTTAAGCCCCGTCATTGGACAGAGAAAACTATCCATTTTATTGAGATTCACACCAGCCAGGAAGTTGCGTGAATTAACGCCAGCCGAGAAGAACACGTGAAACCTTCAGCCCTCTGCAATGTCCGTTCTTGGTGTTGTTTTGTGGGATTTTACAATATGTTTTATACCAATGCATCAATTTTTGATACCGTATAAACAGAAAGTTACTGTTATTTTCTCATACATTTATTTTGTTTTTCTAGTTTAGAGATTACCCACTATAAAGTTGTGAAAATATTTATGTGACAATGATGTTTTCTGTAAATTATTACCATTGTTGAAACCATTTTATTTTTCTAGAGAAGTAAAAGGTTATAAAATTGATTTTCATCTTTTAGAAGTGTTCTCCCTGTGTTCTCCTTGGATCCATGTTATTGCCTGCAGTAACAATATAAACAGTGCTTTGACTGGAGTTAAATGTTGCCACAGGGATCAAGTATATTTTTGTTCTAGTTCTGTGAAAGCAGAACGGTATGCTTTTGGGAAGGCTGCTGGTTAAAGATTTACTGACACTATGAGAAAGTTCACAAAGCACAGTGAAGTACTTTTCAATCTAGTTTTAGGGGTATTAAAATGACACAATGTTTGCATGGTGATTTGTCAACTTATTGTTTCTTAGTTTTGCTGTCAGAAAAATGTGCTTATGTTGGCCTCACTACTTGAGCAGAATAGTATCTAATTAATGCTTCTTTAATGGTATTTGAATGGCGTTAGGATTGGATTGCTGCTTGGAAGTATGCAGTGTGTTTCATTGACATGACAATGGCATGTTGTTCAGCTGGCTGATACAGTGTGGTTGAGGTGTCAGGTACAGTGTCCGTCAGGTGGGAGTGTTTGTCTGTCCCTTGTTTAACCTGCCACAGCAGCTGCTGGAGCAGTGCTTGTCTTACAGGAGCTGCAGTGAAAAATGTTTCCCTCTCACCTGAATATCAGGCCTCTTCTTCCCTTCTGGGCTCATTGCCCCTGTTATTTTATCCATTCCTGCAGGAAAATTGTCAATTAAAGTACTAAATGAGATTTAAAATATCCAATAATTTTAGCTCTGGCCTGGTCTTCACTTGCTTGGCCAAACCCTGCATCAAAATTAATTTGGAAGATAAACATATTTGCATGGTGAGAGTGATTTTTTAAGTCGCTGTTATGATGTTTGGTTTTCTCACTGTCTAGTTCTCTCAGCAGTGTATTATATCAAAGTCAGGTATTCCTCCGGGGGGGCTGTTGGTGTTTCTACAGCCAATTGACAAGGGCTGAATTTACCAAACAAATGGAGATACTACATCAGCTTCCAGGGTCCATGCAAGTAAAGATGAAATAGTTTAATGCTTCCTGTCAAACACCAGTGAGCCTGGATAGATTTTACTGTTTGGCTTCACTAATGCGGTACCTGTATTTCATATTTTCTCATTGTCAGAAGCACAAAAATTATTTTACTGAATTATTCAGATGTAGCTTGGCATAGTACTTCACAGTTGTTTTAGATGCGCTTTTCCTCAAAAGAAGTCTTTTCTGCTGACCCACAGGAGTCGCATATCTTCTGAGACGGACAAAGTGCTTTGTCTTGGTAACTGTCTCCTACACAAGTATGTAGAAAATAAAAGTTTAATAGGAGGACAAAGTTGAATTCTTGGGCTGTTTATGGAGCCCTGTAACTGTGGTTGCTCGACTGCTCGACAATGACTCGACTGCATTGATCCCAGTAATAAACAATTCCATCAGGGAGTCTTTTAAACCACAGTGTTTTCTCTAACCCTGAGTTAACTTCAAGCATACTCACTTCAACCATAAATAACTCAATAGGATATTTAGCCATGCACCAGATCCTCAGAAGAAAGATGCATTGCACATACAAAGAGGGCATGATGAACCATCCCAGAAGTGGCAAAAACTCGAGATTAAGCATGTTTCTATTTTAACATATTTGGAAGTATCAATTGCAAGGTTAAAATATTGGCCATAGGAACACAAGAATGCAAAAGGGTGTCTTTGGGAGTCATGATATACTGTATCGGATGAATTGCCCTCTTGTGATTGCACAATGATGAAAAACCCGTGCAATATTAGAACTGAGCAAAAGTAATTGCCACCAGAAAAGCATTGGCCAAAGTCCTGAATCCAGTAATGGAAGAGTAGTGGAGTAAAGCTGAAAATGTCTTCCACAGACCTTGCAATACTGTAAATAATCTCCGTTGGTAATGACATTCTCACACTGCCTTTCATTTTATGCCCTTTATAAAGGTTGCTATACCTCTTAGAATCATTCTTCATGCTTTTTATATACTGAAACATTATTATTCATATTGAAAGAATCAAATAATCTTAATTAGACACTGTTCCTACTCTGGAACCAGTAGGTGAGTAGGTGAATTCTTTATTGGTAAAAGTCCATTGTAAATGATCTATTAACTTTCAAAGGACATTAGTATTAACCCTTTAATTGTTTTATTACTGTCAACAAACATATTAACATTGTTAAATGGTCTGTGATGTGAGGTTTTACGAAATGAACCAAGAGCAAACACCAGTAAAATGCAAAAAGGAGGCTTTATTTCTGAAGGGGGAAACCCCCCAACAGAGCTGGCAACAGTACAATGTCCGCAATCCAAAATCAGAATCCAAAGGGCGAAATCCAGAGTCATACACAGGGCACCAATCACAAAAAATCGTAGTCAGACAAAAGAGGTCAAAAAACAAGAATGCGGCAAAAGTACAGGGAGTAGGCAAAGCTCGATATCAAAGACGGTCCAGTCAGAAAGATAAACACTGAGAGATCAAGGCGAGAAACGTGGCACGAGAAAACTAGGGAGAACGATCTGACAAGAGTGTGAAGCAAACAGACATCTTATATACACATCCAGGAGAACACATGACCAGGGAGAACAGGTGCAATCAATGTTAACAATGATCAGGGAGAGACACATGAGGAATAAACTAATCACATGAATTTGGCAAATGCCAAAACGCAGACAGGGATCACAAGACAATCCTATGAACAAACAGCTCTGGTTAAGGAATACTAAAAGTGCATAGTCTAAAGAAAAGGAAAGCAAGAGATATAAGTGGAAAACTGCAGCAGAGATAATTAGGGATAGGCAAGGAGGCGGAGACTAGAATTGGGCGACAGCTGAGAGATCATTAGTCAATTAGTAAGTGCAGCTATACAATCCCAAGTGCTTGTTAGTAAGTTAGTCCAAATATACAAGGTTAGTGTGGATTAGTATTTAGCAAAAACAATAAACTGTTAGTATGTGTTAGTAAGACAGTAAAAGAGAGAGGAAGGAAGAACACGAGATAATGAAAGAAGATTGAAACCCAGAAACCAATAAATCACACGAATGAGTGGCACACAAGACAAGGGACCGTGAGCAAAGATACACACATGACAAGACAGGGGAGACAAAGTGTAAAGCATGGAAATGAAAACATGGCATGGAATCTGAAGCATGAAAAAATAATAAAACGTGAAATCTAAATTACCAAAAACACAATACATGATCCTAAGAATGGTCAGACAAGGTCAGTGGTCTCTAAACACAAGAATCAATAACATGGCAGAGCCAGGCACAGAACTTAACATGACACGCAGAATCATAACATGAGCAAAAAGCAGAATCACAACATGTGAACTCATATCAGGTTTCTAATAATAGCTCTTTATTATGTTAACGCCACTAACAAATGTGATTTGTGGCATTCTTAACACCCATTGTCTAAATAAAGTTAATAAACAACTTATTAGTGTTGATTAGTGGTCCACAAACTGTTAAGGTTTATATTAAGAGCTCATAAATATCCTACAAGCCAAGAATAAATGTGTTTTATCCTATTGCTAATGGTCATTATTAAATCTTATTAATGTTAATAAATATCTTATGGTTTCTAAGGTATATAAAACTTGTTAAGTCAACAGTTGAGAATTAACAAGGTCTATCTACATATTTTATCAAAACTGAGTTATTTGGGTCAAATGTTTTCAAAGTTTACAAGGTCCACTGTGAGCACTTGATCTCCTGATATAAGCAGTGGCTAGCCGTCAAAGGTCAATGTTACAAAAGTCTAACTTCATATTTCCTGCTTCCCCTAAGTATCAGAAAGGTCTATCTACAGCTGGCCAGCAGCATCTAGGTCATGTGATTGGAAAATCTGCAAAATTCTGCAATGATGTGCAAAGCTAAATTCTATTTTATCTTTATTTTCAAAAGTTTCATTTGCTTCAGTGTGTTTTACATGTTCGCTACAATGTATGATCTTTAATCCACGAGAGTAATTAAAAATAATGAAACATGTTTTGATAATGTTAAATAACTCCATCGTCTTTTCATGGTATTAAATTGACATACTCATGTTTCACTCACTAACCACCGTGCGTGCTACTACGGGCAGTTTACGATAAAAAATTCGGCAAAACCGTGCTTTGGACTTGCGTAACACCTATGTGTGTTCAGCGCCATGGAAGGTCGCAGACTGGCTGTGAAGACTTTTCATCCTGCTCATGAAAATTCTATGGGTCTTGTGAAAAATCAAGAACGCAGACACTACGTACGGGACCCATGCTCATTTTTTTTCGCATAAATCAAGTCAGCAGCACAGCTAGTTGGGGCTTTGCAATGACAGAGTTATGCATGAGTGACACATGAGTGATTGTACGAGTGACGTGCTTCAAAAGTACTACACTTAGTCTTATTAACGTTAATAAACTTCTAATTTATCTTTACAAGCTGTCTATAAACATTAAATAACTTGCTACAAGGGTCTTATAAACCAAAAAGTATGCGTTGATTACTCTGTAATTATCCTTTATAAAGTCTGATTTATGATAATAAGCATCAAATTAATGTTTATGACAGGTATTTCAAATGTTGAGAAGTTTACAATAAGAGCTTTTAAGTTCTCATAAACAATTATAAATGTGTCAATTATGCTTCTATTGACACTTATATTGAATGTTTTATTTTTATAACCACTTTATAAGTAGCTTATTATGTATTAATTTCTACTTATTACAAGGTTCTAAATATAAAGTATTAACGGTGACAGTGTAAAACATGGCCACGTCAATCTCTGCTAATGTTGGCTCATATTTGCTGCGGTCATGTGTAGGGTGTAAACAGCTGCTGCACTGGAAGACTTCATTCAGCGCGCATCTCACCAATGTGCGTGGCATTACGGTGATGCACTCCTGTGGGGCAATGGACATTTGAAAACTTGAAAGGAAAATGGAGATAAAAGCAGCTTCCCAAAAATGGCTGTTATGAACAGCTGATTGCCCTGAGGGATAAGAGCTTGTTTAATGCATCTGGCTAGAGAGCATGACATGAGAGATAAGGTAGAGAGATCTCAAAAAATGCATACAATGATTCAATTATACAGCTGCCTCTAAATAGAATGCATAATTCCAATTCCATGAATATCACCAACCAAAGTTAAATTACAACTTGATATAAATAATTTCTTTGTGGCCAAGGAGAAAGGAGAAATGATAAATGATGCAAAAATAATGATGAATTAAATCAATTTTAGGAGGACCTCTGCATTCATACGTATTGTGTAAGAAATTTCAAATTTTTATCGCATCCATTATTTATCCTGGTCTTTTCTGTACTTGGTTCCTGTGTCCAAAAATGATTTCAGGGAAGCATTTCAGCCACAGAAACAGACAAAAAAATCATTACAGAAGTTGCAGGTCAGATAAGTGACTTATGCCTGTATGATTTATCAGCAATGGCAAAGGATTTATGCAGGAGTAGATTTATGAAAGTAGTTGACTTTCCTTTGCTCTGATAGTTGGACTGTCCAATGCAATGAATTGTGGAGGCTTATCTGAAGTTTTGAGATTTTTTTTAATTTATTATGATAATTTTTAAAATTTTCTGCTGATCTCCCTGTACTGCGTGCTCCGTCTATGAAACACAGACCAACACCAGTCACTATCCTGTTCGTGTCGCTGGCTGTGAACAATATGCAGTGATTTTTTTTAACCAACTCACTGTACTGTTAACTCAAGAATACTCCATTAAAGGATCATTGGCAGGTGACACATTGACCTGGTCTTGTCTTTAGCACCTGCTGAGACTAGCAAATCATTTTTGCCTTGTTTACAGTAGCAGTTTTCTAAAATTAAGAAAGTTAAGACACTGTGTGGACTCTAAGACAAAATTATGTCCTAGAAAGTGCACAAAAAACACCCGGGATATCCTTTTTTTTGGTCAATGGCAAATCATTTTTGACAGCTGAAGAAAACATAGTAACACTTTACTTTAACCTCGCAAGTTGATAAATCAGTCATATACATGGCTGTCATAACATATCAAAACTGATTAACTCAATTTATGTCAAATTACGGTAACACTTTACTTGAAGGTATCGTCATAAGAGTGACATGACACAGTCATGAACATGTCATAAATATTATGTAATGTTATAAACGTTGTCATTAAGTGTCATTTGGTTTTTGAGTTGACAAGTTGACATTGTTTGGGTTGTCTTGATTATGACAACTTTGTCATAAGTGTGACATGACACTGTTATAGCCGTTACATGACACATGTAACAGTTATGACAGTGTCATGTCACTCTTATGACAGTACCTTCAAGTAAAGTGTAACCCAAATTACATAATACAGCCATGCTTTACAAGTAAGTATTATGATAGATGTTACCCTCATCTGCTAATTAAAGTGATGACAGTTTGAAGAAATTTGACAGACTAACTTCATGTGATATGTAGCTTCCGAAAAGTGTCATATCATGTATACTGCATTGGTAAGTCAGTGGTAAGTCAGTACCAGACTGCCAAGATTTATGATTTGTCAAAATGCTCAAAGATACTTTAGCCTATATGCTGCGCTGTATCAGTTAAATGATCATTGATTTCCCCTAAATTTTACATAATCTGCTGCATTTAAAGCTTTAGCAAAAATGAACAATGGCCACTCAAGCCTAATGGTGCAGTGAATTACACTAAACAAGAATATAAACACACCATGTCAAATTTGTGAGTTTTTACCGGGATTCGTCTGTGAATAGAACTCTTCTCCAGCGTGCCAAGAGCCATCAAACGTGTACGTTTGCCCATGGAAGTTGGTTCCGACGCCGGACGGCGGTGAAATCCAGACCACGGTGAGGACGCCGAGCGTGCAACTTGGCTTCTCGGAGGCGGTTACGGACTGTCTGCAGACCAACGGTCTCATCTGCTGAGCGTATCGCTGATCTGAGCTGATCCCGCAGGTAGAAGAGCCGGATGTTGTGATCTTGCGCTCGTGTGGTCACACGTAGCCGACGTGGATGAGGTCGATTTGCAGTACTGCCCTTCTGTCGGAAACAAACTCTCAAATGGCCTGTTGTCCGATAGTTAACATTCAGCGGCACAGCGACCCCTCTCGTGGACATCCCTACATCCAGCATGCCAATAGCACGTTCCTGTATGACCTGAGACATCTGAGGCACGCTGACTTTTGACAAAATTTGACATTTTTGGGTGGCCTTTTATTTTCCCCAGTATAAGGAGTGTCTGGGTACTGCTTATTCTGTCTGATCACCGTCAGGAAATGCCACACCCATGTAGGCTACTGAGTGAAATCACTGAGCAAATGCTCACTGACAGAGAGATGGATTAAAAATGGTACACGCATCCAGAGAAATATCCCTATTGTACAAGGAAAAGTCAGCATATGCTCACTTAGAGTTAACAAGTCCATGTGGCATCAATATTTGACATGGAGCATTTATATTTTTGTTCAGTGTAGCTCCACGCGTTTCTGGTCTGTCTGGTGCTCTGAGATTCATTCTGTTTATGCAGTAATTTCAGTTAATAAAGACTAAATTAATGTGTGGTCTGGTGTGGGGTAAACACTCAGTGATGTCAGTTGCCCAGTTTCCTGAAGTCCCTTTGCAATCCCTCTTCACCCCTTTAATTATCTGCCTCTTAGGGAGAATTAAAGCTCAATTCTCTGTCATCACTAGCAGTTTCCCTTTGGAACAGACAGCAATGTAGGCTTAAGTGTCCTGATTGTGAAGGGAATTGTGAAGACTTCTGAACCTGTCTCACGTTGCACGGTCTACCAATCCCCTGCACTCTGCTGAAATGAGCATCGTTTGTGTGGTTCGTGATAGGGCGTGTTTCTTTGGCAGATTCCACCTATATATCTGTCCACAGCTAGCATTCATGTGACACTTATCTCCCCAACTACCAGACTATTTCTTATTGCCTGGTCTTGGCAAAAGTCTTTGAACATGATGTTCCCTACCAGTTACAATACAAGACCACCTCTACCTACCCAACTGACATTTAAATGTGGATTTAGAACTGGGTACAGCACCTCTCACAGATTTAAACTAAATTTTATGTTTTCATTATGTTGAAATTGTTATGATTCTGCTCTGTTTGATCATGTTTCTCTGTTTTTGATATTTGTCTTTTTGGTATTTGAACTTTGCACTGTCTGACTACTCTTAGAATGATGTATTTTGTTCTGTTAGTATTTCATGTATTGTCTTAGTGTGTACTTTTCTATATTTTGCATTTTGCCATAGTCACATTCCGGATCATGTTTTCCAATTTGCACTGCACTCTGTCTCCCCGTCTGGTCTCTTGTCTTGTCATTGCACATAGCCCAGTCCTGCGTGTTACTCTTCGGGTGATTTATTGGATTCTGGATTTCAACCTTCCTCCGATCTCGTTTACTTTCTTCGCCTTACTTTTCTATCTTACTAGCCATACTTACAGTTTGTTATTTTCGCAAGAAGTTACTAACACCAACTAACATTGTATATAATACTAACTCACTAACAAGCACCAAGGGATTGTATAGTTTCACTTACTAATTGATTAACAAGCTCTCAGCACTCGCCCTGTTCTAGTCTCCGCCTCTTGTCTCTCCCTGATTACCTTTGCTGCATTTTCTGTGGAAGCTCCACATCTTATCACACTGTCCTTCTTTTAGTATGTATGCACGATAGAACTCCTTAACTGGAGCTGTACGTCTTCATATAGGTTTGTCCCGTGATCCCTGTCCGCGTTTTGGCTTCTGCCAAATTGCATGTGCTTAGGTTCTCCCGCATGTGCTGCTCCCTTGTAATCAGTCTGACTGTCTGCACCTGTGTCTCTCACCATGTGATCTCCCTGGAAATGCATATTAGGTGTCTTTTCACAGTTACACTCGGTCAGATCATTTTCCTCAGTCTTCTTGAGCCACGCTTCATTCGCCTTGATTACTCAGTGTTTATCTTTCTGACTGGATTGCCCGACAACTGAAATTTGCTTTGCCCTTTTTGGATTATTGTTGCATCTGTGTTTTTTGACCCATTACTGCCCGACTTCGATTTTGTGGATTGCTGCCCTGTTTACGATTCGGATTGCCCTTTGGTTGATGAGTTTGCTTCTCCTACAAACCTCTGCCTGTGTACCGAATCTGTTTTGCTCGATTTTTGTGTTTGCTGCCCTGGTTACGACTGGATTTTGACTTTTGGATTGCAGACTCTGTACTTTTGCCTTCTGCCCTGCGGGGGTTACCCCCCTCGCTCGATAAAATCCTCTTTTTTTTTTTGCAATCCTGTGTTCTCGCATCTGGTTCCAGATTGATACCTCACAGAAATTCTAACACTTAAGATCATTTTTCTGTTATTGCAACCTTTGCTATTGTCAGTCGCATGGCATCTTACTCATGGAAACATGCCATACTCAATCATCTCAAGTCCAGTCAGTCAGATCACTCCCATTTTTGCATGCGAAGCATTAAATCTTACTTTGTGATTGATTATCATGGGATTCCTCTTGGATTTGTCCAGGGGACTCTCCTGTTCTGTAACCACTAAATACAGCTAGTTGTACACATTTTCAGAAAATTCTGGCTGGGTCACCAACGCTATGTATATGATACACACACACACACACACACACACACACACACACACACACACACAGTTCATATAACCAATTGCAATTCAAGTATATTGTTATATTGGATCATATGGATGAAAATTGTAAAGGTTTTGTGTCTTGTGCACGCTGCCTTGTACAGAGGACCGGAAGTTGACGCCTGGAATCAGATGCACGGATGAATTTGGTATATTCATTAAGCCACGCCACAGGCAGCGGGCAGAAGTGTAGCAGACAATACAAAAATAGGAACAGGGGTTTCAAAGATAGATGTATACAAAGGGTAGAACTAGTACAACAGTAACTATGTATTACACAAACAAAATGTAAAAATAAGCAAACCGATAACAGTATATACACTATTTTAAGCTGACTGAATTAGTTAATAGTTAAATAAACGCATTATTTCCTTTTTTTTTCTCCACTGTAAGTGGATTCCTGCGAGCATTTAACTGTGGTTTACATTTAACATACACGGAACTGTTGTATACTCATTGTAATATGACAAAATAACGGATAAAAAAGTGCGAGTTAAATTAGAGGTAAAAATTGTGAATGTGAGAGGTAAAATAGTGTACATGAGAGATAACAGACCACGAGAAATAAAAACTCGAACGTGAGAGATAAAGTTTAAATTATGGCTTTCACGGCACCTCATACACACACGCACACACTCCACATACACGCAGATGCACTTGCTCAAACACACACTCACGCACATGCAAGTGTACACGCACAAGGTATACACACACACACACATACCTTTATATGGCTGTACTGACTTATATGCATTCTGTACAGCTTGTAAAACTTTCACCATACCGCAAATATGCCTAACCCTAACTTTGCATCACTGCTAACTAACTGGAACCCTAACTTCAACCAATTAGCTGTAATCCTCTGTGCGGGCCATTCAAAATGTGCTGGCAACCCTCTGTAGTTTCTCAAGACTTGGGTTCACGCCAGAATAGCAAGGTCACACATATTCACACACAGATGCACACTTATTTAAACAAACTTTCTTCAATCATTAAATCTGTGCAATACATTTGAGAGCGAATAGGTTCCAAAACTACTTAGTGAGGGCATGTAGGAAACCAACAGGGCAGAGCCTGCCCCACTTCCTCTATACAAAACATCACTTTCTCATGCCATCACCTATTTCAGTGAGTTATTACTGCCACAGATCCCACCCATTGCCTGACTGGTGGTCATAAAACTGGGTGCAGTATTTGTAACATTAGGAGGAACAGGAGAGTAATTAGCCCTACACAGTAGAATAGATGCCCCCCAGCTGAGAGCTCACCTGGCCTTGCAAAGGGCTTTACACTCCACCTGGCATGGGGCCCAAATGTGGCCTAAACCACTTGGAGCCAGGAGCCCAGAGGCAAAGCTCACAACAGCACTTTCAAAAATGGGACAGGATACTTCCTAATGAAAATGCCTGTCTATGATAAAAAGAGAGATAAAACATTCACCAATGCCCTCTGCCCACTGTCTGCAGTTTCATTTATTTTTCTCCCGTGAATGGGCAAGATCATGGGCTTCCAATTTTAAATGTGATTGAGTCAGGCACTGGACATCCTGCTATAAAATGAGGAAAACTAAATCCCTCCATCCATTCATCCCTCTGTCTGAATCTAATTTTTCTCCTCAATGTGCTTGACGATCTGTGAAACTGCACACAGGTACTGAGCATTGGCATAAGCAGGGACTGACAAAGCAAATTTTAATATTTTCCATAATATAAGCCATTCATGAGCTAATTAAGTCGCTTACAAGTGTTTCTGGCAAGTCTGCATGGACTTGCGGCACACGCATCTCTGGAAGTGTGTCCGTGACTGTAACACATGCAGTCCAGTGTGTATACTAGTCCAGAACTGTAAATCAGTTTATTCAGTACAGGCTACTATTGTAGATAAGCCACTGTTGTGTAATTGTTCACTTCATACCTACAGCAAAACAGACTCTGAAGTAACTAGGTATGGTCTGTATGAAATTGGTAAGGTTGAGACATGGTGCAACCCTTCCTATCCTAGCAAAGCAGTTGGCTGAATTCAAACTAATTATTTAATACAAAACTTGAGTAGTCTAATACAGTCAGGGGACACATTATGCAAAAATACGTTTTAGAATAATGCGTGAAGGTAAGATCTGCCTGAGAATTTAATGCGTACAGTCAAAAACATGCATGCATAAGTTTGGACATTACATGCGCCACTGGATTTTGTTGCTCCAGTTTCATCCTTTCCTTTTTAACAACAATTACAAAACTACTGATAAAACTGACCTGGTCATTTACAGATGAGCTACCTGCTGGATCTGGCTCTCTGTGCTCTGCCTCAGCTAATTTGTTCCACAAACGGTTTCGAATTGATTTCATTTAACACTGTGTTAATCTCACTCAATAGGGATGTGTAAACTGCACTGCACAGCAATTCATTTGACTGGCTGACAGACAGCATCAGACGCTTCTCACTATTCATTACTATGGAGCAGCTTGGTTCAGATAAAAAGCAGGGCAGCAGTAAATTGCAAAATTTGGAAAGAAAATGTTACTTTTTCTAAATAAAAAGAGAAATACTCAAGCACTCTTAGACCCTCTAATGTGCACCAGCGGTAGCTGCATACATTCAGCATCAGTAGCATTTACGACAGGTCCATTCTGTACCTGAAAGGCAACTTTGAATTTTAGACCCAGACCAGGTCAGGTCAGGTGGATTATAAGGGGGAGCCCTGAAGACCTCAGCCTGAAAGATATGACACGACTGTGCTGTGGTGTCCGGTGGATCAGTCATGTATGACAGTGACTGAAAGAAAAATCACCCAAGTGGATTCTAGCAGTGGGCTTGGCCGATTTTACTTTGGCAAATCCATAGAAAATAGGCACAGCCACTATAGTAAATCCCTTCGCTCTAAGACCAACAAAACACAACAACAGTATTCTCTGAGAGCAACAGAGTGGATAGGTTTTCAGTGAGTCCAGAACAGGGACCTGAAGCCGAACTAGTCTGGTGGTTTGCATTGTGTTCCTGGACCTATGGGCTTATATTAATCCTCTCAAGCATAAATTATGATAAACTCAGTCAGCATTTTTTACTCAGTGGTTTTATACATCCATAGGGATGTAAAACAGGGTTTGGAAAAAAATGTTTTTTTCTATCTTTATTCTATAAATGACTACTTTTTCCCATTGCAATGACCTGCCAGTGGGATTTTTTGTATGGGATGATGCAATACCCTCCACTAGAGTGGACAATATGCAACAGTGTCCAAAATTGCAGGCATAAGTATATTGAAAAGTATTTCTTTTCTACAGCTGTACACTGTAGTGACCTCCATGCAAAGTGTTAAAAATTGACTGAAGAGACCACACACAGTCCACAAGAGTCCAAATTGGCTGTTTCTAAACAGAAAATAACACAAAGCAGTTGAAATTGTCCTCTTTCAAGTCAAGAGCACCCCCTGAGTGATTGAGCTGTGGTGCCCTATCATCTGGAAAGCAGGACTCCAAGCACATATTCATAACAAATTATTTCACCTGAAAATTGCTGTAATTAGTTCCTCCTCTTCTGCCGAAAGAGTTTAAAATATTAAAATCAGCAGGTGAAGAGATTGGTTTAAATGGAGATCTAAATACTTGTAGCCATCCTTTGCGAATATTTCAGCACCACAGGTCCAGAGGGCTGAAAGGCACAGAGCAGACAGTAGCAGTGTGTTAGTGTCCATCACTCTCATGGAGTGGGAGGCTATACCTGAATAACAAGCTTAACAAAGGCAAGGTGCAGCACTTGACCAGATTACAAGTCAGTCCAGCTGTCTAAAATGGTCAAGGCCAGCTTAGCTGAGGCAGAGGACAGCACTCAAGGAGGAAGGGTGGTTAGGATGGTCTGAAATTCTGACCGAAACCCTCACTTTGCCTTGATATTTCTCAACTAAGAAGTTTAACATGTTCATTATACCTGTTATGATTCTGCCTTGTGTGCTTGTTTGTGCTTGTGCGTTTTTTCCCCGTGTCTCTCTTGGTTTGTGTTTCAGCTGCATTCCCGCGGTCTGACCACCTATTCCCCCTCGGCTGGTTCCTGTGATGTCGTGTGACAGCCTGCATGCCTGAGTCTCGCTGTTCAATGATGTTTCCTCTTTCGGTTTCGGCTTTCGTATTTCATTAATTGCCTCTACCTGTGCTTAATTCTGGGTCTCGCAAAACTCTGAGTGAATGTGTTCTCTGAAAACTTTGAGTGAATGCTTCCTCTGATAGGGCCATTACTTACCGTACAAACCAGCACTTAAGGGTGTAAATATTTCATCACATAGTTACTAACCTAATTTACTCATGAGCGAGTACAAGCGTTTCTAACTTCTGTAGATTCCCCCCTAAAGCTATGCTTTTCTTTGCTGTTCTCATGGTTCTTTGGACTTGTCACGTTTAGATTACCTTAACCTAAAATGTCTAGTTTGATTGATCGTCTTGGCGTCTTGTCTTGAGTCATTATTGTTACCCGGTCCTCGTGAATTTGATTATTAATCCCATGTGTTTCTGTTTCCCCTTGAGGATGCCTGCCCTATCCCCGCCTCCTCCCTCATGTATTTATTCTGGGAAGAGCATAGAGATGTCAGATCGGACTTCGCTTCAGACACACACACGTTACCTGAACCTGAGCGACATTGAGAATCTCTGTTCCCGAGCACCCCAAGCATTTCTGTTGTTTTTCAAGCTCCGTGTTCTCCTTGTCTTAGTCTGTCATTTTCGTCTGCTTGTTTTATTTATTTCGAGCCGCTCGTTGAGTGTGTATTTCAGTCTGCCCTTGGCAGAGTACCTAAGTTCTCCTGGTCCTGTGTGCCGCATTTTCCCGTCTCTGGGTTCCCAAATAAACCTCCTGATCCCGCACCTGGTGTCCACCTGACCCGTTCCTTAACAATACCAGTACATTGCAAATGCGATTATTTGTTTCCAACCTTCAAAGCAACCTGCAACCATATATTCATGCAGCAAAGTTTCATTTTTTCAGCAAAAGAATCTCTTATTTTTTTTATATGTTGCAAAATAACAGAACAACTCTACATCAGCATATACAAAATAAAATAGCATCATTTGTGGTGAGAATGATCACGTTTTCTTGAGTCATGAGGACAAGAAACACAGCAGAAACAAACTTAAGAGAAAAGTTTCATGAGACTGACCTGCGTTATTGTAACTGGAACATAATTGTTTCTTGATTTGAACACTGGCTTGAGTTTAATTTGAACAGAGCATCAGCCTGAAGAGCTTAAAAAAATCAGGGTTTTTTAATGCAAAACACTTTATAATGAGGAGTCTGATTATGAACAAGTGATAGATGACATTGTATCTTGATGTCTGATTATGGACAGGAGATGGATGATGTTGTATCATTGTGTGATAAATTTCTCCTGAAGACAAATGACTCAAAAACTGCAGACATGATCATTGACTTCAGGGGAGGACTGTAATGCCCGAAGGAATTGGGAGGCCAAATGCTGCGGCTAGGAGATGCAGAGGCATTGCCTGGATGTCAAGCTTGGGTGGGCATTTGTTCTCTGTGGGGGAGCAAAAATAGAACCTCTAAATCAGCATAAAATACAACATGCACAACATCTTGAAACTTTATGTCAGTAGCGGCTGTTGAACTGGCGATAGGGGAAAATAATGATTGGTTATGACCTGTTTTCAATCATTCATTTAAATTACCATTACAAAAGCTCATAAAACTCAACATAAATAGGTGTGGTCACTTTTCATTAATAACGCACACCTGTCAACTCTCATGTATTCCGCATGAGTTTTAGTGGCATATTTACATTTCCATATTTGCATTCCTCAGCAATTATTCAATCAACACGTATGACATTCTCGCATGGAACTGAAGTCCTTGTGCAAGGACATTTATCAGTTTCACCTGCGTTATGACTCCGGACTTTCACGCTTTTCTTTTCTCAAGGGTTAGAAGCAATGCCATGGTCATTTAAACTGTTTAAATGAAATAAGATTATTGGAAGCTATGAAATTGAATAAAGAGGTTTCAAATGATCTTATTTCATTTAAACTATTTAATCGATAATGACACACATGCATTGCTTCCAACCGCTGAGTAAAGAAGTCGGGAGTCATAGCGCAGGTGAAACTGATAAACCTCCATGCACAAAGACCTCAATTCCGTGAGAGAATGATGTATATTTGCCATTTTCTGGGAAGAATTTTGCATTTGGAATCTTTTTTGAGAGTGTAATCAAAGAGCCCAGTAAACAGTTCCTCCTCATCCATATCCCTGTGACTGTGCCCACGCAGAGCAAGTTCACTAACAGTGAGAAACTGAATGATGACACCCTTGCTTTTAATGCAGTATCTGTTCTTTTCTATTTGGGTATGACCCAGCAGATGGACAATATTTTCACCTGTCTCTGACCGGCACTGGTACCCCTGCCACGGACTGTGAGATGCTTGTTGCTTGTTTATACTGTCTTTATCAAGTGCTTTTTTCCCATTTGTGTAGCCATATTTAATAAATATGTCCTCACGATCTGAATTAGAACAAAATTTGTGACAAAAGAAGCAAAAGCTGGCATCGCGCAGTGCTGAATATTCAAGCCATGCCATGGTCGAGTTTGATACGAGTTTGAGACGCTTAGGATAACTGCTTAAAATGGGCTCAGATGGGCGATCCATATTTAAGTCCGGAGGAGTGGACACCGAGCCGAGGGCCTGCTCTTGGGCAGAACAGATGTTTTGAGCCCTCAGCATGGGTGCAGCGCTGCTGGAGCATGGCGCATCTGCCGGGGATTCACAGGCAGTCCCCGACCTCGGCATGGATGCAACGCTCTGTTCGGTGGTTGCAGGGCTGCTGGTAGAGGCAGCACTTGCGGGAGTGGGAGCTTTGTTTTTAATTAGCCACCTATGCATTTCTATTGGCAAATATTCAAAGTGCTTATGATACAGTTGTTTGAAATGTTGAAATGTGCCTATGATACAGAATTATTCTTACAACAATCCCAGTGAGTGACTAGCAACTCCAGACTAGCAGCGCTCACTCGGTAGCTAACTCAGGTTATAACCACACGAGTCGACACACACACAGATGACAAACTAGTACACAAATTAGCTTAATGTCAAACAACAAGACTGACAAAATAAGCAGTGGAAAAAGTAGCGGCATAAGAGTTATGGGCGAAGTTTTAATTCCCTGAGAGAAACACAGGTCCTTTATGAGCAGCATAGACAAGCAGCTTTCAGAGAGATACTGAGGTTGATTGGCAACCTCTTTCTCCACCGTAGCCATTGCTGGCGACTCCATGTTGGCTGGAGTGTGCTGTAATGGACGAAGGAATCGGAGGTCAAATGCAGTGGCAAGGAGAAAGCAGAACCAGCAAGGACTTAAAATACCCACAAAGAAACAGAACAGCTCTCGACTTCCAAAACCAACGCCCAACAATACCAACCAGGAAGCAGAGTGAGAGAGAAACAAACAAATAGGGAAGAAAAAGGAAACTTCCCTGAAATGATGAACCACAAATATACTGCAAAGACATTTGCAAAAAATCCCTGACTAGAGATATCTTCTGGCTGTAGTGATAACTAAAATCAGACACTCCAGCAAAGGAGGCGTGGCTGACATCTGGCTTATATGGCTTTAGGAGAAAGCACCGCCCACACCTGATGAAACAGCTGGGAAGAATCCGATAGTAAAAGAAACAGACGTGGTCCAAATATGAGCCACAAAGAAAGTGTAAAACCACACATACAGCCAGAACCATGACAAGTACGTCCTTGCCTTACGCAGAAAACTACAGTAGCTTATGGGCAAGGGCACTATCATGGCATCCCTCTCTGTCAGTAATTCTTCAGAATGATGAAACCTTTTATGGAGAGCAATGTCCTAATGTTGCTTTTTTATCATAATTTTATTCAGTCATTACTGACATTTAGCATTTTGCCAAGGTTTGGTAGTCTTGGCCTCGCTAATGAAAACAGAAGGATTGAACAGGTCAAAGCAGGCAGTAAATTAATTGGTCTGAATAAAGCACTGCTTTAGAAAGTCTTCCTCATGCAGGTCAGGAGGGCCTAATTAGTCCTGGTCACCAAGTCCTCAGGGAGATCCTTCTCCTTCCACTGGGCTACCATTTAAAAATCAAAAGTTGTGAGGAAGTCTCAAAGTTGTAGTACTAACAATAAGATTAAGCAATACACAGTGATTATCTGGCCTGGTTTTTATTTTCAAGACAATGATGAAGCCAGTTCCTGCCCAGATCTCAATTTTGAATGAAGATACTCAACATAAACCCAGTCCTGGACTGAAATGGGATTTATGTAATTGAGCCTAACTACTACTAACACTGCTTATCAGGATGATTCCCTGGGTGGTTGCTGAAATTAGATAAGTATTAAAAGATTTCAGAAAGGCTATACTTTCTGGAGCGATGGGAGGCAACTTCACTTTACCTGGACAGCTCAGAACAACTGCACAGTTCACAGAAACAACTGTCTGACATACCTTAGTTTTCCCTAATGGAGTCACACCAAAAACATTACAGCTGGTGATTGGCAGCAGCCCCTCCCATTTTGCAAATTGGCTGAATCCAGCTTTATTTTAGTCTGATTGGTTACCTGGGCCAGAATCACACATTTATTTTAGACTTTTGTGATAAACACACATCTATCGATCCATTTTCTTCCCTGTATCCGGAGCCAGGTCACAGAGGTAGCAGACGAAGCAGAGTCGCACAGACATCTGTGCCCCTCTCAAGCCATTTCCGTCAGTTCTTTCTGTGGGATCCCAAGACGTTCCCAAGCTAGCCAGGAGAAATAATCCTTCAAGGGTGTCCTGGGTCTTCCTCAGGGCCTGCTGCCAAACAGACATGCCCAGAACACCTCTCGAGGGAGGCATGAGTCTCAATAAATGAGTAATCAAAATAAATGTGTTTCCCTTGAAATCATTGAGAAAATCACGAATGCTCATTTATTTTCACTCTTGCTTTTATGGGTTGGGATTATTTTTTTGCTGTGTTACCTTAAGATTTTCTTTTGTATACCTATGTGATTTATGAAATGGTTTCAGGTGTAATCCATTATCAGTAATTACAATGGTATCAACCCATTTTCTAGTTGATTTACACCCCACCCCTTTGAAATAATTCATTTAATACCTGATGAAGACCTTTTCTGGTCAAAACGTTGTAAGAATAATAGTAGTAATAATAATAAGAATAATAAAGTTGTTTTGAGACCATTTAAAACAGTGTGCAGATACCAGAAGATGTTTTTTTTTTCCTTTTTGAGTTGATTTATCCTGCACCTGTTGAATTCCATTTTTGATGTGTGTGCACTCTCTTTGATTGCTTCAGTAAGTGTGTGGTAGAAACACACAATGGAGCTGGCATTAATGTGAATACGCAGGAGAGGAGGGGTTTGACAGGAAGGAGATGAGAAAAGAAATAGGGAGGAAATGAAACATGAGGACTGAACGGAAGCAGAGAGCACTGCTGCAGAGCGGAGTGACGAGCGAACTGTGGTAGTGCTCATGAGTCAGGTCTCTCCACTGCACCTCGAACTGAGGAGCGTTTCCCCACATCTTCCATTCCTCAAATAACATCAATACCTCCAGCAGAATAAATAAAGAACTGCATAAAGTTCTTTTAAAGTTCTGATAAAGAACTGCACAGTACATACATTTTCAGTACAGAACACACTGTAATTCAACAAAAATACGTGAATATATCAATAAATAAATAGTAAATTAAATCAGAAGAGAATAAATAAATGAATACAAATCCCAATTCCAATGAAGTTAGGTCGTTGTGTAAAATGTCAATAAAAAGAGAGTACAATGATTTGCAAATCCTTTTTGACCTATATTCAGTTGAGTACACTACAAAGACAAGATGTTTAATGCTCAAACTGATAAACTTTATTGTTTTTTTGGAAATATTCACTCATTTTATATGTGATGCCCGCAACACGTTCCAAAAAAGCTGGGACAGGGGCATGTTTATCACTGTATTACATCACCTTTCCTTTTAACAACACTCAAGAGGACTCAAGAGGACACTAATTGTAGCAGCTTTGTAGGCGGAATTCTTTCTTGCCTGATGTGTGACTACCATTCTTGCTTGATGTACGACTTCAGGTGCTCAACAGTCTGGGGTCTCCGTTGTTGTATTTTGCGCTTCATAATGCGCCACACATTTTCAGTGGGAGACAGGTCTGGGCTGCAGGCAGGCCACTCTATTACCGGCACTCTTTCACTATGAAACCACGTTGTTGTAACACCTGCAGAATGTAGCTTGGCATTGCCTTGCCGAAATGGGCAAAGACGTCCCAGGAAAAAACGTTGGTTGGATGGTAGCATATGTTGGTCCAAAACCTGTATGTACCTTTCAGCATCAATGGTGCCTTCACAGATGCTAAAGTTACCCATGCCATGGGCACTAACGCATTCCCATACCATTACAGATACTGGATTTTGAACTTTGCGCTGATAACAACCAGGACAGTCCTTTCCCTCTTTTGCCTGTAGGACACGATGTCTATGATTTCCAAGAACAATTTGAAATGTGGACTTGTCAGGCCACAGCACACTTTTCTACTTTGCGTCAGGCCATCTCAGAAGAGATTGGGCCCAGGGAAGCCAGCGGCGTTGCTGGGAGTTGTTGATATATGGCTTTCGCTTTGCATGGTAGAGTTTTAACCCGCACTTGTAGATGTAGCCAGTGGTGCATTGGGGGCGTCACAATTTTTTTCAGGCTGCTGTATTCCCAAGGGTAGGCTACCTTGTCCAGTGTCCAGCCTTTTAGAATGTTAAAAAGGTTTATTTTGAAAATAGCAGTAGGCTACTTCATTTGATTAATGTAAAATCTGCTTGCGATTTGTGAAATAACATTAATTGGCTGAATGGACGCAATGTATGAAGGCATACACAAATTGAATGTCAGAGGGAGCATCAATTTTCCATCCCCGCACTTATGGATGTAGGCTAAACTGTTTTCGGTCCTTTAATCAGCCTAGGATTTGAAATTGCTTCAAGACACGCAAAACAACCCCACACAATAATTAGGCATGCAACGCGTGGTTCATCGGCCAAGGCCGCTGTCTCTTAAAGGAGAATTCCGGTGTGAAATTGACTTGGGGTGTATTGAAACATGATAATGACTACTAAAGTTTGTCGAATACCCCACCTTCGTATGCACGCAACTTTTCGAAATAAATAGATTTTTAGCTGAAGCTCCCAACAGGCTTACAATGGTTTTAAATCGGGCATCGCATTGTGCAAAGAAATTGCTATTATTTTTTTTTTTTCATTAACTAGGCTCAAAGTAGCTCCACACTTCATCGGTAGAATTCCAAGGCCCCGGTAGTTTATAAAAAATATTATTTATGCAAACAGTACCTTGATGTAATTTCCAGTCGCCTCCATCTTGAAAGTCACAATAAGTCGATTGACGAGCACGAACAAATAGGAAGGATAGGGGAACAGATTGCAATCTATTCGTTCTTGCTCGTCAATCAACTTATTGTGAGACAAACTAAGGTACATTAAAAGTAACCGTTCAGGGGTACGTTTCCGAAAACCTTGGTTTGAACCGGACTATGGAAGTTGTTGAAAGATAGCAAATAGCAACGCTTTTGGGTAACATAACCCCAGCTCAGTAAATTGCAGTATGGTTTCCCACATTCTGTTACAATCTTCCTAAGTTGCTTGGCTACAACAGCAGCTAGAGATGATGTGATATTCACTGTCAGATTTTTATAGAGTAGGCCACGTCAATGAATGGAGGACACACATTTTCTGGACATGAATAATAATATGCCACTATGGATTCAGCTTCTAAACCTGCAACTGCAATCGTAGACTGTTTGCATTAGCCTTTTTTTTTTTAAATTTAAAAAAAAAATTCCCGCATTACCTTACTAAGTAGCTTGACTGAACGGGGCAGACAAACTACAAAAACTTGCGCTTTTATTATTGCAGGGTTTTTGCACCCCCAAATTGCCCAACCCTAACTTCGGAGGCGCAAGAGACCCAATGGCCCCCCACAAATGGCACCAATGGATGTAGCGATGAACTGTGTAAACTGATAATGGTTTTCCAAAGTGTTCTTAGCCCATTTGGTAATATCTTTTATAGAATGATGTCGGTTTTTAATGCAGTGCTGCCTGAGCGACCAACTGTCATTTAATGATGGTTTTCGGCCTTGGCGCTTACTTGTAGAGATTTCTCTTGATTCTCTGGATCTTTTGATGATATTTTGGACAGTAGACAATGAAATCCCTAAATTCCTTGCAAAATCTTGTTCTTATTCTGTTGGACTACTCGCTCATGCAGTTGTTCACAAAGTGGTGAACCTCACCACATCCTTGCTTGTGAACAACAGCCTTACAGGGATGCTCTTTTTATACCTAATCATGACACTCACCTGTTTCCAATTAACCTGCTCACCTGTGGAATGTTTGAAACAGGTATTTTTTGAGCATTCCTCAACTTTCCCTTTTGTTCTTTTGTTCCCCCTGTCTCAGCTTTTTTGGAACTTGTTGCAGGCATCAAATTAAAAATGAGTGAATGTTTCCAAAAAAACAATAAAATTTATCAGTTTATACCTTAAATATTTTGTCTTTGCGGTGTACTCAATTGAATATAGGTTGAAAAGTATTTGCAAATCATTGTATTCTATTTTTATTCACGTTTTACACAACATCCCAACTTCATTGGGATTGGAGTTCGTACATATATAAATAATTAAATGATGTTATTCTAGAGGTACAGCAACAGCTACTGAGATCCTGTTCATTTAATCGGTGATATTTTTGGGCCTCCATTTGAACTTAAGCGGATAAAAAGGGCTTTTGCATAAAGCCTTTCTTCTCCCTTTTACATGGATTCCATCTTCTTTTTGCAGATTTGAAGATGGTAATATTAAGGAATTTCCTATTAGAAAATCACAGTGGTAACCTTGACCCCGCGCAGTTCTTTCAAGTAAGAATACTAAGCCTACTTCAGAAGTGAGGAGGTGCAATAAGCTTGGCTCTCTGCTGCACGCTGCATCTTTCTGCTTCTCTAATTGACAGGATTTCCAGTTCTGTCAGTGTGACAGGCAGAGACTCTGAACCCTCCACAGAAATGGACTGAGTAAGAGCGAGGGAGAGACAAGGAGAGAGAGAGGAAGAGGGAGAGATTGGGAGGGGTGAC
Organism: Gymnothorax reevesii; assembly: GCA_029721435.1. Classification (NCBI taxonomy): domain Eukaryota; kingdom Metazoa; phylum Chordata; class Actinopteri; order Anguilliformes; family Muraenidae; genus Gymnothorax; species Gymnothorax reevesii. Next base: position 132,446,426 of record CM056574.1, on the reverse strand, counting down.
ACAATTCTGGCACGAAGTGCAAAAAAACCTGGGAAGAAAGGAAAGGAAATTACTTGGGGACTGATTTTCTGAGACCTTTAGCACAAATAAAACCTTTTCTACAAACACTGAACCAAGAACATCGCAAATGATTTGGATCATCATTTGTTTTCCAGCAATTATTGGTTGTGTTCTTCAGAGCCCCTGAGAAGCTCCAAGAGCACTCACAGGCATGGATAACTCTAAACCAAAGTTACAGGGGCAGACACTGTGGGGACAGAACACACACTGTTCTCTAGGAACAGCACCCCTAAAGCTCTGACCCTATAATCGCTCCTGCCTAAAACTGGTGTCTGTCTGTGTTTTTGTGGCTATATTTAGAATGTTTGAAATGTAGTTGCAACGCATTTTCATGCTCATTTGTTGGGACCTATATGCATTTTGCGATGACAATCACACAACCCCTGGTCGTTCTTTCTAACATTATCAGCTTGGACACAGGAGGATGCATTTAATGCCAGAGGAGATCGTTTTCTGTTTCTGAGTTTTTTTTGGGCCTCTGCTCTGTCCAACACAGGGTTGGGTGTAATGTAGGGTATGGGCTAGCCGTTGTTTGTAATGGCTTGGGCTTCAAAAGCCTTACATATATGCCTAATATTTTCTTTACTTTTTAGGCCGCTCAGACGCGCTTTGCAACGGTGTTGGACAGCAGCAACGCCGCTGGCTGCGGTTCTGTTCTCCTCTCCTGTTTATTCAGTAGCCAGAACTTATTATTTAGGTTTACTCTCAATTCTGGTTCTCCTCCCTGGTGTCTCTTTCACAGCGTTCAGCTCTTTTCCATATCACTTCATCCTCCTAATTATAAATGCATCCTATCAGTTCATGGTCGCGATCCTGCCATTGGCTCCCCCTCTGCCCGTTTCATAACACAAGGAAGGGTAGCTAATATTTGAGCCCAGTCTCACACCGACTCGTCATATGTGACGCTACCTGACCGAGCGTCGATATCCGACAAAAAAGGAGGCTTTTGGCGTCCTTATTTGACGCCAGTTTGAAAAGGACCCAAGAGGGTTCGAGGAGTATCACAACCGACTTCCCACACGTGCATATCCATGCCATGTGTCGCCAATAGTAGTTATGAAAGGTCGTACACGACTTCCCACATATGCATTTGTGAGTGTGTAGCCGTTATCACAAAGGAAGTTTGCGTTCAACTTCCCCCACGCGCATCTCTAAGCCGTGGGTAGCTTTAATCTAGTCAAGGAAGATCTTAGGCAATTTCCCACACGTGCTCTTGCAGCCGTGTGCAGACGTGATATTGCTATGGAAGCCAGTATTTATTTTTCCCGCATTGTACACTTTGTTTGTATGTGTAGTTATGAACTGCGCCAGGTACAATTTGACGTCTTCTTTATATTTTCTGTAACTGTATAATTTGATTTCTAATTTAAGCTTGTGCCGCCTGCCGAAATAAATTGATATTTGCATTCTGTTGTGGGATTTTGATTCTGCCTTACATATTTCCTTCCAATCTGGAATCCTGGCTGCTAGGTGAGTAACGTGGACTGTCAGAGTGTGCCTGATCAACGCGCCTGGTTTCTGCAATATAAGGTGGATTTTTCATGCTGTGTTTGGTATTACAGGTTTTCCCAGTCAATTTCATACTTTTGTCATTCCAATTCATGAATGTGCATTCAAATTCACACAACGCACGCACGCGGGAATAACTGGCCATTCAAATTCAGAATCCAAGCATTCAATTTAATTTATGCGAACTTTATTTCGCTTCTGGCAAAACAAATTCAGGCATGTGCGTTCAATTTCCAAATGCGAGCATTGCATTTTCTACTTCCTACAGATTTGCGCGATTATCACGATGAGCCTGTTTGGGGCTTTCAATTTCATTTTCAGGTGATCAATTTCCTTCTTTGTGCACTCAATTTAGTGGAGAAGACAGGATAGAGTTTTGAAGAAGAGGATTATTGAGAAGAGAAGGGGGCGAACATTTCTCATAAAACAAACACACATACAGAACCCATCGGCACACCATCCCCCCAACACACACACGCAAAATTTGTATTTCCAATTCCATAGTCTTCTCTGTATATATATGTTTTTTAAGGTTCTATATTGTTCTGCTATTGTATTTCCATGATATCACTGTGATATCATGTCCTTGTTTACGTTCATGTATTCTCGTTGTTTCATTTAAAGAAATTTTAAATGATAAGGCCAAGTCAGCAGTACATCAAAACAACACAACGTCATTTTCTAACTTACACTTTTTCATAACACCACACATTACATTCATGGTGAACTTGTGAAAGAACCAACAGGCAGCTATAAACAAATGAGAACATGGGCAACTGTAAGGGAGAGCAATTCCTCAACATATCCACCAGTGGGCTTCAAAACACGTAAAATTAAAATGTCTGACGCAGTACTTGGGCACCTGTAGTGGGCAGAAATTGCTCAACATAACCATGGCGACATTTTAACACTGTTACTTCTTAGGCCTACACATCAAAAATACTCATCATCCCAACCGACAGTCATTTTTCTGAAATGAAACAGCCGTTGTATCTGCTTAGAAGTAGTATTTCAAACCTCGCGTCCCCCAATCGGTTTCTTCTGGGGGTGAGTACTAAACCTCCCAGGCTAAAGAGGCGTTCAACAGGCGCGCTGGAAGGAGTTGGGGAGTTATACTTGATGTAAATCTGTCTGATAACTGGGAACTGACTAAGAGTAACGCGGTAACAGCCGCGTTATTTGCAATAGTAACTGTAATTTATATTACTGTCTGGCAATGGTAATACTTAACTTTACTCGTTACTGACAATAGTAATATATATTACTAACGCGTTACTGACCAACACTGCTTGGATAGTGAATTTGAATGACCAGGTTGGGAATTTGAAAGCTGATTCAGTGCTGCGAGTGTGAAATGCATGAAATTGAATGCTCGGAATATGAACTTGAATGGCAAAATTATGAAATTGACCGGAAAAACTTATATTAAAATTGGCTTCGAGTAAATTCCGTTTATATCTTTTGGCGGAAGCCTTAAAAGGCACTGAACGATGAGCAGACTGTTATACTCTGGAGCTACTCGCTTTGGGCCCTAATCATAATCCCTAATCATAGTTATCTTCTACATTAAATTACTGTGTTTAATACGACTGCCAGCCTCTGAGTTCTTTCACCGAATTAGGTTGGTCAGATGTTTTTGGTCCGGCAGAGTAAGGTATAGACCAGTCATGGATCTGATGCACAACATAGCACTAAATTCATAAATTGGAGTCAGATCAATATTTATGCAAACGCATAATTTAATCGTCACCACAAATGGTTACAACTAGGATGGATGGAGCCACATGAATTGTAGGCACTACAACATTAGGACTACAGCATCCGCTAGACAAGTTACAGGCCACTTAAAAGCAGAACGTGAAGGACGTCATCACATTCGGTCTGAGGCAGTGGCCTAGCGCTGACGCTGTTGCCAGGCAATGCTCAAGACTCATTTTAGTCAATTTCGGACGTCCAATATGGCTGCCGGCGGGGATTATTTTGTCCGAAATTTTTTATGTCCCGGGCTCTGGAAGCCACAATTATTACAGGAATGTTTTCAAATTTTACACAGGTGAAGATATATATGACAATGCTCAAGACATTTTTTCGTCAATTTCAGACTCCCAATATGGCTGCCGGCAGCCATTTTGTTCGAAATTTGGGGATCAAGGAGATGCACGACTAGGTCCCTGAGGCAACCAAGTTATCTAGTTTAATACTCAGTTTTTGTAAATTTTAAGTTATTTTTATATATCTAAGTGATTTTATTTGTTGTTGCCCTCTATTGTTGTTCTTGCCCTACAAATTATTTTTGCACATTTTTGCTGTTTTTTGAAAATAAAAATAATAAACCAGAAGACACTTTTACTGTATATGCATTGTCTATTGGTTTATTTTTGTTACTTTAAGTAGGCCTAGATAATATTCAGTATCCCACTTAGTGCTTTATCACTTGCAATGTTGTGTAAATCAACCCCAGTCCGCTCTTGTCGCTGAATGTGCTCCTTTTTTGAGATTGAAAGCCATACATGGGTAAAGACATGTCAGGCTGACAATAGGATAATGGAAACAACACTGCTAGAGCTGCACAGTTGCAGCAGTGTATAACTGCTGCAATGAGTTCATAATAGGTGTATTAATGATCAATTAATCAATATTATTGGCAGAAATAGAGGGCCCCAAAATCAAATTTTAGTTGCGATTTTGCCTTGTTGCCATGTTTATTTATGATTCTGCCATATCTCGAATATAATCTCTGCCTTGTCTGACCATGCTTTGCATTTGGTAGTGGGATTTAGATGCCTGGCCATGTTTTGTTTTTGCCTTGTCTCTGTTTGTTTTCAAATTCCATCCTTGCAGTTTTACCTGGTCCAGGTTTTGTTTTTCACCCTGCATTGCACCTTGTCTCCCCCTGTCTGGTCTCATGTCTTGTGATCACTCAGCCCTATTAACCTATTCACCCTCTTTCGGGTGATTTAATGGTTTCTGGGATTTCAATCATTCCTTCCAATCTCGTTTACTTCCTTCACCTTGCTTTTCTATCTTACTAACAATACTAACAGTTTGTTATTTTAGTTAAACTTACTAACTCAAACTAACACTGTTTATAGTACTAACTTACTAATGAGCACTAGGGAGAGTATAGCTGCGCTTTACTAATTGACTAACAACCTCTCAGCATTTGCCCTATTCTAGTCTATGCCTCTTGTCTTTACTCAATCTACCTTGCTGCAGTTTCAGCCGAACCCTTGCGTTTGTTAAACTCTGTTCTCTCTCCTTTTCTGTGCATGGTAGAACTCTCTAACCGGAGCTGTATGTCTGTCTGTATGCTGTCTTCGTGATCCCTGTCCGCGTTTTGGCTTTTGCCAATTTCTTGAAATTAGGAACTTCTTGGATTTGTTTGCACTTGTGTATCAAACCTTTTTTGCCCAACCTCGAGTTATGTGTTTGCTGCCCTGATTACGACTTGGATTACATCCCTGGGATTCTGATTTTTGAATTATGGACTTTGTACTGTTGCCTCCTGTTCTGCGGGCGTTCGCCCCCTTTGCAAATAAAACAAGCTTTATGGATTTCTTGTTTCTCGCATCTGGTTCCTGAGCGTAACCTTACAATTTTGCTTAGGGCCCATGGAGGCTTGGGCCGGCTCTGGCCAGGCCCCATTAATATAATGGAAACCGGAAAGACTTTGTTTTCCCTGGCTGTTAAGGCAAACATGCTGAGGCCTTCCGCCTCAGCTAGGACCCTCCTTGGCCTAGCTATACTGTGTTTACAACAATGTGAGATATGGTGCTATGTGATGCATACTCAATACTGTGTGGAAAACATAAAGACCTGTGGCATGTAAATTCAGTATTTTAGAGATGTGTCATCTCTTGAGGTCAATTATAAGGTTTCATTTTACTGAAGAAGTGGTGATACGGTGTATTGTTCAGGTTGAAAAGGTGACATTTCCTGATTCATCTAGTCAGGCTCAGTGGTATCCTGGCAATGCCACAGGTATGATTGCTGAAAAATATATAAAAGAAAAAAAAGATTTTGAAAAGAGAAACTGTTTTACCATTCAGAGAAACAGTGTCACTCTGGTCCAATCATTCCCCAGTGTTTTCCACCAGCCACATTCTGCACACTTATTATCCTTTCAAAGAACTAAAAGTGCAGGTTTTATTAACCTAGGAGTGAGTTAGGCTAAGAACGGAAATATTCCGTCTTTTGGGAAAAACCCTGTACCTTCAGTCCCAATTTAGAGGTGATATTGCCAGTGAATCAGGTAAGATACAGAATGTATAACTTTAGTAATAATGAGCTGCTTTAGAACTGCTGGGCTACATTGTGCCATTGCGGATATATGCCTGTTTGATTGAACACAGTTTTAGATTTATTTTTAACTTCAATCTAAGGGACCCTTGAGCAAATCTCTGCGACATCAACAGTGCATTTCAAATTGCTGTATTTTGTTAAACGGTAAATCAGGCTGCTGATAAGACAGGATCCAGCAGCAGGAGGGGAGTGTGTTTTTGGCACCTCATTAATGAATCATAAATCTCCCGCATATGACTCATTTCAGCAGGACCATTAGTGCAAAGTGTTAGCAGCGTCGTTAATATCCATTAGGGGACAGCAGGATCCTTACCAGTGATGTGAATATGTAGGTGTAGTAAACAGTGAGCATCCCCAACTCAGAGGCCTGAGAAAGAGAGGGAGAGAGAGAGAGAGAGGGATGGAGAGAAAGAGAGAAAGAGTGGAAACGAGAATAATTGTCAGGGGTCATTCCTGAGATCACACAGCCTGAGCTTCTATCAGACAGCCCTGACCTCTAAAACAGACTCAAAGGGCGATTACAGTCACACAGAGCAGCTCAAATAGGGAGTGTGCTTCCTGAAAGAATACAGGGGTTAAGCTTGATGAAGCTTCTCCTTGTGTGATCTGCATTAAATGACAACCTTTATTAAATTATAGTCAATGACATGCATTTGCTGACCCAGGATATAGAGGTGATTGTATATTATGCATACAACACCGTTCTAACAATAGAAACTTTGGTTGTAAAATCAGCGGGCAAATCTGAGCATGGGGGGATGCACTAAAGCGGTGGTTTAGTGCTATTCTTAATAATCCAGTTCCATTTCAGTACTGGGTCACCAAGATCAGTCTTACAAAGGTTTTCCTCTTTTAGTAAAGATTACAATATAATGTGATTCACAGAGAAGTTACCAAGGTAATGAACCAATACTGGTTAAAATTACAACAACAAAAAAAAATCTCAATTCATAATTAAAGCATGTTGACCTTGCACTGAGTTATTGTGTGTCAAAATCGTCAGGTATTATGACATAAATATGGCCTCCTGCTCCACTCTGGTTTACTGTGTGTAACTCTCTCTCCCTCTCTCTCTCCAGCAGTTGCTCTAAAATGCATACTTTTGAGTTACACACAGGGATTTCAAGTTTTTATTTCATATTATGTGTTTTAAATTATATTTTCATGATGGCTTACACATTAAAAACAATTAAATGAAGGCTGAATTGTAATTGCAGTGACATGATTACCCGGCTACAGAGATACAAATGGCCAATTAACATTAAGATGGAAGCACTTTCAGTAATTAGCTTCCACATATTGTTCAATTTCGCATCTGTTTTCAATCTTTTCAGGAAATTGAGAACTTAAGGTCACCACATTCCTTATGCACATCAATTCTTTTATTTTACACCAAGTTAATGCAATAGCTTAAGTGATACTTTGAAGACTGTACATTCCATCATAGCTGAGTTTGCTTCAGCCAATTTGAGGAAACAGCAAGGCACAAAAACACTGACGTTTCACCCAACTGCAGTCAGCATCGGCCCAGCAGTCACGTACAGTCACACTCCCCCAAACAAATGCACACGCATGCACACGCACACACACACACACACCTAAACATAACGACCTTGCACCACTGAGTTTTAGTTTGGAGTTCAAATCCGTTCAATGGCACGGTGGAACACAGGGCCGCACACTGTGGAATTAACATGTTCTTCCTGTATATGTACGGCAGTTTTCTCCTCCCAACAGTCTTTAGATGGGCAGGTCAGGCAATTTAGAGAACCTAAATTTCTAGATATGGAGTGGTGAGTGACTGATGTGATAATGTGCATACTCTGCAATGTGTTAGCAGCCTCTCCAGTATGTATTCCAGGCCTCAGCCCAGTATACAATTAAATAGGTTCCAGCACCCGGAATGGCTGGTCACAGTTGGCACTGACACAGTCTGATTTAATCAGAATTTAGCATTCATTATGTATCAGAGTATAGAGCCTGTACTGTTTCAACCACCCACCAGATTCTCAACACTGTTACTTCAGCTGTGAAAAGAAATGCCAACAAAGAGGTGTATTAATTATCCCTGCTGTTTCTCTCAGAACATTTAGCTATTTGAGACAGCAGCTGTTCTTTAAAAACAAAAAAAAAGAAAATTGTACCGAATCGGATCATGTAGTTGAATCCTATTATAAGCACAGGAGTAGAGGGAAGCAGTTATTAAACGAAAGGCCAACTCTACATTCTGTGTGCCAGGATGGGAGCCAACATGCCCAGAGGGACAGTAGAAAAAAAATCCAAGACTGATCAAACAGTGGCAAAAATAAAGGAACAGATAGAGAAGAGGAAAGGAGACAAGAGGGTGGAGACGGGAGGGACAAAAGCAAAGAGGGGGGGTGAGAGAGGAGAAGAGAGAGGAGGAGTAAAGAGGGACATGAGAGATGAGAGAGACAGAAAAAGCAGAAAACCAGAGGAAAAGAAAATCAGGAGCTGGATTTTCCATAGACATAAAGTCTAAAGCGTCATTGTCTCTGTTTTATTTGCGCACTTGGATACACACAAACTGGTGTTCTAAAAAATGTTCACTTTTGAATCTCACTTTTACTGACCAAAATGCCGTTTATGCATAGATGATATGCCAAAACGCATAGAAGGATATCTGTTTTTAAAAATATCAGGGTACGTGTGGAAGGGGCCTTAAACAGTTTCTGAGCAGCTGCAATATATACAGGGCACTCCATACACATAATATGTGTGTACAGAAAAGGCCGCAATTCCTCCATTGCTCAGAAGATACAAATAATTGAAAATTAAAGGAGCAATATGTAAGAAATGTATGTTGATTAATCATGAAATGGCCCTGATATATCACCAGACATTAATGAATGATGTTAATTTCAAATACTTATATCAGTGACAACAGTAGCCCTGCCAGAATATTCTCATTACAAAACCGAAGTTGGAGCCCACAACTAATGTTTATGTTTTCATTTTGTGTCTTGGCCTGTTGCGCCGCCCTCTGCCTATCTCCCAATCAGGAAGTCAGGAGCATTTCGGCATCCAGGTTGCCAGTTACCACTGAGCTGCAGTTACCAGCGTTTCGGAGCACAAATGTCTGACGTTACTAAACGTAAAGGGCCTCGTTATGATTCTGAAACACGTCGTGACAAAGTCAGAAACAAAACAAGGATCTGTATAGGACATGCCTTTGAAAAATGGTGATGGGTGAAAGCAGAGAAGAATTTGAAGGCCGACGCCGATGCTGCAAATTTTCTCCTGGGCAGGTAAGATTCAGCTCAGTGTGGCTAACTTAATACTACTTAATGTAGGCACGGACATGTAAAATAATCTTTACAGTCGAATAACGTGGTTTGTTCATGGTACGTTGGTGAGTATGCAGGTGGTTGTGGGTCATCAAACTGACTTGGTAACGGTAACAAATTGTGTGAGAAATAAAAACCAAGGCTCTTCATTGCTGACATTAGCAATGCATTATTAGTCCGTTTCTCTGGCATTATGCTGAGATGCTGTGGAAACCGTTCCAACATTAGCACAGCCATTATGGCAATACAAAATGTAATTGAGACAGTACATCGGTCAAATGAGTCCTCATTCATTCTTTACGCATATTACAGTATAGACTTTAGTGGGCTATCCAGACAGAAGAGTAATGAGCAAGTTGACCAATATGAACATTGCTAAAGTTAGTTAGTCATTCGTCCCGATCTTTTCTGAACTGAACACAACCCTGTCAGAGCAAATCATTGATGATGTTGAAAGCCATGGTAGCTCCTTGTAGTTGACGTTCTTGCTGGATCCGGCAACCTAGCTGGCAACCTCTCATCTGGGGGAGAAGGGGAGGGGATACTGCACTCTGCAGTATTTTGAATGTGATTGCACTACCAGTTTTGGCTACAAACTTACATATAGCTCCTTTAATGCTGACAGTGTCTATTTTAACGTCATATTTATTCATTTCAAATTAAACATGCTGAAGTACTAAGGCAAAAAGGGAAAAAGGGTGTCCCTGTAAAAAAAGGAAGAAAAAAACTGCACTATATGTAAGGATAAGTTAGGAACATTTTTCCTTGCATCAGCAGAGCTGCAAATGAATTCTGGGAGGTTTCAGTCAGATATCCTTCATCTGCCATCCCTTGCCTCAATGCTTCGGAGCAAAGTCGCTTCATCATTGCAGCAACCATTAATTGTGCGTGTTTGTGGAATAATGAGGTGCTTTAATTATGACGAGCCCATATGCTGCAGAGTGCTTCACCGTGGCGCTTCTGTCATCTGCTGTTGTAATGGAGGGACTTTAGACAGACAGCATTAGCCCTGCGGCATTAGCCGACACATTAGTGCTTTGCTGATGCTGTGATGAAGCTCTGTACGGGGAATCCGCCTGATCTTCGTCACCCGAGCGGCTCGTCTTCACAGCAGTGATGACAGCAGAGTGTTTGGCTTGTTTTGGTAACAGAAGCAGAGCAAGACTCATTATTCTGCTTTCTGCTGCTCAGAGCCATTCATCTTTTCTTTCTCTTATATTATTTATTCAAGATTTGGATTACACGAGAACCAAAGCACAAGCATATAGTATTTCTGAACAAAATATTCCAAAATTCAATAATTGAGAACTGACTCTTTGAGAACATTTTTAAAAACCTGATGCTGTTTAACCATTTGTTATGGGAGACATAATTCTTGCAGAAAGATAACAGGTGTGGCAGAGGGAAGTCTGAAGGTCAGACGCCCTGCAGTGATTCTCCCACTCAAGAAATAAGTTTGTGGAATTATCTGCACCTCCATGCTGAATAATTGATCTCCTTTTGCTGCTTGGGACAAAATGCTGGGAAGAGCAAAATACTTCTGTTTTTTTCATCTAAATTTTAAATGTCAATAGGCATGACTCAAAAGTGGAAACCAGCCGACAGTCACTATACAGAGAGCTGGTAAGCTGAAGTTTACAGGCAGGATTGGGTATTCAAAGCCAATGATTTAGTGAGCAGGTTAACTCCGAGTAAGCGGCAAACCTTCTAAAAAGTAGCCCTGTGATTTCATTAGAAACATGATACATTATTGATTTGGTATAGTGCATAATACAATGCAATGATCTTTATTTTTCCCCAGGAGCTGCTAAATTAACGATACAGTTGCGCTTTTTTTCTTCAGAAATGCGAAAAATATGACATTCCGTTCTTCGCTATGAGGATATCTGCTTTCAGACGTAACGGTTTGATAGGCGTGTTGTTGCAGCATTTTCGATTACTCTGACAGCTTGACAGGCCTCCCTTACCTAGTTACGGTTGCTAATGTAGGACTGGTGGCTGTTTAAATGAGGGGCTGAGCAAAGGCTCAATTATGCCACTTCAGTCAGCCACAGACAGCCCACTTTAACATTCCCACAATGCGAGTCAACTGGATATGCAACATTATGAGATGGACAGTGTGTATGTGTGCTGCTAAATGATGGGTGAAATGAAATGACGTCTGATAGTGATCCACAGGAAGCTGTCCCACCAGATCTTGTGCAAACCTTAACTGCACTCAATGCTCAACACAAACACACTGTAAGTTGACTCATACTGTACTTTGATGCCACTCCACTTGGCAAGGCTGGCTTGGATTTCTTCTGAGAGAAGCTCAGGGGGCAGAGAGGGACACAGGACCACCTGAGAGATTAAGGACTCTCTTTTAGGCTGGTCTCCCTGTTGCGAGAGCTCGGAAATATTCATGAATCACACTCTGCTGCTCACCCATCAGGAGAACTATGATGATAATGATTATCATCATAACTATGATTAATGAATCCCCAGCAGGGAGACTCTACAGCCTCTCACTGGAATGGGTCACATGACTGGCCAGTCGCTATGACCCCACAGCTGCCCTATCCACAGCTTCTTCAGAGGGAGTGCTGCATGTTTGCAAAAAAGTTCACGAAGCCTAGAGTAACAAAGTGTTGCTAAGGCCTCCTAAATGTATTACATCATATTACATTCATATGGAAGTGCAATCACCTGATTAATGCCCCTACTCTATATGCATTCACAAACACACACTAAACTAACCTTTCACAGACACCAACATCCTCCAATATCACAATCCTTGAATAGACCCAATACAATAGAAAGCCCCTCAGGTCATGACCTTTCATTTGAACTTAATTTTAGGTCAATCGGACAAATGGTTCTGAAGATATGGCCAAAATGGTAATTTTCTATCAGAAGGTGCCACCTGGTGGCAAAATATTGAACCATACAGGTATGATGTCATCATGTGACACCTTGTGAAGTCATGACCTTGCAGCTGCACATAGTTTCATGTCAATTGGACAAATAGTTCCAAAGATATGGCAAAAATGGTGAATTTTATGTGACAAAGCTCCACCTTGAGTCAAAATTTTGAAACAAACAGGTATAATGTCATCGTGGGACACATCCTCAGGTCATGACCTTTCATTTGCACTTGATTTGAGGTCAATTGTACAAATGTTTCCAGAGATATGATCAAAACGGTGATTTTTTTCCGTTTTTGGCCCCTAGTGGCCATCTGGAAATTGTAAATCGTCCAAAATCGTATCAGTTCTTCTTCTTTATGATACTCACTTATATGCAAAACTTGGAATTTCTAATTTAAATATTACTGAAGTTATCGCGCTAACAAATAAATCAGTTTTTGGCCCCTGGTGGCCAATCTAGAAATCGTAATTATCCAAAATGGGATCAGTCCTTCCTCTTTATGAAACTTACTTATTTGCAAAACTTGAAATTTCTAATTGAAATATTATTGAAGTTATCGCGTTAAAACTAAGGGCGGCGCGGCGGTTGGACCAAAAACATAATATCCCATTCGGGGATATAAATATTATATGAACAAAGAAATCAAATTCAATAACTCTGAAGGCATTGTATACTCCTGTTCAGGGACATTCAGTTTTGTGAGCAAGCATTGCCAGTTTATACAGATTTAAGTAGATGTATAAGACCATGCAGTTTGTGTGCATTTGAAAAATCACATCCGTGGGCGTTTGAGTGTGCATAAGTGATTGCGCTAGGATGCTAAGTTCAAATATGATGTTGATAACTTTGATTGAGCATAGCTGGAATATTATATGGACAGCTTAATCTTACATGAGTATGTGTAAAGGTATGTTATGTAAACCATCAGTTTACATAATTGTGTGAGATTGTTGTATAAGCCTGGTGCAGGTGCAAGGCTAGAAAGGTACACAGTTCCAATGTTTGGATTCATGCTTTGTTTGGGGGCATCATCCTGGAGTGAGGCATGTATTGAGCAGACCAGGAGAGAGGGGGCTGTAAAACTTTGTTTATCGTACTGTCCTGCTGATGCGAGCCACTGAGCTGCCAGTGCAGTTACTGTCCTGCTCCATTAGGGGACTGGCCCAGGGCAGTGGCTTATAGTGGCCTGCCAATACAGTGTCCTGCTCCACAGGGGGACTGGTCCAAGAACACTGAACTTGTGCCTCGAAACAGTGGAATTTTGCTGTTTTTACTGACCTGGCACAACGAGGAGACTGGCGCGATACAGCAGTAGCCAAGAATCTCGGAACCACTTTATATCTTTAGCATATCAATGAGCTAGCTAATGATATCTAACAAAACTAGCTGAATAGCCTATAGAATAAAAATAACTGCGATAGCTTGAGCTTCTTAAGTAAAATGCGATTGATTACAAAAGATTAATTTTAGGAAGCCTAGCTCGTGAATGTTAAAACATAGTTGGCAGGTTATGATTGGGCGAGTACATTAATGAATTCTAGTAACAATTTTTAGTCAGTGTTTATCTCAGTAGATTGTGATGCTTCCATTCTGCAGCATAGAAACACAATTTTAGGCAGAGGGACACTCTACCTTGGGAGAGGGATGAAATATAGCCAAATGATTTTATCATTAAAAAAGAGTTTATAACAACTCCCTGTAGGCTAATTTATTTGAAAATGTGGTGGTCATTTCTGAAAAAAAAAAAAAACCCATGAAAACTAAAGGAGGCTCGATAATCAATATTATAAGCTTGGTAATAACAGCAGTCGCTCTGATAAATACTGATTCGATTTATTCATGGCTAATCAAGGTTGATGTTCGTACTATAAGCTGTGGAAAACAGGCCCAAACAATTAGGTTATATTAGAGTCGCGAGGTTAATTCAATCCCTTGCCTGATGAACAGCAACAATAGTCCTCTGCATAGCTCAAACACCCTGCCCTCTGGACAATCTGAATATTTTTTTAACCTTTTCTCTAGTAAGGATTGACGGTGAACCATGAAGTCACTTACAGTGTCTTCACTAAAGCCAAATTGCTTTTTGGAAATGGCTACCGTATTTTCAAATAAATTATACGGAGTTGTGATCAAAAGTCAACTTCAATTATAAATTCATAAGACTATATTACACACTTCTGCCTGGGTATAATTATAGCCTTCTACCTAGAATTATTTTATTGCCATTGAAAGAAACCGCAACAATTTACTGAGATAAACATCCAACTGAGAAGTGGGATTAGAATTCATTAACATTATACTTGACAAATCATAAGCTGCAGAATATACTTAAAAGTTCAATAGCTGGATATCATCTGTCCAGATCATTCACATTTTTAATATTTGCACTATCAAACTTGCACTTCAGCACACCTACTGGTTACTACAGTAAACATGGCAGCATGACGCTCTCTGCAGATTTCTATATTTAGCCTTAAAGGGTTAAGTCTTCATGCTGAAGGGACATTACAGATTCTACAAATCAACTATTCACCTCTGGATCTAATCATTTTTATTCAATGCATTAGCACCAGTGGTAAGCAATGCCATTCTGGGAGATCCTTCCTGTGGCTTTTCTTTTAAACCCTAAATCGGCACACACAATTCTACTGCACCAATCAGTAGGACAAAAAGACCTGTAGCTGTTAGTGCTGGGTTGAAATCCGACAGTAGACGTCTCTCAACAGACACACATGCTACTTCTTCCACTTAGGATGTAGTTAAGCGCGTCATGACCATGTGGTGGACTGCACCATCATGTAGCAGAGGAAATGCCCTCATAAATATCTTTATTTACTCACAGGATCACACTGTTCTACGTGGCCAATACATAAAAAACAATGTTCCTCAATGTCAAATTGCAAAGGCTTTGAGGGTCTCATCATCGACAGAGCATAACATCATCAAAAGATTCAGAGAAACTGGAGAGATCTCTGTGCGGAAGGGACAAGGCTGAAGACCTTTACTGGATGCCCGTGATCTTCGGGCCCTCAGACGCCATTGCATCACTCACCGGCATGATTCTGATATTGACATAAGTAAATGGGGAATACTTCAAGAAACCACTTTCTGTAAACACAATCTGCCGTGCCATCCACAGAAACCACCTAAAACTCTATCATGCAAAAAGGAAGCCATTGTTGAGCATGATCCAGAAGTGCTGCTGTGTCCTGTGGGCCAAAACTCATTTAAAATGGACTGTAGCAAAGTGTCCTGTGATCAGACGAGTCCAAATTTGACATCCTTGTTGGAAATCATGGGCTTCGTGTCCTCCGGACTAAAGAGGAGAAAGTCCACCCCTCCTGTTATCAGCGTTCTCTGATGGTATGGGGATGCATTAGTGCATATGGTGTGGGACATTTGCATGTTTTAAAAAGTACCATAAATGCTGAAAGGTATATAAAGGTTTTAGAGCAACTTATGCTCCCCCCCCAGACGACATCTATTATAGGGAAGGCCTTGAGTATTTCAGCAGGACAATGCAAAACTACATACAGCAGCTATTACAACAGCATGGCTTCATAGTAGAAAACTCCATGTGCTGAACTAACCTCCCTGCAGTCATGATCTTTAACAGATTAAGAACATTTGGCGCATAAGTAAACGAAAAGTCCATCAAAGGGGACCCAAAACTGTCCAGCAGCAGGAAGCCTGTATTATACTAGAGTGGGACCAATTTCCAACGGCTAAACTCAAGAAACGTGTCTCCTCAATGCCCACACGCCTCCACACTGTGTTAAAAAGAAGACGAGATACTACACCACAGTAAACAGGCCCCTGTCCCAACTATTTTGAAACATGTAGCACCTATCAAATTTGAAACTAGAGACGCTCGTAGAGTGCAAACCTCCGTCAAAGCATCACACTCCAAATGTGCATGAGTGGAAGCAAAGTTGAGTTATAGCGTGCCATAGGATTTCAAGATGGCTGCCTTGGCAGCAATATTGTTTCACTGATCACAGTGAAAATCAATAGGGTCCACCAATGATGTAATAGCAATCCACCCACAAAATTTCAGACAAATCCATGCATTACTTTTTGAGTGATGTTGTTTACAAACAGACAGACAAACAAACAGGGGCAAAAACATTACCTCCGCCAACAAAGTTGAGGCGGAGGTTATGAGCTCATTTTGTGGATAAAATTGTAAAATTTCTGTTTCAACATTGACTATGTTATCTCTATTGCGAGTGGAATACTGGCTGGTGTGATTTGAAAGTGATTGCATTTTGATTTTATTCACAATTCACACTTTGTTCCAACTATTTCGGATATAGTGAATATAGTAACTATTAATGTACATTTAATTAATATCTTTACAAATATACATTTGTATTACTCAGATTAACATGTTTGTTTTATCAAGAAAGGACATTCCTTCTGGTTATGCCACCTGACTAACTGGTTGCACCGCCTGACATTTGCTTCTAATTCCCAAATCTTCAGGCATGTACTTGGACACCTATATAACCTTTTGACTTTGTTAGCTAGTTCATTCATTCATTTTTACAATACAATAAAGAGTTTTAGAATAAAATATCTTTTTCTTAGTTTTATATTGGTTGTACCACCTGACATGTAAACTGAACAAGTCTAACTAGAGAAAGTAGCTATTTTTTATCAGTATTTGAAAGAGATCTACATACCTTTCACTCATCAGTAAAGGTCACTTGGGGTCCTTTAGATGATGCAATATCATGTTTACTAATCTCTCTTCAATTTAAAATAAAAGTATGAATGCGGCTGCACCGCCCTGACATGTCAGATTTGCAGATTTCTGGACAAATTTGTTTTTAATATTCCAAACAATTTTTGAACAATTAAACTATTGAGCTTTGTTTATTTGAAAGGTTCTCAATACAACATTTATGCCCCCATATTAATATTATATTACATATTTAATACATTTCACATAGCTTTAACTTGCTTGGACGGTTGCGCCACCTGACATTTTGATGGTTTGAGATGGCAAAACATAAAATATATATCAGGGGTATTCACTTGCAAATCAAAGAGGTCCGAATAGGAAAAATTCCTGCATATAAAGGTCATCATATCTAAGTTGCATCATAATACTGTCACATATAATCATACAGGCTACATACAATCATAAATAATACTAAAAGTAAAAGGAATGCAAATGTACTCCAAGTCAAATAAGATCTCCATTTCAAAATAACATAACAGCAAATCAAAGCTCTGAGACATGACTGTGCATCTTAAAGTGATTACATTTTAGAAAAAATAGATAAAAAGTGTATCTTGAGTTTCCTTTCTTCCCTCTAGTCTCGTGAACTGCATAGTTTAAACTTTTTTCACATTCAGCTGGGGATTATAATATCAGGGACTTTAATAATAAAAATGAATTTCTTTCTCTCCCACAGCCTACTTTCTCCTGTTCAGTGAGAGAAGTGAGCTCTGGCTTTGTCTGCCAGGATTTTAAATCTTCTGAAATGCAGTATTGTGTTCAGTGGCGGCTGATGAACTGGCAATAGGGGAGGCTCAACTCATCCCTTAAAAATAATGATTGGTCAAGACCTGTTTTCAGTCATTTAAATTACCGTTCAGGAAACTCCAAAAACTCTCAACATTATCAGGCGTGGTCAGTTTTCATTAATATTCCATACCTGCCAGCTATTGCAATTCATGCATTTGCTGTGAATGAAGTGGCATATTTACGTTCCTCTGCTGTTGTCAATAACTATTCAATCAACGCGTATGTAAGAGATTCTTGCGCAGAACTAAAGTCCTTGTGCATGGTGGCTTATCAGTTTCACATGCGTTACGGTGATAATGACTTTGGACTTCTCGCGCTTTTCTTTACTCAGGAGTTGGAAGCAATGGAATTGCTTAAAGACATTTCAAATGATTTTGTTGCATTTAAACAATCATGAAACACATGCATTGCTTCAATTTGAATGAAAACAGGTCATGACCAAAAGTTATTTTTAAGGGACGGGTTTCAGCCTGCCCATCGCCAGTTCATGAGCTGTTTAATTTCGCAGTGGCGGTTTACGTTTGCACTTTTCACTAGCGGCACCGTCGAGTATATGAGACACAGTGGCTTTGAGCTTCCAGCGGGGAGGATAAACATATAAGATTCTGTCCATTCCGCTTTAAAAGCTCTGTTTTCGCTGTCCACTTTGCGCCGTTTAGAACAAGCCATGTCATGTTTCTTCACTATTACATACTCAGCCTTTCTCTCACTGCTGCTCTCTCTTTCGCTTTGTGTCTCTCCAGTGCATTTCCTTCCCATTACTTTCTGACACGACCGCAGGTAAACTGCAGGAGCAAGAGGGCCTGCACCGCCCACACAAAATGCGCGGTTACGTGGCTACTGTAAAGTCTGGAAAAGAGGCAGCTAATGAAATTAAAGCTGCCAAAGTTGAATAAAACTCAACGAAACTGACGTTTAGTTACAGCTCTGGGTCCGGATGGGACGGCGTCTGGGTCTGGACTTGGACCGCAGTCCGCCTATTGGTGACCTCGGACATAAAGGAAGGCTCTGTCCAGCCGATTCTGAAAATAGTGTCACTTAGTGACTTTCATAAAGTTAAAGAGGCCTTCAGTTGGCACCAAATTTGTTCAAACTGGACCTCCAGTTGCCAAGATCTGGCACTCATCCCAATTTCCAAAAAGAGTTACTGCCCTTGATGGAATGAACCAATCACAATGAAAAAGTTAGCGCTAAACCTGCAGACTACTAAGTAACTTAAAGTAAAATCTAGAGATTTGGGTTCATTGGATTTTTTTTCCACAACTGCCACAAAATGTGTCAGAATAATAATATGAAAAAAAATCTCAGTTCTCTCCCAATGAGAAAAAATGCATTTTTACCACTAATTTTAAAAGCTCTAACACAAAAATTACTATCACACATATCCTCTCTGTTCACAGATAAAAACACTTACTAACACTAGCACACGTACTCCAAATTGCCCAGTTTAAGAAACTTTTACCTTATTGGCAATTTAAAGCTATTTTACGTAAGCAACGGACAAAAATTGTAATTTTTTTTTTTTAAATAGAACTTGATGTAATTTGCATGTCAGGGTCTGGGGCATGTCCAAGTTTAGAGTCTCCTATCATATTCTGTAGTTTGCCATTACTTTGATTAATAATTACTCAAATTTTTCAACTTTTATGTTTTGACTTCTACTTTGCGACAGGGCCACACTGCTCATGATGCTTGGTCTCAATTTGGTTTCCCTACAATAGAAGTGAATAAGGATGAGTGCAGATAATCCAGTGGAAGACGAATGCCTTAATTTTTTCGCACCTGTTTTTGTCAAACCCCTCACTGGTGCAGTAGGTTACTAACACAAGTGTGAGCCTGACGGTGGTACAGCTTATGTAACTGACTCTCTCCAAATATATGAAGGATTAAATGAACTAGAGGTGCACATTTCCTGAATTATGCATTAATTAATCATGCTAATTACAGACTGGTAGCCGTTCAAGAAAATGTGTTTATTAAAGGTATTATCCCACCTCCCATTCCCACAACTATAACTAAATAGGAAAATAAAGTGACTGGGAGAACATTATAAGAGAATTTGGGGGGGGGGGGATCGGTTTTCAGCCCAGTCTCAGAGCCATCCATAGCAATTAGGCTGCAGAAGATCACAAAAGTGATTGAATACAATCAACTTTAATACTGCAGACTCACTAAGCGCAACATTTCTGAACAAAGTGGGCGTAAACAACACATAAAACACAAATTACCCTTTCAAGAGAGTGCCTCTCCTCATCATTCCAAAATAAAATGCATGCTGATGCTGGTCACAAGTTAGATGGGCCAATACTGCAGACAGCAACACATGACCTGCACCGGAATAGCTGAATATACGTCATACTTTTGAAGGCCCTGAAAATTTGCAGTAGTTACAGCTAAAAATGAGGCCCATCAGACCACACAATAATTAAGCAGGGAGCATCATTCAGGCAGGATAGCACAGACATTCTGAGATTAGGGGATTACTCGGCGAATGGCCGTTTGCAGTATAGACAATGCCAAAATCGGCCACTGCACTGAGACAGTCACTGCCATGAGGATTGGAACGCAGATATCTTAGAGGAGCTCATTTGTGTACAAAATGAGTCAGGCCTATTGTGCTGAATTTGTGATTATGTTCCAGAGAAACACACTGACGAGCACATGCCTGCACCCTGAAGCTCTTTTTACCATAGAAAATGGCCATTTAGAAGCAGGCTATTTCAATTGCATGAACAGTGAGGCTGAACCTTGTGTGTTAACCCAGATGTTGGGGAAGATAAGCACATGGGTAAGCCATGGGATTTTCATCCTGTGAAGGATGTTGGGTGTATGTGCGGAATGGATGAATGGATAGTGGGCACACACTCTCACACACACATACGCACACACGCTCACACACAGACTAACAGAAACACATACTTGTGTAGAGCAGTCTTAGCTGACTCAATAACAGCATTATATCAACACTTGCTCTCTCACCTGTGCAGGTTGAGAAATAATAAGGGAGAGGAGATGAAGTGCAAATTTCAATCTTTTTTACCACCGTCATTTAACGCAGCTTGTTCTGATTACAATCCCCGTCCAAAAGGTGTTTCTCTACAAGCTTACGAATGCAAAAAGAACATCCCTTTAAAACAATTATTAGTCCTCAGGCATTTATATTACTTGTTCTCAGGCATTTTCATAATCAACAATAGATTCACTCTAGTTCTCTGCTAGTTCTCCCCGTTTAGGTAAGACAATAATCATTCATTTGGAAGCGTATCTGGTGCATTTAAATCAGCTTTATTCAAAATTGTACACCTGTGGACTATCACACATATGAAATGATTCTCACGCTTTTTATATTGAATTGCCGAGCCCCACTTTTAAATCAACCCATATTGTTGTGAGAGTGAAAGGCAATATTTCTTTGGAACGCGGATCAGTCATTATC
Organism: Gymnothorax reevesii; assembly: GCA_029721435.1. Taxonomy (NCBI): domain Eukaryota; kingdom Metazoa; phylum Chordata; class Actinopteri; order Anguilliformes; family Muraenidae; genus Gymnothorax; species Gymnothorax reevesii. The sequence continues at coordinate 132,425,368 of CM056574.1, read as the reverse complement.
CAATCAGCACGAATTTAGAAGTTTCTCATGCAGAATTAAAGTCTTTATGCATGGAAGTCTTCCAGTTTTTAAATGATAAATTTAAATGACCAAAAAATGCAAGTTAAATTGCTTGATGCGTGGAAAAGGTAGCGAGGAAGTTTCAGAGCAGTTTGTCTTTCATAAAACATAGACGTATTAAAAACTAAATTATTCCTCTGAACCGAATTTATGGGGAGAAAAGCTGTGTCTTTAATTGCTAATGGATTATTACTATAATTGGAAACTGTGTTAATAAAGGAAAATAATTGAGAACTAGCCAGGAATAATTGTTGCAATAAAGGGATGTTCTGTGCCCCCCCCCCCCCCCCAATTCCCAGTTCAGGCGTCGCCACTGATCTGTGTTCCTGCTCCTCTCTAGACCAGCAGAATATTAGTAACCAGTACATCTGCACTGCTGCTCCTCTCAACATCAGCAAGTAGGAACCCTCTTGCGGTGAAATATGCTGACCCTTACTGAAGACTGCAGGGAGGAGACTAGTAGCAGCCAAAGCAAAAATTTCACGACATACAATGAAACCAGGCCCCCAGTAATCAAACCACAGACCTGTTGCTCAGAACAGGGTGAGAAGCGTGACGGAGTGAGAATGGGGAGGCAAAGAGGGATTTCACAGCAGGCAGACCTGACCTGAAACTTTTAACATCTGCGGTCCTTGAAGGAGCATGCATTACTACACCATGTCTAAAGATGAGTGGGGAAAATGGACAAGGGCTTTACTCAGGGGGATAGCTGCCTCTGCTTAGCACTATCACCAGTGTCTGAAACAAGCTTCAATCTCCTGAGTGTGGAGCTGTTGATGAACCGGAAGTGAGTCTCTGATCGTAGATCAGTGCTGAGTCCCTCTGTGAATGGCAGTCATTTCCCAGCTCTTGTGATTGTAATCAGTTCCTCTCTCTCTCAGAAGGAAAGCCTGCAGTCACTCATCAGTAGGCAAACCTGAACTGGAGCAAAAAACCTGCCTTAAACAGAAAATATCCTATGCCAGAAGAGCAGCTTAAATAGCCTGGATTGCAGAGTGGTAGGGCGGTGGCATGGGATGGTCAAAGAGAATTAGAGTGCGTCTTGAGTTATCTGCTGAACTTGAGTCATTTAGTTAACATAACATAACATAACATGAATGGCGAGAACAGGCCGTTCAGCCCAACTCGGCTCGCCAGTTTCTTTATTCTATTGTGAATATATCACTTCAGGTACTAAATGACTCACTGGTATCTAACTTTAAGTCAAGCCTGGTCTTGAAAACTCCCAAGGTCTCTGCCTCAACAATATGGTCAGGCAAACTATTCCACGTCAAAATTACTCTTTGGGTGAAGAAATATTTTCAAATATCAGTGCTACATTTACCTTTGGTCAGCTTTTGTGACCCTGAGTTCTACTAACAACACTTGGTTGAAGGAAGCCTACATAATTCACTTTGTTAATCCCTTTAACATATCTAAAGACCTCATAGTCTTCTCATAGCTTTCATCTTTTGTGCCTGGAATTAGCTTAGTGGCTCTTCTCTGAACTGTCTCTTGAGCCTCTATGTCTTTCTTAAAGTAAGGTCCCCAAAACTGTACACAATTGTCTAGATGTGGTCTGACAAACGTGCTGTACAAAAGAAGCATCAGCTCCTTGGATTTGTACTCAATACGTTTGGCAATATATCCCAGCATCTGATTGGCTTTTTTAACTGCTATGGCACAATGGCTAAAGCCTGCGAGGGTTTGGTCAACAATCACTCCCTTTTCTTTTTTTGCGTTGTTATGGCCCCAATTTGTTATTAGATTTACAACGCAACAGCAACAGCAAGGGATGACAAACACAGTTTTAACAACTAAAACACATTTAATTTTTAACAAAGACAAAGACTAATAACAACCTACAACTAAAGACCAAGATTGATAAATAAGAAAAAACAGAAATAATTACTGTCCCTTTTTGGTGGGGTGGCTTGGTGATGTCCTGGATGAAGAAAATGCTCAAACACAGGCAAAGAAATCCACAAAAGAAACGTCACAGGTCTTGAACAGAATGGCAGGTCTGGTCATCTTCTTGCAATTTCTCCTACTACTTTACTGTCTCAATTCTTTTCCTTATATACTCTTTTGCAGACCCCACCCACATTTAGACCTCTTTTTTTAAATTTTCTGAGACTTGCCCCAGACATGTCCAGGACATGTCTAAACATGACTCCAGTCTGAGCTTAACAAAAAAAAGGTAAATACTGCCATCTAGTGGCCTATATTCACATTACACCTCCATTCCAAAAGGGAAAAATTTTGACTCATAAAGGCAAAATTTTTCTTTTCAATACAAAATGGTAAAGTGAACAATTGTCTATATATACATATCATACACATTCAAACACGGGATAAGCAATCAGCAATTACATTGTCTGTACCCTTCACATGCTTAATTTCCAAGTCAAACTCCTGTAAAATCAAACTCCAATTCAACAATCTCCGATTCTTGTTTTTCATCTTACTCAAAAACATTAACAGATTGTGGACAGTGTACACAATCATTGGCTTTTCCCCTGTACAAACATAAACCTCAAAGTGTTGTAAAGAAAGGACCAGAGCCAACAGTTCCTTCTCTATTGTGGAATAGTTCCTTTGGTGGCGATTGAACTTCCTGGAGAAGTATGCCACGGGATGCTCAATGTCATCAGAGTCACTTCTCTGTAGGAGCACAGATCCACAAGCTTGGTCGCTAGCATCGACCGCGATGGAGAACGGTTTGTTGAAGTCAGGAGATTTGAGCACGGGGAAGTGACACAGCAGAGACTTCAGGTGATCGAAGGCTCTCTGGCATGCATCATCCCAGGTGAACTTTACGCCTTTCTTCAGTTGGTTAGTTAGACTGAGAGCAATCTCAGCAAAGTTCTTGCAGAACTTGCGGTAGTACCCGATCATTCCAAGGAAGCGGCGCAAAGCTTTTTTGTTGTCAGGAACTGGAAAGTCCATGATGGCTTGGACTTTAGCATTTATGGGTGCCACCTTACCCTGGCCTATGACGTAGCCAAGATAGGTGACAGTAGCACAACCAAAGTCACTCTTGCTCAGGTTAACAGTCAGGTTAGCCTGGGTCAGGCGCTGGAACAACGTCTCTACATCTTTTAGATGTTCTTCCCAGGAGTCACTCCATGTGATCAGGTCATCGATGTACGCACCCGTGTGTGGCAATCCGGCGATTGTAGACTGTATCATCCTTTGGAACGTGGCTGGGGCATTTTTCATGCCAAAGGGTAGGACTTCATACTGGTACAATCCAGATGGTGTGGCAAAAGCAGAGATGCTCTTGGCCCTCTCAGTTAAAGGCACACACCAATAACCCTTCAATAAATCAATCTTGGTCAGAAACTTTGCTTGCCCTACACTATCAATACAATCATCAATCCTAGGTATTGGAAACACATCAGTTCTAGTTACAGCATTGACTTTGCGATAATCTGTACAGAATCTAGTACTTCCATCAGGTTTTGGAACTAGCACACAGGGTGAACTCCAATCGGAGTTGGAGGGTCTGATAATATCATGTTTTAACATGTACTCAACCTCTTTCTCAGCAATCTTTCTCTTTTCAGGCTTCATCCGGTACGGATGCTGTTTTATTGGTTTGGCATCACCAACATCTACATCATGAGAGGCTATAGAAACTCTCTTTGGAACATCAGGAAACAAATCCTCATATTTCTTGATCAACCTTTCAAACTGATCTCTCTGTGAGGATTCTAAGTGCTGGAGTTTTACATCAAGATTTTGCAACACTTCAGTGTTTGACAATTTACATGAAAGAACTTCAGCTTTAATTCTTGGTTCATCATCTTGAAACTCCCCCTCATCTTCACACGTTTCGACCATTGGAGAATCTGAAGTGACAGCTGCAACCCTAGCATTTCTGTCATGATAAGGCTTTAGCATGTTAATATGACACAATTGTTTTGGTTTTCTCCTATCTGGAGTCTTCACAATGTAATTGAGATCATTGAGTTTTGTCAGAATTTCATAAGGACCATGAAATCTAGCCTGCAATGGATTGGACTGCAAGGGAAACAACACAAGGACCATTTCTCCTGGTTTAAACTCACGGCTTCTAGCCTTATGATCATACCAAGTTTTCATTTTTCCCTGACTTGATTTCAAGTTCTCTTTGGCAAGGTCACAAGCTGCACGCAATCTTTCCTTGAACTTGCTAACATAGTCTAACAGACTGATATGCGGCTCTTTCTCTTGCCATTGTTCACTCAATAATAGCAAAGGTCCTCTCACTTCATGACCAAACACTAGCTCAAATGGACTGAATCCAGTAGACTCCTGCACTGCTTCTCTAGCTGCAAACAACAGCAAATGAACCCCTTCATCCCAGTCTTTCTCATGGTCATAACAATAAGTCCTCATCATTGTCTTGAGAGTGGAATGAAACCGCTCTAAGGCACCCTGACTTTCTGGATGATAGGCACTAGAAAGAATCTGCTTTGCACCTAGTTCATACACAACCTGCTGAAACAATCCTGAAGTGAAATTGCTACCCTGGTCTGACTGAATTTCCCTGGGAAGGCCAAACAACGTGAAGAACTTTATCAAAGCCTTCGAGATTGCAGTTGCCTTGATGTTACGTAGAGGTATGGCTTCAGGGAATCTGGTAGATGCACACATGATTGTCAACAAGTACTGATTTCCAGACCTAGTCTTGGGTAATGGACCAACGCAATCAACAATGACCCTAGAGAATGGCTCCCCAAATGCTGGGATAGGCTGCAATGGAGCTACAGGTGGGTCTAACTGGTGTTTTCCAACTACCTGACAAGTGTGACAGGTTTTGCAAAAGTTGGAAACGTCTTTCCGAAGCCCAGGCCAAAAGAAGTGTTTCATGATCTTATCAACAGTCTTGTTAACACCAAGATGACCTCCTAAAGGTAAACTATGAGCCATTGTTAAGATCTCATTCCTATAGACCTTCGGAACAACAATTTGCCTGACCACTGCCCAATCTGCATTGGCAGGGATATCAGGAGGGCGCCACTTCCTCATCAGCACACCATCCTTGAGATAATACCCAACTGGAACTGCGTCTATTTCTTTATCAGGAAGGGCTCTCCTCTTTAGTACACAAATTTCAGGATCATTAGTTTGCTCCTCAATCAACCGCTCTCTGGACAGAGACAAGTCTCCAGACACATCAGAATCACCAGACCCATCCGGCTGGCTGAATAGAGAACTGATAAAAGTATCTGGTAAGTCCTCAAACGGAGAAACCATAGTAGGCCAATCAGAGTCATGAGGCGAACCACCTGAGTCCTGACTATTCAATGTACTGGACGGCACCACAACATCATCTTCTTTAGCCTTCTTGGCCATAGCACGAGTCACTGCGCAAGAAGGATACAGAGATGGGTCCTCATCCCCATTTTCAGTGCTCGGCTGTGAAGTAAGATGTACAGGGGGAACTACTTTGCCCCCAGCCAGGTCATTGCCTAGCAACAGAGAAACACCCTTTATAGGTAGACTTGACATAAGTCCCACCTTTACCTGTCCTGTAACTAAATCTGACTTCAAGAATATAGAGCGCAGGGGTACAGATACAGTCCTCCCTTCAATACCTTGTACAAGTATGAATTCCCCTGAAGCGGTCTCATCACGTAACTCCAAGGAGTCCATCAACAAAAGTGACTGAGAAGCTCCGGTATCCCTTAGGATATATATGGGGACAGGAGTAGTATGCTCATTCAGAGCCACAAATCCCTCTGACACAAATGGAAGAAATTCCTCCCTCACAAAGTCAGCTGTATTAGGCTTTTTAGCCCCACAAGAAGCAGGCAATTTAGCAGATTGGTTATCTACTACAGGGGTTTCTAACCTTGTTTTCACAAAGGCATTTGGTTTGGTATCCTTTTCTTTTTCTTTCTTAGCTTTAAGGAACCAACAGTTAGTTGTAACATGACCAGATTTCTTGCAATATCTGCAAACTAGACCACTTTTGTCACTGTTAGCTTTCACACTTTGATCAGACCTGTTACTGGATTTCTGAGCACCATCACCAGATTTGTCTTTGTCTTTGGGTGAGGAATCTTGGGTATCACCGTAACCCTTTTTCTGAAATTGGGACCATTTATTGTTACTGCTAGACTGAAATTTGGACTTATGTGTGAGAACATATTCATCTGCAAATTTGGCAGCTGATTGCAAGTTCAGTGCTTGCTTCTCATTAAGGTAGGTCTTAACATCATCCTTAACACAGTTCTTGAATTCTTCAACTAACACCATCTCTTTTAGTGAGTTGAAATCATCCTTGACCTCCATAGAAGTACACCAGCGCTCAAAGCAAACCTGCTTTTCATTAGCAAATTCAACATAAGTCTGATTTTCAGATTTCTTCAGACCTCTGAATTTCTGTCGGTAAGCCTCTGGAACCAACTCATAAGCTCTCATAATAACCTTTTTGACAACCTCATAATCAGAGGAATCATCTGCAGACAAAGCCGAATAGGCTTGTTGAGCTTTACCCTTGAGGACAGTTTGCAACATCAGAGGCCAGTGTTCCTTTGGCCACTGGCAACTCTTTGCTACCTTTTCAAAACACTGGAAATAGTTGTCAACATCCTTTTCCGAAAATGGAGGCACCAGTTTTACCTCCTGGCTAGCCCGAAATTTATTTTCAGTTTGAATTTTTATTTTTAGTTGCTCCATTTGGAGTCTTTCTTCTCTATCGAATTTCTCTAATTCAAAATCTCTCTGTCTTGCAAATTTTTCTAACTCAAATTCTCTTTGTTTTTCTTCTCTTGCTAATTTTTCTAACTCAAACTGCCTTTGTTTTTCTTTTTCTTCCCTCTCAAATTCTCTTTGTTTTTCTTTTTCCTCCCTTTCTTTTTCTCTTTCCTCCCTTTCAATCTCTAGCATTTTTAATTTAAGTTCCATTTCTATATTTGGATTTTCCACTGGAAACTGTTCCAGATCTCCTGGTGCAAACACATTTTCATCAATGTAATATTCAACTATCTCTCTAGCCAGTCTTGCTTTTCGCATGGCTGGTTTTACCTCTGTCAGCTCTAAATGTCTGCAAATTTCTAGCAGTTCTGTCTTTTTAAAAGACTTCAAAACCCCTACGGTTGGTGATGCCAAGAAATCATCCATTGCTGTTGTCAATATATATCTAAGAAAATTCACAAAAACAATTTTACAATTTGGAATGTTAGATTTTCAATAAATTACTCACACAATGGTCTATCCCGGACCTTGAGCCCCCAATTTGTTATGGCCCCAATTTGTTATTAGATTTACAACGCAACAGCAACAGCAAGGGATGACAAACACAGTTTTAACAACTAAAACACATTTAATTTTTAACAAAGACAAAGACTAATAACAACCTACAACTAAAGACCAAGATTGATAAATAAGAAAAAACAGAAATAATTACTGTCCCTTTTTGGTGGGGTGGCTTGGTGATGTCCTGGATGAAGAAAATGCTCAAACACAGGCAAAGAAATCCACAAAAGAAACGTCACAGGTCTTGAACAGAATGGCAGGTCTGGTCATCTTCTTGCAATTTCTCCTACTACTTTACTGTCTCAATTCTTTTCCTTATATACTCTTTTGCAGACCCCACCCACATTTAGACCTCTTTTTTTAAATTTTCTGAGACTTGCCCCAGACATGTCCAGGACATGTCTAAACATGACTCCAGTCTGAGCTTAACAAAAAAAAGGTAAATACTGCCATCTAGTGGCCTATATTCACATTACAGCGTGGAGCACATGCCACTTTAAAACCTCCCATGAAGTAATCCCGTCTAGTGTTTTTATTACCTGTATAAAAACTTTACATTTCACAACATTAAATTTCATTTGCCACATTTCTGCCCAATTCTGGATTCTATCCAAATCATCCTGAATCACTTTAGTGGACTCTAAACTATTTGCCAAACTTCCCCATTTAGTATCATCTGCAAATTTCACTAATCTGCTCTCAATATTCCTATCAAGGTCATTAATGAAAATGAGGAACAGCAGAGGTCCCAACACCGATCCCTGGGGGGCGCCACTCCCTACCATAGCTCAGATGTGATACCACCGACCACCACTCTTTGTGTTCTGTCCTGTAACCAGTTTTGAATCCACTTCAGAATACCTCCTGTAACTCCAATGAAGCTCATTTTAAAAATTAGACTCTTATGCGATAATGTGTCAAATACTTTCAAAAAATCCAAGTATATGATGTCATAAGCCCTGCTCAGGTCATAAGTCCCGGTGGCCACGTAAAAAAATTCCAGAAGGTTTGTTAGGCATGACCTTCCCTTAAGGAAACCATGTTGACTGTCACTTGTTGTGCTCCATTTATTGAAACACGGCTTTTAGGAAATTACTGATATGTTCAGGACAAATTTAAGAGGAAGCCTAATGTCCTCAGAAACAAAGTCTACATGTAACCGTATTATTACCAAACGGTCTCTGAACTATGATATCTGAAATAACAATATCAGTTTTAAATTTGGTTATGGCCGTTCGTTTTACCACAAGTGTTACTATAGTAAATTTTAAACAAGAAATTGATTTAGTTATGAAAAATCACAACCATTCCTAATCTAAATCTCCATGAGCTTTAGTGCACTTAGGCTTGGCTAATTGGCAAACAGAACAATGGATGAGCTCAGTGGGAGGGTTCCAATTGGCTTGCGAGCCAGCCGAACCAGACTGAGATGGCTTCTGTACACTGTGTGGATGGACAATGTTTCAGCTGCTTGTAGGTTTCTTGTCTGTTAATATAGTCTGTGAAAGACAAATTAGAGGTGACAAGTCAGTCAATAAAGCTGGTCGATTTTCAACACCGCACACTGGGTTTCATGCTGGATGAAGGACTCTTTGCAGATATTAGTGAGGGCAAAGCAGCACCTTGTGGCAAATTTTGTTAAACAGGAATGACAGACAACAATCATTCTATAGCCTCTCCAAAATCTATCCAGTAAATGAAATAACCGCGAGCAATCATGAGTGATCACAAATAAGCGTTGAGAGCCATTTCACAGTCAAATTGGTTCTATTTTCAATCACACGCAATCATCTGTGTCTCCTGTTGCTACTTTGTTATCTGATTCTTCACGCTTGACCGAGTGCAGTAAAGACAAATTGATTTGTGCTGTCAACAGTAAACTGGGAGAGCAAACTGACATACGTGGACGTACGTGAAAGATTAAAGGCTGACGTAGCATGCGTACTCCATGAAAATGTGTTCTAGATAGTAGAAAACAAGTCAAGGCCATGAAGATAGAAATTAAATAAAGAATTAAAATAAAATAACTATATATATATATATATATATATATATACGGTTAGCAGTATTTCACAAACATGTCTATGAATCACATCAGCCTCTATCCCCATGGTTTGATTTATTTTTGTGATGAATAATAATAAACATAAAACTGAAATTAGCTTGCTTAAAATGATGCACCTATTACAGACCATTTAGCATATAAAGGAGTGGTTGGACAAATTTATCATAATCATGACAGTCATCATTTCATAAAATCAAGTTTTACTCTTTTTGAACCAGTGATGTCTAGTCATTGGATTATATGAAAAAAAAAAGAATTCTTATTGCAATATGGTGACAGATTCACTCAGAATTTAATTAAATTGCACGTGCTCTTCTACACTGTAAACCCTGGTGAATATGGTGACCTGAAATGTTTTGTGGAAAAAAATTGTGTATGCCAATTTAATGATCTTGTGTTCACAGCACTTAAAAACATGAATAAGATATCTTTACCTTATTTTCTTTTAGTACCCTCCACGTAATGCAATTAAGTTGGCCAACACAATGTCTTTGAGGGAATCGGTTTCCACAAAACATTTGAGTTCACCACATTATCTGGGTTTACAGTGTACAGTCTAAGCAGGGTTGATTAAATTTGGCTATTATCCCACCTCACTACACCATAAATAAAGAAAAGCGTTTTTATCATTGATAATTTTTGTCAGCTGACAGCCGAACAGGTTCAAAACAACATTTAACAAATCTTTCTCCTGAGTGCCGGAGCTCTGCTCGACTACATGTCATAGCCAAACCTGAATGAGCTGTTCTGTTTAATATTCCCCTAAATACTGCATGAGGCAAATGTTCCATAAAATAGATACAAACATATGCAAATCTGCAGTGTTGGCTTCACTACATTATATGCTAGTTCTGCTGCTCATAAAAACAATAAAATAAAAAAAGAAGCAGGGAGACAGAAAGAATACTCTGTACATATGATATTTGGCAACCCAGTCCAGCCCTAAGTCATCAGTCACATTATGTAATTACGCATATCAAATTAACGATTATAAGACAAGTCTTTGCATCTAGTTGACAATTGCCAGGCTGTTGATTGGTCTGCTATTGCTCAAATGGAAGACATTCTGCTCAGTCACCTTCAAAATGCAGAACAGGGTTACCTGCTTCTGCTGCATTATGGGAATTTCATTAGGGAGGTCATGTGACCACTGTCCCATTGTATTTTTGGCCACTGACATGCCCAGAGGGGCCATCAGTGATGCATGTCACCTTGAGAATAATAATGCAGGTATAGTGCTCTTTCCCCAAGTGAGAGAGGGCGATTCAGAGTGGAGGGCGCTATGTGTTATCTAATACCCCTGAGGACTTCAATCACTCTGCAGCATGTGCCCAATTTTTTTGAAGGGATGCATGCAGTTATTTTTATAAGTTCTTACAGGATGCACTGCCACAGCATGCATGTCAGAATATGAATTTGAATGTGTCAGTTATATACGTAAGTATGTACAGTGTACAGTCGAGCATCATGATGCATGCTATGCCAAAAAAAAAATTATAAAGTGGGTGCTTCCCATTCTTAAATGTGATTGGCTGAGCTGCGTTCCATGCTGGTATAAAAATACTGTAACCCACTGTGGCAGGCTGCAGCACAAAATATCCCTGCGCGCAGCGAGCTACTCTGCACTCAACTGTCTCATTAAGTTACGTTTGTTTTAAGACTTTTAGCTCGCTATTTCAATGTCAGTGAAGTTTAGCCTTTTAACCCGCTAACCAGTTGGCTATCTAACTAGCAAGCTATTGAGTTCGATATCACTTTTGAGTTGCTAGCTACGTTGCTAACTAGCTCGCTATTTCAATAGCCTATTAGCTATAAATTTTTCACTTTTTTTCTTGTGTTTTTATTTTATGGGCTATGTGTAGGGTAACCACATCCACTGTAGTGAACGCGAGCTAGTTGACAAGCTGGCTAGCAAACTAATGCGCAATTCTACATACTGTATTTTCCTAGACACTAGCAAGTGTGGAGAACAAAAGTCAATCGTTCCCTACTCTCGCTGCTGGTTGTAATGATTTGGCCGATTGGCTCAAGTTGAGAACAAGGAAACTCGAAAACCGAAACGAAGGTAAAATTATTTAACGGGGATTTCGGGAGACTGAGGCAGACATTCAAAATAGCCTGCTTTCATTGTATATCTACATTAGCGAGCCCAAATAGTCTGATGTGACATGATAATGGTGCTAGATGAAAAGGCAATCTTAGCATCTGTGTTGCCTGCCAACTATTCTGTCCACTCTATCTTGCTTGGTGGGGGAAGTTCTCAATTTTATTTTTGCATTATTACCAACAAATTGTCGATGAATTGTGTGTTTATGTAATGGGCTATATGCAGGGTAATCGTTTTATAAAAGCAATAAGCCCCTTGAAGCAGTGGGTTACAGTGATTTTATAATGGCGGAGGGCCACTAAGGCAATCAGCTGCGCGTCGTGCCTTAGAACGCTCCTCCGCCATTATAAAATAACTGTAACCCACTGCTTCTTGGAACTTATTCCTTTAACATTCCATACACAAATGGCATGCTGTAAACTGACATCTCAATGCTTCACACATACAAGAGCAAGGAGTGCCGTATGTCTCTGATGCTGCTGTTGAAGAACCTGTGAACAGCTTGAGTGCTTGAGTTCTCAAGCGGGCATTGCCAGAAGGATCGACAACATCCATACTCGGCTGACATTACTTCACTTGAAAAATCACAGCGCATCCATTTTCAAAAGGAACCTTCCTCTCCTCTCACCCAACACACAGAGCAAGTTCAAATTTGATCAAATCAAACACTCCTTAGAATCGACAGAGAATCAATACCAAATTCAAGATGGCTGCTGTGATGGATTTGTTAAAATTGTAGCTAACCCATTTTTGAAAATAATCTTCCTCCACCACCCACAGTAAAATCATCCTTTCTCCTTGAAATTCAGAAAAACCAGATTCAAGATGGCTGCTGAGACGGCCATACCAAAAATCCCAGCACATCCATTTTCAAAAGGAACCACTTCATACCCACCCCCATCACACAACGCAAATTCAAATTTGATGGGCTCATCTATTCTCCTCTAAATCAAAAAACACCAAAATCTCAGCAGAGCCATTTTTGAAAGGAACCTTCTTCTAACCACCCCCGAGTTATAGGAAATTTTCATTTGATCAGCTCATCCGTTCCATTGATATAGATGGAAACTAAATTCAAAATGGCAGTTGTAGCGGACATACTGAACAATCGCAACGTTCCCATTTTTGAAAGGACCCTTCCACCACTCTCCACAAATGTCCACAAATATTTGAATGTGATTGGACTACAGACTCCTAAAAATCAACAGAAACCAAATTGAAGATGGCATTTTGAAAATCGCAGCCCACCAATTTCCATCCTGCACCTGCCACCGAGACACATAGCAAATTATAATTAGTTTGGATCGTCCTTTCTGCTAGAATCAACAGAAACCAAATGAAATATGGTCAACATGGTGGCCATACTAGAAATTGCAGCATGCCGGAATTCAAAAGGAACCTTCCTCTACCCTTTTGAGGTCAGGGGCATAAAAATAAATTGATAGAGGTCACGTCATTGGACAACTCATTGAAACAGAATTCATAATTCATGAGATCTGAAGTCTTGATGTCATTAAAGAAAAAGATGTTACATTACACGAGAAAAGCACAGTGGCATGTATTTACTGAATTCTTCAATACTCAAATGTGGTGGAATATTCAAGATGGGCTAATACAAGAGTATCTAAAATGAGGGAGAACATTGTACTCCATCTTGCACTTCAATATGACATACATACAGTATATCCGGCCACATGCTAATATTCATAAGTTTAATAATTTTGGATACCATCAGTGTTATGAATATGGTCGCACTTTGATCGCTGGTTTTTTTAGTATGATTGTTTTCATTATCTGTTGAAGTTATCCATGGGAGTTTCAGGAATAGGGCCACACCTCAAACGTGACGCAACTGGATCTTCCTGTAAATATACACCAATCCTATTCCTTCCATTCTGCTTTTGTTTTATGCACCCCTCCCTCCCATCCCATTCCTTTCTTCTCTCCCTGTCCTCTCAGCTGAATTTTAGGGCTGTGCGTTGTTCCCGAGTACAGCAAATTCCGCGTCGTAGTTTCTCCAAACTCTTAGGTTACAAAACCGAAGAGCTCCATGAGACTTCCCCTCTTGCATATAAACCATATTTTCTACTATTAACTTTCAAATGCATCTTGTTGATGGTGTGGTCCTTGCTCAAATGCCCGAAGCGTTAGCCTCTGACTAATCGTTGATACAGTGCAAGAAAACTCAAATTCCATTTGAAGTAAAAATTCCCCTCAGTCCATGTAAAATCACTCACAGCCCCTTGATGCGTGCATGCTGACAGTACAATGAAAGAAAAAACACTGATTTGGTGTAAAAACAAAAAACCTTGCAGTCATTGTAAAAACACTTCAATGGAGATGCAAGCTCACAGCTGCCGTTCAGCTTTCAGCAGTCATGAACACAATGTCGCAGCTCACTCAGCATATGCAGGAGCTCACCTTCTTCTTGCCACAGGTGTTGCTGATAATGGAGCTGGGTTCCGGGCAGGCAGAAGTCCCCAGGACTGCCACCACCCCCTGGAACAGACTCTGGCACACTGAGCGAAAAAAAAGAAAAAAAAAACAACAGGCCAGGTGTCAGTTTAATTGTGTGCATGATACAATGGGGACCAGAGCTCAATCACTGCAGAGAGAGCGCAAGACAGTTTGTACGACATAGAGAGAGACTCTTAGAGTCACTGAACTCAGACCACATTTCTCAAGTTCCCTGAAATATGACTGAGCCAACACTCTAAACCTAATGCTGAAGGATAAAAAAATGCTATTTTCAAATGCTAGTGATTTCTTCAGTACCTATCTGTGAAACACATGGTTCAGGACCTGCCCCCGCCTTCCCAAAAACTCCAGTGTGGTGTGATCGGTCAACTTGATTACTCATTGTGATTGGTCCACTGTTCTCAGGTGAGTCAGGAAATTTCATGCCCATTACCATAAATGGATTTCAGCTCCAGAGTGCAAATAAGCTTTAGAAAGAAATACCGGTGTAGCCTTGTGGCCATATCCTACTTAATTCAAGGGCATGCCAAACTATCTGCTTGGCGAGAAAATTCATTGTGACATCATCAATTGATGAAAAAATGGCCAGAAGCTATTGAGGCGTTTCAGTCAACTCTGGAGCATTGTGTTTTGCAGAAGAGAGCACTTCTTCTGGAGTTTTTACCGCTCAAAACGTTTGGATTATATTTCAAGGAATCGGCCAGAATCTATAATTGACAGCATTACTGTCCAGTTTGAAGCTCACAGGTAAAAATATTTGATGCCAACAGATAGGCAGGTCTTACTGTTTTCGCCCATCTCGGACTGGCTGTCTCTCAGGAGCTTGAAGATGTCCACCTCCAGCTTGCCCAAGGTGGAGAAGTTGCTGGACCGGTTGAGGTGGTCTTTGTCTGGAGTGATGGCCAGGCGCTCCCCCCTGCAGCGCTCCATGGGGTCATCCAGAATGGCAGCAGTAAAGCAGTTTGTTCTGATGAGTGTTCAGCCTTGTGAAGAGACTTCACATGTTTGCCTTGCCCTTAAGTAGCAAATATGTCTGGTTTACACTTGAAAAAATGGGGAAAAAAAGTTGCGCAAGGGAGTGCCGACAACAAAAAAAGAACAAATAATGTGATACTCAATTGTGACGTTTAATAAATTTGTTGAGCGTGATTTGGATGACATGGTAAAAAATGACAGAGGGCCACGTTATCTTAATTTGACTTTAGAAGAGCGTACGGCTCTGAGAGAATTGGAAAACAATTTGAAAATTACAATACTGTCATGTCCTCAATTTGTAATGACATACAAGACTGCAAGGGATGACAGAGAAAATTTTAAAATTTAAACAGATTTAATTCAACAAAATAACAACTAACCTACAATTTTTACTGGTGATCAAGATTGACATATACAAGAAAAAAAGTATTTACAGTCCCTTGAGATGGGGTTGCTTGGCGATGTCCTGGGACAGGGAAATGCTCCAAAACAGGCAAAAATCCACAAAAAAAAACTTCACAGTTCTTGAAAACAGTGACCAGTCTGGTGAAAGTTATCCTTCTCCTTGCAATTTCTCCTAATGCTTTACTCTCTCAATTTTTCTCCTTTTATACTCTTTTGCAGCCCCCTCCCACCTTTTAGACCTTTTTTTTTTTAATTCTCAGACATGCCCAGGACCTGCCCAAACCTAGCTCCAGACTGGGCTTAACAAGAAAAGGGTCAATAGTGCTATCTAGTGGCTGTTTTCCACATTACAACATGCTGTGCAGATAAGGGTGGTGCTATTGTTATACTTGATACAGAATACTATCATAATAAAATGTTGAAACATCTTAATCGCCCAACATAAGCAATTGTTGAAAAATCCAACAAATGATTTCAAAGTGGAAATTGACAAAGTATTGCTATGTGCCTTTAATTCTCATTGGATAACAAAAAAATGTGAATTCCTCACGTATTACTGGCCAGTTACTCCTATCATATATGGTCTCCCTAAAATCCATAAACATCCTACTGCACCGCCACTTAGACCAATTGTTTCAGGAACTGGGTCCTTAACAGAACCTTTGTCCAAATTCGTAGATTCTTTCCTTAGGCCTTTTGTCCAGTCTTTACCATCTTATCTGAGACACTAAACAAGTCTTGAATTGCATTAGCAACTGTGTTTTAAATGGTAATTGTCTTCTTGTGAGCATGGATGTTATAAATCTATATGGCTGTATTCCACATGGATGTGCACTATTATTTATACAATTCTGACTCTAAAATGAATCCTCCAAAAGACTTCAAATTCGAGTTGTTGGACTTTGTACTGAGTCAAAATTATATGGAATATGCTTTCCATTGGTACATTCAGGAAAGTGGGACGGCAATGGGTACTCCCGTAGCGCCCTCCGTTGCTGTATTGGTAGTGGGACAGTGGGAAGAAAGTTTAATTTTAGATCCAAACATGAACCCTTTCCATCCAAAAATACAATCATGGAAACAATAAATAGATGACATACTGTTGTTTTGGGATGGGACTCATGAGGAACTGATGGAATTAGTTTTTTTTACGTTAATCAGAGTTCGTCTTTTTCAAAGTTCTCATGTGAGTCTAGCTGGAACACGATCTCGTTTTTGGACCTTAACTTTCATTCTACCAGCTGGGGTCCGATCGGACCCCGCATGGTATTTTTTGCATGTCAAATTTTTACCACCTACACTTTGGTGTCCAGTCTTTAGGAGTTTGTTGGTCTACCCTAGCCGGCTTCAGGCCATGTGACACTTTCAGATTCTAGCAGAGTATTAGGTGGTAAGATTGATTTTTATGCTGGGGTCCAAACGGACTCCAGAAAAAATTGGTAATTTCGCAATGTGTTTAAGATGTGTAACATCCTGTTCTTACTATATTTGCATTACTATATTTCCTCGAGAAGTTGACAAGAAAGTTAGGCTGGAGTGTGGGGCATGTAGGAAGCCTGTATGTTCTGATCACCCAACAAGTTGTTTGCGAACAATGCCTATAAATCTAAACGTGGCACACTAGTCAAGTCAAAACATTTGTTTCTGCAGAGCATGATGATAGAAAATCAATTTATTTTGTTGAAGGTATCTCAGGTTATAGTTTGGTAAAGTATTATGTTATTGTTTAGTTCAGATACATGTAACATGCCAATATTAGCTAAACAATGAGCTAAATTTAGGTGATATTTCCTGACAACTGACTCATCAAGGACTGCATTGATTAATATTCTGGTATTTTTGTGCTATTATCACTTGTATGTAACCAATTTCACATTTAAACAAGCAAAGGTCTCAGTGATTCATTTTTCTTTGTTACAAAAACAAAAATATTTGGGGGGTCCGAATGGACCCCAGTTGGTAGGATTTGTCTGTAAAATATGTTGGTAGGATGAAGGTTAAAATGCAACTGGTAAATTACATTCAATTATTTACTGTAAAGAGATGGAACGGAATTCTCTCTAACATGCTTCAAGCTATCATCCACAGCATTTGAAGAATAACATTCCTATTGCCCAGTTTCTGAGATTAAGACATAATTATTCTGGTCTAAATGACTTAGAGGATAAAAGCCAAGAAATGGCGGCTCGCTTTATGGAACGAGGTTATACCTCTCTATGTGTTACACAAGCTCTTCACCAAGCACAGAACACCCCTAGAGATGTTCTGTTAACAGATGCCAATAAATTGAATGGTCAAAAACGCATTTGTTTCATAACTGAGGTTAATCATTGTTCCAGTAAAATTAAGAAAATCATTCGTCAACACTGGCCAATTCTTAAGGTAGAACCATCTTTGATCGATGTACCTCCACCAGTATTCTCCTTCCGAAGAGCACAAACCATAAAAAACATTGTCATGAGGACACAAGTTACTGCGGTTAAATCTACGTGGCTCTCTCCTGTTGGAACATATCGTTGCAACAATTGTGCTCAATGTAATAACACCGTCAATGCAAAATATTTTAATCATCCACTGACTGGACGCACAATTCAGATTTGTCAATTTATAAATTGTAAATCAACTTATGTTACCTATATGCTTACAAATCCTTGTGGTAAGATATATGTTGGTGAAACAAAAAGATGCTTAAAATTACGTGTTGCTGAACATAAAGCTGCGATTCGGTCGGCCAATTTAGATTATGCGATGGCAAAACTCTATATTGAAGCCAATCATGGTTCCCCTTCATCTCAGATTCGTTGGGATCGTGAGAATTATTCCATGTCCAAGAGAAGGTGATATTCTCCGGAAGTTAGCTCAAAGAGAAATGTATTGGATTTAAACTTTAAAATCGATGACTTCTAGTGGTCTAAATGAAGACTTTAGTCTGAAATGTTTTTTTGAAAAGTGCATTCATGTGTATCTAATACCTGAGTGACCTTGCTATATGTGGTCTGATTGAGTAATGGAATGAGTTGGATTTATATAATTGCCTGCAACTGCAATTTGTGTTCTGTGGAAATTATATATTCTAGCCATGTTTCATTCATTCTTACGCTCTGACGAAGGCTTGATTCAGCCGAAACGCTTTAGCGCTTTTTTAGTGTTTGCATACAATAAAAGGTATATCTATATTCCTTCTTGATTCGTTTATTTGGATGTGCGACCATTCTCTATGTTGAGAGCATCACATTATTTGTCTGTTTTAAAGTGCTGTTTTCTTCCAATGTAAGATTACCATAGAGAAATCTGGAAATAAGGCAAACACTCAACCCCACTGTTATTTTGGTTCCCTGCGATAGCAGGCTAATATGGCCATAACAGAAGCAAATGAGTGAGTGAATGGGTGAGTCACAATCCTTTTATACTCAATATCTCAAGAATGGTACAACCCATAACCTGCTATCTCTGCATATTAACATTGCATATTAACAGATAAAGAGTAGCAGATGAGCTGATTAAAATTTGGTTGAATCTTTGAAGTTGTACCATATTAAATTAATATGCAAAAATGCACTGAATTGCACGGTCCTGTACAACCCAATAGACTTGAATTACGATACAGATTCATTGAAGGGAGCAGCATAGTGCCTGAGGCTTTTATATGCTTTCTCCCACCTCTAAATTAGGATGTGGGTAAATGGGAGGGCGATTGAAGAGGGAATAAACCTGTCTCAAGCCTAATTATCACAGAAACAAAGATGTAACAGCACAAGCATTTGGCTAAAGTGCAATTAAATATACCACTGAAAAATGTGCACATTAGGTTTAGTTGGCTAATCATAGTTATGGCTTTCAGTGAAAACTAGCTATGGATCTTTTTCTTAATTGAATCTCTGAATAGTCATAAAGGCAGTGTGATGTTTATACAGGGCCATTTAACAATTGATCAGTAATACTTGCCTGACAAAAACCTCTGACTTTCATTGTTGGAGGAGCAACATCCAGAAAGGATCTCGTATTGACATGTGAATTCTCAGTCTGGATTTGAAAGGAAGCACATTTTCTGGTGCTGACAGAATCGGTCCCCTCACAGCACAAAGGCCACTCTTCCTCTCTCACGCTCTCCACCTCTTCCTGCTGTCTTTGGAAAATTGTTTTCTGCGCAGCAAGGGCTCCCCAATGAGAGCGGCAAAGTGCCATAGATGAGATATTAGAGGATCTCCACCATTGGTCACCAGTAAAGCAGTACAGAAGCAGGTAGGAAATGGCCCCCTGCTAACTTCATCCAGCCAGGAAAGGCGAGTACTGCTGATGACCTGTCAAAGTGACCATGAAGTCTGGTGCTCAGGCATAGGGACCTTAGTGTGGCTGTCGGCAATCACAGTAGGAAGGACAGGCCAGCGACTTGAATCTGAATAAACAAGAGACTGAGTGCAAGCGGAGGTGGCAGCCAGTATGTGGTGAGAGAGTCACAGTTAGCACCACCCGCTAATGCTATAAACAGCACTCAGCCGTCAGTTACGAAACACTTATAACCTCAGAATAACTTAGAGCAAAAACTTCCACCAAAATTTTCCACTAAATTAAAACATAAAATATACTAAGAAAATTGAGAGTTTCGATCAAAGTAAAAAAATTGGGTCAACTTGGTACAGCTTATTTTTTTTAGTTTTTCTCAAAAAAAAAGACCTTTGTAGAATTTTTTTCTATTGAGAAAACCGAAAAACAAACAAAAAAAAAAACCTGTAACAAGTCGACAGAATTTTTTTTACTTTGATTCAAAGTCTCAATTTTTTCAGTGTGCGTTGTATATACACCAGGCCACCCGGCACAAATGAAGCATGGATGAATGGACAAATAAATGAATAAATAAATAAACTGCAGTTTTCTGCTTCCATGCCTCAACGGGAAATTGCATAAGGGCCCAAAAACAGTTTAAATTTCATCCAAAGTGCAGACTTGCCACAACATAAGATTTGCAGGTTTTTGATTTCAAAGGAATTGTCAATTATAACATCTGGACTGTTAGCCAATGTGTAATAGAATGCCCATTCCCCAAGAATATGAAAGTGCTGTTCATAAGAAATAATTTTTTTCCAGGAAGAAAGAAATTTTTCCATGGAGAAGAAATCAACACATAAATCCAAACATTGTTATTTCAAGAAATTGAAAAATTACCGCTGGTCTGAGTCAGTGGTTCCTTTCACTGTAAACAGAAAGGGAGCTGTCCATTTTTTTTTTTTAAGGTGAGGTAAGAAACAGGGCAGCGGGGGCTCAGTAGTCGCTGCTGCAGCATCAGGAGAAATATTAATAATTAAGTGAATGACACAGGACAAACTTTATTCATTACAGATACTAATGCACAGTATACCATTCATAATATACTGCCACAACAGCTCCAAGTCCAAACACTAACTTTTTTGATATAAAAAGCTTCCAAAATAACAAGTATTATGGAGGAGAGAAACAACTCCCAATATTAATGCACATTTCTACATCACAAAAAGATCACCCAGCAGTAATATATGGATAAGTTCCCTAGGTAGAGAACTGTACTGCAAAGAGTAGGACTGGTAATTATGACAGGAAGAGAGGAAGTCCACTCCAGAGAGACTAAGTGTACTCCAAAAAAAAAGTTTTTTTTAAAAAACCTGATCAAAAAAAAAAGAAATAAACAGAAAGGAAGATGGTACAGATGAACGAAAGTCAAATAGACTTTTTTTTGTTTTTGAATATAGACCTGGTCCTGAAAAAATTGAAGCACTGATTACTAACACCCCACAAGTCAAGTCAAGTCAAGTGTGACTTATGAGGTTTTGGTAATGGGTGCTTCAATTTGTGCCACAGGCCAGAGAAACAACGCCCATCCATCCTTTAACTAATCTGTTATTTGGACTCGGGCCATTGGAGGACATCAGAGAAAACAATGCAAACACAAGACAAATGCAAACTCCAAGCAAAAACGAGCAGGACTGATTTGAACTCAAAACGTCCTTGTTGTGATTAAACAGTGCCACGAAATGCATCACCATGCCAACCAATTACTAAACAATGTTGATGAAAGATACTGATGATGCTCTATCATTTTTACCACAAGGAAAATGTCTAGACATGGAGGCACACTGCCAGTTTTGCTCTTATCTCTATTTCTCTGGGCAACGTGGTACAAGTATAAAAATAACAACAGTAAGAGGTCGCACCCGAGGCTACATCGGCACATCTTTTGAAGGATAAATTAAATTAAAAGATAAGATTTTAGATAAAATTGAATGTCTTATGTTCCCGTCAGCTGCTTGGTCCAGGCATGGTAACAGGAGCTGTTCTTGAGTTGCTGTTGATGTCATTAAAGCTTCATGTTATCTTCTCATCTCATAGACAGTATGTAAAGATGGACGATACATCTCCACTTCCTAGCGCTGTACAAAAATGGAGCCAAAACATCCTTCATACGGACGCTGCCATCTTGCACACTTGGAGCTGAAGTCTGCGCAGTAGTGAGCTGCGGTATCGAGATCCCACCCATAAACCCGCCCATAGGCACAGATTTAGGTAGGATAGGGTGTGGTGAACATGGTAAGAATATCCCAACCAACTTTCGATCAATGGGGAAAATGGAAGAAATGCTTCATTGTAATTGAAACAAATCTCAGTCCAATGTAATGTTTGTGCATCCATGGTAGACGGGTTTGTCCAGTTCATAGACTGTCAATGGTTTAATCTACAGTGTTATCTCGGCTGTACTCACATAACTAACGTTTGTTTCAAGAAAACAGTGCAGCGCACCAAATAGACATGATTGCGTACTGGCTAGCTAGCTAATATAGCTATATTTGCGCAATAGGAGCGATCTAATAAAGCGGAAAACTGTTGTAAATTTGGAGATAGGATAAGGAAGGGGATTTTTTGTTGACATCCGCACTTCCGGCAATAAGACCAGTTTCGCCGAGCCAATGCATGCATGATGAAATGCAATTAGCATTGCGCAGCTTCGGTTGAATACCATCGTGGATACTCAAATATGAACATGAATTATCGCAAAATTCAAATAAACGCTACAAACGAGTCAAAGCTGGAGTTCACGTTTTGGAACGAAATGCTATAAATTGCCATTATACTAGCTAGCGTTCGACTGTGCGCGGATATGAGAAGAAGTTCACTCGTCGACATTTTTACATTTGACCTGTGATTTTCTGCCATCATATCCGCCTGGCTATGTGCCGTATTGTATATCAGATTGCTCCTGTTAATTACACCTTCTACTCTACCAGAACTTAGTGGGTTTCATGAGTGCGTAGAGGTGATTTGCGGTGGTCAGAAAGAGAAGTGGAAAGTGAAAAATCTGGAAAATTATCTGATTTTGAAAAACTTGTCCACTATTAGTGGAAACACCGTTGCACGTTGCACTCGAGCCTGCATGTGCTGAGTATTCCAGGTCAAATTGCATCCAAGGCTGTGTGGAAACGATTGGTGTGTTTGTCCAAATCCAAAGATAGAAAGGCTATTAGAAGCAGGTTGGGGTGACTCAAACAAAATAGCACTGCACTTCACTTGGTTCAATAGAAAGTTTTCTTGTAATATAAAGGACAGAAAAGCCAAAGAAATCTCAGTTGTGGGAGGTAACATTCATTACATGTTAACCTCCTAAGCCCTGAGCCTCTGGCTCGAAAATGACATGTTCAAAATGAAATGAGTATATCTCTGCAACTACATAGTAACAATAACAATAACAATCTTGGTATCACAATGAAGGTAACATCTTGGGGATTTCTGTCATGGCAGAAAAATCTGTATATTAGTCACTGAGTCAGAGTAAATGAAGAAGGAACACAGCATAAATGAAAGATCTCATTTCTGCCCAACAAAAATGTATTTTTATCTGAAACCTCTAAAAAAATTCCAGCACAGAATCTGATCATTATCTGTGCCAAAGTTTATTCAAATGAAGTAAATCAGAGCAATATTACAGAGGAATGTCCAGGTTGCTTCTCCAAATTGACAGTTCTGGCACATTTTTGGGCACTGTGTGCCATTTCAGATTTCTCAGGTACCAAACTGTAAAACTAATTAAATTTCAGTGAGAGGGAGAAATGTGGTTAGCAATTCTAGCAGCT
Organism: Gymnothorax reevesii; assembly: GCA_029721435.1. Lineage (NCBI taxonomy): Eukaryota > Metazoa > Chordata > Actinopteri > Anguilliformes > Muraenidae > Gymnothorax > Gymnothorax reevesii. The sequence goes on along the minus strand of CM056574.1, from coordinate 132,401,952 downwards.
AACAAATCGCATGAAACAAACAGCAAATCAAGGAATGCTAAAGCATCCAAATTCAAGTTCTCCATTCATCAATTATGTGACATACAACTTAGGCAATTAGCTGTAGATTTACATATCAGTCAAACAAGGACGAAGCTCAATGAAGTGACATTCTCTCTACATCCCTCCCTGCGTATCATTCATGTCCTCCTGTGGAGGAGCGACTCCACCAAATCAAGAATTCAGATCAGAGGCAGTCTGCACTGACACAGCAGTCTCTACTCTGCATCACCACAAGCAACAGAGATTCATTTGAATATTCCTTTCATAAAAGTAAAGGGATTCCTGTGAATTCTAGGCAGGTCTGGTGATGAGGGAGGGAAGTCTTTAAAAGTAAAAGAGTGTGAAATGGTTTCTTAAATATGTAAACTTGTAACGCCACCCCTCTAGCCCTCTAACTCACCAGCTTATTAAGACCCGGACTGCATTCCACACTCCAGTGTTCCTCTATTGAGCTCCGCTGGAGTTTCCCTGCTGTCTATTCTTCTTCTGCAGTTTCTGAACCACAAATCTAAGATTTTCTGAACGCGTGCACTGCCTCTTAGTGTGGCCGTCCTCCCCACACTTGTAGCAAAAAATGTCGGGAGAGACAGAAACAGCAACAGGCCGGGGGACGGTGGAGGCCTAGGGAAGACACCCGAAACGGTAGACTCCGCAGCAGCCTGCATATCCGGTGATGCAGTCGGAGTCACAGTGGCCGCACTCAATGCTCTCTTCACTAAAGCTGTCAGTTCTTTAACCTCGTTTCTCAAACTGTCCACCTCACACGTTAATAAAGTCACCGACACCTGGGGTTCGACAGCAGCAGACGTCACGACAGTTGGGGGAACAGTACCATACAACGCCACAGCAGTGTGAGGAGCACGCTCAGCAGCAACAGAAGCCTTTGCGCTATCTCTCGCACTCAGCCAGTGCTCCTCCTCTCGCATCAACTGTGCAAACGTAGGTGGATCCTGCAAAGTGTGCATAACCCGCACACGCAAAGCCACAATATGGGAGGTAAGCGCACCCCTGAGCAACTGCTCCAGGCGTGCACGATCCAGGCCAGCAGCATCGATACCTCCTTTCAAAACAGCACGATGGAAAAGCTTGTTCAAGCAATATAGGAACCCTGAAAGTTTTTTTACCCTCTTCCTGGAGTGCATGGCGAAATGAGGCCATAATATCTGCTCCACTCTCGGTAGAGCCATACGCAGTGTCAAGAGCGTCAAGGATTTCCATTTTGTTTGGGATGAAGAACACACAACTTTCCAGTACCATTATCATGCAGTAGAGATTATCTCCTATACTACACACGAATGTGCACAAGAACATTCATATTTCACTCACCCTCAGCTATGTGAATGTCGCACTCATACACTAATTTTTACGAGAATATGTCATGCATACACTCACTCCCATATATAAATCTTAGCGATACATTTACTCCAACATATGAATACTTCACATGTATACTCAGGGACATACATCGTACTGACTGGTATACTGTAACTCTTTGATCACTTTTGGCTGGTATTCTGAATAGTGCTGTTATTCAAGCTGTTCAGCTCAAAACACCGGGTTTTGCAATTTTTGCCGGGTTCAAACCGGGTCGGGGTTACTTGACAAATAAGCAACCCGGAAACGGTATCAAATTAAAATTGGAAACATTCTGTAGTCTGTATTTGACCCTTTGCTAGTCCGCTGAGGCATGCTGTTTCAAAACAAGATCTTGAGCGTGGAGCGTAATGTGATCTCGATACCTCACTTGCTCAGCCACAGATCGGCATATTTTTACAAGTTCCAGAAGGGAGGGGTTTTGACTTGTGACTGATCTAGCCGGTGGTGGCAAGATCGGAACGATCAGAGAGATAACAAGAGCAATCCGAGATTTCTGATCTCCGCCAAAGGATGACGTTGATACAAACGCAAGATCTTTCTCTTTGGAAGATTTGAGGCCCACCCATGCAACAAGTTTGAGTGAGATTTGCTAAAACACCCATTCTCGTCTTCCAATGACGTCTAAGTGAAAAGATTCTGTCAAGTCCGGTAAGCATTCATCAAGGGCTTTCATATGAGGTATTACTCGATATAGTTTGTATGATTTCAATATTTGACCTCAAAGTCGAAATTGACACACACAGATCCAAGTCTTTAACGATATTTTGAGACTGTTCCATCACAGATGATCTAATTTGGATCAACATTTGGTGAAAATGCTGCAGTGGTGTACGAAAAAATCGTCCCATTGAGAAAGTTGATCCCTGATCTGGATCTGGATCCGGATCGAAGATTTTGACACGCATGATCACCATATTTGTAATGTATAATCCTTGGGCCAAGATCTACCTTTTGTGTAGATTTCATCGAAATCTGTTCATTAGTTTCGGAGAAATACGGAGGTTAAAATAAACCGACTCGATCGCATAACCTCCTTGGCGGAGGTAATAATCTCTCTTCTCTTACCGCTCATTGAGTCTTGTCATTTCCATATTTATGATAAATCTACTGAAGACTATCTAGCCCCCTTCACAAAACCCTGAAGGAATATGCTGAAGTAAAAAACGCAGATCTCAGACATTGCTCACTAACTGTGAAGACGCTGCCAGAGACCAAACTACAGGTAGTGACATTGCCCATGACCAGTAGAAAGTATTGAATTCTGAGGCGCCACCAAATTTTCATTGCATTTCATGTGTCCTTGAGTGCTGTAGATGATTTGTTGGCTACAGCTAGCCAGCTATAAATGAACCTGGAGCATTTTATATGCAACTGCAGAACCATGTGCACACAATACATAACTCCGTCTTGGCATCATATTTTAGCAGAGAGCATATCCCCGTTCTCTTAACTGCATACTTTCGTACATGAGTGAATATGCATGTGCGTGAAGTACCGCTCCAAAAACTGAATATTTCTTGGACCAGTTTCAGCGGCAACACCTACTGGATTAATTGTAGTCTCTTCTCTTCGCGGGCATGTCATCATTTTGTGACCCCAGGTATTCGGAATCATTAAGCCATATGAGGTTGAAGTTTAAGTTCTGAAGAGCTCTATCTAATTATTTTGATTTTGACTGGATTTAATGTTACAATTGAACCCCACAAGCTTAAACGTGTAGGCTCGCCAGCTAAATACATTCACACATACTGACTGGGAGAAAAGGTGACTCAATCGTAACTAACGTCAGCATTATTTACTACGCCAAAGAAACGCTAGAAATTGGAGAAGGCATTTACTTATGATCTTGTGCTAACTCAGGGTTAACTGCTGAATATTAATATGATGAACTAAAACAAATAAACTGATAAAGAGCTGAAATTTTGGTAAATGTTTTTCTGTGTATAGACTTCCCGGACATGATATAGGTCACCTTACTCCAAATAAAGCCGCTTGCACAATGGACACAAACAAATTTTTTGCGTCTTCGCATTGACTTTGAATGTAATCTATTTGATTCTCAACCAGTATGCAAACAGCTTAAGGCAGGCCACGCCCACTTTTGTGCGTATACACTCAACTAACGTAGGAAAAGAAATTATGCCTCCGGTTTCCGTTCAAGCCAGCGGCCCGAAAAAAAAAAGATTTTCCAGGTTCAATCAAACAGGATTTGTTCTTCCTGGTAACAGCACTAGTTCTGAAGCCAGCAACCCTAACCTCATCCAGATCAAATCCAGCTCTTACATTGCTCATCCTCTTAACCACAAAGATAACTCATGACAAAATTACTGACAGCTCAGGAGTAACAGCATAGACGTCATAGACATTAACGGCACACCTACTTTCATACCACACATGACAATCCAGTGATTATGGCATATCTGTCCCTCCATTGTCTAAAACAAAGTTAAGAACATACTGTCTCTGTATTGTTACTGATACAGCCCAATGCTCAAGTGGTATTACACTGGGGTTTACAACTAAGGTCAATAGGCCTCTATCGGCACTGCATTTAACCTCAGCTGGCTGGCTGTGGCGAAAACGAATTGGTATTCTCATTATCACTGCTTGACACATCACCTGCCTTGGAATTGCAACTGCTCCATTAAATTGGGTGAATGGGTTTTAGCAGAGTCACCAGTGCTGACCTGTAAGAACCTTTGCGAGATTGGTGTTGAGCTGGGATGCGATGTATGTGAATCATCATTCAACCATTCTAGCCCTGGCTATGAACCAAAATTCACATTCTTATGAATGCGCCAGTAATATATGGCTGCTCGCACACAATGCCAGTCAACCGAACACTAACACTGTCAATCACAGGCCATCACTCAAACATGGCATGCATACAGGGAGACTGATGCCGTGCATCGGGTCACTCACTCGCATGAATGGTTCCTTCAGCATAATCACTTGGGAATCAATACATTCATTAGGGTACGGATAGAGAATCATGCTCCTTGAGAGCCATGTTTCAGATGTTTCTCTGCTATAAAACTTTATTCAAGCTGGAGTGTTTGAGCAGAGAGACATCTGAAACATGCTAGGCTGTCTAGGGACGGGGTTCCCTACCACTGGCGAAGGGCCAGACACTCCGCCCATGAAACCAACCCCTGGCTCCAAAAGTCGATCAGAAATACAGACAGCTGATTTCATCACAAAAAAATCTTCCCCTCTCAACTCTGTTTGCCTCATAAATATCAATTGCAACACAGGGCATAATATTTCATGATGAGGTACATGATGAGGGTGACATTATCTGAAGCACCAATGAATCGTGCTTCCGTATTAGCCAACTGATTTCTCTCACTTTTTTTCCTGACAGAGCCGATAAACACGGCCCATTATGATCGAAATATCGCATCTAATTACCAATCTGCTACTACAGGAATAGGACCTATCACTGATGTTACGGAAAGAGCATTCATCACACTGCCACTTTCATACTTTTAATTATAACCCTGTTATGGGTAAAGAGGTCACTGATACCATTTTTATTTTGATGCCAGTGCTGAAAAACTGAACAAATTAGATTTCATTATAAAAAGCTTTCCAGCTGCCAGTGTACAGCCTGTCTAGAAGTAAAATGTATGCAAGCATTAAGCACACTTGCAGACCATGAGCCTGTTTGTCTGGATGGCTAAACCATGAGCCTTAAGGTTTTACTCTGACAAATCGCCTCTACAACCAGGCCTAATGAACACAATCAGCAGCACCTGGGTTGATAACCAATCAGCTTCACTTGTGCACTTCTGTGAGCTCAGCTCATTTTTACATGATACCTCGATTGTCCTTCCTGCATTCCCACTCCATATCAAACTTTAACCCCTTTGTGCAGAAGCCAAATTTGGCTATTTATGGGTTACCCACTTTAATGCTGTATAATTCAAGATTTAAGCTTCACAAAGAGGAAAAATGTGGCTCAATTCAGGAAAGACACTTACAGCATTTAGAATTACATTGTATTTCAGTTTATTTTCATGATTTTGGTAGAGAAAATGAGCAGCAAACATAAAAAATCTTCATGAGAATTCATCATTGAAATTGCAAAAAAAATAATTCTGACGATTGAAAAACTGCTGGGGCTTAAAACTATACATTTATGGTATCATAAACTCCTTGAGCACAAGTAGAATTCATCTTCAACATTACATTCTAGATTACCTACATGCTATTAGCCAAATTATACAGCTACCCAAGTGTCTCCCCAAAGTCTCAAAATGATTTGCTGTCAAATCATTAAAAAAATCATGTATTTAACACAATTAAAGCTTTAAGGCATGAAATTTAATATGAACGAATGATTTTCTGGTTGAGTTTTGTATGAATTTATCAATATCAGTGCAGTTGAATATCAGTGGTCACCAGTAATCTCTCCAAATACGAACGTGCCTTTTCTCCATAATAAAGTTTAGAGTTTTGGCCATTTCTCTTCAAAGCCAGCACAAACACGCATTAAATAAACTGCTAATTAAACGGTCAGAACATTCACCCTGTAATGAAAGCTACCAGTCCCCTCTTCAAAGCTCACGAACCCATTTCAACACTTATAAGGAGCAAGTACACCTCACTAACACAGTAATATCTGAATTCTGAAATATACCTTATTTTTACTGAACAGACACTCCACTTTCAGGGAATATCAAATCCATTGCGTTTCCCGATTCAAAAGAAACGTGCAATGAACGTACCGGGGGTCCACACCAAAATGCACGGGCAGTTCGCGTTTTAAACAGGAAAAAAACCTCGACATTCGACTTTGTTGAGTACATATACATTCCGAAACAGAAAAAAAAAACAAACAAAAATAGCAGCCTGACCTTTTTCGTGAATCCCTCCTCCAGAGACATTGACTGTATAAAATAGAGATCGATGTACCCAGTAGCAAATACCCTCCGGTCCTGTTTCATTCGAAATGATTCCAATAGAGCAAATCGTTCTCATTTAAATTCTGTAATGTAACTGAACACTTCAAGGCCAGTTTTGCGAACCGATTTTCTATAAATCGCGTCTATTTTAGCCGCGTAATGTGCATAACGTAGACAGGATACAACCGAGCCTGCTGATACGCATTGGTTTGTATGCTCTGTGTTTGTCCAATCAATGTGTTTCACTTACTCTAAAATGTTTAAACACTCGGGAATTGGATAAGAAACGAGCCATTCAATACATTGTTATCAGGGAAACTTCAGGAGGCCATGAAGTGTAACTCTACAATTACGCAGAAGAGCTTGAGTGTTTGGTTGAGTGATTGGCTATCAACGCCAGTACTCGGGTGGATATAAGGAAGCGCTGGATTTGGCAATGAAGGAATCTACGCGTAAATCCACGGTAGGGAACTACAATTTTTTTTGTATGGGACAACTGTAATAGGCAATAGAATGTGAGAGAATCAATACCATGTCGATTTTTTTGCCTCAGAAAACTGATTTGTATGAACTACTAATTGGAATACTGTTAGCTCACAGTGGCTAAACTGGTTGCTACTAAGGATAACGATTTTTTCTGTGTCAAGATATCGTTTTTTCAAACTGCTGAATCGACACTATGGGCAAGGATACTGACCAGTTTGCACATCAGGCTTAGCTGAGGAGTTTAATTCATGCAGCTCTCAAAAAACAGGGAGTGGAGTGAACTTCACCGTATTCAGAGCCGCGTTCGAGGTCTGCTTGCTTGTGAACATTCAATAACTGATCCGGGGGTGCTATCTAGTGATCGAGTACAGTAACAGCGTACTTCCAATGTGCAGGTCTATAGACGCGGGCATCTACATCTGCAGAAAGGGGTTAAAAGAGAACACCCATTACAGAAATGTATTTTTAAATATATTTTAAAAACCCGTATCTCCTGTCTTTGAGATCTTACAGACCATCATAGTCAATTAAGAGCTGTTCAGATGGGGTTAGCGTTTCTATGGGAGGTTAGGTAATTTTTTTACATCACAGATGTGCCCAGCAATATTAATCCTGTGTTATGATTCTGCCATGCCTGCCTGTTTCATGCCTTGTTTAAGTTCTGTACCTGCTTGCCATGTTATTGATTTATGTGCTAAGTGACCACTGCCTATCTTCTGACTATTCTTTGGATTATGTATTATGATTTGGTTACCTCGATTTGTCATATTCTGTCTTAGTTTACTTTTCCATGTTTTACTTTTCGCCATAGTCATACTCCGGTTCTTGTTTTCCATTTTGCTTTACACTTTGTCTCCCCCGTCTGGTCTCTAGTCTCGCCTGTTGTTTTAGCCCCTGTCTTATGTCTCACTCTTCGGGTGATTGATTGGATTTCAACCTTCCTTCCGATCTCGTTTACTTACTTCACCTTGCCTTTCTATCTACTAACAATGCTAAGAGTTTATTATTTTCTTCTGAGATTACTAACAATAACTAACCTTGTATATAATACTAACTTACTAACGAGCACCTAGGGTTTGTATAGTTGCACTTACTAATTGACTAACTAGCTCTCAGCACTCGCCCTGTTCTAATCTCCGCCTCTTTGCTCTCCCTGATTACCTTTGCTGCATCTTCTGTGTAAGCTCACACCTGATCGCGCTGTCCTGCTTCTCATTATCTATGCACATTAGAAACTCCGTGTCTGGAGCCGTATGTTTGTTTATAGGAATGTCTTGTGTTCCCTGTCCGCGTTTTGGCTTTAGCCAATTTCATGTGATTAGGTTCTTCCTCATGTGCCTTCCCCTTGTAATCAGTTTGATTTCCTGCATCTGTGATTCTCCCCAGAAGTGTATCTTCGGTGCCTTTTCACTGCCAGACCTTGTCAGATCGTTTCACGTGTATTTCTTGTGCTGCTATTTCTCCGCCTGGATTTCATTGAGTTTCTGATTCTGACTGGATTGCCCGACTACTGATTCTTGGTTTGCCCTTTTGGATATTGTTGCATCTGTGTATTTTTGACCGTTTTCTGCCCGACCTTGATTTTGTGGATTGCTGCCCTGTTTACGATTCGGACTGTCTTAGGGCTTATGAGTTTGCTTCTCCCTCAAACCTTCGCCTGTGTACCGGATCTGTTTTGTTTGACTACGATTTTTGTGATTGGTGCCCTGGCAACGAACTCTGCTCTGTCCCATTGGAATTTGAGCTTTGGATTACGGACTCTGTACTGTTGCCTTTTTCTCTGCGGGGGTTATCCCCCTTATTCAATAAAGCACCACATTTTTGCAATCCCGTGTCCTCGCACTTGGTTCCAGATCAACACCTCACATCCTGTCCAAATCAGCCACACATGTATTTCTTTCACGCGCCATTATTATTAAAATTGTTAAGTGAAACCAACTGCTCTTTGTTGACCTCTGGGGTGTCCTGATGAATTGAATCCCACCCAATTTAAAACTGGCAATTCCATACATTTCTTTTTGTGTGGACTTTTCGACTTTGCACAAGAGATTTAGCAGAAATTCTGCTCAAATTATAACAGTAATAGAAAGATAGTCGAATATCAGCTACATAAGGCAGTCCTGGATGATAATATGCTGACAAACAGCATGCAGCTTCCCTGCAGTGAATGTGCCAAATGATCTAGGGAAAATGGTTGGTCTAACAAAAAAGTATGATAATGTTTTCATGCTACTACGTGTAAAACAAAACAGTTCCATGCTATTGTTATATTTGCCAAGTTTTCCATGGAATTCCCTCCAGGTAAAAATGTTATAGTGAATAAAAAGGGCTGTAATTTTGCAGCATATTACAAAATAAATGTACGTTATAAAGCCTGTATTTCAATAAAGAAGTAAATTATGGTCATTTCGTGAAATGTGAAGGGCACTTTTGCTTTAAATGGGGTTCACCATGATCGCCCTTTGTTTTTCACTCCTTTTTACCCTGTTTCAGTCTCTTATTACCTATATATACACACTTATTGTTATTACCAGACTATAACCTGGTTATTACCTTGGTAATTGCATAGTATTACCCAATTTTTTTATCATCAAACTATTACACGACTATTACAATGTCACCAGCCATGCTGAAATCTGTATGTTACTTAAGTTATTGATTTGTATTACTTAATTATTACTTCTTTATCATCAAACTATTACACAACTATTACCTTGTTATTACCCAAGCTGTAACCTCGTCGTTACTTTGATTATTCCATGGCACCATTTCATTATCACTACTTTGTCGTCAATCTATTATCGCACTATTGCCATGTGGTTACACAAGCTGTAACCTGGTTATTATTACTTAATTATCACTCTTTTATTATTGGCTTATTCTAGTCTTCAACATTTTAACAAGTCTTTGCAAAGACTTTACCCTCATCATTTCTGTTGTTTTGAATGTTTTTTCCCTTATTCCAGTTATATCTGGTTTATTTTCTGTGTGATTTAACATTTGCTATCATTACCATTGCTTCCTTCTGGAAACCAAAGGTTTTCTATTCCTAAAGGTGATTCCCCATACAGACCTGAACAAAAATCTTAGGCACCTCAGATTTTCTTAGATATTTTTTTGTTTTCAACATCAATGTAATCACAGATAAAATATAGGTTTTAGATTTTTAAAAAATTAATTTGAAACGTAATTTTACAAATATTGTTTGCATTTAGTTGAAGACGATTGATATAGATTTTATGGCCTTGACAGAAACTCGGTCTTAAGATCATCATGGCTGCCTAGGATTTCACTGAGAGAAAGAAACAAGTGAGACAATTCGTCTGCCTCTGAACTGTGGCAAGTTATCCAATATGCTTGGAACTAGCAAAAAGCCATTCATCTTTGAAGTATGGAACCCCAGGGCAGTGTACCTAATATAAAGTAAGTAAGTACACCAAATATTGATTGATTTTTCAATCCTGAAAAACTTTTCATGATTATTCTAAGCATCTCTGCCTTACTGAATAGTTTTAAATGAGCCAAAAACTTTTGCAAAGTACTGTACATTGTGATTTGTTTGGTCTCCATATTGTTCATTTCCTTAAGATGTTCAAGTGAAAACTGTCCAGTACAGCCAACAAAATTTAAAAAATAAAGAGAACCATTGACAAAAACCCCTCATTACAATAAAATTTTACCAGGTGTGATTTATGAGAATCACATCAACACATTGCATGTGTATCAGGTTGCGTCACAAACTGCCTGGCAGACTGACTCTCTGGCAAAAATTTAATAAAAATCCTGGAGTAGAATTTGCCCAAGAAGAAGACTGACACGATGTCCGATGGCCTGAGGAGAAAATTTTTTATGCTCTCTGTGTTCCCTTTTAGGATGAATTGGTTGACTGATGGGTGCCTCCACTCAAATTTCACAGCACGTCTCCAGGGGGCGGACAGTTTCCTAACACTGTGTGATGATAGAAACCACAGAATATACTGACTCAAATGGGAGAGTGAAGCACAGACAACCTCCCCATTCTGTGAGCCAGACAAAGTCAAACAGCAAACCGAAGGCTAAATGCAGAAAAGAGAAAGACTCTCTTTCAGACAGAGAGACAGTGGGATGTGATTTTACAACTAGAGGGTGTGTCCAGAAGGCCACATCACCCTGCCTGCGCCCACAACGCCACGTGAAGGTCAATGTCATGGTGCTATTGGTGTCACCATATATGGTTTCCAATTTGGGATTGAGCATAACAGAGGGCCTATCTCTGTCGGTTTCCTAGTTACAGAGCCTGAGAATATGAAATTTGGCCATATTGACCTTTCAGGGTCTCTTGACGGTCAAGGTCACGGTGCAATTAGATATTAGTGTTTAATATTAACTATGGGTCTATCTTGCAGCGTTTGGCTGCTAGAGCACTCAGAAAAGTGGGGATGCTGAGTTTGACCTATCAAGGTCACTTGAAGGTCAAGGTTATGGTGCCATTAGATTCCCATATATGACTTCCTATAAGTGGTTAACAGTAACCATGTCTCTGTCTCCCACAGTTTGGCCCCTAAAGCAGCCTGAGAAATGGGTGAACTTGAGTTTGACCTTTCAAGGTCATTGAAGGTCATAACATTTGGTGGTAAAAGAATTTCCATACCCAACTTCCTATTAGTGATTAACCCCTTAAGCCAGGGATACTCACTCTTTTCCAGATTGAGCCGCTATGGCTTCAGGCTTTCATTCTAACCATGCAGTCTCACACCTGATTCTACTAATCAACCGTTGAGGCTTTTGCCAAAGACCCATGATTAGTAGAATCAGGTGTGAGACTGCATGGTTAGAATGAAAGCCTGCACCCACTGCAGCTCATTCTGGAAAAGAGTGAGTATCCCTGCCTTAAGCTCTGAGCCTCTGGATTGAAAATGACATGCCCAAAATCAAATGACTATATCTCTGCAACAAATTGGTTGATTTGAATAATCTTGGTATCATAATAAAGGTAACACCTTGGGAATTTTTGTGATGGTGCAAAAATCAGTGTATGTCACTGAGTCAAAGTAAATGAAGATGGAAAAGCGCATAAATGAAACACCTTTTTTGCACCAAAAAAGTTTCACCTTTATCTGTCCTGAAATTACTCCGTTGCAGTCTGAAACTCCTAAAGATTACAGCACAGAACCTCACCATTATCTCTGCCAAAGATTATTCGAACCAAATAAATCAGAGCAAAAGTCGAGAGGTTTTCATTTAGGAATGTCTAGGTGGCCTCTTCAAGCTGACACTGTGCTGTTTCATATTTTCAGATATCAAACTGTGAAACTCATTTAATTTTGCTTACATGTCACTACAGGCATACATTCTATCCAAATACAACCACTTTTTGTCATTAATTTATTATTTCAGCCAGTCCTGTAGCCTATACAATTTCCCATTCAAAGATAATACATACAAAGAAAATTAAGTTTGATTCCACTGGAGCAGATTTATTTTAAAAAAAAACAAATAAATAAAATTATACATACAAAGGTAATGTTAAAAAATTCTTCAAAAAAGTTAAAAGAACAAAAACAAAAACTCCAGTAATTATCGATACACAAAAAATGCTAGATATGCTTAAGAGCATGCATATATTCACCGAAAATTGAACCGCGGTCGCCTGAGATGCAGCGCTTTTCACGGAGGCCGCCATTTGAACCATTTTCTGCGAGTCACATGATCATAAATAATGGCCCTGACGTCACATGTGCGAATAGCACATGCCGTCGCTTATCCTTCACATTATCATTATCACATTCATTTGATGTGGCTGTCTTGAGTGAGGAGTCGACTGGATTCACTCAATTATCACAAATAAACGATAGTTTATTTCTTTCATTTGTCTGTTGGGGATGACAGTGATAATATGAGAGCTTTGACAGTTCAGGGAGAAGTGTCATTATATCAAAATGCCTGAGGGATGTTACTGAATTTTTCATGGTTGTTGTGTTCTGTGGTCCGTGTTTTGGTTAGCCGGTTTTAGGTTTTTTTTATTTTTGTGATGTTGGTTTTTAGTCCATGTCTTGGTGTTTCACATTTCATTCCTTTCCCGTGTTATTCCAGTCCACGTCTTACCCATGTACTGTCTTTGCTTTCTCCCCGGTCGTGTCATTGTTTGTAGCAGTTTCTGTCTTAATTGATTGTGACACTCTTTCGGGTGATTTAATTGATTCTGGGTTTCAGCCTTCCTTCATTCTCGTTTGCTAGTTTCCCCTTGCTTTCCTATATGTACTAACAATTACTAACAGTTTGTTGTTTTTCTAAAATTACAAACCATACTAATATTGTATATAATACTAACCTACTAACGAGCACCTGGGATTGTATAGCTGCACTTGACTAATGATCTCTCAGCAGGCGCCCTGTTCTAGTCTCCGCCTCTTGCTTTTCTATTCACTGGCTTCGCTAAGTTTTCTTGCATAACCTCTGCATTCTAATTATCTATTCTGGCTCTTATTCTGTACACTTAGGAGTCTTTTTATCCAGGTTATTTATCCCGTCTTCGGGATTGTCTTGTGGTCCTCATCTGTGTGTTAATGTTTATCTGTTTCATGTAATTTGTTTCCCTCGTGTTCCACCCCTCGTTAATTCTATTAAGTTCCTGCACCTGCGTCTTTCCATGCCCCTGCCCTATATCAGTCCCCCTGCAGAAAACCGGGATGAGATCTGACTTCGCTCCCGCCTGCTTCGCGCTTCACTCCCTGCCCTGTACACTTTCCTCTGGTCCCCTCATCTCTTCTGTGTGTTCTCATCAACCGCATTCCCAGCCCAGCCTTCCCTTCCTGCTGCCTTCAGCCCCTGGTGCCCCCTGTCTTCCGAGCCCTGTGTGCCACCTGTCCTGTGCCCAGTGTGTCTGTGGCCTTCGCCGTCTCCCGTGCCCAGTGTGTCAGTGGCCTTCGCCGTTTCCAGTGCCCCCAGTGTGCCAGTCGCCTTCGCCGTCTCTAGTGCCCCCAGTGTGCCAGTCGCCTTCGCTGTCTCCAGTGCTTCCAGTGTGCCAGTCGTCTTCGCCGTCTCCAGTGCCCACAGTGTGCCAGTCGCCTTCGCCGTCTCCAGTGCCCAGTGTGCCGGCCGCCTTCGCCGGCTTCCGAGCCCAGCATCCCTACCGTCTTATCTGCCCCCCTCCTGATGTTCTCCCTGACCCTTGTCCCAGCTAGCTGTGCTTCCCGAGTTAGCCATCTGCCAGCTGTGCCCACTGTCTCATCTTGTGCCTGGCCTCTGCCAGTTTTCCGAGCGTCCCCTTGCTCCCTTTTTTGAGTGTCCCCTAGCTCCCTTTTCCGAGTGTCCCCTGGCTCCCTCTTCCTAGTGTCTCCTAGTCCTGTCCCGAGTTGTCCCTAGTCTTCCCCCTAGTGTTCGGTTTCTGGATTCCTGAGTTCTCCCTCGTTCAGTGTTATGCACGGTGTTTCCGTTGGCCGGAGTGCCCCGCTTTTCCCCCCTGTCTGGTTCTCTGTTTATTTAATAAATTATGTTGGATCCCAGCACCTGGCGTCTCACTCCCCTTTTGTCCTCCAGTTCCTTTTGTTTCCGAGCTTTCCCGAGAGTTCCTAGTGTTTCCTTCCCATACCGTAACAATGGTAGGCTTAGGGAACGATACTTCATTGAAATATTGTGTTTCATTAGGTATGTTCAATGACTGGAGTGTCCCTTTAAGTGATTATACTGTTGAGGTCTTCCGGTGCATAGTGTGACGGCTGGCTCCGCAGCCGCACCATAAAACAGGTGGCTATGGTCCATGCTACTCGCGCAAACATCTTACCGCCTCAAGCCATGATTATATTCATTTCCCGTTCATTTTCGTATGGCACATAAAAAATATTCTTTGGTTTTATTCATCTTTCAGCTGCAGGTTAACTGATTACATAACAGTCATTCAAAACTTCGCAGTCATGCAACAAACAAAACACCACACTTATTTTCTTTAAACATTCTTAATAAATTCTTTATTCAGCATTTTCACATTAAGTTGCAACTGGGTGCACACAGTCTGTTACTTTATGTTGAATCGTTACTTACAGTTTCTTTGTTTTTGAGTTATTTACTTTGCTGTGGCATGCGAAACTGAGCGAGTGTGTGTGGCTGCAACAGTAACAACTTCCTGCTTCCGGCAGAGGGATCTTGGCACAATAAAAGTCCTCTGGGAGTGCCCATCCAACTGGATATGTCATGGGGTGAAGGAGATGTTTTGATTAGTTACCCGGTTTAGGTTTATTATCCAAATATATGAATTATTATTATTTTTATATTAGCAATTGTTCTTTACTTACCTATGTCTTTTTGGTGAACTGGCCTTGTCTTGTCTTTCATTTTCGTAGTTGATTATTAGTCTTCTCCTCCTAGTGTTTGTTTTTTGGTTTAGCCAGCTGTGCTCTGTTTAAATGTGCTCCGTTTGTGTTATTTAGTAGGTCAGTTTTTGAGTTCAGTTTGGTTTTGATTTGAGCACTGTGTGTTCTTGAGTTCTGTTATGTTCAATTTTCTAGGCCTCAAATTCACACATTTGTATTTACTTTGACCTCAGTTGTGCTAATTATGTTGTTATTATAAAGCTAAAAAAAAAAAAATGTTTTAGTTTTTTGTAATCAAATCATTTGGCACCCTCTTTGCCTTTCTGCTCTGGTCCCTCACACATAGCATAATGGCGAGAGGACTCTCAGATAGACTGGCTAAAACAATAGCAAGCGCAGATTTACCCACAAACAGCTTTTATGACAAAATATCAAAGGTAAGAAAAATTTTTGCTCATCTCTGTAGCATTTAAAGTGTACGCCTGCTATTCTTTGAGTGTGGTGTCAATTTAAAATGACAAGGCTTATATAGTTGTAATCTGAGGACTGTCCTTTTTCACTTGAGTATTGTTTGTATGCAAGGCACACATTCAGTAGAAATGCTTGCGATAGAGCTCTGATCTTTTTTATTTTATGTTTTGCTAGATGCTTATTTACTTGTTGGTACTTGAATTATGTTTGGTACTTGAATTCGCTTTGGAGTTTCTTCGCTTTAAGAGGATATGCCGCATGATGAGGTTGCTATGAGAACATGCTGTATTTATGATACAAATTCATTGCTTATGGGCATTCGGGCTTAAGGTTAATATTTGAACTGAATATATATTTTCCACTAATTTTTTTAATCTTCACTTTAAAACCAGTTTTCATTGCAACAAAACTGTTGACTTGTGAACTTCTGGTACATGAAGCAGCTTTCCTCAAAGTGCTCTGAGTCAAGAACCGAATGTTCTGTGGGTTTGTAACACTTTCCACAGTCAATTCTTCTTAATTTAACAAGCCACTCTTTAAAAAGGGCTTCATAATTTTGTGGAAATTGATGGAAACTTATTTTGCCGTATTTCCCAGAGGACTGAATGGCATTATTATTGGTGCAAGCAACAGCAGCAACAATATTTCCCCATTTCCACTGTGCTGCGATCAACCTTTGTGTACATTTTGCTTCGGGGATCACGTGACCTCCTAAGTAACTTGCAACGACCTCATCGGGTGTCGTCCCTGTTTAAAACTAATTTTGCTGCTCAAGCCCAGCCCACACCAGGTAACATGTTTCTCCAGGTACTGAAATGCAGGAAGTGGCTCATTGCTCTGCATGCTTGTCTCACGGGCACTGGTGAAAAATTTCCGAAGGAACAGCGTGTTCTTTAAATGTTAAGTGTAGAACCACTTGTCAATCTGCCCAGCAACAGTCCCTAAAACAATCTATGACATTCAGGAAAGCAACGTTCACCCTCTCATTCTTTTATCACCAGATATTTATAAATTTACGGCATTTTCCTTCTCTCACCTCACTCATCATACACACACACACATACAGTACAGGCCAAAAGTTTGGACACACCTACTCATTCAATGCGTTTCCTCTATTTTCATGACTATTTACATTGTAGATTCTAACTGAAGGCATCAAAACTATGAATCAACACGTGGAATTAGGTACTTAACAAAAATGTGTGAAATACCTTATATTCCAGTTTCTTCAAAGTAGCCACCCTTTGCTCTGATTACTGCTTTGCTCACTCTTGGCATTCTCTTTATGAGCTTCAAGAGGTAGTCACCTGAAATGGTTTTTACTTCACAGGTGTGCCTTGTCAGGGTTAATTAGTGGAATTTCTTGCCTTATCAATGGGGTTGGGGCCATCAGTTGTGTTGCGCAGAAGTCAAGTTGATACACAGCCGACATCCTTATTGGACAACTGTTAGATACATACATAATTCCACATGTATTCATTCATAGTTTTGATACCTTCAGTGAGAATCTAAAAACTTTTGGCCTGTACTGTACACGCACGTGCACACACAGACGCAGCCATGCACATATACACACAGATGCACACATACACACAGACGCACACAGACGGAATGGAAGCTGGAAAAAAGGGTCAGAGAGCACAGCGATTTGTTTCTCCATGAAAAAAAGGTATTAAAGCAACATCTATGTTATGGATGTCTTGTCAAGACATACCAGCGAAAGTACTGCTTCTAAAGTAAGAAACAGCAAAATTGTCTGACACTGCAGACTTTTTTATAGCTTCTACAAAACATAAAATCACAGATGAAATTTTATGAGCACATTTTACATGCTGGTCATTAATACGACATTATAAAGTGGTGATGTACTGTCTAATTATGATTATATCTATAATATGGACCTGTTGGATAAGCATCTTTCCAACTCATCTTAACTGTGTGAAGGTCACACAGTCTATCTGTGCATATTCTCCCCTCCTCTCAAAATCTCCTGCTCTCTCCCGTCATTTGCATTTCTCTCCTCTTCCAGTAGAGGTTGTCATACTGAGTCAAAAGACTGAGTCCCAGGTCCCAGGTTTTTCCCAAGGTGCACTGCAGTTCAGTACAACGGAGCTGAAAGAGTACAGTAACAAAAAAAGATATTGAACCCCTCCTCAATCACTGCTTCCTGACATTTGCCTTCAGAAGTGTGAAGTCGGAGGTCAGAAAGAAAAAGTCCTATCGTCTGTCTTTTCCTCCGGTCAACCCAGAGTGCTTTTCCCAGAAGCTTAGTTGCTAACTAAGTTAGCAACTATCATAGTTCATACATTCAGTCTCTGGTTCCAACTATGTAAGTTAGCATGTGTGCTTTCTGGAAACACACTCCCAAAAAGCTGATTCCACACATCAGTTTCAACATCCAGCTGAAGAACTGAGGTTAATTAATGAATCAAGGCAGAGGTCTATTACTCCTAGAAGTGAACAATGGTAACTTCGATTGGGGGGATGGCCATGGTGACCTGCAGCCAAGCAGAACACATGTGATGTCTGACCACCTCATCTGCACAGTAAATTCACAAAATCTGTCACTTTGTGCAGAGAGGCCCACCGTCTGAGAAATTTGCTACTTGTCGGTAATTCCCAACACCTTCATTAATATAAAACATACTGAATTGTGGAAAGGAAATTTATGCTGGTTTGCTTAAAAACTCAGATCACATTAAAGTAGAGACATAGACGGTTATATAAGTATGATGGCCTTTTTTTATGTAATTTTACCCAATATATGTATTAATCAATTAAATCTATCCACATACTTTTTTTTGGTGTTATTAGTCAATCTTCAGATGAAATTTTTTACTTGAAGATAACAAATCCCATGATTCCATGCGTCTTATAGCTGGATTGGTTTGTGGACAGCCTGCACTGCATTCGCAGAGAGCTGTGGCAGTTTGGTTCGAACATGATCGTCTCCCCTGACAGCTTACGCATTTACCGCTAGAGGCGCCTAAACTCAGCTGATATGATATTAGCAGACAAATGCCACCTACAACACTCACTGAGTCCTCGCAAACTTCCAGGATTAATAGACTTCTGGTCTTGGTGAATGGTGTGACATACTGGGAAGGACTTTTACTGTCAGGGGCTGGATTTCCCACCGTTCTTTGCCTCGCCTGTTAGTTTCACAGGGATTCAGTGGGAAAGCGTCTCTAGTTTCACAACTATTTGTCTGGAGAGGAGCCAGCTTCACAGTGCCATAGCAGGAAAGAATTTTTAAATTTACTGCAAGTCAGCAGGCCTTGTTTTGGAAAAATGAAGCACTGCAAGCAGTCGCAGTCGCAAAAGACTTGAAATTTAACCGGATCTCAACTTGCTGAAAACTCAAACATAACCCTCTCTAGAATAGTCTTTAGTTTAGTTTTTCTTCCTGTTTCACTGTGAGACACTCAAAGTCTGCCCAGCAGGTATACATCTCAGCAGGTACATTTACCAGCTCTCTGTTTTAGAGCAGCGATTGAATGCCTCAGGAAAGTTACATAAATTTCTGAGAAATTAATTTCTTCCCACGCTCAAAAGCCCAGCAGCAGCCATTTGTCATGGATATCGAAGATATAATGAGCATGAAGGTAACTAATTGTCACTGTGATTACTGCCATTTTAGATGCCATTGCATCAGATTGGCTGCCTAAAAGACTGTGACATTTAGAGACAAAAGCAAATATCTGCAAGCATTAGTGTTGAAGGGTGAAGACAAATACTGGCCCTGCAATTGATAGAAAAATGTAAATTCCAAATGAGGTACTGTAAGTCATGTTCAATTCAGGCCTTTGGACCAATAATCACATTTAATTTTACCTAATTTTTGAGATTTTTAACTTTTAAAGTCAAATATTACTCTTACTCGCAAATGAGACATTTTGCATGCAAATATCGTGCTGAAACTACAGTCCTCGAAGGCCACAGAAATACGCTAATAAGCAACATTAGAATGCACATATACAGTATTAGCCTGAACTAAAGCAATACATGTCTGTGAAAAGTGCTCTCTGAGTAAGACCAGACAGGCTAAGCGGATACGGACCCTGATCTATAGGGCTCATGAAAACTTAAAGTCAATTATTAATTCATGGTGACATAATACTGAGCATCACTACACTTATCAACTACTTTTGTAAATATTCAACCTTGTTTCTTTTGGTTTTGCCCATATTTCAGACTAACATATTCAAAACATTACATGTTAATTGTCGAGTCAATAATATTTGTTCAAGACACTGTCTAAGCAATTTTGCTGATATGTTGATGTCACCGCCTACCTGAGTGAAGCCCCCAAAAATAAACACAAGCGAGTACATGGAGAGACACACACATACGTGAACTCACACAGGCACACACATATACAGACATGCACACACACAGGAACACACACACACACGCACAAATTTATGTACCCAGAGACATTTATAAGCAGACATCTGCACACACACACATACAAAAGCGTGCCCATGCGCACCAGCACACACAAACACACACACATAAACAAAATCTCAGAAGACTGTATTAAGTCTCCCCTCACAGTAAAGTGTGAACACTAATTGGTGCCTGGCTTTGTAAGTAAACACTGCTGAGATTCTCAATACAGAGGAGGCCATGCTGAAGTTTGGACAGAGCCTGTGATGTTGGAGCTCACGGGATATGTTTGGCTTTGCAGTGATCTCACAGAGCCAGCAGGGCTGTGATGCATCAAACGGGGTTACACAATCAGTTCCTTGTGTTTCTCACACAGTTTACAGAGCTGGCTTATGCATGATTCATGAGGAGGTTTGACTTTGCGTCAAATCACTTGTTAGACATGTGGTACAGTGCAGAGCAATAATCAGGAAGGTTGAGAGTGGGGTGTCGAAGAGACCAGAGTCCTGTTATTGTTCTGGGTCTTTTTTTCCACTGAACACAATTATACTCTGGAGAAGACTCTCAGTGGCAAGCCCTGTGTGCATCAGCTGTAAGCCTTCCCTAAATGTGTTATTTTCAGCTCTGTTGAATGTGGATACCATTTCTCTCCATGAAAAATTATACACGAAAAATATAGCTTCCATAATCAAATGACTGAAAATGACACGCATTTATCACTTTCATGGATACATATACCTACATACACATGTGCTAGCAATGGATGATTAATCTAGAGGACACATACCATGAGAAAATATGAGATAGTGTTATAGTGTTATTAGGTTTTAAATAGATTTACTGTCTGATTACATTCATACTTTCTGCTATGCAATACTGCACCCCCAGCCTTGAAAAAGCCCAGCAGTGTGAGGCTGAGGGAAGATTGATGTGAGATGTGTGTGTGTGCGCGCATGTGTGTGGATGTGTACGTTTGTGTGTGTGTGTTTGTGTGTGTACCTGAGCCCGGATGTGCAATTGAGTAAGAGTGTGCATGTCGGCATGCATGTTTGTGTGTAGGAGTGTGTGTGCATGTGCCCATGGGCATCTGTGACAGAGCATGTGTGGGCGCATGAGTGGTGTGTGAGTGAGAAAAGTCCATTTACAGCCTGCTCCTCTCCTCATGTCTGTGCGTGTGTTTGTTGTGTGTTTGCGTCTGCGTGTGTGTGCATGCGAGTGTATGGGTATGTGTGTGTGTGTTTATGTGTGTGTGTGGGTGTGTGTGTGTGTGAGAGAGAGAGTAAGTACTGAGAGGATGTTCGGTGTATTTTTCAATGTGTTTGACTGCTGATACTGTCTACCTTTCTGTAACGATCTAGTAAACTGCATTTACAGACTAATTACTGCAATACGCTCGCCACGGGATAGTGTGGAAACACAATTAGTCCGACCGTATGAGTGAAACACCGTTAAATTCTTGCTGCAGTGGACTCAACAGAGCATTATACATTGGAGCAGGGCTAAAAAGAAAATGCAGAGCTGTTAGTGGTGAAATGCTTTAGTGTTGTAGTTTCTGTAGCACTGTTCTTTTGAATTTGATGAATTCAGTTAGGCTGTTATTCTGATAGGAACAGCGTTCAATGATACTTTTGCTTATACTTAATTCGCAGAATAATTTATTGATAATATCAGTTAGGTTGAGTGTTTTTCATAAGAATCTTGGTTATTTAAGAAGTTCTGAAACTTTCCTCAATTTATGCCATTACCACAGATTTTAGTGCTTACCATGTTCGGTGATTTTGGATGGTAACTGTCAAACTTAATGTAGTGTGCACTGTTTTAATGCCAGCATATGCATTCTATTAATATTTCCAAACGTGCTGGAAAAAACAAAATATGACAAAATGCAGCTTATTGAACGCACTGGGATGGAAATTTTCATAATTGCAGCGAGAGGCTTGTTGTTGTCTATTGCTTATTTCCTCATTTGGGTAATATTCAGTGACAAGGAGCTCTGTAAGCCTCATACCGTACCTGCACATTCATATTCCCAGCAGTCATGCATTACACTTTGGCTTTTTTTTTTTTTTTACTTTTAATAGTAGTTACTGTTAATATGGTTGCTCATGCTATTTCAATAATTTTGCACTTTTGCGCCTGGTATCTATTTATTTAACAAAATAAAACTTCACAAACTTTTTTGTGTCTTCTTTACGATTCCTGTGATTTTTAACAACTTTGCTGTGACTGTTCTGTTAGCATATCAGCCAGTATTTTTTGTCATAAACACCAAGCAGTGTTCATCACTGTAGGCAGATATTTACAGAGACATGAACATGGCTCCTTGAAAATCTCTGTAAATGTGTGTACAGAGGAGACAACTCCTGGCTTTGATTATCAGTCTCTGCTGTTGAGTATTAACGACAGCATCGCTTCACTTCCTGTGTCTGTGCTTCCGGGCTATGCATCTTTTTGTATTATTTTCAGATATGCAGATATTATTGTCGCAACATGTCAAGTACAAAATGGTGGTTTTGCTGTTTTAGCAAAATTGAAACTCCATTTTGCAGCTAGATGCAGTTCTTTGAATTTAGAAAATTGAGAAAGAAAAGAAACACTTTTTTTTGATACTTTATTTTTCAAGTTTTTTGTACAAAACCTGGGCAGCATCAGTGTAATGAATAAAAGTAGGTATGGATACAACATGATGTGGCTAAATATTTCACATGCTCACCATGTAGTGCCCTTATTGACCCAAAAAAAAAAAAAAATGGAAAAAAGAAAAGCAAAAGGTATATGCTCATATATGTCTAAGCACCTGATCGCATGTGTGTACATGTTCACTTACAACCATATGTCCAAATAATCATAAGCATATTTATACAGTAAATACACGATTGCACACGTACATATGAACACTCATAAGAACAAAACATGAGGGAACCGTGGGGTTGCGAGTACATCATTTATCACATACATTACAGCAATATGGTTATTGTTTTTCTTAACCAAAATACAGTTTATAAAGCATTAAGGCTTGTTCTCACCTTTTCTTGTGATGAAGGTGCTCCATTTTTCCCACAGGGCATCACTTTTGTAGTCTGAGACTAAACGTCAATAGTTCCATTATTTGGATGTCTCTAATTATGGCTTCCCACTGATTAACCATGGAAGGTTCTGTGTTGAGCGATCTTCTTGTTATGGCTTTTTTGCTGGCAGCCATGAAGATTTTAAGGAGGTATCTGGTTTTTTTTTTTGGTAATTCTGTGTCCATATTTTCCAGGTAAAATGATAGACAGGTGATATTATAATTATACTGCAAGACTTAGCTGATAATACTTTGAACTCCTTCCCTGAAGGATTTAAGAATGGAGCAGCTCCAGAATATATGAGTGTCATCTGCTATATATATAATGGTTAATCAAGTGCAAGGGCATATTGAAATTAAATATGGAAGTTCATTTCCTGACTCCACTTGTTGCAAACCTTCCTATAGTTCATACTGAACAAATGTATCAGGTGGCAGCATTGTATCAGCATGGAACTGGATGTCTATATTCCCCTGAATCAGCAGTGGCGTTCACACATGAATGCCAGTGCAATTCAGGACAGTTCATTCTTTCCGAATTGCAGTGGGAATTGAACATTCTCAGCCCCATGTTAGCTGCCAAATTAATAAAGAGTGGCTTAATTCCACCCAGGAGAGCCCTTACTCTGAATTTTACCCACCCCGTCAAACTTTCAAAGACTACAAGATTGCAAAACCAAATATAGCCTGACATGAGCAAAGGGTGGCCACACTATATAAAGACTTTATTTCTCAAAAAGACATTATTTTATTTGTTTTCACCATGTATTGTTGTTTCTTTACTTTTGATCATCTATTTGCATGAAATTAACACTTGAATAGTAGTTGGTTTCTGATTTATCTTCATCTTGTACAGTTTTTCCCCAATGTTCTATGAACACTATGAGAAATGCATAGCTGCATGTCAGTTTTCCTTCTTTCTTAAATGAAATGTTCAGAATTCTCATCAACCAGTCTAAGACATTGAATGTACAGTCATTCAGTAAAATGAGCACAGCAATAGTTCAGGCAGGCCAAGGAGTCACAACTAGCTTGCAAGCCTGCCTTCATGAGTGGTGGTACAGATCGCAAGCCAAGTCCACATCAGCTGACAGCTCACCTGATTCC
The DNA here is from genome assembly GCA_029721435.1 of Gymnothorax reevesii. Classification (NCBI taxonomy): domain Eukaryota; kingdom Metazoa; phylum Chordata; class Actinopteri; order Anguilliformes; family Muraenidae; genus Gymnothorax; species Gymnothorax reevesii. Next base: position 132,377,818 of record CM056574.1, on the reverse strand, counting down.
CTCCAGGAACTCAACTGGCAAATATTCCACAAGGCGCCCAATTTAGCAATGCATTGCCTGCCTACGATTGCCGCTTTTTCTACTCATATGCGACCCACCTCCATCCCCAACTCCTACTTTACATCTTTATCTGACTTGTTCAATGACTTGCGTCATCATTGATGCTTGCTCTGTAGTTCTGGGTATTTGCTGCTGCGCGCTTCGCCAATGGCTTTCACGTGGATGGAACAATAGGGAAGTTTTTGACTCTTTGTGCCTATTTGCTTTTCATGCATGCACGTGGTCGGGCAGGGAGGCCCCAGAACAAAGCCGTGCTGCCAAATTCACATAGGGGTCCATCCATGCAAAAGGGTACAGAAGTGTGACACAGACATGGTATTTTAGAACATGCCCCATGATAACCATTTTTTGGGTTCAGGTAGTTCAAATAACGTACTATTCAGTGAAATAGAAGACAAGATAATGCTACTGTTTGGAAAGTCGCTATTTCGCTTGATGTGTGACCTTATGAGAATCGTCACCTACGAGACATTGACAAGTAAGTCCTCCCAAAAATCCATAAAATTATGAGAAGAAAGAGATTCTGTTGTTTTTCAGTGAGTAAATGCTTTTTTCTAAAGGATAGGGTTCAAACATTTGCAAAATACTACTTAAGGGTCTCGAAAATATAGTTGACACTTGCTGCCCTGAGCTGGCCTTGGGTCACACTCGGTTAAGATTATTTTTTTTACAAAACTGACCCTCATTGTTGTACCAATACATATTTTTTCTGCTATTAGTGGCAAGAAGCATCTATTTTCAATGATAAATACAAGCCAGCTTTGGTTATATAATAATAGACTAGGTGAACGTCACATGCGTGATGAAAATGTTGGAGGGAAAAACGTCACTTGCGTGATAAATGTCACTTTCATGATGTAACTCTTGATGATATGTTCCTGGTTTTATTTAAACTTTACATGCATCAGAACTGTCCTTTAAATGGTTGTAATCTCCTAAACACCTTAATTTGTATTGCATTATGTTCTTCTTGTTATGATATGCAAGGATAGTTGACACAAAATAAACAGTGTTTATTTCTATACATGCAACAATAAAATGGTTGTTATTCTGCTGTCCTTCATTTGTAATGGGTTATTATTAGTTGAACTCATGAATGAACTACAATAGCACTAGACAATGATGGTCTCATAAGTGAGCTTACATAAGCATAAGTGAAGCGATAAAGAGAACCCGGTGCCGAGTGAGACGGTGGAGGTCGAACTACGTGAGGTGGAGGAAGTGGCCAGAAAAAAAAAGTCAAAAGTATCAGTACTTCTCTTTTTAAAAATATATTCTGGAATGTAATAGAACATCTCCACAAAAGTAAAATTGGAACTACAGAACAAAACAACTAGCATGGAATTCTGATCATTCTCAACCTTAGTTGCAACAATTTTCTTTGTGCTTCAATAAATCAGTTCATGACTTGCATCATTTCAAAAAGGATTTTGCATTAACAGCCCATATTTCTGCAGAGGAGGTAGAGGTATAATCGACTATACTGCAATTTTGTCATGGAAGATGCTGATGAAGTGTCTATTGCACAGAACAGTTTGTTTTGTGAAGTTGTAGTGCAGGGGTCACCAACCCTGAATACCAATAGTATTTAGGCCTGACGTTTAGAAACTATTTTTGTCACAAACGCAACAATGACATGATTATGAGAAGTCCGTAATCACAATTGTGCACTGCGTGGAAAATTTGAGTGAATCACGCAATATGCTAACTACCCTGAACCAGGATATAGTGTTAGCGATACAACCACCAAAAAAAGTACAGAACACGCAACAAACCTGTCACAGGCCGAAGAAACGTCGTAAATGAGAATACTTGGAACGATCATGACCCTTGACAGCCGTGATGTCCATCGTCGTGTTTTAAAATTGGTCAAAACATGCACAACCTAGTGGATCCACTTGTAGGATGCAAAAAAACGAGGGTAACGCGCTAAAGTTTGCTTGATATTCCCACTAATTTTACGTCAGAAGGTTACATCGTGCCTCTGTATGATAATCCACAAAAGACTGCTTGTTTGCACGAACGTAATTCCTAGAACGAACGTGATTTGTGGAAATGAGTTGACGGAAAAACTTACCTGAGTTGGCGAAATGCCATCCTGCTGCTTCCTGCTTTATCCTCGGTTCCAATGACTGGGTAGCATCGAAAACAAATACTGACAACCTAGGCCGTGATGTAGATGTTGAAATGTGGAAATTATGGTCGGTGAAAGCCGTTCATGAACGTTACGTGACAGTCGACGGAATTTCTGAATTGAAATTATAATGAGCTCCTCTAAATCGGCAGTTGTATTGACTAGTGGCGGATGAACAGAATTTATTACATTGACAACTGAACATCACAACCGAGGTCTAAGTTTGTTTATTCAAACATTGTTTGAGCACAAAAACAAATGTCAGAGTTCAGGCACTTGTTTGACGGAATACATCACAAAAGTGACACTGGGAAATTTGTTTTTAAATATAAAAAATAGGCTTTTTTATTTTTGAAAACAAGTTTGAGAGTGGTTAATCAGATGCTGAAGATATGATTAGTTGCTGAATGCAAATACTACAGCCTTTTGAATATTCTCAGGAAAGCTTCAAAAATGCAATGCAGAAAATGTCACAAAATGGCGTTTGAAAATCCACCAGTTTTTCACACATTTTCAAGTGCTGTAAAAATACTAAGGAACAGCGCATATTGAAACTATAAAAGTTATCTCCCCCAGTGATGTACTTTTTGGCAATATATAAATATTCCATATATCACATTCTGTTATTGCGCACAACTGAGCTTGTTTCACAAGGCAATCAAACACACATTTGCATGGATGGACCCATATTGCAAATAATTTGCTGTGAATGAAAACATGATTACGTTTTGACAAAGTAGACCTGACTAAAATCAGTTCAGGGCTCACAAAATCACCTATTTCATATTACGCTGCTGCTGCATGATATATCCCTGCACACCTGCCTGGTGGGGGTGTTAGCCATAGCAGCTGGTACTGGTAACTGCATATTTGACGGGTGCTCACTCATGCCATGCTTAAACAGGTCTAAGCGCACTCAGAGGAGGGGCTCACCCAATCAGGGAGAAGCTGTGGTCCTGGGAGATGAAGCGGTAGTTGATGGAGAGACCTCAGATTGGTTTATAATTTTACAGGAGCTCCTCCCCTCATGATGTTACAGTACAGAGCAGTAGGTTCAGAGAGATGTGCTGGGCATCAAAGGAATAGCTTGTGAAAATAAGGAGGCCTTTGATAAAAGAAAATAATCTTTATGTTGACAGAGGTCTCCAAATGCAAACAAAAACTCACAAAAAATCTAGACTAGATACTGAAAGCTCTCATATGTTTGATTTATACAGGACATTAGGGCATTTTTGCAAATTGGGTCAATGCCCATGTCACTGAACGTGTTTTCTGTCTACTGGCAGGCTGTAAGCAGCAATTCATGAATACAGTTTATCGAATTTTTAACTTGTAATTAAGCCTATCATACAGAATGTGTAAAAATATCAATGTGGGATGCTTTTGAAGGCTAATGGTGTCTCTCCAGCGGCCTTTTCTCTAATGAGGTCATCCCTTCATTGATGGATGTTTTTGAGATTAATTTATAATTTAGAGAGAGAATCACAGCTTTCACCCTGAGAGAAAATAGCTTAATAGCTGCCGAAACACGATAGACCCATCCATGGTGAATTTAAAATGAATAAACCAGCAAATGAAAATAAGTAATTGGCCATTATTTATGATTTGATGGCTCTGAGACAGGATAATCATGGAGCTGCCATGTTGAGCAGTCACATGTCACTGGGAGAGATCGTATCCGATCTCTCCCAGTGCACGTCACGCCTTTAATTATGGGAAATCGCAGCCGACTTCCCACATGTGCATCTCTATGCCGTGTGTAGTCGCTATAGTGGGGGCAGATCGTCTCTCTGATCTCGCCCTCACACCACTCTGTGTGTGCAGCTTCCGCCAGGTATGACTTTTATATTTGTCTAAATTTGGGGTAACTGATGTTTTGTCTGTTGATTTAAGCTCTTGCCTAGCTGGTGAATAAATTATTGTTATTCCTTTAAACTTGCGTGGTCTCTGTGACTCCTAATCCTTTTATTCTTTCTAGTCATGTTACGGCGGATACTTAGGGGTTTAATCCCAACCGAGGACTGACTGAAAAGTCGGTTATCTGTTAAAATTCCCTGAAGGAACCCATGGGCGTGCATAGATCTGGGTTCGCAGTAGTCATGTCAAAAGATACTGTTGCTGTGTTTTTTTTTTTACTTTCATCCCCTGATATGACTGACGAACCTAAGATGCTAATACCCGGGAGCATATGTTGAGTGACGGCGGTTGTCTCCTAAGAGTTCAAGGTATAATCAACTCGAGATCCATGCATGTTGTCCCTAAACTATACATTCTAAATTTACTATGGAGTCAGATATTTAATGAGAGTATAACTAAATTTGGTATTCTAAATTTATTGTGGGTCAGATTAATTGTATCCGTTGTGCTTTTGTGCCCCGTCCTTTGAACGGAAAAAATCGATTCATCTCATTATGATTCACATCAACCTAAAAAGTAATGCACCAGCCAGAAGAACGCGCTGAGCCTTCACCTTTGGCAATTTTCGTCGTTGATATTGCTGTGAGGTTTTACACCATATCAATTATATAAATGTAGGCGATGGGAATGCACATTTAATTACCATTTCTAATTATAGGTCATGTATTGGTCTTGGTCGCTCAGTCAATAAATTGATTGATTGTTAATCAGGCTAGCTTAATTAAAAACAGCTTGCGGGCAGCCAAGCCTTGAAGGGAGAACTTACTGAAGGCCCTTCAAACTACTCCATGGCACCCGGATGAAAGTAAAGAGAACAACTGACTTCATGTAAGAGAATAACTGAGGCAAAATCACTGCAGCACTGACATTTGATTGGATAATGCGTTCGAAATGCACACTCACCCACTATATAGGGCACTGTGTAGTGAATGTTCTACATTGAAAACAATATAGAGAGTGAGTGAGTGAATGGTCAAGTTTCTGAACGCAGCCTTAGATTCCCCAAGTAAAAATGTCTGCCCCCGATTTGAAGACTTTTCGGTTTAAAAATGTGTTGCATTGGATCATTACCAAATTAAAATGTTTAAAACTATGCATTTTAGACACGACAAGAATTCAACTCTCCACTGAAATATACTTTGCCGGGGTGCTGTCTCCTCCTTTTACAGAAAAAGCGTGTAAGCCTGAGAAACGCCCAGATTTTAGCCTTGCTCCGCCCATAGTGTGTAACTGCCTTCGGGGCGCGTAATGCACAGACTTAAGTCAAGGGGAGAATAGGTGTAGGCTGAAAAGCGCATAGCTACACGTTTTTTTTTTGACTTACGCGCATGGGAGAATAGACCCCATAGTAATGGGAGTGGATTTTAGAGCTCCCCTAAACATCTCAAGGGAGGCTTTCAGGGGAGCTTGTGTTCTTTCCCTTAGCTCCCCCGTATTTCCAACCATGTCTGTGATGATACGTTCTACCAGCAGAGGCCAGGTGTAACTCGCCTCTGCAGCAAGGAAATGGAGCATCCTACTGGCACTGGTGTCCTTGAGCCTTATGACTGAGCCAGTTTCTCCTCCTGCTGAATCTACTTCAATTGACATACTTATTCTGAAAGTCTCTTTTGTCACACGGACATCTTTGGGTGAGGATTATACCAACCTGTCCACCAACCATATGCTCAAATAGGTTGTTTATTCTCCTTTTCTCTGATTAATGACCCATAGGAGCGTTTCCTAAAATCGCGCCCCTACTGGCAGCAGGAAGGTGCTGTTAGAGTTACACTTTGAGTTCCAGATACAATTTCAGTCATATTCGCACTTAAAATAACGGTTTAGAAAAGGATTAGGGTTAGAATTTCGTTTAGGAGTCAAGTGACCTTAAATAATTACAATCTGGTTTCCATCGTCAGCGTCGCCGTCAGTAAATCCCGAACCTAAACCTAATCATAACCCTAATCCTAACTTTAGGTTGAAATAAGCTGCTTGACAAACGAACTTTTCGAACGTATTTTGTTGGAGGACAGCTCCATTATACGGTGTAGAGGCTCGTGTTAGTGCGGCTGTGGCTTTGACATCAGTCCAGACATTAGGCCTGTGCAGGGAGTCCACTTCCTCTCCAGTGCTTGCTGGTGTGTCATTATCCATCTGCTTGCACAGGGTGTCGTGTGGATGTACTCTAAACATGATGTGTGTCACATTGTGAACATGATATATTAATAGCTGGCTACTACATAATAAGAAAGTCAAATTAGATGGTGATAATATCAGTCCACCTCAAATAAGGTTGCTGAGCTCAAATTTTACATGATCTTTCAAAACAGTTTGTGTGAACATAATTACATTAACATGACACAAAACTTTCCACTCTTTAATTTGCTTGTCTAATAAATTGTTTTCACTAATCTGGAGCCAACTTAACCATCAATTCGATTGGTTACATTTTTTCTCTCGTTTTATGCAGTTCTTTCTAATATATCACAATATGGAGTTAGTTTTTTTATTCTTCGTGTCATGCACGATATTTCCTGGCAGCAAGTGGCTTAAGAGTGTAAACACCTCTTCTAAAAATTATATGCATCTAAGTAAGACAAATGAAGATTTTGTTAAAGTCCTAAAGTTGCAGCATCCAGGACCGATGCTGAACCCCTGGTGTAGTCTATGCCCTTTCAGTGTTTCCTTAGTCTCCCCTACTTCCCTGCAGTCATTGCTTTTGGTCTTTGCTCCGAGCTGCTGAATTCACTTACTTGAGTTATACCTTTTTCACAGTATTGAGAGGCATACGGTGTCAACCAGAGTTTGTGACCTCACTTTTCCTTGGCCTGAGCCTTTATATCCTGTCAGTTTACTTTCATCTTCATCAAATCTTTAAGTAGGAAAAGTTTTCAGGTGTTTCTCTCCCCACTCGGTTTCCTCTTTCCCTGTGGATTTTATTCCAGGACTTGTCTTGTGATGCCATTTGTGTCATGCTGTTAAATGACTTGTCACTAAATAGAATAACCATATGTTGCTAAATTATGAGTTAGATTTTCAAACATTACCAGTGTTAAAAAAGTGAGATAATTTATGATGATTTGCAATATTTTGTGGGATTTCCACCACAATAAGTTGGCAGTGTCCGTAGATTTAAATAAGAAGAGGATATGGATGAAAAATTGGGTTTGAAGATTTAATGAAGAAATCAATTCTTTGCCTGTTAGCCTGTGGCAAGATTGTAAACAATGCTAGCTTTAGCATGAAAGCAGTGAGGCGTACTGGGGAAAGATGAGACATGGGCAGGTCTGAGGAGATTGTGGTGGAGTTATGCAGCTGGTGTCTCCATGGTGGTGATATCCATCAGCAGTTTAGTGGTGCGAGCCAGGCGACAGGCAAGAATAGAATTACAATAGTCCGGACACGATAGCATCTGGGCTTGAGCCGGGAGCTGTGTTGTGCTAGTGGTGCGAGTACCGCATTGATATTAGCTGCTAGGCTTTTGAAGAATGTCTGGCTTGACATTGTGGGGAAAACCAATGCAACGATACCCACCCCCCCTTTCCTTTTTATTTATTTATTTTTACTGCTTTTGATCAGTCTCTATCAGCTGCTCTGGGCCCTTTTCAGTTATGCTGTCCTCACACTCTGCCAACTCACTCTGAGGCCTTCTCAGTAATGCTGTCCTCACATTGTAACCACTGACTCTGGGCCATTTTCAGTTCATGCCGTCCTCACACTGTAACAACTGACTCTGGGCCGTTTTCAGTTCATGCCGTCCTCACACTGTAACGACTGACTCTAAGCTTATTTCAATCGCTTATTTTTCACTCTTCTCTTTCCTCCTTTATGCCTTGCTTGGAAATTCATGGAAGTCTGATGTCATTAAGGAGATTCCAATCTGATGAATAAGCTTTGAAGAAGAAATAAAGCCATGGTCCTCAAATCATGGTCCTTAGGGTCTAGAAAGCTTTGTTTTCCATCCTCCCTTAACCCGAGTGTCAGGTATAAAGAGATTCTGGATTATCAGAGTGTGAGGGTGTGTTCAGGAACCAGAAGCGAGAACCAAAAGATTCAGCAAACTTGCTCTTTAAATCTGGGGTGGAAACCCCGGCAGGGCAGTAGGCAATGGTACAGAGTCCACAATCCAAAATCAGAATCCAGTAGTCATAATCTAGTTCGTAAACAGGGCAGCAATTACAAAACTCAGGGTCGGGCAAAGCAGGTTCGTTGCAAGAGCACAGGTATATCAAAGGCAAAGACAAAATCATAATCCAGGGCGTTCCGATCAGAGGCATAACACAAAGAGTACAAGGCATAAACAACACAGCTCAAGGAAAACGTCCTGACAAGGGCTGGCTGTGAACTGACTGCTTAAGTATAGCATATGACTTCCCGTATGAGTAATAGGGAACAGGTGAGCTGGATCAGTCTAATTAACAAAGGAATGAACAAAAAGAAGTTCCTAACCACATGAAATTGGCGAAAACCAAAACGCAGACAGGGATTACACAGACAGCCTATGACAAACAAACGGCACCGGTTAGGGAGTTCTAAAGTGCACAGAGAGTGAGAGGCAGAACAGTGTTTAACAAGGTGTGGAATATCCACCGAATTGCAGCAAAGTAAAGTGAGTGAAGGCAAGGGGCGGAGATAAGATCAGAATGAGTGCTGAGAGCTCGTTAGTCAATTAGTAAAGTGCAGCAATACAATCCCTAGTGCTCGTTAGTTAGTAATATAAACATGTAAATTAAAGTTAGTAATTTATCCAAAATAATAAACTGTTAGTATTTATTAGTAAACACAGAACAGCAAGGCAAAGGAAGCAAACAAGATTGGAAAGAATAATTAGAAACCTACAAACCATGAAATCAACTGAAATCTTGGCATGCAAAACTGGGGAATAAAACTGTCACAACACATATGACCAGACTGGGGCGACAAAGTGCAATGCTTGGCATGGAGAGACACATAAACCAGAATGATATCTAAACAGAGAATATGAGTAATGGCAGGGAAAAACATGGCAAGGCAGGACAGGAAAAATCCAAAACATGGCATGGACTAAATCAAAACATGGCTTGGCAAAAGCAGAGTCAAAACGAGAACATGGCCTGGCAGGAGAATCATAACACAGAGGCACTTGATGTTCTTTTATTTTTCTAGGTAAAAGAAAACCAGGGCTAGATTTGGATTTGAAGGCCAGATTTTAGGATCCTTGGAAAAATGTTTTACTCAAGGTGGTCTTGGTAACAGGGAAGATGAGTCCTTTGAGGTTAAAAGTAACAAACTGTCTTGCCTCTACCTGCCTGTAAATGATATCCCATTGAAAAGATGATTGAAATCAAAAGAGTTTCCCACAGTGACGATTCTAATTTATTTAATTCCCCATTGTTTTACTTTTCTTTCTAGTGTCCCTGATGGTTTCAACTTGGGGCCGAAAAAGCTACAAAGGCTGTGTAAAATAAGGGATTTGAATGAGCCCTCCACCTGCATTTCTATTACTTTCCTCAACTGTCCTTTGCTAGAGAGTAGAGACCCGTGTCATCCGCTGTAATTGGCTAAAGACTTTGGGCCTCTCTCTGTCTTCCACAGGACAAAAAGTTGGGACCTCATGTTGTCCTTTACCGTCACTAGAATAAAGAATAAGGGACTTCTGAAGAATCTAATGTGTCTCTCTATTGAAATTCTTCCCCCTTCTCAACAGCTATGCATTCTAAGCCACAACAGAGACAGCAGATAATTGTCACACTTTCCACTGTTACCTGTCAATTAAATTGAAGTGCTTTGGACAAAGAGGAGCTGAGGATCTCCACTTTGTGATTCTCTGAGATTCAAAGGCAATTTATTTTCACTTAAATTGCGCTGTTGCCATGTTATGAGTCACAGTCCCTGAACAAAAGAAATCGCTTTTATTAATGCCATCGTATAATTATGCAAGCCAGGAGTCAGAACTACCATCTGTGATCAATGAGAACTCGCAAAGCTACAAATTCCTGCAGGACATATTCCTCTCAGGAGCCACTGAATGCCACTGCCTACATGACTGCTTGGAGAGGAGCAGACAGCCTGTGCTCCATATCACTTCTGAACAGGGAGACATTACCAAAAATTAAATAGCGGGTAACCTTAATCAGTTATTGGATTGGCTTGGAATACGGGGCTTTTAATAGTATTTTAATATTGCATGGATTTATAAATATTATGTAGAGTACATTATGAAAATAATTCTCTAGACTTGTTTTTCAGAAGGAAAACAACCTGCCCTCCAACCTTACGCTCAAATAGGTTGATTATTCTCATTTTCTGTGATTTACGGCTTTTAGGAGTGTTTCCTAAAATCGTGCCCCTACTCAGTTCCAGGTACAGTTTTAGTCATATTTACACTTAAAATAACTTGGGTAAGGGTGAGGGTTAGAGTTAGATTTAGGATTAGGTTTAGGTTAGGGATTTAGTGATGGCAATGCTGACAATGGAAACCAGATTGTAGTTATTTAAAGGACTGCTAGAGATTACATCACTCCTAAACGTAACTTTAGGTTTTAATATGGTGCTTGACAAATAACCTTTTTGGGCGTGTTTTTTTGGAGGACAGACTCTAGGAAAACTGTATGATTTAGTGCTAGATACCATTTAGTAAAGTATCTGAAGTCTTATATCCACATTAGTAATAGTAAAAAGAAACTGGCGAGCCTAGTTGGGCTGAACAGCCTGTTCTCACCACTCATGTTATGTTGTGTTGTGTTGTTTTGTTATGCTACGCTATGCCATGTTATGCTACATTACGTGTTGTTATGTTAGATGTGCTTGAGAGTATATGGACCAATCAAACTGTAGTGATCTTCGCTCAATGCTGTTAGTCTGTTGTTGCTGAAAGGCTTGTACATTTACTGCCCCTGAGATGTTCATCATGACACTTTGGGAAATAGTTCAGCACAATCCGATCCTCTCGGTAATCGCTCCATTACTGCAAATCGCCTGAGTCAATAATGATGTAATTTGAGTGACTCTTCTTGATTTCTTGCATAGTAATGAAATAATCTGTGCTCCCAGGCCAGTTGATCACTGGTTCAAGAAGTCTTCATTCAGAACAATCTCCGTAGAAGCCAGAAGTCAGTTTGATTTTTTTAAACTGATTCATGCGAGGGGAGTATTTGATGTCTGTTACTTTTATTGCATTACTCAGTGATATGTGCAATACACAAGGCAGCTGATGCAGTTTTCTGAAGAATTTATTGACCTTGAGATTTAAAATATAGACTGCACACGTGTTCCTAATAGCATGCCATAAAGTCAGCTGTTGGAATTGGATGTGGAATGCAGGGCATGTTGTAGCTCTGCAGGGAATATACTCAGAGACGGATAATTCAGTACATTGTGCAGTGAGAAAGCAGCATGCTATCAGTATAGTACTGTGAGCATTTTTTTTCCAGAATGTAACTGCTTTACAAGTGCATACAATATATTCTGTTTGTAAAAATTGTGGTGACACAATCATTTGGAATTTGGCTGTGGCAAATACGACATGTCTGTGTGCTCCTGTATGTGGGCATGAAATACCTAATCAAGTAACAGTGAGGATGTTGAAGAATTGAAATTTCGAAATTCTTTTTATATCCCAAAAATGTTGTACTTTTTATCAGTAAGTGGGGAATTCTGAAGTCACCTGTCTGCTTTGGCAGGAATAGAAATCCTTGTCACTGAAGAGAATATTCATAATCTGGTACTCATGTCTTTTATCATGAAGCCTAAATTAGCTGTAATTAAAATGATTATTTTGATTTTCCATTGTTTTTATAAATGGCTATGAGTACGCTTTAACTGGAAAAGCAACACATAGTGTGGAACTGGAAGTTATATTGTAGCATAAACATGAGCGAGTTGCTTATGTATTTAAATGTATGGAGGGTTATTCCATGCAGTAATGTGAATATGCGCAATATTCTCCCAAAATCTGTCTTAAACTAGTTGATTGACTATATTATGATGTAAGTTCCTGAGTTTTGCTGAAATATCACTGCCGTTGCCTCCATAACTGAAAGAAGAATGCTGGCTTGATATTTTCTGGTTGTTATCAGCACTCCACCTACCTCCCTACCTCTACCTACCTCTGAGTCCCACAGATTGGGAAAATGGGTTTGCACCTAGTAGCCAGAATTTAGACCATATCAAACCTCAATACATTGAGATCAAATGAAGGTAATATTAAAATTTAAATGAGTGTTCCAGAGAAATGAAGCTACTTAAAAGAAACCAACTGAATGCAGAATTAGACTTGTATGAAAAGGTGTTTCACAAAAGGTTCTTGTCACATTTGCATTTTCATCAGAATATTTTCACGATCGTCTAGTGCACTGCTAATCAGTTAGTCAAACTACATTATTTTTGTGAGGGAATAGCCTCTCCTGTGGCAAAATGATATGAATAAAAAAAAATCCCATTGAGGGAATTCAAACAAAAAAGATTATTTCCTTTGAAAGCATGATGGTTCTTGCAAACAAAAAATAAAATAATTTGCTTTTTTTCTTTTGTTATATTTCAGCTGACTGCTCATTAAAAGATAAAAGCAAAACAGCAAATTGAAATGAGTCAGGACAAGAAACACATTTTTCTTTTTACAGACGTTTACATGATGGCATGTTGAAGAAGAATGTGTAGTGTGTCGAACCCATTGGAAAAACAGGCGCAGACGAGGCAGCAGGTTGGCAAGATTCCAGCCAAAGTGGTGGTGTTTACTTACAAGAAACAACCACAAAGAAAATGATCTCTTTCAGCAACAAGAATCTTGGGGAATTAGCTGCCTTCAGGTAGGTCAGTTGCGGTGAGAGGCTTTAAGCCCGACGCCCACTGGAGGCGTGAGACGTGCGTCAAAAAATTGGTTACATTAATTTCAATGGCGCAACGCCCACTGGCAGCGCGTGAGGTGCGTCAGGCGTGCGTCAGATTTTTACTTTTCGCCACTGCTCAATTTCTTGAGCGTCAACTCAATAGAAACGCATTTCTCTTTTAGGTTATTTAACTATTTTTCCTAGTCATGGTTGGTGACACACATGTAGCGGAAACCATACATGCAGTTGTCAAAACCGATATACCTGCTTTTCAACCAAGTCGCAGTTTTGAGAGGAAATCCGTTATTTTGCATTTTTGTTTTCAAGCGATCTACAGTTAGACAGTACCTAACTCAGGGTACACTGGTAAGAACTTAATACTGCTAAGTTAGCGAGCTTGCTAATTCGCTGCTGGGTGAAGTAAACTGAATCATAAGCTTAATTTACTAGACGGCTAAATTTAGGAGGAAAATTATGCCTGTACAAAACATATTGTAGCGGTCTCGCTACCGAAGGACTGAGACTGAGGCAGGAATTGCGGTTCTCGCATCGCCTGGGTGGGCTTCGTTTTATTTGTTGTTCGGCCCTTAAAGGGCCGTTTCTTCAGCTCCAGCAAATAAGCTCATTATTCCAACAATAACATTTACAACAGCACACAGTCACACACTCAAGCAGGCAACTCAGCCCTCTTATACCCCCCCGCCCCGGACCTGATTGGCTCTTTCTCCCCACCTGGTGCAGCCAATAGTGAGACTCCGCTATTTTCTAAATTTAAACAAACGAACTGGGCAGAATCGCCGCAATATAGTGCGCAGTAACCTGAACGTTGCACTTTGTCACTTGAAATAAGCTTTATCGGTAGTTGTTTTCAAATTAAACGTTCTCTCGTTAGATATTTTGAGATTGACTGCATTTACAAGGTCTTTAGTATCCCCATTTTGAAGCTTTTCCCGGCTTTGAGCATACCCGGGATATGATGTTTACATGGAACAGAGAGAAACCTGGTTTTTCATATCCCTGTATACATGATAAATACCAGTAACCCATTTTCTGATCACTGTATCCTATCTGCGCAGGCGTGAGTTACATCTTTTGTCTTTTGTTTACAACAGATTAAGCGGGAGGTGTGATTTAGAAGTAGACAAACATGAGACCCCTGTGGTTTCTAGCGGGCTTAGGGTTACTAAATACTCATGTCGCATAACAGCTATGGCTCATCCACTTCATTTTCAGCAATGGGAGGACAGCGCGACAAAAAATATTGAATACATCACCAACTTTAATAGGTTTTCGCACTGAGATATAAAGAACTAGAGTGGTGATGTAGGCTATTCAATATTTATTGAATAAAGCCTAAACCCTCCTCATATTGTTATGGCCCAAATTTGTTATTACATTTACAACACAACAGCAACAGCAACAGCAACAGCAAGGGATGACAGACCCAATTTAAACTTGAACACAGTTAAGTTTTAACAAAGACAATAACTAACAAAGTAATTTTCTGACCAAGATTAAATATATACTAAAAAACAGAAATATTTACTGTCCCTTTTGGGTTGGTTCCTTGGTGATGTCCTGGGTGAGGAAAATGCTCTAATACAGGCAAAAATCCACTAAAAGCTTCACTGGTCTCAAACAGAATGACAGGTCTGGTCACATGTATCCTTCTTCTTGCAATTTCTCCTACTACTTTACTGTCTCAATTCTTTTCCTTCTATACTCTTTTGCAGACCCCACCCACATTTAGACCTCTTTTTTTTTTTTTGGGACTTTCCCCAGACATGCCCAGGACATGTCTAAACCTAGCTCCAGTCTGGGCTGAATAAAAAAAAGGAAAATACTGCCATCTAGTGGCCTATATTCACATCACAATATAAAACGGAAAATCGCTCAAGCCGGACAACAGCTCAAGTCACGTTTTTTCTGTGCTGTTTTTCGATTAAATAAACATTGGCTATACCTGATTTTATGCAATGGATTTTCGCTTACATGGGACAAAATTTCCAGTCTCGTCACATTGCATTTCCATTCAAATTCACTCGTGTATACCGGACAAGCTGGTTTGCACCATGCACATAAGAAGTCGCAACAAAGCAACGAAATCAAGTTCGGCTGTCCTAAGCTGTTATAAACTGACTGAATTTAACCGTTAAATTAACGCATTGTCTCCTTTTTTTACTGTAAGTGGAGTCCTGCGCGCATTTTACCGTGGTTTACACTGAACATGCACTGAACTCTGAGGTAAACTTATTGTGAAATTACAGTTAACATAACTGGCAAAAAGGTGCCAATTAAATTACTTGTCAAAAAAGGCTTAAGTTTATTCGTTTATTATTAACAGTGTATTCGCGGAAAGTGGAACTGGCGCGTTCTCATACTTTTTGAGACTTCTACATTGATCCCAGTTGGGGAAACACTCTGTAGCTACCATCCTGTAATCCATTGTGTCAGGGCAGAGATGGACTAAATGAAGACAGCAACACTTCAGAATGAAGTTGTTCCGATCTTAATACTAGTATACATATAAATTCATATATGCATAAAACGACTAGTTTCTTCCAGGTATAGACCTGAGTCAGCCTTACGGGCGCAGCTGAATGCAAACGCTTTTTCTTTGAACCGAACGAAAATGTAGTTAACTGAGCGATAATATAAAGGGTACGGCAATCGTATTGCTTATTCTTTCGCTTTGCCAAATAATGGAGCATAAATATTGTTGATTTACAATTACCTATTCGTGTCCTTTTTAAGTATGAAAAGATAAAAAAGAACACGGAAATCAAGTCCCCCCAACCCAAACCCTCATTGGACATTTATGTACATACACAATACAGCAGAGCTATTCTGCCGTGTGCGCTTTGGTCCAGCCAATGACGTTGTCCACTATAGTTCTTTATATATATCTCTGGGTATTTGGCTGTCACTGCCACCACGCAGTCACTCTGGTGCCTGCGCACACAATGGGCTGCCGTCAGAAACCGGGATAAGGCGTATACATGCTCCAGTATCCCGGCTTCTATCGGAGTACTCCAGGTGGCAAAACCAGGTTTCTTGAAACCGGGATAAGGGCATAACCCGGTTTCTGAATTCGGGATATGGTGTTCACATGGACAAACACAAAAACGGGATACTTAAAAAACCCAATCAAAACCGGGATACTAAAGACCTTGTAAACGCAGTCAGTGACACTCGTGGCTTCTCGGTCGTGTTTGACAGCTGTCAATGTTGATGTGGCTGATGCTTTCAGTGCGCATTAAAAGCGTCAAGGCAACATTCAGAGTTTGACGCGAGGCTTCATGGTCAGTGGGCGTTAGGCTTTAGGGTGGAGGAGGCGCGATTTCGGAATCCTCCATCTACATGCCGTTGGATTCTAGCTGGGGAAGCAGTGAAAGAACAACAAAGGTAAGCAGCGGGCTTGAGATATCTCTCTCAGCCAACCTGTCCGCATCTGCTGCTGCTCCTGCTTTGTGTAGCTAGCTGAATACTTGCACCCGTGCGGCCCCTTGAGGAATGTTGCAGGAGAGCCCTTCTCATTGGAGGGACTTTGTCTTCCAGAGGTGCGACGTGGGCAATGGGCGTGTCTAGGCCTCCGCAGCAGTTTCAAACACAGTGACCCATAGATTAAATGTTCATTGCTGCTCCTCATTTTACAGTTAAAATGTTAAATTCCACATGTTCAATATTGCTTAGCTCCTCAGGTTAGCCTGACTAAAGAGAATGTGCTGTCCCCACGGAGGCTTTCTCTCAGGATATATCCCAGTACTTAAAAAATGGATCTTCCTGGTCCTCTTTGCGGCTTGCTCTTTTTTCTCTATGCCCTGTGAGGATTTTTGAGCTCATTTCAATCAGTACGTTTTTATGGCTTCCCTACCTTTTTCCCGCATTATTTCGCTCTTAGCCCCACCCATCAAGGAGACAATAAAAGGGAGAAAAGGCACTGGGCTGAAGAAGCTTGCTGAAATGAAACTTTTTTTTTTGGAGTGATGTTCTCATGGACCATAACAGGCGTTGTTGAGGCTTAGCAGTTGGGAAGTGGTTTACTGGTCAATCACTTACAATACAACTGAACTGAATTCTTGCCAGAAAAATTTGATAGTTAATGGTTTAGCTATGTAATTGCAATGTAATTGGAGATATAGACCTATTTTGTGATTTTAAGACATTTCATATTTCCTAATTACAACAAAACCCACTGTTACACTGTTTTAACTGCCCTCATATCATCACTGAATTAATTTATTATATCTGGGGTAATAGTGGTGTAAACTTCATGGGGAATGGGTCTGTTGGGAAGAAAATTCATAATAATTACATCGTTATAATTCTCTATGTAACCGTGTTTGGTATATATCTCTTCAGCTAAATTCAAGGAGTTGAATTAGATGTATTTCATATCCACTATATTTCAAGAAAACTTAGTTTCTGTACCCAGCGATAACCTGTCCTGAACCAGAGTTATCTCGGAGGTGTATTTACACTCATCTCTCCCCCTTTGCAGAAGTGCTTTGCGACCCCACCCTGAGGTCTGTTTCTAGTGGTCCTTGCACTGATCTAAGAACTTTTATTATCTCCTTTGAATAGTAAATGTTTTCTTATTTCCTCCGGAGGGGGGAGTCTAAATTCCGATTTGGGCCATCTGTGCGGCCTGATCAAAGGCGCCACCAACCTTAAATCTGAAAGAGACGACCTAGTCTGCAATGCTCGTACCCGACTTCCCATACTTTGGTCCGTGCATATTTCTAGTTTAACGGTTTCATAATTCGGACTCTTGCACGACCATTTGTATGTAGCCTTTTCACCCGGTATGACTTTTTTCTCATTTTCTAAACTGTTTGTGACTCGTAATTGGGTAATGTTGATTTGCTCGATTTAAGCTCTTGCCTACCTGGTGAATAAACTATTGTTATTTCTTTAAACTTGAATGGTCTGAGTGGCTCTTAACTCTTGAACATTCTTTCTAGCTACGTCACGCCGGAGACTTGGGGGTTATGCTCAACCAAGGACTGACTGATCAGCGGCTTTGGGATGAGAATCGGTTTTAATCAAATTAGATGGGCAGCCAGGATCGACCAACATAAAGGACTCATGTTTGCCGGCTCTGGGATTTTAACCTGAAGGAAACCCGTGGACGAAAAGTCGGTTATCTGTTGAAATTCCTATGAAGGAGCCAATGGGTGGACTGAATCGGAATTCGCTGTAATTCAAGCCAAAAGATGCTGTTGCAGTGATGGCTGACTTCTAATCCTCTGGTATTACCGACGAACCTAAGCTACAGAAATAATACTTAAACCCGGGGGTATATATTTTAGTGACGTAGGCTTGCATGTATGAGTCCGGGAATAATCTCCCCAAAATCTACGCAGGTGATCCCTAAATTATCAATTCTAATTCAAATTTGGAGTCAGACATTTAACGAGGATAAAACTAAATTTTGTATTCTAAATGTATTATGGAGTCAGATTTGAAGCGAAAGTAACATTGTAATCCTTATGCTTAGTTTATTGAAATCGCTGATAAATCTGATTTTTTCAGTTGCTGCGTGTGTCCCAATGTGCACCTGGGACTATTTTTGCGAGAGAAAAGTGTGTGGCTGTTGGTAGGTGTACCTCTGCGCAACCAATAGGCGAACAGTTCAACCCAAGGCACATTTATTTTTGTATTTACTTTAACTTTTAATTATGTTTATATATATTTATTTTTGTATTTATTTTTACTTTTATATATATATATATATATATATATATATATATATATATATATATATATATAGTATATATATTTCTCAGTTCCATTGTACTTGTCTCTCCTGTCTTGCGATCTAGTTGGTTCAGTCCGTCTAACCGGTTTGCGTGCTCACTTACTTCGGGTGATTTAAATGAATTCCAGTATTTAATATATTCCTTCAATTTTACTTCCTTTGTCTGACTGTTCTCATTGCTAACAAAACTAACATTTGTATTTTTTTCATAGTCCACTAACACAACTAATCCATGTGTATATTAGGGGTGCAACGGTACAGGTAGCTCACGGTACGGTCCGTACCTCGGTTTTTGTGCCACGGTTTCGGTACGGGTTCGGTACGGTTTCAATATGTGTTTTGTGCATAGAGACATTTCATTTCTCTCATGATTTTGATTTATTTTGCTTCTCAGAACAAGTTCCAAATAATTCCAATGCTGAAAAACATTATACTTCAAGTAAACAGTTACCAAACACAACACTTCAATAAACTCAAATAGTACTGTAGACTTGCCTTTGTTGCCTTGCCTACTACTATTACACCATAGAATAAAATATGTATCAAAAAAATTTAAACACAAAAATGTGAACAAAAAACACTGTTAAAGTGCTTCTAGTGCACACTAAGTAGTAGTATAAAAAGAGAGGTAAGCAATTTTAAATGAAAAAGTGCACTTTATTCATGACAAATTGGGGGAAACATAAATTCACAGAGATTCAGAACTACCTTGTGCTTTGCCTATTTTAAATGAACATAAGAGGCTACATTCAGGATGTAAAGTGAAATATCAATTTTCCTACATTGGCATGAACTATTTATTCCTCTGCGACTGTGATTTTTTTTGTAAGAAGATAAGCCTGTCAACATTGTCTGCGGCAAGGCGAGAGCGGGTTGCACTTACAATGTCCCCGGCAGTGGAGAATATTCTCTCACTAGGAACTGAAGTTCCCGGGACACAGAGGTGACGTTGCGCAAATTTTGCAGAATGGGGGAACTTGCTCTCATTTGTCTTCCACCACATGAAAGGCTCAGCATCAACATCAATGGAGTCTTTTTCAAGGCCTTTGCGCGCTTTGTAATTGAGGTCGGGAATTATGACGTTGCTGAAATGTGTACGGCTGGGCTCAACATAACATGGATCGAGCGTTTTCAACAAGTGGCGAAATCCCTCATCTTCGACCACAGAAAAGGGTTGCGAATCTTTGGCTATAAACGCTCCCCCTGCTCGTGTTATTTTCTTGTATTTATCCGAGGTGGCACGGTAGGTCTGTTGAAAAGCGTTCTCTATGGACAGTTGTTGTTTTGCTGCCGTTACCTTTCGCTTTCGCCTTTCAGGGCGCTCAACTGTCCTGTGTTCAGAAAGCGTAATATCAGGATGATTACGCTGGAGATGGTTGCTCATATTGCTTGTGTTTCCGTTTGAGAATGGGACATGTCTCAAGCAGCGTTTACAGACTGTGAAGTTTCTGTAAACTGTTTTCACTCCCTCGTCGTTGTATTAAACAGCAAAACCAAAATGCTCCCACACCGACGATTTAAATGAACCTGGCGCTTTTTCGAACTGTTCTCTCTCAACCTCTTCGTTACCGCTGGGTATGCCTGCTTGTTTTCTTTCATTTCCTGCTTCTATGAGCCAGGCAACTGGCCAAAGTGTGATAGGTGGTCACTGTGAGTGAGCGAAGGCAATTGGACATTGACTAGCGGGGGCGGGCCTGCTGCCTTAAAGGCACACACGCTCACATGCATACGCCTGTGTATCAGTAAAACCCAATGCAAAATTATTAGAACATAAATCCCGCGGGACATAAAAGCGTATTGTCCCGTGCAGGTCGTACCGAATGGTCGGTATTTTACCTAGTACCATTGCATCCCTAGTGTATATATATATATATATATATATATATATATATATATTACTAACTTACTAACGAGCACTCTAGTTAGGTCTGTAAAGTTGCCCCTGTTCACGTTTCCTCTGGTCCCCAGCATTCTTTGTGTTCATTCCACTTGCCTTCATGCCCCATCCGAGCCTCCTGGTGTTACCGAGTTGCCCCAAGCCTCCTGGTGTTCCCGAGTCATCCGAGTCTGCCCCCTGCCTGATGTCTTCCGAGCCTCCTGGTGTTCCCGAGTTGCCCTGAGCCTCCTGGTGTTCCCGAGTCGTACGAGTCTACCCCCTGCCTGATGTCTTCCCGAGCCTGCTCCCCGCCAGCTGTGCCTTCTGAGTCAGCCACCTGCCAGCTGTGCCCGTCGCCTAGTCCTGTGTCTGCCCCCCGCCTGATGTCTCTGAGCCTCCTGATGTTCCCGAGTTGCTCCAAGCCTCCTGGGGTTCCCGAGTTGCCCTGAGCCTCCTGGTGTTCCCGAGTCGCCCGAGTCTGCCCCCTGCCTGATGTCTTCCCGAGCCTGCTCCCTGCCAGCTGTGCCTTCCGAGTCAGCCACCTGCCAGCTGTGCCCGTCGCCTAGTCTTGTGTCTGCCCTGCGCCTGATTTCTTCCGAGCCTCCTGATGTTCCCGAGTTGCCCCCGTCTGTTCCCGAGTTGCCCCAGTCTGCTTCCGAGTTGCCCCAGTCTGTTCCCGAATTGCCCCTGTCTGTTCCTGAGTTGCCCCAGTCTGTTTCCCGAGTTGCCCCAGTCTGCTTCCGAGTCTGCCCCGAGTCTTCCCACTAGTGTTTCTGAGTGTAATTATTTAATTCCTGAGTTTCTTCCCCTTTTCAGTGCTGTCGCACGGTGGTTGTGTTAGCTTGAGTGCCTTGTTTTTTTCCCTTCCGAGATTTTTAGTTTTATCAATAAATTATTTTTGGTTCCCTGCATATGGCGTCTCTTCCCCTTGTTTCCAGTCTTGTGTTTCCGAGTTCCCAGTGTGTTCCGAGCATTCCCTCCAGAATTCTTAACACACGTTTCCTCTTTTGGTTTCGGCTTTGGTATTTCATTCATTGCTTTCAGCTGTGTTTAATTCTGGGTCTCGCAAAACTCTGAGTGAATGCGCTCTCTGATAGGATAGTACTAACCTGGGTAACACTTTATAATGAGTACACATTACTAAGTGTTAGTTAAGCATTAATAAAAACTGAATTCATCATGTATAAAGCATTGTTGTCATCTTAATACTCATTAGTATGTAGTTAATAAACAGTTGTAAATGTCTTACTCAACTCATCATTAATAAGAATGTTACTTATGGATTGGTAAATACTGAATTCATAATTTATAAATCATGTTTTTAACATGAATACTCGTTGGTAAGTAGCTGATAATCAGTTATTTTTTTCTCTTCATTAGTAAGCTCATCAATAACATGCTTAATTCTCGCATTTTCAAACTTTACAATTTTTTAATGCTTAACTAATGCTTAATAATGTGTACTCAATATAAAGTGTTACCCTAACCTGTACTAACCAGCACTTATTTAAGGGTGATTGTAAATAATTCGTAAGGTAGTATTAACTTTGATTAAGTCATTCAGTGAGCGTGTGCGTTTCTGGCTTTTGTATTTTAGTCTGAGCTGTCTCTGATTAACTATATTTAAAACGATGCTTTCCTCTGCTTCTCTTGTGGTGCTTTTTACTTGTGTAATGTGAATATAGGCCACTAGATGGCAGTATTTACCTTTTTTTGTTGAGCTCAGACTGGAGTCGTGTTTAGACATGTCCTGGACATGTCTGGGGCAAGTCTCAGAAAGTAAAAAAAAAAAGAGGTCTAAATGTGGGTGGGGTCTGCAAAAGAGTATATAAGGAAAAGAATTGAGACAGTAAAGTAGTAGGAGAAATTGCAAGAAGATGACCAGACCTGCCATTCTGTTCAAGACCAGTGACGTTTCTTTTGTGGATTTCTTTGCCTGTGTTTGAGCATTTTCTTCATCCAGGACATCACCAAGCCACCCCACTAAAAAGGGACTGTAATTATTTCTGTTTTTTCTTATTTATCAATCTTGGTCTTTAGTTTGAGGTTGTTATTAGTCTTTGTCTTTGTTAAAAATTAAATGTGTTTTAGTTGTTAAAACTGTGTTTGTCATCCCTTGCTGTTGCTGTTGTGTTACCTGTATAAATGTAATAACAAATTGGGGCCATAACAAATTGGGGGCTCAAGGTCCGGGATAGACCATTGTGTGAGTAATTTATTGAAAATCTAACATTCCAAATTGTGAAATTGTTTTTGTGAATTTTCCTAGATATATATTGACAACAGCAATGGATGATTTCTTGGCATCACCAACCGTAGGGGTTTTGAAGTCTTTTAAAAAGACAGAACTGCTAGAAATTTGCAGACAGTTGGAGCTGACAGAGGTAAAACCAGCCATGCGAAAAGCAAGACTGGCTAGAGAGATAGTTGAATATTACATTGATGAAAATGTGTTTGCACCCGGAGATCTGGAACAGTTTCCAGTGGAAAATCCAAATATAGAAATGGAACTTAAATTAAAAATGCTAGAGATTGAAAGGGAGGAAAGAGAAAAAGAAAGGGAGGAAAAAGAGGAAGAAAGGGAAGAAAGACGAAAACAAAGGGAGGAAAAAGAAAAACAAAGAGAATTTGAGAGGGAAGAAAAAGAAAAACAAAGGCAGTTTGAGTTAGAAAAATTAGCAAGAGAAGAAAAACAAAGAGAATTTGAGTTAGAAAAATTTGCAAGACAGAGAGATTTTGAATTAGAGAAACTCGATAGAGAAGAAAGACTCCAAATGGAGCAACTAAAAATAAAAATTGCAACTGAAAATAAATTTCGGGCTAGCCAGGAGGTAAAACTGGTGCCTCCATTTTCAGAAAAGGATGTTGACAACTATTTCCAGTGTTTTGAAAAGGTAGCAAAGAGTTGCCAGTGGCCAAAGGAACACTGGCCTCTGATGTTGCAAACTGTCCTCAAGGGTAAAGCTCAACAAGCCTATTCGGCTTTGTCTGCAGATGATTCCTCTGATTATGAGGTTGTCAAAAAGGTTATTTTGAGAGCTTATGAGTTGGTTCCAGAGGCTTACCGACAGAAATTCAGAGGTCTGAAGAAATCTGAAAATCAGACTTATGTTGAATTTGCTAATGAGAAGCAGGTTTGCTTTGAGCGCTGGTGTACTTCTATGGAGGTCAAGGATGATTTCAACTCACTAAAAGAGATGGTGTTAGTTGAAGAATTCAAGAACTGTGTTAAGGATGATGTTAAGACCTACCTTAATGAGAAGCAAGCACTGAACTTGCAATCAGCTGCCAAATTTGCAGATGAATATGTTCTCACTCATAAGTCCAAATTTCAGTCTAGCAGTAACAATAAATGGTCCCAATTTCAGAAAAAGGGTTACGGTGATACCCAAGATTCCTCACCCAAAGACAAAGACAAATCTGGTGATGGTGCTCAGAAATCCAGTAATAGGTCTGATCAAAGTGTGAAAGCTGACAGTGACAAAAGTGGTCTAGTTTGCAGTTATTGCAAGAAATCTGGTCATGTTACAACTAACTGTTGGTTCCTTAAAGCTAAGAAAGAAAAAGAAAAGGATACCAAACCAAATGCCTTTGTGAAAACAAGGTTAGAAACCCCTGTAGTAGATAACCAATCTGCTAAATTGCCTGCTTCTTGTGGGGCTAAAAAGCCTAATACAGCTGACTTTGTGAGGGAGGAATTTCTTCCATTTGTGTCAGAGGGATTTGTGGCTCTCAATGAGCATACTACTCCTGTCCCCATATATATCCTAAGGGATACCGGAGCTTCCCAGTCACTTTTGTTGATGGACTCCTTGGAGTTACGTGATGAGACCGCTTCAGGGGATTTCATACTTGTACAAGGTATTGAAGGGAGAACTGTATCTGTACCCCTGCGCTCTATATTCTTGAAGTCAGATTTAGTTACAGGACAGGTAAAGGTGGGACTTATGTCAAGTCTACCTATAAAGGGTGTTTCTCTGTTGCTAGGCAATGACCTGGCTGGGGGCAAAGTAGTTCCCCCTGTACATCTTACTTCACAGCCGAGCACTGAAAATGGGGATGAGGACCCATCTCTGTATCCTTCTTGCGCATTGACTCGTGCTATGGCCAAGAAGGCTAAAGAAGATGATGTTGTGGTGCCGTCCAGTACATTGAATAGTCAGGACTCAGGTGGTTCGCCTCATGACTCTGATTGGCCTACTATGGTTTCTCCGTTTGAGGACTTATCAGATACTTTTATCAGTTCTCTATTCAGCCAGCCGGATGGGTCTGGTGATTCTGATGTGTCTGGAGACTTGTCTCTGTCCAGAAAGCGGTTGATTGAGGAGCAAACTAATGATCCTGAAATTGGTGTACTAAAGAGGAGAGCCCTTCCTGAAAAAGAAATAGATGCAGTTCCAGTTGGGTATTATCTCAAGGATGGTGTGTTGATGCGGAAGTGGCGCCCTCCTGATATCCCTGCCAATGCAGATTGGGCAGTGGTCAGGCAAATTGTTGTTCCGAAGGTCTATAGGAATGAGATCTTAACAATGGCTCATAGTTTACCTTTAGGAGGTCATCTTGGTGTTAACAAGACTGTTGATAAGATCATGAAACACTTCTTTTGGCCTGGGCTTCGGAAAGACGTTTCCAACTTTTGCAAAACCTGTCACACTTGTCAGGTAGTTGGAAAACACCAGTTAGACCCACCTGTAGCTCCATTGCAGCCTATCCCAGCATTTGGGGAGCCATTCTCTAGGGTCATTGTTGATTGCGTTGGTCCATTACCCAAGACTAGATCTGGAAATCAGTACTTGTTGACAATCATGTGTGCATCTACCAGATTCCCCGAAGCCATACCTCTACGTAACATCAAGGCAACTGCAATCTCGAAGGCTTTGATAAAGTTCTTCACGTTGTTTGGCCTTCCCAGGGAAATTCAGTCAGACCAAGGTAGCAATTTCACTTCAGGATTGTTTCAGCAGGTTGTGTATGAACTAGGTGCAAAACAGATTCTTTCTAGTGCCTATCATCCAGAAAGTCAGGGTGCCTTAGAGCGGTTTCATTCCACTCTCAAGACAATGATGAGGACTTATTGTTATGACCATGAGAAAGACTGGGATGAAGGGGTTCATTTGCTGTTGTTTGCAGCTAGAGAAGCAGTGCAGGAGTCTACTGGATTCAGTCCATTTGAGCTAGTGTTTGGTCATGAAGTGAGAGGACCTTTGCTATTATTGAGTGAACAATGGCAAGAGGAAGAGCCGCAAATCAGTCTGTTAGACTATGTTAGCAAGTTCAAGGAAAGATTGCGTGCAGCTTGTGACCTTGCCAAAGAGAACTTGAAATCAAGTCAGGGAAAAATGAAAACATGGTATGATCATAAGGCTAGAAGCCGTGAGTTTAAACCAGGAGAAATGGTCCTTGTGTTGTTTCCCTTGCAGTCCAATCCATTGCAGGCTAGATTTCATGGTCCTTATGAAATTCTGACAAAACTCAATGATCTCAATTACATTGTGAAGACTCCAGATAGGAGAAAACCAAAACAATTGTGTCATATTAACATGCTAAAGCCTTATCATGACAGAAATGCTAGGGTTGCAGCTGTCACTTCAGATTCTCCAATGGTCGAAACGTGTGAAGATGAGGGGGAGTTTCAAGATGATGAACCAAGAATTAAAGCTGAAGTTCTTTCATGTAAATTGTCAAACACTGAAGTGTTGCAAAATCTTGATGTAAAACTCCAGCACTTAGAACCCTCACAGAGAGATCAGTTTGAAAGGTTGATCAAGAAATATGAGGATTTGTTTCCTGATGTTCCAAAGAGAGTTACTATAGCCTCTCATGATGTAGATGTTGGTGATGCCAAACCAATAAAACAGCATCCATACCGGATGAATCCTGAAAAGAGAAAGATTGCTGAGAAAGAGGTTGAGTACATGTTAAAGCATGATATTATCAGACCCTCCAACTCCGATTGGAGTTCACCCTGTGTGCTAGTTCCAAAACCTGATGGAAGTACTAGATTCTGTACAGATTATCGCAAAGTCAATGCTGTAACTAGAACTGATGTGTTTCCAATACCTAGGATTGATGATTGTATTGATAGTGTAGGGCAAGCAAAGTTTCTGACCAAGATTGATTTATTGAAGGGTTATTGGGGTGTGCCTTTAACTGAGAGGGCCAAGAGCATCTCTGCTTTTGCCACACCATCTGGATTGTACCAGTATGAAGTCCTACCCTTTGGCATGAAAAATGCCCCAGCCACGTTCCAAAGGATGATACAGTCTACAATCGCTGGATTGCCACACACGGGTGCGTACATCGATGACCTGATCACATGGAGTGACTCCTGGGAAGAACATCTAAAAGATGTAGAGACGTTGTTCCAGCGCCTGACCCAGGCTAACCTGACTGTTAACCTGAACAAGAGTGACTTTGGTTGTGCTACTGTCACCTATCTTGGCTACGTCATAGGCCAGGGTAAGGTGGCACCCATAAATGCTAAAGTCCAAGCCATCATGGACTTTCCAGTTCCTGACAACAAAAAAGCTTTGCGCCGCTTCCTTGGAATGATCGGGTACTACCGCAAGTTCTGCAAGAACTTTGCTGAGATTGCTCTCAGTCTAACTAACCAACTGAAGAAAGGCGTAAAGTTCACCTGGGATGATGCATGCCAGAGAGCCTTCGATCGCCTGAAGTCTCTGCTGTGTCACTTCCCCGTGCTCAAATCTCCTGACTTCAACAAACCGTTCTCCATCGCGGTCGATGCTAGCGACCAAGCTTGTGGATCTGTGCTCCTACAGAGAAGTGACTCTGATGACATTGAGCATCCCGTGGCATACTTCTCCAGGAAGTTCAATCGCCACCAAAGGAACTATTCCACAATAGAGAAGGAACTGTTGGCTCTGGTCCTTTCTTTACAACACTTTGAGGTTTATGTTTGTACAGGACAAAAGCCAATGATTGTGTACACTGACCACAATCCGTTAATGTTTTTGAGTAAGATGAAAAACAAGAATCGGAGATTGTTGAATTGGAGTTTGATTTTACAGGAGTTTGACTTGGAAATTAAGCATGTGAAGGGTACAGACAATGTAATTGCTGATTGCTTATCCCGTGTTTGAATGTGTATGATATGTATATATAGACAAGTGTTCACTTAACCATTTTGTATTGAAAAGAAAAATTTTGCCTTTATGAGTCAAAATTTTTCCCTTTTGGAATGGAGGTGTAATGTGAATATAGGCCACTAGATGGCAGTATTTACCTTTTTTTGTTGAGCTCAGACTGGAGTCGTGTTTAGACATGTCCTGGACATGTCTGGGGCAAGTCTCAGAAAGTAAAAAAAAAAGAGGTCTAAATGTGGGTGGGGTCTGCAAAAGAGTATATAAGGAAAAGAATTGAGACAGTAAAGTAGTAGGAGAAATTGCAAGAAGATGACCAGACCTGCCATTCTGTTCAAGACCAGTGACGTTTCTTTTGTGGATTTCTTTGCCTGTGTTTGAGCATTTTCTTCATCCAGGACATCACCAAGCCACCCCACTAAAAAGGGACTGTAATTATTTCTGTTTTTTCTTATTTATCAATCTTGGTCTTTAGTTTGAGGTTGTTATTAGTCTTTGTCTTTGTTAAAAATTAAATGTGTTTTAGTTGTTAAAACTGTGTTTGTCATCCCTTGCTGTTGCTGTTGTGTTACCTGTATAAATGTAATAACAAATTGGGGCCATAACACTTGTCACGTTTAGTTTACCTTAATCTAAACTGTCTAGTTTGATTGATGGTCTCCGCGTCTTATCCTCAGTCTTTATTGTTAGCCCGGTCTTCGTGTAATTGTTTATTAATCCCATGTGTTTCTGTTTCAGTCCTTGATTGCTTTCCGAGTCCCCGCCTCCTCTCGTAATTATTTATGTGGCAGTATTGGAAGTGATTGTCAGACGGATCCTCCGTATTGTCTCGGTGTTTCATGGTGAAGACTCAGCTCCTCGTGCCTTCTGAGTTTATCCCGTGTATGGTTCCTGAGTCTTTCTGTTTGCTGCGCCTAGTCTTGTCTGCCCCGTGTTAAAGTCTCCCAGTGTGTCCGTCAGTTTAGTTAGGTTCAGTTTTTGTTTTCCTAGGTTATCCTCTCTTGGAGAGAGTATTTCTGAGTCCCCCTGCCTTTGGCAGTGTACCTTAGTTTTCCCATTTGTTCAGTGCTTGTGCACGGTGTTTTATTTCTGGCGTGTCAGCCAACCCTTTCTCCTAGTGTTTTTTGTGTTTAATAAACACTTCTGCTTCCTGCATCTGGTGTTCCCTGGACCTCTTCTTACAGTGCACTTACAACTCCTTGACCAGAGCTGTTTAAATTTCATAGGCTGTCGGTGTTTCCTTTGTTGCCGAGTGTTCTGAGTCCTGTTTCCAGTCTTGTGTTTCCGAGTTCCTTTTTGCCCACCGTCTATGTACATTTGCTCACCTGTCTTCCTGGTTCTTACCCCTGCCTGTCTAGTCGACACTGTTTTTGTATTTCATATTGTGGCTTGGCAATTCTTGTGTTTTTTGGGTTCTTATGTGTTCGGACTTCATTAAAGGCATACGTTTTTTGGATTTCTATCTCTTGCGTGTGGTTCCTAAACGCTAAGTCACAGTATTTTCAGCCCTGCATTATAGAAAATTCTTAATTCATAATCCATAATAAGTACAATTTAAAAATGAGACATCTCACATGAATTGCGGGGTTTACACAACACAGGTTTGAGAAGGAAGTAAAGCATCTGTTGACTGAATTTCTTTATGCAGTCGATACCTGGGTGGTGGACTTTTAATCCTCTTACCTGCGTTAATTTGTGGCATTGTTAATTAATTAAAAATGCCAACCATGAAACAAACTGTAAGGAGAGGTCAGAGGAACACCAGTTGCAGGATCCAGAAGTGTTTATGAACACAACACACTAAGGGAAAATTGGCAGACACACCAGAAACAAAACACCGTGCACAAGCACTGAACAAATGGGGAAACTCAAGTACTCTGCCAAAGGCAGTGGGAAACAGAAATACTCACTCCAAGAGTGATTAAACTAAGAAAACAAACAAAAAAAAAACTTAACCTAACTAACTGATGGATAACACTGGGAGACTTTAACATGGGTCAGACAAGACTAGGGTGCAGCAAACAGAGACTCGGGAATCATACAAGGAGAAACTCGGAAGGCACGAGGAGCTGAGAAATCACCAAGTAGACTCAGTCAATACGGGGATCCATCTGACATCCGCTCCCAATGCAGCCACACAAATAGCCACGAGAGGAGGCAGGGACTCGGAATGCAATCTAAGAAGGAAACAGAAACACATGGGATTAATAAACAATTACACGAGAACCAGGTTAACAGTAATGACTCGAGACAAGACGCTGAGACCATCAATCAAGCTAGATGGTTTAGATTAACGTGATCTAAATGTGACAAGTGAAAAGCACCACAAGAAAAGCGAAGGAAAGCACAGGTTTTTAAATGCAGTTAATCAGATATAGCTCAGACTGAATTGACTGAAAGCCAGAATTGCACTCACTCGTTAATGAGTTAATAAGGTTAATACTACGTGACAAAATATTTACAATCACCCTTAAATAAGTGCTGGTTAGTACGGGTTAGTAATATCCTATCAGAGAACGCATTCACTCAGAGTTTCGAGAGACCCAGAATTAAACACAGCTGGAAGCAATGAATGAAATACCAGAGCCGAAACCGAAAGAGGAAACGTGATTGGACGACGAGACGCAGGCATGCTGAAGGCAGTCACGTGACATCACTGAAGGCAGAGTGGGAGTGGATTGTCAGACGGCCGAACTGAAAGCTGAAATATAAAGCGAAAGTAAGACACAAGCACAAATAAGCTGGAGACAACACACAAAAGGCAGAATCATAACACAAACATACTTGCATATCTCTTGCCTGCTGTGCAATACCTCACTTTACACATCATTTGCAAATAATAGTACATGTTTTAATGCAAACAAGATAAACTGAACAATACAAGATGGTAGACGTGTGTCAGTAATCAGTAT
This sequence comes from Gymnothorax reevesii, assembly GCA_029721435.1. NCBI lineage: Eukaryota > Metazoa > Chordata > Actinopteri > Anguilliformes > Muraenidae > Gymnothorax > Gymnothorax reevesii. The sequence continues at coordinate 132,347,269 of CM056574.1, read as the reverse complement.
GTATGCAATATCTGTGAGTGAGTGGTAGGAAGTGTGTGTATTAAAACAAATATTCAAGTCAGTCAGCTGGCCGGGGGAAGGGAGACATTTTTCTACAGTGCTGTTTTGTAGCCTCCTGAACCCAGCCTGCTCAGGCGTGCTGCATTACTCGTGATATCTTGGCTCCACCCATCCTGAAATACATCGGAAAACACAGCCAACAGGGAGGAGGCAAAAACAAAAGTCAACCAAGAGGCTGTCACAGAATATACTCAAGACATTCTCTACAAAATTCTACGAAATAATGCCAACAATATTTTTGTCTGCTTTCATTGGTTGAGCGCATTGTAAAACCAACGCAGCTCGACCAACGACGGAGGAGCCGGGAGTGAAGGCTTATGCGTGTGGATTCCAGCTGTTATTAGGCAATGGAACATGTCAATTAAACCTTTCATGTTTGCTTCCCGCCTTGGACCTGGCCGGAGAATTGCCTGAAGGATTCTCAGAAATTCTCAGTTCAAAAACGGGGTTATGCCGTAATCACGGAACCATCTAACCTAATGCCGCGCTCCGAATAATCCAAGGTGCACGGTGGAACACTTGCAAAAACTGAACAAAACATCAGACATATCAGTGATTAGGGCAAACTAAGCATAATGATTACAATGTTTACTCTCGTTTCAAATCTGACTCCATTTAGAATTAGAATTTATAATTTAGGGAGAACCTACGTCGACCTCGGAGTGATTACCCCCTGGACTCAAAAATGAAAGCCTGCATCACTAAAATATATGCCCCCGGGTTTGAGCATTATTTCTGCAGTTTAGGTTTGTGGGTAATACCAGAGGATTGGAAACCAAACATCACAGTATAAGCATCTTTTGGCGTGAATACTGCGAAACAAAATCTATGCACGCCCATGGGTTCCTTCAGGGAATTTTAACAGATAACCGACTTTTCGTCCATGGGTTTCCTTAAGGTTAAAATCCTTGACCCATTATAAACCCTATCAGTAAGTATATCAGGATTGTCTCTTTAACTTAATAAAACCAATTCTCATCCCAAAGCCGCTGATCATTCAGTCCTTGGTTGAGCTTCACCCCTAAGTCTCCGGCGTAACGTGGCTAGAAAGAATGTACAAGGGTTAAGAGCCACTGAGACCATGCAAGTTTAAAGGAATAACAATAGTTTATTCACCAGGTAGGCAAGAGCTTTGATCAAACAAATCAAAGTTCGACCAATCACAAGTTACAAACAATTTAGAAAATGAGAGTGGAGTCATACCTGGCTAAAAGCCTACACACGGAACAAGCGTGCGGGAAGTTCGAATTACAAATCTTCACTAAGCTAGAAAAAATAGCGCACGGACCAACGTGTGGGAAGATTGCGATCTTCCCTGACTAGGTCGTCTCTCTCTCAGATTTAAGGCTAGTGGCGTCTTTGATCAGAGCTGCTCAGCCTGCACAGGTGGGCCAAATTGGAATTGAGACTTCCCCCTCGGAGGAAATAAAAAAACAATTATTATTCAAAGGTGAAATAAAAGTTCTCAGATAAGTGAGAGGACCTTGGAGACAGACCTCAGGGGGGATCGCAAAGCACTTCCTGCAAAGGGGAGAGATGATTCTAAATACACCTCAAGAGATAACTCTGGTTCAGGACAAATTATTGCTGGGGAACAGAAACTATATTTTCTTGAAATACAGTGGATATGAAAAACATCTCATTCAACTCCTTGAATTTAGCTGAAGAGACACATACCAAACAGGATTACATGGAGAATTAAGATGATGTAATTGTCATGAAATTTAATCCCAACTGAAACATTCCCCATGAAATTCACATCACTATTATCCCAGATATAAAACAGTAATTCAGTGATGACATGTGGGCAGTTAGAATGGTGTAATAGTGGATTTTGTTTAAATTGAAACTCTCAACTCAGAACAGTTACAAGGATGAAATGAAAGGGTGTGGTGACAGTGTGTCCAGAAGAGGTCACTATGGCACTAATCGGGCAAAGAGCACAGGTCACACCCTGCTGTGAGAGAAATTCCTTGCAGCAACCAAGCCAGGGCGTGCTCCCTTCCTCATCCTTGATGTGCTCAAGACACACACACACACACACACACACACACACCATGCTGAAGTGTCGAGTTTCAGGCCCCCTTATCTCAGTGGTGGAATTGGGGGGCAGCTGCACAGGATGTCTGGACCCTGATGACTTTATTACCCCACTGTTCTCAGCTATGTCTGGCTGGAGATGAAGCCAGCTGTGGAGAAAGTATAGGTTCTTATGACTTTATTACCCCACTATATTCAGAACAGAGGGCAACAGGCACCTTTGGTCGCATGTCCATGTTATCTCCTGGCTTCCCCCTTACAGCATTCTTCACAAGGTCTGACAGACTTTTCCCCTCCTGCCCATGAAACTAGTCCACAATTGGATGTCTCTCTGGACCTTAGGAAAATATGCAGTGGATCTGTCATGGCTTGAGGTGCCTGTAACGCTCATCTAGGGGCCTATTGGAGACCCTAGACTGAGGCTGCTGGATGTAATAAGACCACACTTTACAATTACATTACAATGAAAGTCTGTTGTTATGCTACTGGTGCAGAGAGAATGATGGATACTACGGCAACAACAACTAAAATGGAAACAAATCATGCTTCTGAGTCTCACAATCACTCTGAGTACATTTTTCCCCATTCTGTGTTTTCTTCTTATATTGAACATATGGTGACCATTCTATGAATTATCTTCATATTACTCAGCTGAATCTTTTCTGATCCACTGACTTTCCAACAGTCATGCAATTTAAGATTTTCATATGCAGTCTGTTCTTTCTTATACTGGCTGAGTGTTTTCTTAGCAGTGTTTCAAATATAAATATATCGTACATGTACCAGTCAAAAGTTTGGACAGGCCCACATTTTATTACAATATATGATAAAAAATGAAACCAACACCCTTCATCTGGAAAAAAGATATTTTTTAAGTCAATCAAAATAACCAGCATTTTTTGTAATCATTTCTGAGCATATTCATATTGGTTTTTCTTTTACGAGGGCAGTGGTATGGCTATAATGAGTTTCCAGCTAAGTGGCCGTCTAAGTTCCCAAAGATTTGCTGCACTTGTGGTTATTTGCTTATAAGTGACCTTTTTGCCCAATAAGTCCCAGAACAGCTTGCTTTTAATTTGGATGTCGGAAAATGGAAGGTGCTTGTTGTTTATTTACTTACATACTTACTATGGTTTCTTTGAGAATTCCACATTTTTGGACACTATTCAAACTAGAAAATTATTCTTGTTTACTTCTGAATGTTTACCCCTGACAAGATTCCCTTTGAGATTATATAGACAAGTTAAGCCATTTAAATTTCTCTAAAAACAGAGCGCTGCGACATTAGCAAAGTGTGTCCAAACTTTAGACTGATAGACATGCTCTTCACTTCAAATTTTATTGCTCATTTCATTCTAGGCAGCCTGTGCCTTGACATAGCTCACCCTCTGCCATGTCTCACAGCAGGCATGTTGTCTTCTCTTCAAAGGCTTGATTTTCTCTTCTGTAAACATAGAGCTCATGGGACTTGCCAAAAAGCTCTGTTTTTGTTTTCTGTATCCAGAGAACATTCTCATTGAAGCATTGAGGCTTGTTATCATTCATTCAGCAGACTCCAGTCAGGCTTTTCATATGTTTCTCGTTTCAAAGAGGGGTCTTCCTGGTTCCTCTTCGATGGAGCCCACGTTCATTCAACAAATGTTATAAGCAGAAACTGTTGTGCCCTGATTTTAGAGGTTAGCATGTTTGTTTAAAAGTTTTCCTTGCCTCTTTTTTCCATCATGTAAACTCTCCCTCTGTTCCATCAGGGGTCAGTTGGCCTCCTGCTTACATGACCAGAGTGGTTGACCACCTTGACAAGGACCTTAAATTTCTTGAAAATGTTTGCAACTGTGGTCAAAAGATCATCAGACTGCTTGGAGATGGCTTTGAAACCTTTACCTCGACTATGTTTGGCAATAATTTCTCTTTCTTATCTTTTCAGAAAACTCTCTTCTCTCTTGTTGATATTCAGATTGGTATGGGTAATGATGTCGACCAGCAGAGTACTTTTCTCATTTTAAATCGGCGGAATAATTGATTATGAGATTCAATACACTTGTGACTCCAATCCAAAGGAATAGTCTGCTGAACATATCCTTACAATTCAATTATCCTTTATTTTTCTGGAGTATCCATTTCATCCAGGCCATTGTTTTGGATTCATCCCTATTCAACGTGTCAGGTGCATACTGTCCAGTGAAAAAATTCCCCAAGAAATACAATGGCTTATAATAAAAAATTGCATTTGTCTAACTGGGATGTGTCAATTTAGGATGACATTATTGTCTGATATCTTTGTTGAAAAAGGGAGAATTCAACTCTTTCCCAAGTTTATTTTTAATTAAAAACCAAAAGCATTTCAGCACTATTCAAGAGGAAAGGAGCATTGTTTCAATGAGGTGTACAGGGACCGACACTTAATCTTTATAATACTTGATTATATTTATTCAGATTACGTCATGTGTGATGAGTTATTAAGTTGACAAGGTGTAGACAATTAGATATGGCCTTTAAAAGGCTATGTAATATTGATGGTGCATAATTGGTGAGCTGTCACTGCTTTGGCTTTGCTGGGGGAAATTGCGAATGGCAGTATTCAGAGGGAGCGTGTGCTTAGAGATCACACTGACTTGCTGGCCCAATATAATGAGTGGTTAATGAGCCGAATCAGATAGCCAAGAGCGATCATTTTGGAGCTCTGTGCTGAACTGGGTCCAGCTTTAGAGAGTGAGACTGCAAGAAATCATGCTTTGCCTGTGCCAATGTAAGTCCTCACGCTGCTCACCTACCCCGAGACTGTAAAAGAGCAGAGATACAATGACCTCCATGCTTGGGCCCGGACAGTTATTGAACGGACCATAAGGCAGCTCAAAGGCCAGTCCTGATGCCTAAACAGCACTGGTGTCATCCTGTAGAACACCTAACACAAGATCTGCCGCATTGTGCGGGCATGTAGCATGGTGCACAACATGGCCAACCAACTTGGTGTTCCTGTACCTCAGGAGCTGCAAATGGATGAACTAGACCTTGGCCCTGCATCTAACAACGAGCCAAATACAACAGCTATATAGTGCCATTTGGATGTGATACACAGACTGTGAAACAGTAAGTTGTGACAAACATCTTTTTTTAACAAGGTCTTTTAAAGGTCCCCGATTATGTCACCAGGTGCACAGCCAATTAGCTAATACAAGCAATATAAAAATCTTTCCCCTCTTGATATCACATGGGGAAAGAACCAACCAGAGGCAAGAAGATTGACTGCTTTGCTGAAGTTGATCAGTCAGAATTAATTATTCTGGGTGGCCACTCCCCCTTATGATGTCAGAAAGGGGAGATTTTGAACTGGCTCATTAGCTGGCATAATAGAGGACCTTTAATGTATGACTTATTTTCGCCAATGTCATTCATCCTGCTTAATTCAGTACAATCTTTTTTCATTGTATTAACAATCTCTCTCTGAGATTCCAGCACAGTATTAGTGAGGATGCGGCTGGACTAGCGTCCCTCAGAAGCTGAGGCCCAGGGCGCATCGGATCGCACTCAGGTGCTGGCAGGATGCCAGAAAGTGTGCTCTCTTCAATTTTTGCAGCCAGTCTTTCTTCCTGCAGCATCAGCTCCAGTTTTCTAGGGCCTCCTCCTGTCCCTGTAACATTGTCAATGGACTGCTACCCTTCTTTTCACATCAACTTTGATGTTGGACTATTTTACTTTATTTCAGCCATTGTATGAAACTCCGAGGCTGCTTCGTTCATGCTTTTGTTACACTCTGCCATCCAATCATCTGACGCTTGTTGCTTATACCAGACTAAGACCGCCAAATAACATTTTTTTCTGGCCTCCACCTCATAAATGTGCACCTCAGTTTCAAATTCAGTGAAATTATTTTTTGTACTTTTTCCGGCTCAATTTTCCATCGTTATTTGAACAGTACGTGAAAACATGGAGCGTATTTATAGTCAGACAAGGTGAGCCAAGTGGCACATGCAGCTGCGCTCAATTCCACGTTAATTTCCCCATTTCCAGAATAGTTGGGACTCTGTGAAAAATGTTAATAAAAACAGAATGCAATGATTTGCGGATCATTTCAACCCTATATTTAATTGAAAATAGTGCAAAGACTTCTGGTGACACTTTACATTAGTCCTTGTAATAAGCGGTAATTAATACTTTCTAAGCCACTTAACAAGACCTTATAAGGTAGTTATATACATAAATGATTCTATATAAGTGTCAATGAAGGCATAATTGACACATTTATTATTGCTAATGAGAACTTGCAGGCTCTTATTAGAAACTTTTTAGAAGTTGATACACATTGATAAAATGTTTATTATCATCAATCAAACTTTAGAAGGTATAATAAGTGATTAAATAACACATCTATTTTTGGTTTATAAGACACCTGTAGAAAGGTACATTATGTTTTAAGACAGCTTATAAAGATTAATAAGATGTCTATTAACATAAATAAGACTTTCAAAGGGTTAATTAAATCATAACTAACATAACTAATTGTTTATTTGCACCCCTATAAGCACTTACTGTAAACTTGTTAAGATATATATACCTTATGAGCCTAAAAGACATGTTTAGTAACATTAATGAGACTTAATAATGACCGTTAGTAATAGGATGAAACACATTTATTCTTGGCTTGTAATATATTTATGAGAACTTAATAGAAAATTGTTAACAGTTTGTGGACCACTTATTGACATTCATAACATGTTTATTAACTTTATTAAAGCTTAATGGGTGTTAAAATACCATAAAACACATTTGGTGTTAGGTTATAAGATAAATGTGAGCAATTATTAGAAACATGTTCATAGTTTACTGACAATGTTTACTTAACAATGTTAATATGATTATTGACAGTGATAAGACAATAAAAGGTTAATATTAATTTCGTATAAAAGCTTCCAGATCATTTACAATGGACTTATTAACAAGTAACAAATCTTCTAACCAGCTACTGGTTCCAAAGTGGGAAGTGTCTTATTAACACTCCTTTGCAGCCACTGGATCTAAAGTGGGAACAGAGTCTTATAAGGTCTTAAATTTTGCTTATTTACTATTAATTACCACTCATTACAAGGGCCTGTAGATTAAATTTTACCAAGACAAAATATCAAATGTTGAAGCTGAGATGTTTCATTGTTTTTTTTTTTTTTTTTGGAAAAAAGAAAACCCCCGCTCATTTTGAATTTGATGCCAACAATACATGTTAAAAAGTTGGAGGTCACAAAAGACTAGAAAAGTTGAATGATAGCAAAAAAATACACCTGGTGGGCCATCTCCCTGCAAATAAAGTTCATTGGCAACAGGTCATCAAAATGAAATGGGGTTGTATAAAGGGAAGGTACATGGGAACAGACGCCCACAGTTTAATAAATGTGGCAATTTCTGTGCATACATACTTTTCAAAATTTGTGAGTATGCCATCTTTCAGTATGAAAGCTGTGCAGTTCTTTGTACATGAGGCCCCAGGTCTTCTCAGGAGAGCCCAACTGATGAAACACACGCTGCTTTGTGGCGATTTGTGGCTGTTGACAGAAGATGCATGAACTCATTGCCTATCTGATAACTTGATGGATGAGACCCAGAGAAGGTAGGGTTCTCCACTGCAGAGAAAGTTAAGCAGAACTGTCTTCCCATTCTTTCAGTTTAATGGCCTGCAGCTTCAAACAGAATTTGGACCAGGGCAGTCATTTACCAAGTTTGTGTCCGACCACCAATTTGATTCTTTGTCTCAGTTTTTTTTTTCAGCCCTTAAGTGATTCATGGATCAAGCACAGCTGAAAATCAGTCACACTTTTCTTTTTGTTCATTTTATAAAAGTCTCATATAAATCTGAGAGGCATGTCAAGCTCTAGCTTAGTGAGACTTTCTTCTCAATATAAATGTACATTTGCCATTTATGTCTTACTGAGGAGTGCTCTGTAACCAGCTTTATCGTTGTTTTCATGACTACAGTTACTACTTCCTCTTGCCACTCCCAAACAAAACAAATGGGCTGAGTTACACATATTTTGCCTTTCCTTATGAGTAAATGCTCTGGGACATAAAGGAACTACAGCATCAAGAGGGCAAAATTTCACAAACAGGCTCTCTTTATGTAATTTTTCATCCAGAAAAAAAGACATGGCAGTCATTTCCCATAATATCATACCATTTTGGAGTAATTAGTAAGTTTACACTTGCCCTGGGAACGGCCCTTTTTAATCGCTACAATCAACAATGCCACCCTCTCTTAGCTTGATGTTATATAAAGAACTCAGGACCAATTCGCTGCATAGCCGGTATAACATAACATGAATGGCAAGAACAGGCCTTTCAGCCCAACTACGCTCGCCAGTTTCTTTATACTATTTTGAATGTATCCCTTAAGATATATATAACATAACATAACAAGATAATGCAAGATAACCTAACATGAATGTTAAGAAATGCAATGTATGTACAACTGCATGTAAAAATATCATTTTGATCACTTCATTACATGTTTTTGTAGCCCCAGTGCTTAGTAACTTCAAATCTGATATGATTTACATTATGAGCAAAAGCAAAATTGGCAATAAGTATATTTTTTATTTAATCTTACCCTGGTTTTCTTAAGGCCAATCAGAGTCATGCTAAATGAGCTAGAGAGCTGTGGTTCACTCGCGTTTGCCGTCTGCGAAAGCTAAATGCTAAACGCATTACCCAGGTGTTTGGTTCTCCATTTATATCAACATAAGTACTGCGTTTTTAAAGGGTATGACCCAGATTTCTGTTATGAAAATCTAATTCCTCGATCAGCTGTTCTCAAGTTTGCCAAACTGCATGCTACACTTTGATGTCGATTTGACTTTGTTCATTATGCTTTCTTGAGCTAACATCCAACAAGCTTGTTAGATTATGTATGGCATTTGATCAGGCTAGAGTAAAACAATAATATGATCTGACAAAGAGAAAAAGATTAGAACATGAGACAAGAGTCAAGACACAGCGGCAGCATGCAACTAGGCGCGCAGCAGCAGCTAGGGGGAAGCGCCTTCACACTGGACACGAGACAAATTTTTAGTACAACAGATTACATTCAAAGTCAATTCAAAGATGCAAATACACGTTTTTCGCATCCAGTATGAAAGCAGTTTAATAGAGTGCTGGCAAAGAGAAGGCGTTAAACGCCTTCATTCCAGGTTGTGGAATGCCAGCTAAAGCCTGCTAAGTGCTAGCCTCAGCCAGCACTCTATTAAGCTCTATAGTGTCTATAACGAAAGCCCTGCTGAAGCGCTCTGGAGTAGCTAATGCGTTATAATTGTTTATTAGCAGCCTACCTTCATTTTCTATCCTTTTCAAGTGCCCGGTCTGCTATTCTTTCTCCCCTTTTCCTTTGTGCTTCTCTCCTCGAATGGACTTTTGATTTTCGGGTAGCATCTGGCTTGATTTTTCTCCTCTTTTTCATCATGAACTCAGACCAAAACCCTTTATCCTTGAAGCTGGAATCGGTGAAGTGGTCGCTACAAATCACACAATTGTCGCTTGGTCCATGCTATTTTGCCTGAGTCAATGTCACCCGAGACGCCCAAATTTTATTAATTTTCTTTCTTAATCTTTTGGAAATCGATGAAAGCTGACTCCTTCTTTGACTACGTTACTACAGCCTGCTACAATGCATCTGGCATTTGCTCCACCGTTTCCCGAAATTTTGTGAGAAAAAAACCATTTCGTAAACCTTCTGCAGTCCTTGTCCCATAAGCAGTAATAGAAAAACGAGCTCGACTGAGCTCTTCTCATTCTTTATATGACGTCAGCAGGTTGATGTGTCAATCCCACGGATTTTGGACCTAATTGTGGGCGGGGCAGAAACTGGCTGAAAATCAAGGTCTGGCATCAGAAAACAAGCCTAAAATTATTACTATGTGTATTTTCAAGGGAATGTTAGGTGCAGACCTAGTTTACAAGTACAGAACTATGGAATTAGTGTCAAAGTACCCGGTTATTGAAAGTTCCTTTAATTGTTTTGTGATGTTTGCTCACATTGCAGGGGTTTTTTTTCTTTTTTTCTTGGAAATTCTGTTGCTGTCTCAGGTGCACTGCAAACACACTGGATACTCATGACAGAAGCTCCATAGGTAAAATTTCTTGATTTCGTACTCAGAATACTATTTCAACCAGGAGATACTCAAGTGAAATCAAGAAAATATTTATTATCCCTTGAGAATAATGGGTTAACATGCTTATAATCGAAACAAGTCTTTGGCTCTTGGACTCTTTGGGAAGACTTGAAGATCAGTACCACTGCCCGAGGCAGCCACAGGAAAACCCACGAAGGGTCCAGACACTGGTGGCAGTGGTGGCTGAAGACTGGTGAAGCTGAAGTGGCGGAACGGGTGGTCTGATGAGTAGGGTGGCGTTGGGGCGGAGGAGGGTCAGCGAGCGGCAGCATGAGTGAACTAGGGCGGAGAAAATAACATATTTAAAAAAGATACAAAATACGAACGGGAATCACACAAACAACGTATGACCTTGAAAAAGCTCCGGTCCATGAGTTCTACGTGCACAGATAACAAGCGCGGGAGAGTGATTAAGCACGTGCGAGAGATTCTCGCTGAAGCTCAGAAGAAGACAGAGACAGGCTGAGGGGCGGAGTATAGAACAGGGCAATTGCAGAGAGGTAATTAGTCTATTAGTAGCGGTGCAACTTTACAAATTAAACTAGAGTGCTCATTAGTAAGTTAGTAATCTTATATTTACATGGATTAGTTGGGTTAGTAGATTATGATACAAAATACAAATGTTAGTCTTGTTAGTAATCAGAACAGAAGGGCGAAGGAAGAAAACAAGATTCAAAGGAATATTCTAAACACCGGAATACATTTAAATCACCCGAAGTCTATGAGCACGCAGACAGGGAAGACGGACTGAACCAACTAGGTCACAAGACAGGGGAGACAAGTGCAATGGAACTGAGACATGGAATGAACCAAAAACCTGAGAGTTACAATAATCAAAAAGAATAAATTAAAGACAATAACCATGAACACAAAACCAGCACATAAACATGACCAAAAACCAAAACCATGAATTCTCACTCAGTCCATAGGTTTTATTTTCTTATTTATTATTGTCTGAAGCTTCACTTTGTGTCTTACAATTCATGAAATTTACACCACCACAAGACAATGCAAAATTCAAAACAAATATGCCACATTATTTTGTATAATCAGAGAAAATTATATCTAAGATTGAAAACAGTCAAGTGCAGCTTTTACGTCATTGATATAAATAAAGAAAAACAGTGGAATATACTGAAAAACGCTAAAACAATCCATATGTTAACTTCAGAGATATGGCAAAGCTTCATTATATCCATTTATTTTAGTATCTCCATGTTTCCATGTTCTTCACAGTGTGATCTCAAAATGATGATTCTGCACCTGACTGGCAGCGGAGAAAATCAAAAATTATTTGAGGGCCTTCTGAGCAAAGGAGATGGCATTTTATGGCATTTTAATTTGAAATGGAGCATGAATAGAAATGAAAAAACTGAGTTCTATTAGCATTTTAATTTGATAGCTATCTTTGATGAAAAAGCACCTGCTCTGTGATGTTCTGTCCTGGCATCTGTTCTCTAAGGCAGTTTGTTGCTCGGTAGGGAATATGCATGCTGGAGGGATTAACTTCGATGAGTTAAATTGCAGTGAAATTGTGGCAGATTTTGTCATATTTTTTACTTGTTGGCAGTGCAGCTGCTCAGGCCAAAGTACCATAATGTAACAGAAGAGATGCTTTTATAATTGTTCCATTCTCCCTTCACTGGGGTTTCCAGCCAACTGCTGTAAATGCTTGTTGTAGGGATTGATTTTCTCAGTTCCCTAACTAGCCTCACATTTCCCCAGTCTGAACATGCCCAAAGCAGCCTCATAAATCTCTTTGTGAATCTGCATTTTGTTGCGCATCATCGTACCCTCAGACTCACCTCCAAAAACAAGCCCTGATGGGATTCCTCTGTCGCCCGTCCTCCTGCTCACTTTAGAGGTCCTAGATGTCGCATTTTATCAAGAAGAAGTGGAAGTGTGCATCTGTCTCCTCCTCTGTGCTTCCTATGAACCCTGTCCCAATCAGTCTGTGCACTGTGGGGATCTCTCATGCATCCAAATTGGCCTGAATTAGATAGAAAGGGCTGTCATCCCTCCTTTGATAACAGGCTACACACAAATTGAAAACTGGCACCAAGTGGAGAAACTGTAGTGCAGTCAGTTGGGTGGCTGGATCTCATCCCACATACTAACCCCCCATACTGCATAAGAATTTAATTTCCCCTGCCATGTTATTGCCTCTCCTGTGATATAACATCAGTGTTCTCAGCAGCGTATTTCAGCAGACAATGTGTCTTGGCCTACTACGCTGTCTTGTATTCTAATGACGTGGCTGCAGGAGGACGTACCCAACTCACTGGTTTCCCTGGAGGGCTTCTCGCTGGTGCCCTCTGATAGGAACGACAACTCTGGCAAGAAAAAAAGGCGGCGGCACCTGCGTCTACATCAACAATCTGTGGTGCTCACATATCCGTCTGTAATCCCGACATTGAACTGGTATGTTTAAGCCTAAAACCCTTCTACTTGCCACGCAAATTCGGGAATATCATATTATGTTCTGCTTATATCCCTCTGGGGGGAAGTGCTGCTAAGGCAGCTAATATCATTGCAGACTGTGTTCACAGACAGCTGCAATGCACTCCTGAAGCACCGTGTTTTATTTTAGGCGATTTTAATCATTGTAAACTCGAGGCTACTTTACCTGGGTTCGGTCAATATGTGAACTGCAATACCAATTGCAAAACCATTGGACAAACGTTATGGAAATATTAAAAATGCCTACACTGCTAAGATTAAACCTCCTTTAGGGTCCTCTGATCACAACGCTGTCCATTTAATTCTTAGTTATAAGTCCCTGCTTAAAAGCAACAAACCACAAGTTATAACGGTCTCTATTTGGAACATTAATGATGTAGAAACTCTGAAAGGCTTCTTCTCCTGCATAGACTGGGACCTCTTTCACAGTATGGAACTAGAGGAGGCCACAGATACCATTGCCGATTATATTGAGTTCTGTAAAGATAATGTGCTAACTCAAAAGTCCATCACTATGTACCCAAATAATAAGTTCTATATCTCCAAGGGAGTTGAAGAGTGCATAGCACAAAGGAAAGTAGCATTTAAGAATGGTGACCTGCTAAGCATGAAAAATATGCAGACAGAACTTAATCACAAACTAAGGACTGCTAGGAGGAAGGAGAGGGAGAAATTTGAATCTCACTACTCAGATCTGAACTCTAAAAAACTGGGACTCCATGAAAACCATGACAAACAGGACTCCAGCCAGGAGGAGTATTAATGTGTTAAATGAGAAGGAAAAGGCAAATGAGCTGAATAATTTTTGTGCTGATTTGACTCAAGAGACTTCTCACATGAAAAGAAAGCAGCTATGGATGGTGTACCTGATTCAGGTCCTGGAGTAATCACCACTGACCAGCATACTGTGGAGAGACTTTTTTTTATACCTCTGCCCCAGAAAGGCCTCTGGCCCAGATGGCATCTCTGTGCACCTACTGACGTCCTTCAGTAAAGAACTGGCAGACGCCTGGTGTCCCATCTTCCAGAAATAACTAGACACTCATTCTTTTCCATCTATTTGGAAAAGCTCTATAATCATTCCTGTGCCTAAAAAGGCAAGTTGCAAAGAGAATAATGACTACCGCCCTATTGCATTGACTTCGCTGGTAATGAAGTGCTTTGAGGAGGACAGAGGTTAGTTGTCTTTTAGATCCCCTTCAGTTTGCTTACAAGTGCAACAGAAGTACTGAGGATGCCATTTTAGCTGTGACTCATCTTATTAACAAGCACTTAGAGCATCCTGGTTCATTTGCACGTCTGTTGTTGGTTGATTTTAGTTCAGCTTTTAATACATTTCTGCCACATCTCTGAATTAGTAGATTGAATGATTTTAATATTCATCCTTTTATAATTAAATGGTTCTCTTCATTTTTTTTTTTTTGTTCTCTTCATTTTTAACAAATCGCAGATAGCGGGTCAGTGTTAATGGAACCTTATCTGAAACTAAAACACTGAGCACAGGTGCACCACAGGGATGCGTGAGCTCACCGGTTCTGTTCAATCTGCACACAGATGCGTCCAGAAGCTTTTATACAAACAATCACATCATTAAGTTCTCAAATGATACTGCAATCGTATCACTGTGAAAAAAGAATCATGACATATCTGACTATTTTCTGGAAATTCCGAGGTTTGTGGAGTGGTGCGACAACAACCACCTCGTCATGAATGTCAGCAAGACCGAAGAAATGGTGTTCGACCCTCAAGGAGTGGGTGACCACAGGCCTGTGGTAATCCACAACCAAGCCATTGCCCAGGCGCAGTCATACAAATATCTTGGTGTCTTTATTGACAACGCACTCACCTGGAGCACACACGTTGATAGCCTCTGTTGCAGATCACAGCAACGGTTGCATTTTTTACGTCCTCTGAGAATCTATGGTGTTGATCAAAAATTTATTTTGATTTTCTATAAGGCAGTTTTTCAAAGTCTGTTCAGGTATAGTATCACTGCTTGGTTTGGTAACCTTTCGGTGTAATCTAAGAACAAACTGTTGTGGCTAATTTATGCTGCTGTAAAAATTATTGGAGTTAAAGTGCACTTCATCAGCCAGGGTATTTATGAACATGACACCCTGCAACAAGCAGATAAGATCACCTGCGATCCATCACACGTTCTGCTTGGCGAGTATGAGCTGCTACCATCTGGTAGCAGGTTTAGGATTCCGCATTACAGACTGAACAGATTCAAAAACTCATTTGTGCCCGCATCAATTAAGCTGCTAAACAAGGTCAAATAAGACCAGAGCTCAGATGACTTGCGTTTGGGTGTTTTTTTTTTTTTTGCACAGGCTTGCACTATTATTTTTATTTATTACAATTTTTTTTAAGCATCTTATTATTCTTAATAGGTACTATTTATGTATTTATTTTTTCTCCACGTCTTTTGCACTGTTTAGCACCTTGTTTTTATATGGATGTGTATATTTACTGTATGTTCTCTCTGTATTGTGTTGTATATGCGGTGTTGTGGCTGCAGCATGGGCAAATGGCCCAAAACAAATACAATACAATAAAGTGAATCTTGAATCTTTCAAGCTGCGTGCTTGCAAAGTTTGACACATTTTCCAGTAAAATATGTGCAAATTTTCCTAAAAAAAACTTATTTCTTTACCGTTGTCTTTGCTGCAAACGAATAGCATATGGTTTGTTTTGACAGAAACAACCACGTGCACTTCCTGACATGAGAATGTTTAGGAAAGATACTCCCGTTTTCCACCGTGGGTGAATGATTAAAGCAGCTTTCAAAACGTTGTTGTCCCAGGATCACGTAAATAATTCCAGGATAACTGTGTTTTTTTTCCATTAGTTGTTGCCCTAAATCTTACCCAGATAAGATGGTGCTATTATCTGACTGGCTATTGTGGAGCCCCTTTCCATTTTTTTTGATTGGCTGGCCACCGCGAACTCTAGGGGAGACATCTATGATTCCTGTCAGTTTTCACAGTTATAGCGGTGCTGCTGCGCATGTAGGCCTACTTTTGGAAATTGTTTTTGTTTAAATCATTTTTTTTGCGTGAGATATACTTTGTGTGGCGTAAGTGAGTGACATCCAACTGAAATGAGTGACAATCACGCTCATTGCGTGAGACTTAAGAGCCCTGCATTAGCAAAACCCTGAGTTCACATCAGAACCAAAGCCTTTGCAGGTTTACCTTTAACTAAAGTGGTCCCCGGTATTATTTCAAGAAATTTTACATGCAAGATTTGTATTCTAGGTAAGACTATGAGAACAATATGCTAAATAGGGATTTTTTGTGACAAGGGGGTCAAAAAATAAAAGAAGTCAATTACAAATTGTAGCATCTATAAATGTTAGATAACGCCTTCATCTCTTATACTACAGGCAGCTATGGCTGAGAAATGAAACAAAATTTCACCTAATATTCAAGCTGTATACCCCGTGTGTACGTTAGGTTTGACAGACAGATGGTACGTATTTTCAAAATGATACATTTTGAAATCAGTGTTGATGCCTGCCTTGTACAATCATAAATCTTATAATAAATGTTTGTTGCTTCAATATAAATCTTTCAGTATTTCCTGAGCTGTAAATCTTGCCATGATAGTCAACTGTCAATCTTGCACCATGAGTTTGACAGACATACTAACGTACTTGAGGGATAATTTGAAAACAGTTTCTTTGGCAATCAGGCATTGTTCTGAATATTTTTTCCAGCTTTTTATAATACCCACTCATCAGTACTTTGCACTGCATCATTTTTTAAACTTATCCAAGCTGTTTTTTTGGTGCATTTAGGTGTCCCAGATGGACATATTTGAGATGTTACAAAATCAGGCTTTCAAGAGGGGTACTTTTTCAGCTTCAAGTTGGTATGAAAAAAAGGAGTGAAGTAACCCAACTGATACTGTCCATGCTGTCTCTTAATAACCAACATTTATGTACAAGAGTATATGCAGTTTCTTGACAAATGATGGAATTAACACAATTGTAGCAGTGCTTGTACAAAATCCTTGTTTAGCATATTGTGACTCAAATATATCCTTAAATTTGGCCATCTAGACTGTCAAACAGGCCTCAAAAAACCATAAATTGCCAGAGTTTCCAGGGGGCTTCACCGCCCACCAGGGAACTGCCTCTGGACCCTGTTGGGGGCCTCCGTGGCCCCCAAACCCCAGTCGGTTTGCGTGATGTCCCATCCCACTACGCTGTCAAAAAATTTCTGGTGAGGACTCCAAGTTCCAAGTTTATATCTGTAACCATTTTTCCCTTCCATGCTATCTTTACTATGCATAGTAAAAGTGAAAGAGACATTTTTTATTCAAAGGAAAGCATATTTTTGCTTGTGCTGAATGAACAGCTGTCATTTGCCTTTTGATATCTGAGAGACAAAAAAGGGCTGATGCCTCTCTCTCTCTCTCTCTCTCTCTCTCTCTCTCTCTCTCTCACTCACAGGGTAAAAGTACAGAGAGATATGATACAACTTATGATAACTGACTGCTGCCATCTGCAGAGAGAAGATTATACATCTTTGGCGTCTGTTGTTGATGAGATATGGCGTGTCGCTTTTGCTGCGTTTGAGGAAGTGGAAGCACTTTGCTGCATAGTTACCTTGGGATTATTTCTCAAGTCAAGGGACGAGCCTGTATCAGTGTTCAGATAGAAGAAGCAGAAAGTTATGGGGGAAAGGTTTCTGTGGTGCATGAGTCTGATTCCTAGGCCCAGGACAATGTTTCATGTGTGCTGTAGATGACACGTGTGGGGAAAGTACCTCTTATATTTGAGTCTGGCCTTAATGGTGAGAAGAATCATGGTGAGGGAGTGTGCTGTCATGGATGTTTGAGAGTGTGTGAGGATTCTGGGAGGTAAGGTTATCCTAAATTAGAAGACTATTGCAATCTCAGCCCTTAGCTGAAATTTTGCCCTTCAGAAGCTACTGCCAGAGTTTTAAATAATGTATTAAGATCAATTGAAGTTATGGAGATGTGAAGCCAGGGAATCGTTCATGATTGCAAACACGGGGAGATTAGCCTGAAAAGCTGTCAGTGGTCTGAGGACGTTCTCCCCCCAGATGAAACAAGCTTGAGATTTCAAATGCTAAATGCAAGTTCTCACCATGCATTCCAATGGAGTACAATCTGCACAAGGTTTCGTTTGAAGTTACAGCAACCCGTGATCTGTAAACTTCTCTTCCTCCATGAACTGATGGATCAACATTATCTATTGAATTTCCTTTTTAATTCCCTGACATATAATGCGGTGGGATTTAGTCATGGGTGCAATTGTTCGTCCATCTGTCTGTCCCTCCGTCTGTCTGTAAACATTTTGTTTCCGGAGCATAACTTGAAAATCATTCAATATTTTTCAACAAAACTTGCTGTGCACATTAATCATGACCAGAAGTGGACAGCAGACGTGCAAGAAATCATCAGCGCACTTCCTCTGATATCACACTCTCTGTTTTACAGACCAGATTATATTCTCTGCGTCTAAGCAGTCTGTCCTTGTGCTGACACTGTCATTATGCACTTACTCATAATGCTATTCAGGTAATTTTTTCTGCTTTTCTTTTCATATGGTCTCGCTTTCCATGGCTTAACAATTCTTCTCTTCAGTTCATTATTTGTTCTACAACATCATGGCAGAACCATGTTGTACCTGTACTCACAGTTGTTGTAGCTGGTGTTTATTTTCTTACTGTTCGCTTCATATGCAATATGATAATATGATTTATAATAATCATGTTTGCTCAGTCATAACTGAGAGAATTGGAGGACTGCTCTCACGAGGCACATGGATGCAGAGTTATTCTTGGGACAGTGAATACCTCAGGATAAGATAAGTCAGGGCTGACGCACCTGTGAAAGAACATGTACGGTCTCATCAAAGGCAGGAGGCTAAAAGACAGTTCCCTCCTGTGAAGTGTTTCTGAGTGACCCGCTCGTCCTCACCAGTCATTTTGGTGCTTTTCCTGTTTGAAGTCACGACCCGTCTTTTAAGATAAAGCTGAAAAAAGAGGCAGCTAAACAGGGCCTGCAGAGATAGAAGTAGTGTAACCGCAACACTTTTCTGCATGTGTCTAAATTGATTCTTATCTGTACTTCGTCTCTGGCATTGTAAATGCCTCAGTGTCATCATGTTCAGGGACATCGAGCATAGTTTGTCCTTTTCTTTGACATTATCTTATGGCTTTCAACTGCTTTGTGCAACACTTTATCTGACCAAATCAGCCATTGTCATTGTATTTTATCTTGTATTTTATGTACATTGTCTTTATTGTTTTTTGGCAGCAGGGTCGCTTAGTGGTAGGTTGCTTGACTGGTAACCAAAGTGTTGCTACTTCAAGCCCCCCTGGTGGGGCTTATGGCTCTGATTTGATCTGGAAAGATGAAGTTGGGAAGAAATCTGCGGTTGGGCCCTTGAGTAAGGCCCTAACCCCCAAAATCGCTCCAGGCACTTTACTCGTTTCTCTCTATTCCTCCTCACTTGCAGCTGCTCTTTCTTGTATTTCTCCACAGTTGTCTTTGAAAAACATATGCTTGTTTTCAATGGAACATTTTCAGGTTCAATAAAGGTTAAAATCGTCTAAGTGTCAACTGTCGATGCTCAAAATGCAAGCATATACAACCGTCATCCAAACAATAGCTCAATGACTTACCCACTGAACTATTTCGAATGTTTCATCTACTAATGCACCAACACTGTGAAGATGTAATGGCCAGTAGTATACGGATGCCAAATGAAAGGACAGAGGGAAAGATAGTGGCACGAACACAGTTCAAACACAGAGAATAATATAGACCAAACGCAAGTACTCGCACTTCCAAAGGACGTATAATAGTCCGAACCACGGAAGCAAAGCGAGATAAAAAATGGGAGAAGAAACTCGAACAACAAGAAGATATAAAGTTATACCAAACCAGACTAAAAATATCTTCGGCTATAGTGCAAAGCTAAACACAGACACTCTAGCGAAGGAGGCGTGCTGGACATCCTGCTTATATAGATTCTGGGGAATCGCCGCTCCAGCTCAATCAGCCAGCTGGGTAAAGAATTTGATGGCCCAGGAATTCAATATAGTCCTGGGACGAGAGCTGCAAAGAAAGGTCCAAACAACACGCAAACCTCACAAACAATGACAGAAGACTTAAACTTTGATGACTTCTGTTGAATATTTTGTGGATTATTATAGCAAAATTACCAGAAATAAGCCAGTTTGGCAAATATATTGTTGCACTCTCTGGGTAAATGAGCGTAATGGCGCGTAGATTCTCATTAGGACGCACTGGTAACGCAAGGCTCTATTCTGACTCGGTTTGTGCGATTATGGTCATATAAGACTGGTTGGAAATGTCAGAATTTATACAATCAAATGCCCAACCGCAAAATTAAATTGATGGCATCACAAGCCGATCACAGAAAAAACATTACATTGCCTGCAAGCGGAATGCTACAGGCCTGACATTACTGGAAACAGTGCGCCAGAAACAAGCATGCATGAAGACTAGCACATCCAATTTCGATTTAACATGGACTTAATGGACTAACAATAGCCAGCACATAATTACAGTCAAATAGAGTTCTTTTTTACAAAATATGAAAGGTAAGATAAAATTCTCATCACAGTAGAATGTAATGTCATGCTTCTGGTTTTGTGTTCATGTTTTATGTTCATGATTTTGTCTTTTCTGTATTATTTTTGGTTATTATATTCTCAGGTTTTCTGTTCTTGCCATTTTCAGTTTCATTGCACTTGTCTCCCTTGTGTTGTGATCTAGTTGGTTCAGTCCATCTCTCCAGTCTGTGTGCTCACCTGCTTCAAGTGATTTCAATGGTTTCTGGTTTTTCATATTATTACTTCAATTCTTGTTTGCTTCCATCGCCTTGCTGTTCTGATTACTGACAAGACTAACATTTTTACTTTGTATCATGGTCTACTCATCCAACTAATACACGTATATATTACTAACTCACTAACGAGCACTCTAGTTAGATCTGTAAAGTTGCACTGCTACTAATTAGTACTAATTCACTCTCAGCAATCGCCCTGTTCTGGTCTCTGCCTCTTGCTTGGCTTTCCCTGTCTCCCTCTGCGTTCTGCAAGACCTCTCGCACCTGCTTAATTGCTTTCCTGCACTCATCGTCTGTGGACTTAGAACTCGCCGACTGGAGCTGTTTTACTGTCATAGGATGTTTGCGTGATTCCCATCCGTGTCTTGGCTTTCGCCAATTGTTGTGGTAAGGATTCCTCCCATAGTAATTACTTCTCATCCAATTCACCTGTTCCCTGCATAGCATGCGACTTCCCTTCTGTCTATTTAGAGTCCTCACTGCTGCTCTGACTTCGTCAGAACGTTGATCAATATTTCTTTGCACAGAGTCTCATGTATGCCATTGATTATTGTTTCTCTTCGACTGTTTCGTCTGACCAAGATTCTTGCCATTGCCCTTTTTGTATTGTTTTTGTCTTTCTGAATTTCAACCTATATTTGTCTGGCCACAATTTCTGTGTTTCGATGCCCTGTGTATGACCCACTGCTTTGGATATCGACGACTTTCTGCCTGCTGTCTATGTGCCGTTGCACCTCTTTTCTGGTTCTGACTCAGGCCTGTCCAGTCGACTTTGTTTTTGGATTTTGTTTTGTGGCTTGGCAATTCTTTTGTCTATTGGTTCTGACCCGGCATTCATTAAAGGCATGCGTTTTTTGGATTTCCCTCTCTCGCATGTGGTTCCTGATCGCACCGTCTCAAGTAAAGTGTATGCCTGCTGTTCTTTGAGTCTTGTGTCAGTTTAAAATGGAAAGGCTCATATCACTGGATTCTGAACTTTCTTCTTTCATTTGATGTATTGTTTGTATGCATAGCACAAATTCGGTAGAAACGTTTGTGACTGAGCTTTCTTCCCTTAAGTGGATATGCCGCATGACCATGTTGCCATTAGGAAACATGTATTCATGATGCTTATTGATTGCCTCTGGTACTGGGGGCTTACGGTTGATCAATATTACTAGTAATTTCATGCAGCCACTCCTGTTTATGGATGCAAAGTTGATTTCTATGTTTAATTGAGAAAGTTAGAGCATTCACGCATGCACAAAGCAACAGGAATTTACAGGATTGGGACTCAACAGCTGCTGGGCCACAATAAAGCCACTTAGTAGTTAGGCTCAGAAAAAATGACTTTAGTTTACTTGGGAGCATAACATGCATAAAAACATGCGTAAAACAAAATAATAAATTGTCCACAATTTTAGAATAAGGTGTGTATATATGTGTAAATACTTTATAACGGCCCAGTTTTTCCAATGCAACCAATGCATTTTTCTGCAATAATATGCCTTGGAATTCCCATGATTCCCCCCCCCCACACCTCATCAGATGCTCCGTATAAAGGATTTGTGATCCAAAGAGAGAAACACAATAAAGCTTCCTCTGTGTATTGCAATTAGTTCCCTGGCACCAGCTCCCCAAAAATTATTGGGCTCAAGGAAATAAAAAAGGTTTTATCAAAACAATATTGATGCTATATTATATACGTTATGGCCAACAGCATGTGGCCACAGCATTTTCTGGGGCTGTTTTTCATGATTTGGGCCAACCCAGTAGTTCCACTGCAAGTGATATTTTGATACTACGGAATGACATTCCAGAATCATCTATACTGCTAAAGGTTTTGAGCCTGGCCCAATCTCCAGAAAACATTGCTCAATCACTGTGATTTTTTTCCTGCACTGAATGGAAGAAAATCCCCACAGTAATGTTTCAACATCTTATGGGAAGCCATTTTAGAAGAGTGAGGACCATGATTGCAGCACAAGGAGGCTGACTCCAGATTAATGTCGGAGATTTTGGAATGAAGTGTTGTATGGGTTGCTATCCACATACCTTTGGCCAGGTGGTGCATATTTGTGAATAAATGGTTCCAAATGAATGTGTCATTTAATCATTAAAGCTTTGTTTTAGTGTCTTCAGAAGCACTCCTTGCATGCAGAGGCTCGGTTTGAAAGAATTGTGAAGGGGAGAATTTAAACACTGTGCGGATGCGCCACAACGGCCACATTAAGGCAAAAGAGTCCGAAATCAAGGAAGTACAAAGCAGCAGAGCAGGGATAGAGCGAGAGAGCACTGGAGCTGTTAGAAAAGAGCTCCTCACTGATCTGTGTTCCTGGAGGACCATGATGCTGCCATATTCTGCATGTGCAGAGCAGAGACTTGAGTTTAGGAGTTTACTTTTACTGAAGCCTTCACTTGTGTTGAGCATTATTCAAAACTTCCTGACCTGATGCATTTTTACAGGCCCTTATGGGATCATTTCTGTGAAATAGAGCCTCTGTTGTGGATTAACATCAATGGGATGTTAAAACCAGGAGGAAAGATTCTCATAGTCCTCACATTTAATCTAACGAGCTTTATATCATGGATCTGCTCTCCATTGCCCACTCAGGGGAGCTCTGCATCGCTCCCCAAGAGAACACTGCAGCTGATGATGATGCTGTGCATATTTTACAGCTCCCATGCCTCACAGCACACTAAAACAGAGTGATGGCTGGCCACACAAGAGCTGATTTCCCCTAGGGACACATTGGCTCTGATAAGGAAACCCTTTCTCTGGTGGCCCTACATCTGACATGTTACCATTACACTGGCTTAAATTTTCAATTCAAAGGCTACAGGTCTCTGCATGTTTTTCTGGAGGGAGCATTTACTGAAAGAGCAGTTTGGTCACTTCTCTCTGTGATTCAGCTAGTACTGTCAGCATTGCCCAAGGCCTCTGTGTTTGGATTCAAGGACCAGCTTAAAAATGAGTACATCAGAAAAAATCGCAATATCAAACATGCGATGAATCGGAGCGTGAATGTGGAATTAGTTTTGATTAGGCGTTTCCAAGTTTATTTTTGGAAGCAGCCATGCCATTTAAAAATATGACAAGAGCCATCCACCATTTTATCCTCCAACTGGCCAATTTTCCCGCTGACCATAAACTGACCATCATATCAACTGACTCTCAAAAATCCTGAACACCTCTAGTAATGTTAGACAGCATTCTTCCCAGGGTCTTCTCTCGCAGCCACTGCATTGATTAGTGTGCTTCAGAATTCCAAATGAAACTACTTCTCAAATTATGGTTTGCATGACTAAATAATACTGAGACCATTAAACGCAGTTCTTGTGCAATACAGTGCAGATTATGCTGATAGATATTGAAATAAATGGAGATGGAGAAGCGTAAATTCACTACAATATTTACTGTACCATGTGTAGATTTATCTACAATACAGTTGACTGAGTGCAGATTGATTGGCCGTTGGAGAAGAGGCAGATGGAGAGGGTGAGTGCTGAGGAATGAGAGCTCTGATAGGCCAATGATTAAAAAGCACTGAGAGAGAGAGAGAGAGAGAGAGAGAGAGAGAAAGGGAGAGAGGGAGAATGAGAGAGAGCTGCCTATTGGTCACTGTGACAGCTAACACTCTCCCACCTTCATACATTTTCACACTCAGCACTCCCTTTGCCAACTCCAAATCTTTGTAAGAACATTCATTGTCTCTATCTTTTTTTTTCTACTTAAGTGAAAGTTCTAAAAAAAAAATGTAAGTGAAATTTTGGGGAGTACAAAGTTTTTGTCTTCTCCCTTAATTTCTTATGCATAAAATTCTTGCAAAGGCCTCACGCCCTGCACTTCCCTTGTAGCTATTTACGGAGATGAGATGGCATAATTCACTCTGTTTCGAAGTTTTAAATCTCAGAGGCCAAACAGAAACATATTTAACACCTCAGAAAAACAAACTACACTCATCAACACCACTTATAGCCACACAGGGCCCCTGAGAGAGGTTTATACCCACCTGTGGAAAGGACCAGTCTCACGAGCAGCAGGGCAGCTGCTCTCCTGGAGTTAGCTCCTGTTGAATGCTTAGCTCCCTCTGAGGAGAATAATGGATGGCTTAAGGCTTCACTTTATCTGATGCTGTTAGCCTTGGACATTACAGCAAGGCTGCCTTTCATTGTGCAGCCAGTGTCACATGAAAACCTTGCAATGGGACATAAATCAACCCCATTTCATTCCTAACCAGGACATTTTAATTAGCTGCTCTTTAATTCACACTGACCCTCTTTTCAGGCCAGATCAGGCGGCATGAGTGCGATAACGCGCTGTCACTCAAGCCTCCCAGTGCAAGTTTATGAAGATAATATGCTTTCTTCACAAAACCCACAGGCCAATGGATACCATATGCATTCTTGTGATTCAGATTTGACCTCTCACATCAGTCCTGACCCGCATACGGCCTGGTTTAATACAGCAGCTTTAAAATACTCTAATATTTTAGGACTGCATCCAGAAACCAGCTGGTAGGTTTACGATGATATCCTTCACATTCACTAAATAGCTTGTAAAAAGCATGCAATTAAATGGTAAAACAATTATAAAATTCATGTGGCACAATATTCCTAGTGTTAGTCTACCATAGAAAACACATTTACCAGCACTAATAATAGCATTTACAAGCAATGAAATAAATGGGATCAGGTCTGTTTCTTGACTATAAACATGTCAAATTCAGTTATTGCTTTATATTTCCGCCATAAATCTGCACACTGGATGAGCTTTGTAGACATTAAGACTGTGCCTGGCGAATTAAATTAAAGCACAGAGATGGGATATTATCATATCCCCAGCTCCTCAAATGTTTTATACTGCTAACATGTTGACAAAGAATCAAACAAAATGCATGCGTTTTGATTCATAAGTTATTGCTGAATATTTGCATAATTTTAAAGGGGACATATTATCAAAAACTCACTTTTTCAGTGGTAGTGCTGATGCATTTCGGTTCCACGAGTGCCTACCAACCCACAAACTGAAAAGTAACCAACCAGCTTTTTTTTGAGCAGCCTTTTTCATAAAACATGGCTTTCGAAATGTAATTCAGATTTGACTCCCCTTCCTACGTCACAAGCAGGCTCGTGAGAATTGTTCCACCCCTCATCTGAATATCTCCACCCAAGCCTTATTTTTAATGGCAGCATCCCATTGTGAATCAGCAAAAACCTATAATGTTACCTGTGTGCCATCCACGGTTTGTTTCACTGTTTTATTCTACTAATCTGGGTCAGGACATAACAGGACCGGCAACGAAATTTATATTAAAGAAGACCGATTATGTTCTCCAGGAGAGACAAAGAAGTAGTCGCCTCAATTTATTTTCAAGGAGAATTTGTCGTTAGCTTGGTAAGTGTTTCCAATTTCTATTAATATTTAAACTGAATTCCAAGTGTTACTTTTTGCTACAAAATTGACTGAGAATTTAGAAACTGTTTCTAGATTAGTCAAAGGCAGTGTAAGAAACACAAGGATATGAACAGATAGAATGAGTGAATGCTTTCAAATGAATTCAGTCCATTTTTATCCCCCCGGCATATAATGCGGGCGGATATAGCTATCGCTCTGTCCGTCTGTCCGTCCGTCTGTAAACATAAGTTTGTCCGGGCCATATCTGGAAAACTATTTGTGCTAGGAAAGTGCTAGTTAGCAAGGGAATTTTTCTCTCTTTGTTTCTCTCTTTCTGTGCACCGTCTGGTGCCTTATCTCGGTAGCCGAGATTTTCCCTTTATTTAGTTCCAGTCCTGCTCACGTCACTTCCTTTTGTACCAGGACTGGATGTTTGTCTGTTGGAAGTGCGAGTCTCTCTCTTTCCCCTTTTGCCGGTTTCTCTCTCTTATTTTGCTGGACTTCCTTTCGTTTCGGCCACTGCTTTTGGCATCTCAAAACACCAGCCATCACAGTTAACGTTGTGAAAGTGCCTATTATAACTAAAACCATGATCCAAACCAAGTAGTTTTGGTATGCAAACCTAACCAAGTAGTTATTGTACCTAAATGTAACTAAATAACAATGCAAAACAACTATTAGCATTGTAAATCAATGTTGGTCTTAAAGCATCATCACATAAGTCAGAATCAGAATGTATCTGTCATGCACAGTCATATCATTCTGTATGCTAAACTATCAGGAACTGAGCAGCTTTAGCAATAGATGGATGAACAACCCTGGCATACACCACTCTTAATTGCTTAGATATGCAGGGATTATTTATTCTATACTGAACAATTCGGCATCCAAACTAAATCTGATTTCCAAAAAGATCATTTTCTTTCCAGAACCCACAACCTTTCCACAGAGGATGGCCAACAAGGCTTGACATTCCATTGATTCTGTCAAACAGCAGGATATCAGAGCCTTTCAGCAGACAAATGAAGACCACAATGGAAGTCACATTTTCACACTGTGGAGAACTGATGAATTAAAAATTCAAAACTGTCTTAGAAACAAAGCACCGAAAAAATATGCAAAAACTATGATATATACAACCCCATTTCCAAAACAGTTGGGACGAAGTTGTGAATAAAACCAAAATGCAATGTGTTCTGGTTTTAACAGTTTCATGTTCAAGATTTCATAGTTCAGTTTCATAGTTCATAGTCACAGTTTTAACAGTTTCTTGATTCAGGTCATTGCATTCCATAATTCATGTTCATTGTCCATGTTTTTACTTTTCCATGTTTTTGTTTTCGCCAGGTCTGCCAAGCCACTTCACCGCTTGTCTGTGTTCCGCCCCGTGCCTTCGTTGTTGCACATTTCTGAGCTCTGGGTTGGCTTTGGTATTTCCCTCTTCCTTCCGTGCTGTGCTGATTCAGCGCTGTCTAAGCTTAATTGAAAATTAACTGTTTTTAAGTTACTAACATTTACTAACACTCACTGGGTGGTGTAATTCTTAGTTAGGCACATTACTAATACTACTAATTTAGACAGGGAGTTTATTGTCATGATTCCTGCTTTGCTATTTCAAGTCTTGATGTGCTTTTCTGTTCTTAACATTCATGCTGCTTCCAAACTGCATTCTTAATTGGTACTTAAGCTGAGCACGCTCATTCTCTTAATGAGCAAGTCTTGTTATCCAATCTTGGTCCTTGTCTCATGATCTTGCCCTGCCTCTTGTTTCTCCTTCTCCAGGTGTTGCCCCTCGTGTCTTGATTTCTAGCCTTTATCTGGATGCGGTGGAAGTTGGCTGGCAGACAGTGTCTCAAGTCTCATTTCATGTACAAGTCTTCGCTCATGTTCATGCTTCCAAGTCCTTGTTTCCAAGTCTTGTTCATAGTCATTTTGTATATAGCCTCAGCCTTGTTATTCATTTCTGTTCTTGCTTATCTGCCTGGAGTTTCCAGTGTTTTTTTGTTCTTGCCGTTTGTGCTATTTAGTTTCCCAGCTCTGTAGCTTACCTTAGTTTGTCTTTTTGCAACCCTTTGGGCCAAGTTTTTCATTAGCCCTCGTGCCGGTTTTATTTTTGTTTAATAAATCCTCATTTCCCTTCACCCCGCTTTTGGTGTCTTACTGATTCCATAACACCGATCACCTGAGCCAATATGTTATTGACAATAGTACATAAATGACGTTTCCAATGTTGAAACAGACATTTTTTAAATGTTATCCACAAAATGAGCTTATTTCAAATTTTCAGGCAGCAACAGGTCTCACAAAAGTTGGGACACAGGCACAAATGGGCTGAAAAAGCAATTAATATATAAAAGAATCAGCTGAAAGAACATTTAGCAAGTGATTAGGTTGACTAGCATCAGGTAGTCAGGCAGGCACTACTGCCCCACAGCAAGAAGGTTGTGAGTTCGAATCCAGCCTTTCTGTGTGGGTACTTTGGTTTCCCCCACCCACAAAACATGCAGTATAGGAACACACCTGTGAATGTTTGGCTGTAGGCACATACTCGCAGCCACGCTTCTGTCAGCCTGCCCCAGAGCAGCTGTGGCTACAAAAACGTAGTTTACCACCATCAGTGTGTGAACGAATAATGTATCCATTGTGAATTGTCTTTGAGTGCCCAGAAAAGTGCTATATAAAATTGATGCATTATTATTATAAAAAGTCTTTCATAAGAACTATTGCTAAAAAATTGTGGAATACTTTAAAAACAATATTCCTCAATGTCAAATTGCAAAGGTTTTGAAGGCCTCATCTTTGAAAGTGAATAACATCATCTAAAGATTCAGAGAAACTGGAAAAATCTCTGAGCATAAGGGACATGGCCGAAGACCCTTCATTGATTCCTGTGATCTTTGCTTCCTCAGACACCACTGCATCACTCACTGGCATGATTCTGTCATTGACATCACTAAATGGGCCCAGGAATACTTCAAGAAACCACTGTCTGTAAACACAGCCCTCCATGCCATCCAGAGATGGCACGTAAATCTCTATCATGCAAATATGAAGCCATTGTTGAGCATGATCCAGAAGCGCCACCGTGTTCTGTGGGCCAAGGCTCATTTAAAATGGACTGTAGCACAGTGGCAAAGCGTCCTGTGGTCAGACGAGTCCAAATTTGACATTCTCGTTAGAAATCGTGGGCATCGTGTCCTCCAGGCTAAAGAGGAAAAAGACCACCCCTCCTGTTATCAGCGTTCAGTTCAAAAGCCAGCATCTCTGATGGTATTGGGATGCATTGATGCATATGGTGTGGGACACTTGCATGTTTTAAAAAGCACCATGAATGCTGAAATGTATAAAAAGGTTTTAGAGCAACATATGCTCCCCTCCAGACAACATCAATTCCCGGAAAGGCCTTGTGTATTTCAGCAGGACAATGCAAAACCACATACTGCAGCTATTACAACAGCATGGCTTTGTAGTAGAAGAGTCTGTATGCTGAACTGTCCTGTCTGCAGTCCTGATCTTTCACCGATTGAGAACATTTGGCCCATAATTAAATGAAAAGTCCATCAAAGGAGATCCAAAACTCTCCAGCAGCTGGAAGCCTGTATTAAACAAGAGTGGGATCAAATTCCAATTGGCTAAACTCAAGAAACTTGTCTCCTCAATGCCCAGACGCCTCCACTCTGTGTTAATAAGAATAGGGGATGCTACACCATGGTAAACAGGCCCCTGTCCCAACTTTGAGACCTGTAGCAGCCATAAAATTTGAAATGAGCTAATTTTGTGGATAAAATCATAAAATCTCTCAGTTTCAATGTTTGCTATGTTATCTGTGTTCTATTGTGAATAAAATACTGGCTGGTGTGATTGGAAAGTTATTGCGTTTTAATTGTATTCACAATTTGCACTTTGTCCCAACTATTTCAGAACTGGGGTTGTTTGTAATAATATATTGTAGTAATATATAAAATAAACAAAAATGCAGGATTTAGACTCTGATTGTTTTTCCTTTGTGGTCTTCAAATATTGCAACAGAAATTTAAACAGCACAGATCAATGAGCTGTGAATAAATCCACACACAGCACTAGAATACTAAATAACACTCATAACAATGCATTGTTGAAACTTAGAGTACCAACATTCATATTGTCAGAAAAGCAGTGAGCAGACACTTGCTTCATTCCCAGGTGCATTTAGAAAGTCATAAAAACAAGCGTTACATGCTACATTTCCCATAATTTCTCATTGACAATTTTAGAGTATTATCTTCTTGTCATGGTTTGGGAGATCTTTTTATTGCTCTCGTCCAGGACGATATCGTTTTGCTCCCTATCGGATTCCTGGGCCAGCTGGCATTAATTGGGGGCGTTCCCCAGACTCTATTTAAGCCCCAGTTTCGCCTTGCGTCCTTTGCTAGAATGTCAGTGTCATATTTGCACTTTAGCCGGTAAGGTCTCGAGACAGAGTATTGTTAAGGGCTTAGATGCATATTTGAGGCTTAGTCATAGATAGAAAGGGAATCTTTGTTTCATTTTTCCATTTTCTTTTTGTATCTTCGAGATCGCCTGTTTTCTTCCTCGGCAGCTTCCAGGTCCATTGGTAGCGCGAGTCTCGCATTTTTAGTCTGTTTGAGTCTCTCAGTTCTCTGCTGTTGTTGCCTTCTAATTCTGGCCGCTGCTTTTGGTGTCCAATATTCTACAACCATCACAGCTTACCGGTGTCTACTAAACTGTTAATAAGCAACTTCTGAGACGTGATATCTATAAAACAAATTCATAGACGTATGTTTGCCTGCTAAAGCTGGTGCAAGATATCTTTGATACTAACGTAGGTTGAGCGAACACAGAAGACTAGCAAACTAGCCACGGATTACAGCATGAACGATAGGTAGCAAGCTAACGCTAGTATTTTTATGTTCCATTAAGTTATTTGTTGATGCCATAATATTGTGTCAATTGGCCAAAAACTCTAAAACTTTCCGGTTTAACTGACTTTGCAGATCCTACTTTTTGCCTCAATTGTTAAATGCATGGTTAAAGTTAGCAGCGTGTTTTGCAAGAAGCAGCAAGATAGCTAGTCACCTGCAGGAGGACAGCAATGATCGGGTGAATCCGTCTTCTTATCGGTTTTAACCCTACTCCATCGCAGACCCCTTTCTTCGTCATTGCCGTCACTTGTATTTTTCATGCCCCAGTTCACATGGATCTGAATGGTACAGCCTTGCGAGCATTGCACACTAAGGTACCTAGGCAGCTACATCTCTTAATTGTAAATCTTCCTCTGTCATCTCTTCTTATGGAAAAAAATCCATCTCCTCACGTCGTCTTCAGTGGGCAAACCGAGAAAAGAGAGGCCGGTATGCTTCTTCGAGTTACAGTTTGAACACTCAGGACTGGGATCACCCGACTACAAACACTCTGCCATTGTTGATTCACGGAGCATCAAGCTAGCATAAACTGGCGGAAGTCAGTTTACCTGCTTCGGGTTTGTATACCCGTAAATGTGAAATTGGCTTATTGGTACATAATGCTGGACAGCCAAGCAAATCTGTGTCAGTATGAGACCACCAGAAAAACCTGTCAGGTGGAACAGAGTACTCCATAATATGACAGAACAGGACCACCAAACAATAATGAGACAAGATGGAGGAAACTTGGAGCATATCCTATATGTGACCTCCATGCAGTTCTGGGTTCTGCAGTCACCATTCAAGTTATAAAGGGAAACCGACTGAGTCACGACCCCAATGGAGGAGCCACTTTAAAAGCCGTAGAGAGATGAGCCTGCAGTGAAAGCCCAAGCCAAGCTACGGGAGCCCGATAAAAAAATCCTTGTTTACAGTACACTCCATTGTCAGCAACTCCCTCCAGGTGGAAGCCAGGAATCAATACCTTTTTCTCCAAAGGTGCATTCTACCCACAAACAGCCTCTGGAAACATGGTACCAATTCAAGGAGTCAAAGCAGAATCTAGGCTCAACTTCACAATACAATACGTCATTGCTGTCAGGCAAAACTAAACATTCATTCCAGAAGTAAGATAGATAGATAAATAAATAAATAAATTGTAAGACCACGTCTCCAGCTTACTGGTCTACTAAGACCCGGACTGCATTTCTCACGTCATTTATTTCTTACCAGCACCTGTTTCTCATATCCACTGTGTGGTAGCAGAGTGCTATTTAAAACTGAACTTTGCACTCAATCATTCCGAAGTCTCGTTACTGCATACCTGTGTTACAGTCTTATTATTGTATAGACGTAAGCCCTGCATTTTGCATGTATATTCACTCTAACTTAGTGCTGTTTATTGTTTTTCACCAGCACTTTATATTAAGGAACTTCGCTTCCTGTTTGTTTTCTATTTGTAATACATTGTTACTGCAGTCTATGCTCAGTTTTTGTATTACCAATAGTGTTTATATTAAGGAAGCTTGATTACTTTTCCTTTTTTTTTTGCTTTGTGGGTGCCTGCTGCTGCGCAGGAGGCATAATAAACATCCCAGTCCATCCTTGCACCTGAGTCCAGTAGTCAACTTCCTTTCCTAAGTGCACAACTGTGTATGTAGCACAACCCGTACATTAATAAATAAATAAATATTAAAATTATATGTTACACCGTTGTAAATGAATGAACACAGTTGCATTGATGTCTGTGCACCCTCCACAATTGTACAGTATTCAGATATATAGACAATTTCCCATGAATTATAAAATAACAGAAAATAACTGAGCAAAAGGCTGAGAGAGATAAAGGGAAGCTCAAACAGGAGATGTAAAATGTGCTGGGCACTGGAAACGTTGGGTCACCGGCTATAAAAAAACCAAGGGGACAGTAATTTATCAGTTTGGCACAGGAACAGAAAGTGACTGGATAAAGTTCTTGGGAAACAGAAGGGTAAGGACAGTTCTATGGGATGAAGGGACCATGTGGGACAGAACTGACTCACTGAGGCATTTGCAGTGTTGAATGCCAGCATGGCCTGCATGCCCAGACGTGTCTGCAATACTGATTACTTTAAATTCAGTGCAGCTACAGCCGGGCCAGGGATGACCTGTTAGTCTTGTGCGTTACTGAGTCCTCTATAGTGGTACTGCGCACACACTCACACATACACGCACACACACATACCCACACACACACACACGTCAACTTACACAGAACACATACTGCTGTATACAGAGAAAGCACATTGACACAAATGCAGAACACATATACCTTTGTCTTCCACATACACGTCTGCTCTGTTAGAGCTTGCAGCCACATACACTCATAAGATAATTGTCACGATGTAATGCTGTTTTGTATCATGCGGTACAATCAGAAAAAAATGACATCTGGAGTTGAAAATTAAACTTTGCTGCACTTTTATCTAGAGGTTGTCACTGAAGAGGCAAAAACAAATCAGGCTTGTGGTTGAACATATTTACTCTTCACTCTAACAAACCCTAGAATTAATGTACAACTACAACTGACAGTCCCTGAGCAAACAGATGCTGAATAATGAATGTTTCACAAAAAGAGAATGAAGAGCTATCAGTGTACATTATGAAAAAAAAAATCAGAAAAATGATAGTAGTCATTTCCTTAAGTACAGCAGTAATCAGTGCTCACTCCGAAAAAGAGTTCTATAAGTCTCCACAAAAAGTAAATGACAGGCCACAGTCTCTCTGAGCAAACACAGAGGCTTTTAGAGGCTTTTAGCAATATCCAGCATAATATTTTGGGACAGTAAAATACTGTACAAACTGCATCTTGCTGCCTAAATGTGAAAGCTTGGTCATGCCAAATTTTAATGCCAAGCCAAGTCTTAACTCCATTTCATAATTAGGTCTCAAACCAATGATCTCAGAAGCTCATGGAATTTGGCTTCTCTAATGCAAGAGATCTTGGAATGAGAATTCTACACTAATTTGCATATGTTCTAAAAATAAGCATTTGATGCCATTATAAGCAGTTCGTAAAGACACAATAAATGTTTGCCTGTCATAATTTTACAAAAAAAAAAAAAAATTTACGACAACATCTGTAACATGAGAGGATGAAATAATAATGTTCTCGATTAGTAAATGAATACGTGGGATGGCCGAGATGTAGCCAATGAATTCAAGAGCAATCAAACAAGCAAACCTAAAAACCCCACATCAGCAAATATCCTACCACATAGCAAAGATCTATTTTTTTTTTGTTTGTTTGTTTTCTGTTCACAATTTTTGTAAACAAACAGCATTTTACTTTGGAGATTAATAACAAATGTTCAGAATCACAATCATAGTTCAAGAAATCACCATTAGTGATAATATCATAGTAACTGCCATGGTAGGAATGAAAAATCTATCATAAATATACAAAATTTTAGACTCAACTTGCATATCAAGTACTTTGTTTCTGAATCTCATAATGCTGCCGAATAATACAATTTGCATACACCAAAGAAAAAGGAATTATCATTTTCCTTTTCATCTCTGGGTCACTCTCTGTTGCCATCTTTAATACCTTAGAATATGTGTCTTTGTACAAGTCAGTGTACTTAGTTTTGACTTTTTGGCTATCGTAATATGCAAAGAAAACCTCGGATTCCTGCATAAATTCAACCGCTGCAGCCACACGCTCATTTCCTCTGGGGTATACTCACTCCATAAAGTCAGTAAATTAAAAAGCATAACAAAATTAATAACACAGCTGGCATCGGCACTTAGCTCAGCCTTGGCCAAGAGAGTGAGGCAAACACTGTTAAAGGCATAGTTTATGATGTTGATAAAATTATTTAGATAATTTGGACACAATGCAACATAATAGTGAAACTCAGAAACTGGCATGGAGTCTGTCTGGATGTAAGGTTTGATAGCATTGAGTATACCAATCTGGATACTATAATGAATGCACTGCCACTATAATGGATGGATGACAGATCAGATGTTCAACAGTGGCCAAGCCTAGGTGATCCGTAATAGTGCAGCTTCTTAAGTATAGTAAAACTAGACCAGGCTTCGGCAGAGATAGAGTAATATGGGCAAACGTGACTTAAATAACTGGAAAGCTGGAAAATGACAGTCAGCACTGAGAAACACAAAGCTGCTAATGAGGAAATGTCATTGAACACGTGCCTCCACGTAATGCCTGTGCCTGTCCTGGAATAGCGCAGTGGTCAAGTAGGCTTGACTTAAGATTGAAAGGTCCTGAGTTCAAGCCCTGGCCACGGCCTTCTTGGGCAAAACACTCCCACACTCCACGCCTCACTCCACCCAGGTGTATAAATGAAGACCAGCAAATAGGCAGGGAAACTTGTCTAAAAGAGCTGGGGGAGTACCTGCGATGGACTGCCATCCCATCCAGGGGGAGGAGTAAAACTCCTTGTCGCTTCATGCCAAGGAAACTGGGGTTAAACACTGGCCTGATGGGCCACTAGGCTCGTACAGGCTTA
This sequence comes from Gymnothorax reevesii, assembly GCA_029721435.1. NCBI lineage: Eukaryota > Metazoa > Chordata > Actinopteri > Anguilliformes > Muraenidae > Gymnothorax > Gymnothorax reevesii. The sequence goes on along the minus strand of CM056574.1, from coordinate 132,311,912 downwards.
CTTACTAATCATAGCTGGTTTCATTATTGGTTAATTTTTAAGTCAAAGAAAGATGAGATTGTACTCTATTGCCAAAAAAGCAACTATCTCAATTCAAAAGAATTAAATGATTCATCTTGTATTTAGTAATGAATTTTGACCAGGGATGTCAGAAATGCTGTACTATATCATTTCTTGATGTGAAACCTTGCTATTCACCATGAGAACACTCTTTTTGTCACTTGCATTGCCAAAAGTGCAAACAGCTTCCATACCTAAGTAGCGCAATTTCAGCTGCTGGTAAAAATTATGCATAAAGCATAACTCCTTTGGTTTTAAAAATACATGTTATAGTGAAACGTAGTGGTTAAAAACAGGGGCCCACGGTCAGAGAAGGCTTGTGACTGGTATATAGATGAGTGGCCTTGAAAAATAATGAATAAACATAATACTGGGATGCGTTGATTATGTTATTTGTTTTATTGCAGTGATAGTGAATTATATTCTGATGCACATCTATTCTGTTTACTTTTTCTTCATCTCATTCAATTCAATATAAACTGAACTGTCATAAAACTGCATGAATCAATTTCCTCAGTACTGCATGCAAAACATTACTGACCACAGGGGAGAAATACATCACGTAGTTCTGTGTGTGTAGTTATTCCACCTGTCAGCCATATTATCGCTCCTTCTTTTCATGCGAGTAAAGACTGCATAGACAAATCCTGATATAAAAAAGTGACTCCAACCAATATTTTCTTGGATAATATCAACGAAAGACACCATATTTCGCCGTATTTCATATCCTCTGTCACTTAAGGCTGTTGAAAGCCTTTAACCTGCCCCAAAAATTTGGGTTAATTTAGTGAATCAAAACAGGATTGGCCCTCGGAACTTCAAGTTTTGCCACCTTAAAAGTGCTTTGCGGCAGGTTGCCTCAATTTTTTAACTGGATTCAATTTTATTTGAATATTTAACTGGATTTATTTTTTTATTTATTTATTTTTGCAGTGCACGAAGAGACACAGACACAGCTGTAATTTCTGTTAAGAGCTGCTTTGCTTATCTCATTCACATTTCTATTTCTGTGACCGTAAACCAGCTTTTTCAGGCTGTTAAAACTTAATAGAAATTATCTGAGGCAATCTTTTTTGTGCATTACTTTAGTGTCCCTTATGGCGATGGTTCTTTTGAAATCAGGCAGATCTGTCTGAAGTGATATGTTTTTCCTGGACAAAAAGCTCATTCAAAGACCCCGAAACAATGGCAAAGAGTACAATATTCAATTAAAATATAAGGGCCATATTCTGACTTCGAAGCGCGCAGCGCCTCTTACACGCATTTCCTACGCGAAAAAAAGTTATTCGAATTCTGACTTGGCTAATTCGGCCACGCCCACAGCGCGCAAGCCAGAAAAATGGGTGGACTTCTGTCGATGGGTTAGAAATGCAAATTTAGCCTGAAAAACAACACGCCTCCCACGGGAACCTAATAGACAAAGGATTTTTAACTTAATAACTTCAAGTTTATTAACAGCGTTCTGAACAACTGCCCACAGACGTGAACTTCTAATTAACTCTGTAAGTCTTTATCTTCAGTTTACTCATGTGTTGTTGTTTTTTGGCTGAATTTATTTTATTTCCTATGTCTTTGTATGTTGTTTTTTCGCTTAGTCTGCTCTTTTGTAAATTTTTAGCTTACAGTATTTAAAAAATGTCTAGACCCCAGGAAGAATAGCTGTGGCAATGCCACAGCTAATGGGGCTCTAAATAAACAATAAACAATAAACAATAAACTTGATATATGTCTCCATCTCCAGCCAAACACGTCACAGTCTTTCGCTACTCCATCTGCTTTGAAAGAAACAAAAATCAAATGGCTCTGATTTGATCATATTGGAAGAATTGTGTATATACAAATTGTCAAGACATTGTATTTGCAAACTGTTGAGTAATGTGTGTTTGTTGGACTGTTCAGATGAAAATATCAAATAGCAATAGTTACCTAATGTCGTCCAGTTTTTGCACAAGCGAGCTAGAGCGGCTACGTAATTGAAGAACAATTGAGGGAAGAAAATGACAATTGAATCAATCAACCGGTCAAGCTGTGTGAAATCGTGTTTGGCAGTGTTTAAAGCAGGACTGACCACTGTGATTATTGCTGAATCACATGCATGATAGGCCCATGTATGAAAATAAAAATGTAAATAAATAATAATAAAAATTTGAAGCACACCAATGGCAAAAACAACAGCAAAAGCCAAATTTCACCAAAGAGGAGCTGTCTGTCCTGGTACAAGAAGTAACCAGATACAGCAGTCTCCTCTTCGGTGCCCTATGCCTGAAAACGAAGCCCAAAAAGAAGATAATAATCTGGGAGAAAACCCAGGAGATCAGCTCTGTTGCCGACTGCAAGCGAGACGAGGCAGAGCTAAAACACAAGTGGCGGGACATGAGCGCTGCGATGAAGCTCAAGCTGGCCCAGCACCGCCGCTCGGTCACAGCGACGGGTGGAGGACCCGGGTCCCCCCTGCACTTCTCAGCAGCTGAAGACTTGATTGCGGCGACCGTGTCAGCTGTCGATGTGCCGGGGAAAAGGGACGGAGAAGATACAGACCAAGGTAATCAATGCTTAAATTTTGCTTGACACTTCTTGATTTATTAAATAAATAAAATAAACGCAAATTTTATTTACAGAATTTTTTTTTTTTTAGCAGGGGAATGTTCCACTCCCGCATTGGACCCAGGAAGACTTCACCGAAGGCAATGTGCGTCTTGTCAACCCAGTTTTTGTGTTGTAAAAGAGACGTATGATGTCACTTTCCCTTCTGCCAGTGCAACACAGACATCCAGCCTCTAGACCTCAGCGATCATGTACGCGAGCAGGAGGGGGAGGAACTTGATTTATGTCTCCATCTCCTGCCAAACACATCACAGTCTTTTGCTACCCCATCTACTTTAAAAGAAACAAAAATCAAATGGCTCTGATTTGATCATATTAGTAGAATTATGTATATACAAATGGTCAAGACATTGTATTTGCAAACTGTTGAGTAATGTGTGTTTGTTGGACTGTTCAGATGAAAATATCAAATAGCAATAGTTAACTAATTGGAATGTCGTCCAGTTTTTGCACAAGCGAGCTAGAGTGGCTAAGTAATTGAAGAACAATTGAGGGAAGAAAATGACAATTGAATCAATCAACCGGTCAAGCTGTGTGAAATCGCGTTCGGCAGTATTTAAAGCAGGACTGACCGCGAATGTAGCTGAATCACATGCATGGTCGGCCCCAAAAAATAAATATTTAAAAAATAAAAAAATTTGAAGCACACCAATGGCAAAAACAACGAGGAAGCGAAAATCTAATTTCACCGAAGAGGAGCTGTCTGTCCTGGTACAAGAAGTACCTGTAAGAAGAGGTCCGGGGAACACCAGATGCAGGAAGCAGAAGTGTTTATTAAACACAAAACACTAAGGGGAAATTGGCAGACACGCCAGAAATAAAACACCGTGCAGAAGCGCTGAACAAATGGGAAAACTAAGGTACACTGCCAAAGGCAGGGGGAAACAGAAATACTCTCTCCAAGAGTGGATAAACTAAGAAAACAAAAACTGAACCTAACTACACTGACGGATACACTGGGAGACTTTAACACGGGGCAGACAAGACTAGGGCGCAGCAAAGGAGACTCGGGAAAACATACTCGGGAAAAACTCGGAAGGCACGAGGAGCTGAGACTTAACCATGTAGCACAGAGACAATACGGAGGATCTGTCAGACAATCACATCTAATGCTGACTAATATATAACCATGAGAGGAGGCGGGGACTCAGAATGCAATCTCTGACTGAAACAGAAACACATGGGATTAATAAACAATCACACGAAAACCGGGTTAACAATAATGACTCGAGACTAGACGCTGAGACGATCAATCAAGCTAGACAGTTTAAATTAAGGCAATGCAAAAAAGCACCACAAGAAAAGCGAAGGAAAGCATAGTTTTAAATGTATTTAAACAGAGAGCTCAGACTGAATGCAGAGAAGCCAGAATCGCACGCGCTCGCTAAATGAGTACAACTTAATACTACGTGATGAAATATTTACAATCACCCTTAAATAAGTGCTGGTTAGTACGTCTTAGTAATATCCTATCAGAGAGCGCATTCACTCAGTTTCGCGAGACCTGGAATTAAACACAGCTGGAAGCAATGAATGAAATACCCAAGCCGAAACCGAAAGAGGAAACGTGATTGGACGACGAGACGCAGGCATGCTGAAGGCAGTCACGCGACATCACTGGAGACAGATTGGGAGTGGATTGTCAGACAGCTGAACTGAGATCTGGAAATATAAAAATGAAAGTAAGCACAAGCACAAATAAACACGGGACAACACACGGAGGGGCAGAATCATAACAGTAACTAGATACAGCAGTGTTTCTCTGTTAAATCTGAAGCGCTGGATGCACTCCCGATCAGTGAGACCCAGGGCATCTAAGCGAGGCCGAGGAATCCTCAGCCTTCTCTCCCATCCCTGTACAGGACGAACCCACCTACGCCTCTGCCACACTCTGAGGAAAACGAGCAAATGGTATGCTGGCATCGTCAGTGTTACGGACAATCTGTACTGCCTGTGTGTTCTGCTCATTGTGAGTGTGCTGTGCTATATAGCATATGTTTCGTTTCTCCAGGTGTTGATTCCGTTAACCCATCATCTTGATTGCTCCATGCTGCTGTCAATCATCTAGCCCACATCATCCGAGTCCTGCGTCTTCCTCCGCCCTGACATTCTGCCTCGTTCGGCGCTATCCAATCCTCTGTCGCCCCGTCTGAAGCTTATTGCACCTTTCCATCATCCTCGGTAGCACGGTCGCTCATGTCATTCTATTACCGTCTTGAAGTTGAATAAAATAAAAACATAGTTTCCTATTTCCATTACTGACACTTGATATATTAAAGCTGTTTTTTGAGTGCAAACCGGTTGTATGTTTTCTCACTCTTAATTTCAATCGGGATTCACTTGGTATTAGCTGAAGAATTGACAAACATAGCTCAGTTTCTGGCAATGCTAATTTTAAATACGCTTGTTTTCGAGACATTATCTACATGATTTATAATTCACCCTTTGTCCCCACAATACGGTAACATTCGAAGAAAAATGTAATTCCGAACTCTTACCAACAGGAGTACACCTCCTTACTATAGGGTCTGAGGACGAATAAGTTGCGCACAGATTAGGATCGCGTAACTCAAAGTCAGAATGCGCGTAAGGGCTATTTGAATCAGGAATGCCCCGAAATGCCCTTATTCGCATAGCTGCGCGCCTCTAGCGCGTAACTCTGCAAAGCACGCGTAAAGATACCGGGTCAGAATATGGATAAGGCCTGCAGAGGCGCGCAAGGGCTCTTACGCGCTTTTCAAAGGCGCGTAGGTCAAGTCAGAATACACCCCTAAATGTGTAGCACAGATTGAAATTGAGACAGTTTGAAAGTAGTTTCACACTCAACATGTCCAGAAAAAATTAATTCATTAATTAATTAAACATTTGGCTTAGATTTTGAATTGCAATTCAAAAATAATTCCCTTCAGAGGCAATTTCATTAATGCCCTTTCTTTAGAGACTGCACAATAGATGAAATTCCTCTTTATATAAGCCAGAACAGGCAGACCATAATATTACCCTCCTTACAGTACTTACATATGCCAATGCTGTTCTGCTGTCTCTCAAATGGTAGGCGCTCAGTCATTCTGGTTCTCATGGCTAAGAAGGAATGGTTTTACAAACAGTAAGAATGAAAATCTCAGTCAACCAAGCAAGCTTCAGACTCTGATTGAAGAAGAAGACCAAGAGTCTAGTAGGCTATAAGGTTTGGATTACAGGAGACAGTCAATGTATTTAAAACTTAACATTTGTTTTATTTTGCTTAAGTTTCAAGATCAGTCAATTCACAAGTTCTATTTTCTCTCTCTCTCTCTCTGAGATGCTTCTCATCTTAAACTAGGTCTAGGGCTGCCAGAGATAATGTGTGATTTATCAGTGAACTCTATATATTCTCTCTCCCTCACCACCCTGCATCTTCTTTTTCACTCACTTGTCAAATAAACTTTAATGACTTTATGAGTTCTTACACCCGAAACAGCAGTTTAGATTAGACTCTGAAGAACAAGGAACTGTCAGTGGAAGATGACAGATGGTAAAATGCTGGAGAAGGATTAAAAAAAAAATCCCTTAAAATAAACTTATATTGTTTGAATGGATGAATTATAGTACCATAAATTCTGCAGCAGAAAAATTAAAAAATATTACACAGCCCAGATAGCAGAAGAAAAATCAGACCAGCCAACCAAACTACCAGTTTTTGGATAAAAGGGGCAAAGGTCATGGACAGTGGCGTTTTCCAATGATTGTAATTGGCAACTGAAGACATGATTTCTCTCCATATGCGATCTAACAGCGATGAAATCATGGGTTAAATTCAGTGCCGTGGCGGAACCAGACCTGATAATTGGGGTTCACAAACGTCCACTTAAAACAGTTGTTAGTCCTGACCTGTTCTCAGTCATTTTCATGATTAAGAAAAAGGTTCACGCCGAGAGCGCTCCACACTTAACAGGTGCTGCTTGTTCTCCGCGATTAGGTAAGACGACAATCATTCATCTGGACAGGTATGCAAATCAGTGTTATTCAAAATTGCATTCCTGCGCAAATTGCTGGTTAGATCGCATATGGATTGAAACCGTGTCTTCATTCGCCAATTACGAAAATTGGAAAACGCGTCAATAAACAAAATGATTGAGAACTTGCCAGGACTAATTGCTGTCATAAAGGAACGTGGTTTGGCACACCTGCTGGCTACGCCACTGTTCATGGATGTTACAAAGAGGAACAGCCAGTGCAGGGGCTTACAGAACTCACAGGCAGAGATAGGAAGAAAAGCTTCTGAGAGGGACCCTATTATCTACAACATTTTACTTCTGTGAAGGTCAGTGCTATAACATGTAAAACACAAGCAAAAAAAAACCCACATTGATTTCACACCAGCAGGGCTTCTGCAGAATATCACAGAACATCACATTTTTCAAAATTTTAATTAAATGTACAGAATAGCAATAATGGTCACAGAAAAACCAAAGTAAAGAAGATTCACTCTGTCATGCCCTGTGTGCTCTGCTAATCTTGAGTACTGATCAACCTACTCCTGCCATTTGTCCCATCTGTTTTTTATTTGTGTTCACTGATAATTATTACTATTTAAATCCCTCAGTTTCAGTTCTTTGCACAAAGCTTTGGTTAAACCATCTCTCTAGTTTCAGAGTTTTGTAACACTATGTATCAGTCTAGTGATTCTGTCCATTTATTTATTTGGATCATTTTGTTGTGATAATTTAAATTTTCTGGATCTTAGAAAATGTTATTGAACACATATCCTCATATACTACTCCTAAAGTCAACATTGTAAAAACTCTAACCCCCTCCCCCAAATGAAGAACGGCTTATCATCATTCCAACTATTTAACATCTGTATTCATCACAGTAAATAATGAAGGGCCAAAAATGTATTTTTTAGTCAGAAAATAAAACATTTGTATGATACCCTCGCCCGTAAAAAAAAAAAAGAAGATCGGATCCATAATCCAAACAAAAAGCTACACCGATGCCTGCTTGATTGGTCGTAATGTTTCAGTATGAAAGGTTTCTCTCTCTCTCTCTCTCACACACACACATGCACCTGCTGCAGCATATATTCTCGCCCGTGCAGTGGATTGCATGAACTAACATACCTGGCATATCTTGTCGCCAGCGAGTATATGTATCGTAAAAGCCGGACACATATTGTCGCCGGTTCCCAGCCACAATGTATACCCGGAGACAATATATGCTGTAACAAATGCAACCGAAGACAATACCGCTCAGCTTTCGACTGGGGTAATTAAGAGATGCGGGACAGTATTCCAGAATTGATTGTCAGCTACTCGATGACACAATCATTTCATTTTAAAATATGATGGTTTATGGTTTTAAGAGTTATATACTTTGGAAGGCTGATTGTACAGTCCTGGAGCAAGTATGAGCAGTGTACACCCTCTGTGTAGAGAACTGAAGGAAAAAAATGTATTAAAAAATGTGGCAACTCAGTTGAGAGTTGAGAGAAACTGTAATCACTGGTCCGGCCAGTGTAGAATCTGCACTCCTGTTATGATGTTACTTTGTTATTCACTCTGAACCAGTGTTTTACAATTACCAAATTGTAATTGGGTTCTAACTCATTCAGCTGGATCAATTGGCATAGGGCAGGAATCATCAAATCACAGTCCCCAAAGGCCAAGAAACGCTGGTTCCCTTCCTTCCTTGTACCAGATAGAGAGGTCTGATGGTAGTCTGGACTATCAACAGCAATACATTTTATATTAATTAACCAGGCAAGAAGTAAATCTGAGCTACAGTTAGATATGAGTGCCAGAAATGGAGCTTTGACATAAATTCTGATAGGCTATGGAGTCAAGCTTGCTAACATATAGGAGCCGCTTCTCGCACTGGAGAATCACCTGAGTGCTTGATCGTTAATATGCTGGTTTACTTAAGCTCTCATTCTGAGAAGCAGCTCCTGAGCATATACGCTTAACAACCCTCCTCCTCCCAAACTCCTCCCATCTATTTAAGCATTCTGTAATCCTGTTCTTTCATGACTAAACTGCTGTTCAATAACAAAGTCTCTTCTTTTTGAGCTAATTGTTGCTGTCGGCTCTGTCCAATAAAGGGGGGTTAGTTGCAGCTCCCTGCCTTCGTTTGACGATGGATGGGCAGGGATCTCTCAGAACAGAGCCATGCCATCAAACTCAAAGTATGCTTATATGCTTTCAATAAATATTCTCTTTCACAAAGTGGTCCTATCAGAATTGTTAATCCCTGATACAGAGTAGCTGCCAATATAACATAAAATATACCAATAAGTGGCTGTTTAAAAAAGATAGTAACCCATTCAGATTAACTCAATGACTTGACTCATTTGAACGATTTAAATATCTGCCCTCAAAAATACATGCAGATATATTTCTATTCCTGAATAATGCCCTGTGTCATTTCAAGGGAAAGATAGAGAGGTTTTTTAAATAAATCCTAATACCACAGCATGTAAAATGAAAATGAATGCAGTGAGTGCACACAAGTCAAAGATAATAAATTCTTGTTAAATTAAACATAAGAACAAATACTGTCTTTTTATCCCATTCCCATATGATATGTTGAAATACTAATGGTGGGTAAAAACCTGAAATATGAATAAGGTAAAACGCTGACAAGACTTTCAATCCTGACAATATCGTGTAGCCAAACTAAATTTTTTACTACAGAGGATGAATAATATATCAATCAGATGCCCACTGCATTAAATTGCTTATATCGCAGGCAATCGCTTCCAATTCAAGTATATCACATTGTACCAATTTTGATTTTAGATTTTTTGGGACAGAATGTGATCTGACCAGACATATTTGATTACTTCAGCGATTCCAGTTGCAAATCCATTAACAAGCATTTTCCAGGGGGGGAATTGACATCCAATAGAAACAGTACAAGGCTTCTGTTTGAATTCAGATGGAAGGAATCCCGCACTACAGCGGTAAAACATAAACCTAAACACTTCACTGAGTTTCCGCACTATAACTGGGATGACTACAGCCAGTAATTCCTTCACTTTTAAAGAAATTTAGCATTTTCGATTGAGGAACTATGCACCATTCTGTTCATATACGTATACTCCTTTCTGCAAGCATATGAAAGCAAAGACAAACCGCAAGTCTCCCCTGAAACATAAAGCTCCAGCCAGCCGCTACTTTTCACACAGCAACCTGAAGCTTCATGTGCACAGGATGAAGGTGGAGGAGACGCCAGCTTCATCAGCAAGCCATGGGCACCAGGACTGTCAACAGGGGCAGCACAAGTAGTGAATACTGTGAAATCCTGCCTTTATATCTCTTTGGCTGGGTGCACACGACAGGAAATTCGGGTCAGATTTTGCCCTGAACTGGCTTTACAGAGAATCGGGGAACACTTGGCAATCGGCCGTGATGTTCGGCCCTGTTCTCTTTTCGTGTGCAGACGTTACAGATCCGAATTTGGCCCCTCGTGAACTGATCGGGACCTCCCCGATAATATCCAACATGTTGGATATTATCGGGCGTTCGGGGATGATCCTACAGGGCGTTATGTCATCGAGCGGAAACCAGAAGTAACAAAGTAACTAAGTAAATTTTTTTGCGTCAATCTTAAAGCAGATATTGCTTCTGAGTCACTGGAGATCCCTGTTTCTTTAATGTGCTCCTCGGTGCGCAGCGAGATGCCTCTAATTTTCATAGATATATGCCATATTCATAAACTTGTTTTTCTATTTGCTATCCAAAGGCTTTTGATTAAATTTCTGAATACGATCTAACAACTGTCATTTATGTTTCAAACATTTCTTCAGTGGCGCCCGTTGGACAGAGAACAAGGAGGGCGATAAACGTCTTTAAGCTGCTTATTAGTCTGGATCTGTTTCAGTCATTTTACTTGATAAAAGATACTCAAACTCTCCCTCCTCAGGTGTAGGTAATTGTCTTCGTTAAGACGAGAGATAAAACGCGTCAACTGGAGGCAAAAAAGTGCACATCAATCTTTGTTTTCAATTAAACAATCATGAAGTGAGGGTTTGATGGTTTGCGTCGTAAGATGTGGCAAAAGTTAATGCAGCAAATCCAGTTTTTTTTTCTCGTGATGGGCTACCTAATTAAGGCATATGAATGAAACATTTTTATTAAATTTATTATTCACTCGCCTTGACATTTCATTAAAAGGGAAACTGAACTTAACTGCAAATGGATTATTTATATTCAGTGGCGTTCCTAAGCAACTTGGCACCCTAGGCAGGATTTCTGGTAGTGCCCCCCCCCCCCCCCCCCACAACTTACTAGACTGACTACAAAATATTCATCATAAACTCACACAGGGTACAGAGTATTTTCACTTCTCTCGAATTTTAAAACCGCAGTTGCAATATGCATAATGTAGTTATTATACAACAATAAACTATACAGCAGCCATATATGTTATACAAAAATACAGGAAGAAAGTAGAATCTGCACACTGGGTACACTCCATATATTTACTGCTAGTCACGAGCCAATGTAACAATCTTCCTCAACATAGAAAAATACAAACACAACAAATTTAAGACTTTTATGCAAGTACTTTTCTTATGGGTGACTTCAACTTTTACCAAAGTAACTTACTTTGGTCAAAGTTGAAGTCACCCATTAGAAAATTACTTGCATAAAAGTCTTAAGTACATTTAATGAGAGCTACTTTAAGTACCAAAAGTATTTTGTAAAAAATATACTCAAGTACCAAAAGCAAGTACAAGGTCAAAGTATTTTTCACAGTACGCATAGAAAGAAGAGGAACAACCACTCTTTGTTCTCTCCTGGTGCCCTTTAATCAATTTTTAGGTGAAAGAAAAATACAGTATTCAGTATTCGGCTTGCTTGTGAATATTCAATAATTGATTCTGATGTGCCATCTAGTGATAGACTATTGTAACTGCGTGCATAAATTTGCAGCTCCATGTCTGCGTTATCCTGTCGCTTTCCTCTCTCCTCCCACCGGTCGCATTTACGCAGGCGTGCCTGAGAGTTGCGAGGAAGTCAAATGGCTCACTCTGAAGCTGTCTTCATCTCCAGGTCCTGTGAAACTACGCTTAGTCCAGTTCCAAAGCGTGAAATACTTTTGCAATGACTTAACGACAAATTATCGACGAATAAATTAGTCAACAACGAACTTTATCAGCGAATTCTGTCGACAATGTCGATGAATTGTTGCACCCCTATTACACTCAACAAAAATATAAACGCAACACTTTTGTTTTTGCTCCCATTTGTCATGAGATGGACTCAAAGATCTAAAATTCATTCCAGATACACAATATCAGTATTTCTCTCAAACATTGTTCACAAATCTGTCTAAATGTGTGATAGTGAGCACTTTTGCTTTGCTGAGACAATCCATCCCACCTCACAGGTGTGCCATATCAAGATGCTCATCAGACACCATGATTAGTCCACAGGTGTACCTTATACTGCCCACAATAAAAGGCCACACTGAAATGTGCAGTTTTGTCTCACAGCAAAATGCCACAGATGGCGCAAGCATAGAGGGAGCGTGCAATTGGCATGCTGACAGCAGGAATGTCAACCAGATCTGTTGCTCGGGCATTGAATGTTCATTTCTCCACCATAAGCCGTCTCCAAAGGCGTTTCAGAGAATATAGCAGTACATCCAACCGGCCCCACAACCGCAGACCACGTGTAACCACACCAGCCCAGGACCTCCACATCCAGCAGGTTCACCTCCAAGATCGTCTGAGACCAGCTACTCAGACAGCTGCTGAAACAATTGGTTTGCATAACCAAAGAATTTCTGCGCAAACTGTCAGAAACCGTCTCAGGGAAGCTCAACTGCATGCTCGTCGTCCTCATCAGGGTCTTAACCTGACTCCAGATCGTCGCCGTAACAGACTTGAGTGGGCAAATGCTCACATTCGATGTCGTCTGGCACGTTGGAGAGGTGTTCTCTTCGCAGATGAATCTCGGTTTACATTGTTCAGGGCAGATGGCAGACAGCGTGTGTGGCGTCGTGTGGGTGAGCGCTTTGCTGATGTCAATGTTGTGGATCGAGTGGCCCATGGTGGTGGTGGGGTTATGGTATGGGCAGGCATCTATTATGGACGAAGAACACAGGTGCATTTTATTGATGGGATTTTGAATGCATACCGTATTGAGATACCGTGAAGAGATCCTGAGGCCCATTGTTGTGCCATACATCCATGAACATCACCGCATGTTTCAGCAAGATAATGCACGGCCCCATGTTGCAAGGATCTGTACACAATTCGTGGAAGCTGAAAATATCCCAGTTCTTGCATGGCCAGCATACTCACCAGACATGTCACCCATTGAGCATGTTTGGGATGTGCTTGACCGGCATATACGAGAGAATTACCAACCCTATTTACCTCAGACGCAAGCGCAGTAAGACTACAGGAGAGAGCAGGGGGGAGTCGTGTCCTGTGTGCAATCCATTGGGGACCATTATATTGTGAAATAAAAAGTATTTATTTCAAAAAAAAAACTTCTCCCCTCCCTGGCGCCCTTTCTGCTCCCAACCCCCCCAAGCATCCGCCTAATCTGCCTAATGACCGGAGCGACCCTGTTCATATTGCTGGAAAACGTGTTAACCAAGAAAAATGATTAAAATCGGGACACTAATCTCATCCGTTTCAAGGTATGTTTTCCGCCCCCTCAGTTTTGTTTTCTTCACCCCTTAACAGTCAAATCTCATGCCCAGGAAAGGGGAAATTACGTCGAGGTCACGTTTGATCATGCAAGTTTTTGTGAAATCTTGGAAGATAAGGAAATCGGGAGCTGTAGTGTGCACAGTCCCTCTTCTTGACCGAATTCATACACAGCTCGTTGATTAAAATCGGCAAGGATTATCGGTATGTGCGCAGCCCCCCGCAATTTTAAGATCTTAAAAGAATTGGAAACTCCTGTAGTGTGCACCCAGCCTTAGGCAATGCAAAGGCAGTCGTGCGCTGCCTAGCTCTACTCAGCACTGGCATGGGCTGGACTCAGTGCACCTGCTTACACTGCACTTCTGTAGAGTAAACTCTGCTGCAGCCCAGAGCCAGTAATTCTTAGCTTGCCCAGCACAGCCAAACCCAGACCAACAGTGATGGATCATAATCAGGGTATGAATCACAACACCTGCTGGAGATGAAGGGGCCAGTGTGCTGCAAACGCAAACACTCTCCCTCACAGGCAGTCTTTTCCACTGCGATAAAATTGCTGGCAGCTGTAATCAGAGAGTAGCACAATGACGAATAAAACTAAGAGTACAGAAATTTAGAGCGCTCTTGGAGGTGGTTCAGGGCAGCTTCAGTGGTTCAGAAGCAGTATGAAACATTGTCTTTAGAGTCTTTAGACCACTCTAGATTCAGTGGACCGTAAACTAAAATGTCCAATGTGAGATGCAAGCACCTCAAATATCACCATGTAGGTGATGTCCATTGTCAGGGGATGTTCAGTTAATCGAGAAAAGGAACGTGGCGTTGAGTATGTTTTCATCTAATGTTCAAAGTTAAGGATACAAAGTTTGACAAAAGGTTCAAAGTCCATTCTAAAGAAATTCTTTCGATGTTCTTTCTTTCAGATTTGCTCAATCAGATTAAGAGCTGAATTTTAAGCAGTCCAAGTCATAACGTTTATGTCACCAGATGTTTCTCTCTGGCTGCAATAATTTTATCACAACTAAGGTCATTATCTTGTTGAAAACAAAATCCGCAACCAATGATGGCAATGTGTGCCTCACAAGGGTGCCGTGAAACTTCTTTTGATTTAGAATTTTGATGCATCAGTCCAAAGGATTTCTTCCCAGTCCATTGCTGTCCAATCCTTGAATTTTTTGAAAAACTCAAGTCTTTTTAGATGTTGCCAGCTATTGGCAGCAACCCAACCTACCAAAAACGATTGATTTGCTTATCCTTTTATTAACCGGTGGTGGAATTTGCATTTAATTCCGTTGATTCATTATTTCATGTGCGTGGATAAATAACGCCTAAATCCCGCTATGCACAAATTATTTCCCCTCAGCCGACGAAAATCGTGGAGGGGTATTGTCGTGGTGAATGGTGTCCATCTGTCTGTCTGTCCGTCTATCCGCTAACTTCTCGTTTCCGGACGATAGCTGAAAAACGCCTTGGCCAAATGCTCTCATTTTCTGATGGTATGTTGGGGTGGTTAGAGGAAGCTCCCTATTGATTTCTGTCCCACTGCAATAATCAATATGGCCGCCACGGCAAGGCAAGCGCAAGGCTGAGGGGTCCCGCCATTCAAATGCGGGTCACATGGGAGCTATGCTATAAGACTATTTTCACACAGGCATCTGAGTATAATGGATCTTGATACTTTCATCTCTTCACTTCTGGCGCTATTAATACCATCATTGGAGTTCTCGTGCTGTCAATCGCAAGTTTTTTTCTTTTACTTTTGTACACAGATGCTGAATATCAGAGGCACTTTATCTCCATTTCTCACCTCCATTGCCACTAGTTTTTAGCAAACCAGTCTCTGAAATGCTTGATGGTGTTTTTTTACAAAGCCATGGCAGCAATTGATGTCTTCAGCTCCATGTAAGGCCACAGTACAGTCATGAACAATCTCAAAAAGCTCCTTCTGTTGTCCCATTGTTTTAACACTTGCTCAAAGTTCATATCACCTTATATACTGGAACAAATGACCATCAGAGGTAATTTTGTACAATGTTGCCTCTGACCGGTTTAAACAAATTTTTAGCATCAAAAATCATGGAATGACCCTTCAAACATGCATTTGGGCTGTACTGCAAAAAAATAAATAAAATTTGTGATTTTGTTTGTTACAAATTTTGTAAAATTTGTTTGTTCTCATTGCCCACAATAGTATTATCAAATGCATTTTCATCAAAAAGTTTTACAGAAGTAATATATTGGGACCCCTTTTACATGAAAGTGGTGGTTTATAATTATCAGTGCACACTACTACAATGTAACAACAAACAATGTGACTGCAGGGCTTCTAGACTGATGATAGTCTTCAGAGGTCTTTTTGCATTTTAAGGGAAAAAAGAAAAAAGACTCCTGGCAAATGGCAGTCAGAGCAGGCAGACATTGTGGCTCAGCAGGAACAGTTAGTAACACCCTGATGTTGATGATGAAACACATACAATGGATGTCTGTTGCTGGTGAACTGCAGGGGACAATTTATATCAGGCTGATATCATATAAAACAACTGCTTTATCTGAAAACCTGAACAGGACCATTCCTCTTGGGAAAAGTCTTCAGATTAAAGCCAGTGACTCAAGTAGAGACACTCAGACTCAGTCCTCCATCCCCATTTAAACTGGGCCATCAGTGACCAGAATTTAATCAGCTTTCACAAAGCAGAAAGACACCCCAGAGCAAAATGAGTGGCGTGGGGAACATGGTCAAACATGGTCAGATTTCTAATTATGGAGAGGCAAGACTCACAGACACTTGTGGGCATTGTTTTAATAATCTCTCACCCTTGTGGATCCATGCGAAACCTCAAACCATCTGATATGTGAGGATGATTTCTGTATATGGAGTAGAAGCAGAAAACATGCTCACTTACTCGACAGCCCTTTGATTAAAACTGGGATATAAAAACACAAGTGTTTGGCACCAGCAGGAAACATTCCCAGACAGTACGTCCTATCTTCTGAAAACCCTAACTCCCGTCACCTTTCAGTCTCCCAGGAGCCTCTCAGCAAATTGATACTACAATAACCCCCTAACCTGTTTAGTTTCTTAAACTCTATTGAGGCTGTTAGGGAACAGCTATTCATTGTGCTACATACTTCTGATTATTCCACCCTTTCAGTAGTTTTGGAAATCCTCACCCTTCTTCTTACATCAATTTGTAGCGATCCCTCTTTGTCTCTCAGCCATATGCACAATTTGTATTTCATGGTTTGTATACTGAACAGAACCTTTTTTTTTTTTTTTGCAAAAGATTTGGCTCCCACAGTCTAAGGGCCATATCTACTTAGATCCCAGGCAAAGAGCAATAAATTGCGTGCTCATGGTAACATTTTGCGCATTCGGTTTGCTTACATTTTGCGGGTGATCTTCTATGAGTAATTGCCCAAATTCCTGCTGGTGCAAACAGCATTATTTAAAGGAGGACTTTGCATGCTGCAGCTTTTTCCACCATGGACAGTTTGGAGAAAAAGGACGAATGCTAACGCAAGATGAAATTCGACTCGATGGAGTCAGAGATGCTTGTGGAGGAAGCACATACACTGTTATAAATGGACTGAATTGAACAGTTAACGTATTGTCTCTGTGATATTTTAACTGTAAGTAGAGTACTCTGCGCATTTAATTTTGGTTTACAGTTAAGATAGGCAGAATCTGTGTTATAAACTGATTGTAAAATTACAGTTAAAATAACTGGCAAAGGAGGTGCCAGTTAAAATAACTGGCAAAAAAGGTACAAGTTTATAACTGCATTCTCTGTGTTTGAGGGGGGAACAATTTGTCAATCGCTCCAATTACTCTTGGGAAGCGAGCAACTCGTAAAGCTCATTTTTGGTTTCATTCTGTGCTTGTGGATGGAAACTTCATGTACCCGCCCATCCTGTGCAACATGGCATCCAGTATTTGAGACAGTACACACAAGAAACTTTTTTGGGAGATCCCAGCAGTGAGAGCTACTGTACTCTGGAATGAACCAGTTGCGAGAAAATGTAGAATAGCAAGAAGTTTTGTCATTACAAGTGATAGGATTGAGCTACTGGATTATGGTTTTTCTCTCAGCATACACAGATCCACACACGCATCCATTCCCAGCCCCCTCCCTTCGCTTACCACACACACACACACACACACACACACACACACACACTTATTTTCAGCCCCCTCCCCTCACTCATGCACACTCACATCAATATCGTCCCACAGTGGGGGGCGCCTGTCACCTGGTCACACTTGGTAATTGCTGTATTGTACTCAGAAGGAGGGTACATCATCAAAGGTAATATCAACATCCTGTAAGTTTGGCTGGATGTACTGGATCTTGTACTTAAAGCCCGAGATGTGAACAGTGTGTTTGGACTCTCTGCGAAAGCTATGTCGGACGCTAGAATGCTCCCTTGCGCATTGTAATAAATGCCTTTTCAATTGGAAAGTGGTCACTGGTGTGTCACTTCATCGGTCCCGACTTGACACCACAACAGAAAACAGTCTTAACACTGGTAGGGCATGACTTCTTCTTGTAACTGGTTCCAAATCAGCCCTTATTTCACAACAGCTCCAAAATGACATTGCTGGATAGGCCATATGTCTGGATTATACTCTCCTCTGACATCCCAAACATTGCCACATGGATGAAGAACACCTGTTCTTGGTGTACTCGTCGCCTGTGTTCTTGTGGCACTCCTCGTGGCCTTGTCAATGCGCAATAATGTAGAGCCAATTAGTACCAACCCTTTAAAGGTATTGAATTGCAAACGCAATCACCATCATTGAAATTACCTTTATGCTTGATAAGTCACTATGCATGGGCTAAAATTTTGTATTTGCATTTTCTCCTCCCATATTTTGTACACTAAGATAGACACGCCCTTTATTACATATTCATCAGGGCCAAATGTACAAGCTGCGTAGAATGTGCACACTTCAAACTTTTGCACACTTCAAAGACACAATTCTCAGTGCACACCCTTAGTAGATGAGATTGCTGGTTAATTTGCGGGGTATATGGCATTTTCACACCTTTTCATGCACGCATCTTTAATAGATCAGGCCCTAAGCGTATTACAATAAATCTTTTTGAACAAATCGCTTAAACATAGTAACTTTCTTTTCAAGTGCATCAAAACAACCCTAAAACATCATATTAAAGGTGTTACACTAGAAATTATATTCATTTCTACTTCTTCCAATCCAAAACCAATCACTTCAGTGGGAGACCACAATTCTGGTCAAAGCAACCAGATGCTCAAGTCAAACAAGATTAAGGGCGCTATCTTACACTTGGCGCATAGTGTCGCAAGGAATGACGCAAGTGTCTTTGCTAGTTTATGTGCCGGGGCAGTAGTCATTATCCCATCCAGCACCCGGTTTGCATTAATAGGAAGTGTTGTTGTGCCAAACTGAGCGCCCATGGGTGTGTTGGTCTTAAAATGAGATGTGGTCGGGCACATTTATGGCATATTGCGATCTTGAGACTGCAAAAAGAAATTGCAGGATTGACTAACAAAAATCTTGTATAAAGTTAATGGTCAGTTTTTGACTGCAAATTTCAGGGTGCATAGTCAGAAAGTATTATGCGTCTTCGAAAGAAAGTGTGCAACGCATGTACACTCTGCTTGTTACATACTACACATGTAGGGATGAGCAGCACCGCCCATTCATTAAAATGATTAAAAATAAAGAGATTACAACGTGAAAGATTATTGTCAAGATATTTAAAAAGTGCACATCAGAATGATTGTTGCAAATGACTTCGGCACATCACAGCATGCAGTGACGCAAGCTATGTAATTTGCAATTCAGCATGTGAGGTTACGCACGTAGGTTTTTCACAAATTATTCTGGATTAAGCCATGATTTCCATTTGCAAGCTCTGTCATTCCTGCTGGTTTCCAGAAGATGCCTCCAGGAGGGGTGGCTCTTTGAGGACAAGGTCTATATATTAATACATGACGCATCAAGTCTAAAATAGTGTGTGTATTTTAGTTCCATCACGCTTAACAAAAAATCTGTAAAAAACCTTCATGGTTTTTAAGGTTATGCTGAAAATGCGCTTCAATTTTTGGATAAATTGTGCACAGGACTACCTGTTGTGTAAAATTATCTGAAAAATCCATGTAGAATCCGACCTGATTCATTAATACAGTGCCTCCAACCCATCTGTCCCACATCAGTTATCAAATACAAAACTTTCATTTGATTTCATTTGAAGTGTCTTCAATATTATCTATAGTTTGGCAAGCCCAGTCTCATCCTGACTCGTCATATAGTGATGCTACCTGATCAAGCGTTGATATACAACACAAAAGGAGGGTTTTTGCCTCCTAAATTGACGCAAACTTAACCACTAACCTTTAACCTTCACCTTAACCCTAAGCGGCAAATTAGGATGCCAAAAGTCTCCTTTTTTGTCATATATTTACACTTGATCAGGTAGCGTCACTATATCACGAGTCGGGATGAGAATGCTGGTTTGGCTGACAAACCAAGAGGGCAGAAAAAGTTGCCCTTTTAGTAGCAGCAAAAGCAATGGATGACATTGTTGTCACCATCTTTTGTATCAGTAATCCAAAATCGTTCATATACCTGACTTGACCTTCAAATTTCGGCTACTTCAGCTACTTTTCCCACTCCTGTTGGACATTATGCTGCATTCCAGCGGAGGTTTGAACCTGTGAATCATGACTTCAAAGTTACGAGTCATGACCAAGCGGCAACCTGCGAGGATGAAAAGTGAAGCAAATACGGAAGTATTTAATAAATTTCTGCATAATTAAGGGTGTGCCCACGTTGAGTGACAGAACCGTAAATTACAGTCTCTGGGTGGGAATCGGTTCATCCGGTTATGTTGTGGCTAGACTAGAGCACAGGCCTATGTGGCATCGGGCTGTAGAGTAGGAACGCCAAGCCCTACCGGTAACCACGGGCCTCGCCTGGCTGTCTGAGGGAGGGGGGGGGTTACTACCGCTCAGCTAGCTTAGCCGCTAACCCTTGGCCTTTTCTAATCGTCTGTGAGCCGTTATCTTACCTAGGCTCATACAAGTCACGGAACTTGATCCATCGGCCGTGTTTCTGACTGGAGATTTTTTTTTTAATCGAATATCAGGGTGATAATGTCTTGCTGTGTGGTTAAGAGTCTGTGGTCTATTTTGTAAGATGATGAAATACTAATATTATTTCTTATAAAATTTGCTGTCAACACCAAGTAGCGTTAGTTCGTTCTCTAGCCAACAAGCCAGAGAATTAATTCAGGGACCCCCCCCCGTATGCCTGCCACAGTTATTACACAGGCATGCAGCGAAGGCTGAACAGAAAAGTGTTTGAATTTAGGGTTAACATATTTTTGAACAAAAGCTGTCAGCCAGTTGTTGGAAAACGGTCACGGTTTCCCTAACAGGTTGCCAACGTAACTGGCTGGTCAGCTACCTTAGAACCACGATAGCACGCTAACGTTACCAATTGACGGGGCTCCTTTGCTGATTCCCCGGAGTAATAGGAAGGCTTGACCAGAGAATGCCGTGGTTATACACTCGGTAAAGTTAGATTCACACAGCTTTTCAGTGCGATTACGGAACCGTATCATTGAAAATAGAAAAACTAGTTAGCTATAATTTAAAATATCACACGTTATCTAGCAAGGTAGCTAGCTGTCGCTATAAGTGTTTCTACATGAAGGCCATCATCCACAAACTAGCTAATCACATTAACGCAACAATTAAGCCAGATGGCAACGAAAAAGTGCTACTAACCAGCCATGTTAGGCTATATTCGGTGTCAACAGGAGTAAAGGCTCCCCCCCGAAATTAACATTAATTTCACGACGCAATTAAAAAAAGTTGCGCGTTGCAGTGGTATCGTTAGCTAATATAAGATAAGCTGGGCAGCGGATGAAACATCCACGGAGCCTTCAAGCCAGACGCCCAGTTGTGTTAGTATTGATGTATGCTGGCTACAGCAACCGATTAATTCGGCATTCAGCGAAGCCAATGTAGGGTGATAATACTTGTGATCTGAATGTGCGAGAGTGTGGTAGGAAAATAAAGATCCATCAGATTTGTCAGTAAGGTTACGTAGTACAATTTATCGTTTGGATGGCCATACTACCGTTAATGGGACCGGCCTAAGCGGCGTATAAGAGCTAAGACGAGCACCCGCTCGCACTGGGGGGATTCTGATGCTCAGTTAGCCAACCACCTCGACTTCCCAGCGGTGTGCAGCGTTCGTCGCGCTATTGCTTCACGGATACGAACAACGTTCGTCCTGAAACCGCTTCATGAATATAAACAGCCTACGACCCGCCACCGCAAGTGACTTGGCAGGATCTATTGCTTTACTGGGACACATATGACCTCGCATCTCAGCCGTAGCGAAACAGGAAGTATCGGGCTGGTTGAGGTTTTAAGTCGAATATGGAAGCCGAAGCGAGCTTAGTACCTGCGAGCTTGGAGGGCGTGTTTCAGCAAACTAGCTCCATTTGGCCTGCCCATTGGGCTTGCGTCAGCTCCAGCAATGGCCCGCCTTTTTGCCCATTTTTGGATTATCTGGGAGGTGGGCGGAGTCAAGTAAGTGCCAAGATGGCGACCAAATTAGCTTCAAAATGGATATTCAGAAACCTATGGGTGACGTCACGGAGGCTACGTCCATCTTTTATACAGTGAATGGTCACGACCTCATAGCGTTCCAGGCAAAAGTAATGAGTTACGACTTCATAACGTTTCTTACCGTTTGCCACTTGAAAGCCGGTGCCACCATTTTAGTTGAGCTGCGTGACGTCAAACAAGGAAGTTGGAGTACGTTGTGCACAATCGAGTTCACTGGGGTGAATTCACAGGTTTGACAGTAGCTCCGCCCACTTTTAACCAGTAAATCACGGGTTACAAGTTGCCCGGAACGCACCCTTATTCAAGAGTTTACGGCAGTGTAATCAACATATACATATTTTTGTCTCTTTTTCTCGCTCATTTTAATTTCTGTCGGTCGTTTCCCACCAGTGCGTAATTATATATTTATTATTATTTTTCAACCCTTTTACGCCGAACGTGTCCTTGCCAATACAGATTTGTGCGCAATTTTGAAAGTTCCATGATTACTCCGAAGTTTGTGCAATCGAAAAAAATTCCAACTGTTCCTGAAAGCTGAGAAGCTGTACTTCAGCCCAAATACAGGTTACTATGGTAAACACGGCAGCATGATTCTCTGCTGGGATTTTTGCTTTAGGCCTTAAAGGGTTAACCCCTGACCCTGAATTAGTATCAAATTTTATTCCTCCGCTTGTTTCATTCACAAGTTGTAATGTAATTCAAAGTTCAAACAAAGTCCTGGGAATTCACTGTGATGATTTTTAACATCAAGATATGAAAAAAACATTTTTGAACAATATTGAAAAATTGTTTTTATAACATTTTTTGAGATCACTGTGTTCAGGTTTCTGTAGTTTCAGTAATGGTTTACTTGAGCGCATCACAGACCTTTTCAATTTCAACTGCATGCAGTTTTTTTCCCCTGCTCCTAGGTAAAAATGCCCTTATTATAATTTACTAAGGTGCAAGAGCATCTGGTTTTAAAGGGAATGGGAGGTGACACTCTGATTGGTTTATTTCATGTTACATTCAAAATACTCCTGTCATTAATGAAGTCCAATCCTTTTGAATCATGCCCAATACTTTGTGTCCCTAAAACCTGCCATACTTTGCGCCCCAAAAAAACTGTTTCATTAAATGAAACAAAATGGTTTTGGACACACTCTAACTGCACGTGCACCATACTCTTCAGTCCTCGCGCTTAAGGCCAAAGCCCACTGGACGCGTGAGACGCGCGTCAAAAAATTGGTGACATTAATTTCAATGGAGCAACGCCCACTGGCAGAGTCAGATTTTTATGCCCCCGCCCTCCAAAGAGGAAAGGGGGCATTATGTCGACACCATGTCCGTCCGTCGTCAGTTAACTTTTCGTTTCCGTGGGATAACTATAGAATCCCTTGTCGTATTGATGCCATTTCTTTATGGTGTATTGGGAGTGGTTAGAGGAACGGTCCTTTCGAAAACCAGCATCGTGCGATATCTAATATGGCCGCCACAGCAGCCATCTCAATATGCCCTTGATCAACACAGAGGCGGGGGCATATGCCACGCGCTGTGTTGCTCTTGTTACTTTTTGCCACTGCTCAATTTTTACTATTCGCAACTGCTCAATTTCTGAGGCGTCAACTCAATAGAAGCGCATTTGTCTTTTAGGTTATCTAACTATTTCGCCTTGTCATGGTTGGTGGCACATATTTAGCGGCAACCATCATATGTAGCTGTCAAAATCGATAAACCTGCTTTTTAACCAAGTTAAAGTTGAGAGGAAATCCTTTATTTTGCGGGCATTTAAGTTATCAAGCGATCTACAGTTGACAGTAGTTAACTCAAGGTACACTGATCAGAACTTTACCCTGCTAAGTTAGCTAGCTAGCCAATTCATTGCTGGGTAAAGTAAAATGAATCATAATCTTAATTTACTTGATGGCTAAATTTAGGAGGAAAATTATGCCTGTATATAAAGTATAGTGCATAGTAACCTGACCGCTTTGCCATCACTTAAAATAAGCTTGATAGGTAGGTTGTCTTTTTTAATATTTTGAGATTGACACTCATGGCTTCTCGGTCGAGTTCAAAACTGACAATGTTGATGTGGCTGACGCTTTCAGTGGGCGTTTAAAAGCGTCAAGGCAATGTTCGAAGTTTGACGCACTGCACCGCTTTGCGGCCAGTGGGCGTTGGGCTTTAGATTATTAAAATAGGGCCCTAAGACTCAATGCTCTGAACATGACAAACTATAATATGCATTGTATTATCAATGTTTTAAACTTTGCTCATAGAAAGACTGCCATATTTGTGGGAGATGATTACACATCCTGTAGAGTGGAAGGGAACAATGATAAAACACAGCAACAGTGTTACACTCTACCACAGAGCAGTCGTCCCTGAAAACAGGAACAGAGAAAATTAATTGGTATATTTTCACCAGACACACACTGACAGGTGTGAGAGGTGTGATCGATGTGGGAGGCGCCCAGATAATATTGTCCTTGTTCACTCAGTGCACAGAACTCCAGAGCTCAGAGTCATTGGGAGAGCGAGTGGAGTCATAGATAAATAATTAATACATAAATAAAACAAGCACAGAGACAAAACAAACAGAAAAAGGAGCTTGATTCACTGAAAAAATCATACACACACACTCACAAACAAGCACGCACACACAAACGTGCACACATAAACACACACATGCAAATGCACACAAACACATTTACTCATACGTTATACTGTAAAGAATTTTGCGCTCAGATATGCATTTATCGAGATGTCACAACACTTCAGAAAATTGGGTCATTCAGAATGATGAAATTTTAACTTTCAACAAGAAGCTATGACATGTTGAAAATGGCAGATTTCATTAATTATTTATTTATTTTTTTGCCTCATTTGCTTTTTTGAGGATTGGGCTGGGCACTGCCCTTTTTGCTCTGTCAAGTGCCCTTGTGACAGGCTGTCTGTGAACGCGATACAGTGCTGTACAAATCAATTTGAATTGAATGGAAAAACAGGAATTACAGACTGCAAAGTCATGAAGAGAATGAAGTACATGTGTGTCTGTTGCAGAAAAACTGCTGAAAGTACTAACCTACAAAAGCACCTGAAGGAAGCACAGGGCAAGCAACCAGTCCACAACTTGTTACTAAGTTACTATCATCATGAAAGTAAATATCAGAGAATGAACATTTTAAGTAAGTATTGGCACCCAGGTGTGCAAGTAGGTTCTAAAAACCCAGCTGAATACTTGGAATGCTTCTACTATTAAATGTGCTTGAATCTTTCCCTCACACAAGCTCAGGGTTAACTAAAACCCTTTCAGTGAGGCCGATGACTAATGGCTTATAAGCAGGCGTTAAATGAATTGCAGCAATTAAATTACCACCGTATGACAATATAATCAGAACACTAATTCAATTCAAAAGCTAAACATCAAATTAATAAAATTAATAATAAAAAATAAATAAATATTAATATTATACAGTGTTACAGTAAAAAAATGGAGCTTTGACGTAAATTCTGATAATCCATTGAGTCAAGCTTGCTTAACGTAGAGGTGTTTCTACCTGTTGGAGAGACACCTGAGTGCATATGACTGTCGTCAGATTTTGCTGTCACATGACTGCTTGGCAGGTGATATGCTGGCTTACTTGAGCTTGCCATCCAGAGTAGCTGCACCCTGGTACACTGGCTCAACAACCCTCCTCCACCCAAACTCCACCTGTCTATTACAGCATTCATTTATCCTGTTCTCTTATGACTAAATTACGGTTCCATAACAATTTCTCTTCCTTGTGAGGTCATTGCTTCTATAGGCTCTGTTCTATGGAGGGGTGTCAGTAGCAGCTCCTGCCTTCGGTTCCGTGCTCGGACGGGCAGGGATCTCTCAGAACAGACCCATGTCGCCAAAGCTAATGTATGCTTGCATGCCTGTGTATTTTCAGTAAATTTTCTCTTTTTCAGAAGGTGATTCTATCAGAAATTCATGTTTGAATGTTGAATGAATAAAATTTTACCATAGCGTGATGTATTTTCTTGGTCAGGAAGTGTAGCCTATGGGCAGTCTTTGCTCTATTTGCCCTGACTGTCAGGGAAGTGCAGAGTATACATTGAGTTGTCTTGCAATATCTCAGGCTTATCAAGACTAATTTTCAAGAGGGAGGTTACAAAAGCATAGCTATTAATTGACTGTTCTAGTCACTGTAAGACTGCGCCATCATGATTTCTAACTTCAAAACATTAGAATTAAATTTTTTTTTTTCTCTCAAAGCAAATGAAAAGTTCTTTTCGAAAAAGCCCAACAAAATAGCATTTAAGATCATCCTCTTAATTCCCTTATCATAGCGATAATGCAGCACAGCACATTACATGCAGTAATCAGAAATAAAAACGCCACATTAGCATACAAGCTTATCGCAAGATTACAAGTGCTGCAGTGAAGCCCTTGAGAATGTTTTAAGATGAGCCTTTCAACAATAGAGGAAAAACACTACAGAACTATTCACAACAGAGCAATGGGAAAAACACAAACAGCTATTGCAGCCATTCAGGATAGACAAAAACAATCAAACAGGATGTGAACTGATATTTGAATAACCAATAATTAATTGCAGGTCACTGTATAGTCAAGCAAGTCAAAGATTTCTTAATCCTGCCACTAGACCAAAGAGATCACACAGCAGGCATACACGCAAAAGGAGGATAAATGAAATTAATGAGCACCTTGGATGACATTTTGACTAATACCATGGAGAGCAACTTCTCCAGTGATAATGTCTGAATCACAAATAGCAAGGCTGCAAACAGATATAATTGCTCCCATAATTAAATGATAATTGCTGTTTCCCCACATTTATCATTGCACTTTATGTCAGGGCACTAAGAGTTTCTCTGTGCTGTAGCTGCTGTAGAAAATCAGCAGTGTGTAATGGAGATGCAGTCAGAACCAGCTGAGCATCAGCACAACAGATTTTACTGAAGCTGAACCAGGGGTGGACTGGGGCAAGAAAGTGGCCCCGGAATTCGTACCTTACCAGCCCACTCTCCAGACTGTGGGGATGGGGAGAGAGTGGCTGGCTGAAAAAAATTTCACATGATATGACAAAAAAGTATGCATTTTAACATCATACTGGACTATATTTCCCACAAAACATTGATATTATTAGTTCTTGAGTTTATATAACATCAATTAGCCCACAACAAAATAATTGTTGTGTTTATCAAACATACAAACCCAGTGGCTATATGGATGTATGATCTTAGCAGATGTTAACAGATCACCTGGTCCACCACCCCCTATGTACATGTATTTATGTACGTTGTACATGGGAGTGATCTCATTATTCTGATGCAAGGGCGTAATAATGGTGTTGACATTGGTGGGGACATAATTTGCCTCCCATGCCTCCCTATGTCATAACCTAACCTACTCAAAATACAGCCTCATCAATCAGCAATACAGTGTGTTGCTTAATTTCCACATGAAATATACCTGTCTGCCTCATGGAGACTGATCTGCAGAGCTGCTGTGTTGTGGCTGTAAAACAAAATTTATGATCAAGAAACAGTACCTATTTTTGTCTCTTGTTGCATAATAATAATAATACATTTTATGCTGGCTGGCTGGCTGTTTATTGCATTAATAATACATTGTCCTTCTATATTATTACTCATCTAACCATTCCATCCAAAGCCCTATTAGGACGGGACTAGTTTTATGGGGGGACGTGGGGTAAAAATGCATTCAGATGCATCAACATGCATTGTGGAGATGGCGGTCACGTGACAACTGTCACAACTCACAACAGTGCGTGCGTGAAGATCTACCCCTCTCACGTTCTGTTCTCTCGTCCGAATAGGGCTAAAGATGAGCGGATTCTAAAAATTATGTAAAGATTTTCTGTTCTTATTTCACTCCGCTCTAAGAGACTTTTAGCATGATTAATCTGTTTCTGTAGAATCCGTGTCAGACTGCAACGCACCCCCCCTCCAAAACGACAAGCATGGGAATGGGAAGCACGGAAGTTATTAGGCTACTGCATGTTGAGGTGTATGCTGTGCTACGGAAAAACAATGAAATCGAGCGCTTGGAAGAGAAAATGCGTCGCGGTCTGAACAGGTTTTTACAAGACTATTTTGTGTGAGTAACTTACCATTGACTGGGTGAAATAATGTCTAATGTCCGCCTTTTTTCTTTTCCTGCCCGAGTCAGACAAGATTCCCCGAGCCAGCGACAGTAGACGCTGTTATTACGCTGTTATTTTTTATTTTCACCGCGTAGCCTACCAACTTACCAATGACAACCCAGTCATGATGATGCATACAGGAAGGGGAGCCAATCACAGATAGCAAGGCTGTCCCCACCAATGACACGCCGTCTTTGAGAGGCGGAACTAAGGAGGGGAAAATTAACCTTTTGTGTCCCGAATGCCGTGCAATGCCCCATTCAAAATTGGTATGGTGGACATTTTAAACACATCGAAATATTGGTATGGACACGTCCATAGCGTCCATACGCATTTTTACGCCCATGTTCTGATGGCAGGGGTTAGGTGGGTAATACCCAAAAACAAACAATCCTATTTATTTTAAAGATCCTATTTACCTGAAAGATGTCCTTAAATAAACTGAATATAATGATACTGTCCCATATTAAAAACATACCGTTGTCAACATATAATATTTCTGTAAGATAAATGACTTATTATTTTTACATGGATGGATGTGAAAAAGATATGTGACTTTGGAGGCATAGATTGTTTAATAATACGGCATTGGAAAACTGCCGTACCTGTAGCAACTGCCTTAAAAATAAAGTTACATATTTTACTAACAGACTCTAATGGGTGTAGAATAGCTCAATTTCTTCAAAACAGCAGAAACTTGGTTGCAAGTTTAATGGCTGGTGATTCTGAACGACAGGGTTTTGGAATTGAAAATTTGGAAAGGAATTTTATTTGACACCGTAAAACAACGAATCAATATGCATCAAATAGTATGTTAATAACTTGTCCATTGGGTTCGTTACGTAAGCGCAAGCAAATTTTAACCAAACTCATATTTGCGATAACCTATTAATTTAACGTCAGTCTTACCGCTTCTGTGTCCCCCACCAAAAGAAAACTGCTTGCTGCATGAGGATCATCATTTGTAGCAAAACATCTGGTCAGTTTTTAGTTTGCATTCGAAAGCCAGAGGCTCCATCGTCTGCTTCCTTTATTCTCTTTGCCTTCCCGCCTCTCCATTGCTTTCTGACATTTTCGTGATCAAGTAGTAGTTTAAACAAGTTTTTGGGGTAAGTGAATGTTGATAGACCACCATTAATAATGCGAATAGGTCTCGCACGTCAGTGTCACTGGAAGCAAAGGATTGTTGTGCTGATCCATGGCGCTCCGAAGGAACTCATTACTGGCCATTACACACTGCGTTCCAGGCCATTTGGGTACAATTTATGAGTTGATGGTAGGTTTTCTCGCTGACAGGAGCGGGTATTCTAGATGGCTAGTCTGTCCCTGGACTAGAATGTGAATAAATAGAGTAACTACTGAGTGAAGTTACAGCCATCGGCCGTCCTGGAGTACCAGCCGTTCTGTGATTCTCCAGAACGCACAGATGGCACAGTCCGCCCCTGGGCTGAACTCAAAGGAACTGCGGATAGTAAGACTGAGAGGCTTAACCCTGCTTAATGATTTGGTATAGTACCCCAATAATCACTGATAGAAGTACCTATACCTATTCATACATTCCAATATTAATCACAAATGAACCAGCAGAGTCAAGTTCCCAAGCCGCGATGATCATTATAAAAGGAATAGTAATAATGTTGATAGATGTGTAGAGGGAAGGAGATTGAGGTAGAGATTGTATTGTAGCTGGGGCAGCCCCAAGAATGCTTCAAACAATTTGCGCAAATTCTTTCAAACTGATAGAAGATGGTGCAAGACAGTTGTTCTAGAAATCTGTCCTGAGGCCTGATGATGCGAGATCAGTGAGACACCACATGCGAGATGCAGGGGAACAGGGAGTTTAAAACAGGCACGAGGGCCAACAAAAAACTTGTCCCAAAGGGTTGCAAAAATCCAACTAAGAAAAGCTTCACAGAGCTGAGAACTGAGAATCCAAAAAGACAAAAACAAAAATCACTGGAACCCCCAGGAAGAAAACCACAAACAAAGAAAGAATAACAAGACTTGGCTTGGCTATAAGGAAGGCGAAAATGCTGCACTAAATACTATGAAACTGAAGGACTCGAGACTGCCAGCTAACCTCCACCGACACCAGATAAAGGGAGGAAATCAGGATACATGAGGGGTAAGACCTGGAGAAGAGACAATGTACAAAGCAAGATCATGAGACAAAGACAAAGATTGGTTGACATGACTTGCTCATTAAGAAAATGAGCGTGCTCAGCTTAAGTACCAATGAAGCATGCAGATTGGAGGGAAGCAAGAATGTTAGAACAGAAAAACACAGCAAGACTTGAAATAGCAAAGCAGGAATCATGACAATAAACTCCCTACCTAAATTAGTAGTATTAGTAATGTGCCTGTCTAAGAATCACATCTCCCGTGACTGTTAGCAAATGTTAGTAACTTAAAAACAGTTAATTGCCAATTAAGCTTAGGCAGCCCTGAATCCAGCACAGAAGGAAGGAAGGGGGAAATACCAAAGGCCA
The DNA here is from genome assembly GCA_029721435.1 of Gymnothorax reevesii. NCBI lineage: Eukaryota > Metazoa > Chordata > Actinopteri > Anguilliformes > Muraenidae > Gymnothorax > Gymnothorax reevesii. The sequence goes on along the minus strand of CM056574.1, from coordinate 132,281,334 downwards.
ACCAGAGCTCTGAAGTGTGCAAAACGAAGACATGGGGCGGAACGCAGACAAGCGGTGGAGTGGCTGGGCAGACCTGGCAAAACAAGACATGGAAAAGTAAAAACATGAACAATAAACATGAACTAAGAAATGTGATATCCTGATACAAGAAACTGTTAAAACTGTGACATGAGTAATGATTATGAACTAGGAATCCTGGCACATGAAACTGTTAAAACCCAAAAAACTGTCCTAGCCAAAGGCCCAGGACCCTGGAACTCAACACCTGATTGTACTTTTTTGTCACAAGTGCAACTACAATCCCAGTGCTTTACAAACAAATAATCTCCCTTTAAGCACTTCTTTTTGGGCAATTTAACCCACGTAAAGACAAAAAAGCAGGACAAAACATAAGGAATGTAGCATCTGAACAATGGCTGATAAGCTCGATCCAGAGCCAGCAGTAAAACTTTTATGACCTAGGATGTTCCTGCAGCCTGCCTTTGGGGGGTAGTATCTCTGGCTTAGCTCAGCAGGGGGCATAGTCGCAAAGCCCTGGCTGCCCCACGGCTCCTGTGAGAGTCATATCACTGTCCCCAATTGAGTTAAAGTCCAGTTATATTAATCTGTTTAAAATAATCTAAATCTCTAGGAAATTCACAATATGTTTATATGTTCAATATCCTGTGAAGAAATCACTTATAGACTTATAGCCCAATTAAACTTTGTAATGCTCCATCTTAAGGCTTTTTCATGACAACTGCATCATATTAGTACATATTCCTATCATGTTGGTCTTGTTGTTCTCGGGGGTATCCAAGGAGTTGAATGGAGCATGATTCATTTCCCTTGAAATTATAGTTTATTCCCTTTAGGAAACTACTGAAAATTGGTCAGATTTCGCTCTCCTCTCTATGCTAGAAGTTTTATTACATTCCCCAAATGGTGGAAAACCCAGATTCGGCCCCCCTTCCTTTGCCTTGATCAAAGGTGTGGTCTAGTTTAAAGGGAGGAGAGACTTTCCTTTGGGGGAATCGTATTTAAATCTCCCCGCGTGTGGAAGGGCGTGAGTAGTCTCTTAATTTAAGAGGGTCGCATCCCAGCTCTCTCCGCATGCCTGGGTCTGTGCGTAAGTAATGGATCTAGGTAGGCGGGGAGGGATGGCATCCGAGTTCTCCCCAGGCACGTGGTGCGGCCTCGCTCCACGTGGTGGGCCTCCTTTCCAGGTTTGAATTTATTGTCTCTCTCTAAATTATGCGTAACTTGTAATTGGCTTATCATTGATTTTTTTGATCCAAGTTTGTGCCTACCTGGTGATTAAATTATTGTTATTCCTTTCAGCTGGTCTCTGTGACTCTTAATACTTGTACATTCTTTCTAGCCATGTTACGACCGGTACTTAGGGGGCGATTTCTTACCATTCCAGACTAGCTAGCTGATGTTGTAGGTAGTGATGGGTTTTAAGTTGGATTGCAAATTACTGTCTACCTCTAAAGGGTTTATGTAGTACCAGTCCTGGAGATTCTATCTTGAGGGTACCCCTGGGCTGAGAAGCCGGTATTTGATTGATCTCCTTAAGGGGCCCTTTGGGGTACATAAACCTGGGTTCATGATATGTTTATGCTCAGTGCTACTTTGTTTATGCCTGGATGCTGCTATCATGGTAATTTCTTCCATCCCCTAGAACTATCACCGAACTAAGATCCGGCACAGACGAGTGATGGCGTAGCTGCCCAGAGATCCATGCATGCTGTCCCTAAACTTGGTATTCTAAATGTATTATGGAGTCAGATTAATTGTAACCGTTGTGTTTTTGTGCCCCGTCTTTGGACGGAGAAAAATATCCATTTTATTGTGATTCACACCTGCCAGGAAGTTGCTTGAATTAATGCCAGCCAAAAAGAACACGTGAACCTCCAACCTCCTGCAATGTCCGTCCTTGGTATTGTTCTGTGGGGTTCTACAGGAATATATTCCCATGTTCATAAATTTTTCTCACAATCTAACATTACAAAAAATGACATCATTTTCAACTGATCAAAATAGACCAACAAGACCTTAGTGAATCATTTGGCTCTAAAATAGTTCATGTGTGGAGTCCTGACCACTAGAACAAACTCAAATGAAAATAATGAAGATTTCTAAAATAAACTTCCTGATAACAATCCAAATGTGAGTTTTGGGAAAAATTATGAAAAAAAATGGAACCCACATGTCCAGCAAACTACAACCCCAATTCCGAAATAGGAAAAAGTGTAAATTGTAAGGGTTTGTCCTTGCAGTCCTTCCCCCTGCTGCATTCTTCGCTTCCACCTTAACGGGCAACAGGTGTGGCTCGTCGAGGTGGAGGTGAAGGTTTGTTATTTAAGGGGTGGCTGCGCCTTAGTCCTGTGCAGCAGCATTTTGTGAAGGAAGTCCCTGGCGTGTGTTTATGCTGCTGTTCCCCTTACGTGCTTTTTTCATGTATTTAATGAAAGAGTTTTTATATTGCTTCTGGGTCCCAGTGCCCGGCAGCTTTGTGTCTTCAGCCGGCGGGGCAAGACCATGACATAAATTGTGAATAAAATCAAAACACAATGACTTTCAAATCACACCAGCCAATATTTTATTCATCAAAGAACACAGATAACATAGCAAATCTTGAAACTGAGAAATTTCAAATTTGATGGCTGCTACAGGTCTCAAAAAATTGGGACAGGGGCCTGTTTACCATGGTGTAGCATTCCCTCTTCTTTTTAACAGAGTGGAGGCGTCTGGCCATTGAGGAGACCAGTTTCTTGAGTTTAGCCATTGGAATTTGATCCCACTCTTGTTTAATACAGGCTTCCAGCTGCTGGAAAGTTTTGGGTCTCTGTTGACAGACATTTTGTTTAATTATGCGCCAAATGTTTTCAATTGGTGAAAGATCAGGACTGCAGGCAGGCCAGATCAGCACACGGACTCTTCTACTACGAAGCCATGCTGGCTTCGGATGTATAATAACCTACCAAAAACAGCACAATATTGAACACTTGAAACTATAACCATAAACCATAAACCATCTCCACAGCACAGCAATTGCACCTTGTTCACCCTCAATCAAATTCAAAAAAAGAGCCAAAGACAAGTAAACACAGACAAAGCCCTAAGTTTCCTCCTCCCAGCTGTCTGGGGCGAAGCAGTGATACTGGTTAGAGTCTAAGGATGAGAGCCATTGAATCTTGAGGATCAAGATTCAAAAGGTCAAAAATGATTACATTCTCTTGTGGCTCATACCTCAGAAATGAGTTTTGATTGGCTAAACCAGCGCGGCTCTGATTATCTGTCTGAGCTCAGTTATGTCAGATATTGTGCTTGCTTCCCCCGCCACCCTTCACTGGGCTGCAATCACTTTTCATATCTGGGCCCGAGTAGCTTGACCCCCCTCCCTACACTCTCTCTGCTGTTCTGACAGGCCTCACTATCACACTCTCACGGAGGAACATCAGTGGACACTAGTGGACAGCAGTATTTGCCACATTTGCTGCATTTAGGAACATAATGTGAAGGTAGAGACGAAGCAGAACAAAAAAGAAACTGAACTGAAACAGGACAAACACAGTGTGAAAGCATAGCTCTGACTCAGTCGGTGATGACAGTCACAGCGAGGCGTAAATTCAGAGGTTTTTTATTACGGTGAACCTGCATTTTAATGCTTAATAAAATTCTAAATGTCAGCCAGTGGCCTTTTCCTGTAACATGAACACAGGGTTGCTTTGCTTTTCTTTTCCCAAGAGACAATTTGCTCCACATTTTACTTCAGTGATCTTTTTCAATATCGCAACATTTCAAGCAGAGCAGTATTAAAGCTGACAGCGAATACAAATTTATGCGCATGTCAACAAGCGCTGTACCGGTGATTTTTTCGAGAGGAACATGTAAGACTGAAAGCAACATATCCCAACACATTGATCCAGAAGCGGCCCATCTGTTTCTGCTATTGTAATTAATCAGCTGGTATTTACTGGCTCAGCTTTTTTTGCTATATTGTAGAACCAGGTCTCTGCTACAGCTCTGCTTTGTTGTTGTTATTTAATATAACCTGTGGCTTCTCCCATACCCTCTGTCCAGGGCAGAGCTGTGTTCTCCATCTGCTCCGATGGACCCTACATGAAAATGTATACATATCTCAGTATATACGGTTTTTGCTGACTGTTAGTTGTTCAATATAAGTCTGATTCACTATGAAAGGGACCAGTAACAATTTCAAAAAAGTGTTCAATACAATGCAGAAAAATGCATGCGATTGTATTCAATTAAATAACATTAATAATGCTGTATTCCCATCTTCTGTAACATTTATGAACTAATATATAAAATCTCATAATTTAATACTCTGTAACTGCAAATAAACATTAAGAATGTTGATTAAAATGAGTGAGTCTAATTGCAGTGCAAACTAAACAATGGTGATTTTTATACCATGATTTGTATTTTTGTCTCTTGATGGGAAATTCAGGCAGAACCATAGAGGACATGACATCCACTCTGCTTGTGTTTTCAGCTGAATATCATGTTGTACCGCAGCAGCTCTGAAGAGTCAGTAGGGCATGGTCAGCATACACACTAAGCACCAGTTTTTCTCATCTTTGGAGGCTACACTTGCTTGGAAAGAGTAAGAGTGACAAAAGTGTCTCTCCATTGCCCTGCAGCTAACATCTGGATAACAATATAATTTTCCTTCATAGCCGGAGTGAAGTGTAGGCATTCCTTATCCATAGCAGAAATAATAATTTAGGGATGTCACCAGTTACTGAAGGGAAGGAAAAAGTCCCTGATAAAATGGCGGCCCAAGCACAAACACACACACACACACACACACACACACACACAACATACACACAGAAACAAACTCATACCATGACACAAATGCAAACACAAGCGCAAACATGCACTTGGACATGTCACGCACACATGCAAACGCGCCCGCGCACACATAAACACACACACACACACACACACACCTTAAGCACAGGCATCACATAAAATTTTCCATCATTCTGCTTCATTTCACTCACTGTCTGACGGCTGAATTTCCCAGCAGGTGTCGAATAAACCCAATGCACTATGGGACATTTCTCAGTGAGGACAGCATCTTCAGACTGTGACACTACTGCATGTTGAAGTCACGGGAGCGAAGCCGATGTCGACTTAATTTCTTTTTTTTCCGAGAAGAAACCCCATCCACATAAACAACTCCTCTATCAGCCACCTGCAGGCAAAGCAGACAGTCAGAGTCAAAGAGGCGTGTTTCTGTCGGAGGGAGAGCGTACCCTTGTTCCTTTTTTTACATTTATTAAGCATTAAGCACTTATCAGCAATGTTGTGCTTACTGCACAAATTCTCACAACATGCCTGCCAATCGTCACCTTCAGGAGCATTTAATCAACATGCTCTCAGGGAGTGAGGGAGCCAACATACAAATATTTTGGAGGCAAAAGAAATGCACCAAAACAAAGAGCTCTGAGTCATGGAGGACGGTGTGATTCTAGCCGCTCATGGCAGTGAAGAGTTCTGCAATGAGGACCACTCGCATTCAGTCAACACAGGGCTAAAGCAGACAAGATCCTTTAAGATCCAGCCCACACCTCACCCAATGTCTTCGGGCCAGTGTTTATGCTGCCTGAGGTCAAATATACTGACAGCTGCTCATATCAACTCCATCTCTGTCACACTTTGATAGGAGCTCTCATCTTCACACCTTAACCATTCAAATGCACGTTTATCTGAAATACTGGCTGATGGTCAAGCAGCTCACTGTATATTTTGTCTGTCGCTGTTTTGGTGCCTCATTTACTTGTCACATTGTGGTTTTTTTCCAAGTTTACTTAGTTAAATTTATCACATTTTTCACAAGTGTCTCCCAGATATTGAAATGTGACTATTCAGCCAACCCTGCAAAAGTTGGCTGTAAATTTCCTTGAATATTACTTTCTGACTACTCGGTAACATAATCACTAGTCAACAGAAATTTGCGGCACCATTGATAAGTGGTTAGAAAAGCAACCATGCAAGGACTAATCTCAACAAGGTTCTAGACACCCACAAATAAGCTATCTGAACTTTTGTAAAACATTAAACAAAAAGGAGTTTGGTTGAAAACATGAAAACACTCCACATGAAGAATAAGTTAAACATGTTACTATTTGCCTTTCTGTTTGAAGCAGTTCATACTCCACATACATGTGAGGTATAAATTGCTATTGGCTAGCAGGGGACAAAGTAAGTAAAATATCATTATTCTCCGAGGTTGGAGTCATGGGATGTAAGAATTGGGAGAACGTCTGTAGTCAAGTGGAATAAAAACATTTCTGCATCAGAGGACCTCTGTTTAACCCCCTTGAGCAGATGTAGATGCCTGCGGACATGGAGCTGCTCTATTTATACACGCAGTTACACTATATTATCAATAGGTTATTGAATATTCACAAAGAAGCGGTTTCTGTAAATGATTTAGAATAAGGGCGTGTCACGGTGCGTTCAGGAACCACTTGCGAGAACAGGAATTCCAAATATCGTAAGCCTTTATTGAAAAATGGGTCGGGACCAGCAGACACAGGAATTGCCAAGCCAAAAACAGTATCCAAAAAGCAAAGTCGAAATAAGGGTAGGTCCAGAAGGGTAGGTCATACACAGGGCATCCAAAACAGAAATCATGGTCGTACAAAAATAGGGCAAAAACCAAATAGACAAAACAGGAATAGTAGGACAAGGCAATCTCAAGGTCGGATGAGAACGCAATGATTCCCATGGAACTCCGTATGCACGCATTGCTAATCTGGAGAAACAGGAAATGGAACCTGGTACTGAGTACTGAGTCTGAATATCCTGGACTGTGCGCAGGATGCCATTATCGCAGATGTCACTGAATGTATGGATACCTTTAGACGACCAAGTAGGAGAGGAGAAAGGTTGCCCACCTGACATGAGTCAGGGGTTGTCCCATAAAGGAGATGATAATGTACATTTGAATAGCCCGCCCAGTATCTTTTCAGCATCGTTCCAGGCTCTCAGTGTAGTGGAGACAATAGACCCAAATTTCATTGTGCCTTTCCTGCCACATTGCAGAAAAGGTAAATCTGAAAATTGCTTGGGATAAATTAAGCCAGCTTCTACTGGCCGCCATGAGACCTGTGAGTCCTGGTCTAACCAGATCTGTGCTGATCTGATCTGAAAAGCCAGGAAATAAAGTCTTAAATTGGGGACTGCCAAACCATCCTCTTCTGTAGGCTGCTGTAACGTAGTTAGATGTATTCTTGCCCGTTTGCCTGCCCAGATGAACTAAGAGAATAGTGAGTGTGTTTTATCAAGATACTTAGGCGATGGTTGGATGGGCAACATAAAAAATAAGAAATTAAAACGAGGTAGAAGATTAATTTAAGTATGGTAATTCTGGTGATTTCAAAGAACTCCATCTCTGGAGATCTGCAGATATTTTCTCCATAAGACCAGTGTAATTATCTCGTAGAATGTTGGGGAGAGAGTCACTTATTTTAATACCAAGGTAAGTAAACGAGGTCACCAGTGGAATGTGTGGGGGTAGAGTGATATTGTCTTTATTCTGACCAATTTGTATCAGAGCAGATTTATTCCAGTTGATCTTACAACCAGACATATCATGAAACTTATCAAATAACTGATGAATATGAGGAGTTGTACGATCAATATTAGACACATAAAGCAGAATGTCATCAGCATATAGTGATATGTGATGAGAGGTACCAAATAACTTGATTGGTGAGATGAATCGACTTTGTCTAATAGCCTGTGCGAGGGGCTCCAAAGAGAGGGCAAACAGGAGGGGAGCGAGGGGGCAGCCCTATCTCGTTCCACGCTGCACTGCCAAAGGGAAAGATTTGCAGTACCCAGTAAATACAGTGGCAGTGGGGAAGCAGTAGAGAGCTTTAACCATGTCCAAGAATGTTGGTCCAAATCCATAGTGTTTTAGTAACAGCCATAAGAAATCCCGCTCGAGGCGATCAAATGAGAACACTGCAGATGTCTCTTGGAAAGTATCTGATAAGTTAATAATGTGGAGTAGTCTCCTCAAATTGTCTGATGCCATCCACCCCTTAATGAAACCTATTTGGTCAATATGTATAAGTTTATCAATAAAGGGTTCTATCCTATTGACTAATACCTTTGCAAAAATTTTAATGTCTGTGCAGATTAAGGAGATAGGTCTGAAGCTGGAGCAATCCAAAGGGTCTTTATCTTTTTTCAAAAGCAATGTAATGATAGCCAGCTTTTGGTCCCCATGGAATGACCCCCGTTCAATGGCAAATTTAATGGATTCTAATATTAGTGGACCAACGGTGTCCCATATTACCAGACACAATTCGGGTGGAATTCCTTCTATGCCAGGGGATTTTCCCCTCTCAAGTGACAGTGCAGCCTCATGTAGCTCATGTAATGAGATTGGCTTATTTAAATGGTCTCTGTCAGAGTCACTTAATTTAGGTAAATGGAGACTACCTAAGAAACTGTTACACAATGCATGACCTCTGATGAGTAAAGTTTGGCATAGAATGATTTAAATGTCTGACTGATAGCTTTTGGGTCTGTGACTATCTCCCCCTCTGCTGTTCAAATTATATCTATGGATGATTTAGATTCATTATCCCCCCCGTAGAGCTCATAAAACTAAGATATCATTCCTAACTCGCCAGGCATCCACTAAGTTCAACTCATTAACAAACCGATTTAAGGCAATGGTGGATGGAGGAAAGGAATTAGAAGCTGGCGATCTATCCAACAAAGGTTCAATGGTTGTATTGAAATCCCCACCTATAAATAAATTGCGATCTTGAAATGAGAGTAACGTGTTTGATATGTCTGTGAGAAAATTAGCATCATACTCGTTTGGTGAATAGATAGAGGCCAGTTGAATCCTTGAGCCATCAGTGCTTATAGCAGCGTAAACGAACAGGCCCCTTGTATCCTTCCCGGTCAAATGCACTGATAACTGGGCAGATCTTTTCACTACTATAAGCACACCTTTGGATTTATTACTAGCACACGAGCTGGTTAACACCTTATATTGTCTATTCTGAAAGCAACGGATGTCCTCCCGTTTCAAATGCAATTCCTGAATGAAAGCAACATAGGCGTTGTGACAATGTAAGAAATCTAGACACCTTGTTAGTTTAATAGGACTGTTAAGACCATGCAAATTCCAGCTCATTATATTCAGGTCAACCATCAGGGTTTTTCTTCACACTGCTGTATCACGTAATGCCAATTAGCTTGACTCAAAGCCCCAAAACTCCACAGTAGCAGGTCAAGTATTGATGCCTTGCAATTAAGTTTACATAAACGTTTAAGATCTGCCAGAAAACATAAAAAAATCAGTGAACAGTAAAACCATATACACAAAATGAAACTTCAAGGGCTTTATCCCTTTGGTTTGAAAAAAATAAGGAAAAGCAAGAGACGTGACCCTTCTAAAGCGGTGCATCAACCACCCACAACTTGCGTTTAAGGCAGATAGTGAGCAAACGTATACGGGATAGCCTGATCCCAAAACATACAAACAAACATAAACACTAGGTCAAAAGTTTCTGGTCGTCAGACAAGCTCACAAACAGTAACAATTGACAAGCAAGGTGTTTAACTTTAAGCCTGACTAGTGAACTAGCATACCTGTAAGTCCTTGTAGGCTATTATTTTCATAATTCAAAATGCTCAGGAAGAATCGAATTGAGGTATTGGTTGCAGAGTGTCCAAGTCAGGAGTGTTTTCTTCCATCACAGAGCAATCCTGCTGTTGATCGTTGGTTAGAGCTGGAAAGTTCGGGACAGGCCGTGGTTGGATGGATTTGAAAAAAATGCTTGGCCTCCTCTGGGGTCTTGCATTCCTCCTCCCGGCAACCGTGGGTCACCTTCAATATTGCTGGTAAGCGCAGGAACGACTGTATTCTGCGATCCTTCAGTTTCTTTTTAATGTCAGCGAACGCTTTCCTTTGATTTGCGGTCTCGAGGCTGTAGTTGTGATAAAAGCTGATTCTGGCATGGTCATGCATGAAGCCCTTTGGATCAGCTGTCGGTCCCTGTAATTCAACAGCTCGAAAATTAGAGCCCGAGGTGACTTGGTTATTCTGTTATTGCGGGAGTAGATGCAGTGGGCTCTTTCGATGCTGATGCAATGTCTATTCAATGAAGGGAGCCATCTTGGGAAGTTAGCCTCGAGAAAAGAAACTGCGTCACCCCCTTCAGTTTCCTTTGGCAGGCCGAACAATCTTAAATTTGACCAGCGGCTCCTGTCCTCCATGTCAGCCAACTTCATGGAAAATTCCTCAATTTTTATTTGAAGACCGCGTATGATTGCTTTGTCGGAGCGAGCTGCAGCTTTTATGCTATCGCAGATTCAAGACTTTTGATAGACCGTTCATGTTGTTCGGTCTGCTGACCAATTGAGGAAATTTTATCGGTCATGGCCTCAAGTTTGAGTTTAATTTCATTTATATGAGGTGTCAAAATGCCTTCTAGTGCTTCACCTACTGAAGTTTTAACAATCTTTAGCAGTTCTAGCCTTTGCTCGCTGAGAGCTAGCTTAGCTGCAGCTAGCACAGCACTATCTAGCTCTTCTTTTGCCATAGAAGTCGTCTCTCTGAATTTCGTTTTAGTCGGAGACCGTTCTTCGTCCCGCAAGTGAACTAGTTTTGTTTGCCATGACATAACGAGTAATAGGCACGAGAAATACTGTTTGCTGTGTAAAAAATGAGAAAAACAAGCGGATGATGAGCGGAGCTCCAGTTTTAGTGTTGCATCGCTGTATGCAGGTCACGTGTCTCCCCAAACACAAGCTGTTTTGAGTGGGCAAGGAGGCTATGCTAATGAGGGGCTGCTCTGATTGGCTGCCTGGCCGCTTCGATTCCAGGGGGAGTGCAGACCCGAAAAACCAGGAAACCAAGATAGCAGGTATTTCAGGACAGCTCTCAGCGGCATCTATTGCTATAAGACCATACATGTATGATCCCAAATCTGACCCTGAACGGGATGAGGAATCGATTGAAGTATTGCAGCAATGTTTGCTGCAGGATGTCAATAAGTGGCAAGTTGAAATTTTACTGTTTTGCTTGTAGTGTTTAGCTATTTTAGTGTTTAGCTATCCGGAGAAAACTTTGCTAAAAGCTCCTGTAAACTATTTCCACCAAAAGGAAACACAATTCTGACACCATGCTACTACATGAGTTCGCTGCAAAAACACACAAACGGTGTAAGCGTTGCTTATGTGGAGCTAGCGCATTGATAACTTCTACTGGAAATCCGTATCCGACCTCCACTTTTTTCGGCTTTTTATTAAACATTTTCAAAGGTGGATGAAATGCCGCCATGGCAATGCAGTTAAATCGTTTGCTATGCCAGACAAGCTAAAGTATATTTTGCAATTGTTTTCACCGCAGTAGGATCAGAAAGCTTGCCCACACCATGGCAAAGTACCCGGCTGACCACGGTCATGGATAAGTATCACAGCAGTAGTAAACAAACCCAAACACATACCTTAAGCCTACGTCTGGTCTAACTGCAGTCTTATCAGCGCAACTTTGCAGACATGCATAACACCTCTCTGGTTAACTTCAACTGTAGTGGCTATGGCCAGGTAACATTATGGTGAAACTTCCAACTTGATGCAAACCAAAGTAAAACAAGCACACCATTCTGATTTACTACATAAAAGTTAACCAGCAGCAGTTTTTAACCCTTAAACAGTCACTACTGGAAAATGTTGTGCAAAAAATCAATTAAGGCTACAAGTTGTCTCATTAGTACGCTAACGGCATAATTCCATAGTAAATTTTTATATATCTTAAATACTTTAGATTTTATCAATCTTATCTCTTGGGATACGTTGACCATTTAGAGTATAAAAAGTGTCAAAAGCAGTAAGATTTTATTGTTGTATTAGGAGAACAGAATTGATAGTCTTGTGTTTTTATTGGATTGATTACATCACAAAAACAGTTTTAAAATGGATTTCACAATTTTCCACCCATTTTCCTAGTCTAGTCCTCCCATAAAAGTCACTCACTGCAATATCTTGTTGGGAAAAAATGGGATTAAAATTACATATTGTATATAGTTAACACTGATATCTTTTTTTGAGGTGCTTGTGTGCTTATCTTGATGTTTTAAGCCAAAGTTGGTTTACCACATTAAATATACAGACGTTTTTTCCCCCATCTAACTGGTCAATGTATCCTGTGGGATATGCACATTTTTAAGGTCTATAACTAAATCATTTAATGTGCTTTACCATTTTTATCTTCATACACTATTTTAAGCAATTTTCATCAGCAATATTGTGAGTTAATATATCAGTTTATCATCAAAAAATTATGATTTTCAAGCAGATGCTTACCTCATTGCAAGCATGTGCTTCCCTGCTGACAGCCATCTTGAAATCAAACCAGGCTGACGAAACGATGATTGATGATGTTGACAAAATCATATCACCAAAACACTAGAATCAGACCAGACTTTTGATAAATGATAACTTGATTTGGCAAGAACCTTGTCTAATGCTCCCTGCATGGTATCAAAGTGTTTGTATCCCGCAGGATACATTGACTGTTTAAAGCAGTACAGAACGCAAACGAACATGCGGTAGTAACCAAGTGGTCATAACAATAACAGAGACAAATGAGTTTTACAGATAGTAAGTCCCGTTACCGTGAACAGTTGTACCAAGCATCCAAATTACAAACAAGTATAGTGCATGTATAATGCGTGAGACATAATGTCTTCATAAATCATACATAAGCAAAGGTCATGCTTTTTAAAGGGTGAAATAACACATCCTTCTTCAGCATGTTAGTGATGCGCGGGTCGAGGTTTTTTAACACCCGCACCAACCCGACCCGACGTGACAGTTTACCCGACCCGCCCGCCCCGCTAAAAGTCGCACTGATTTTCAACCCGAGCCCAACCCGACCCGACACAAAAAGAAGGCAAGAGAAAAAGAATACCGTGGGTCTGTGTGACATGACTAGCAATGAAAAAACGATTCCTCTGTCACGCTATGGATTTGAGTGGAGCAAAACATACATTTGGCTTTTGGCTGGAATTATTAATACAAAGTTTAGGCACTGGCTATTACTTGAACCTTACCGTGATTTCTGATCTTTGCAACCAAACGAAATGGCATCAGGCAAAATATTGCAAACAGGCTGTTTTATTGGAACAAAATTAGCATGACAGTGGCGCACTGGCGCTATCGCCTACTCTCCCATACAGTGTTGCGATATCCTGTCTACGAGGAAATTTTATTTTCCTCGTATATTTATTTCAAGATTGTTTTGGGGGGGGGGGGGCTTTTAGGGTATTTTTTAACACAGCTTATAATGTAGGCTTAGGCGTATTTTTTCCCAAACTATGCAAAACAAAATCGTGCCAACAGTGCCAGGGTTTAAGCGATTACAGCGCGCTTCCTGGACACGGCCAGCCGAACTGAAGGTTCGCTTGCTTGTTGCGGTAGATGTTGGGACGCAGAGGACTGCTTTGGCCACCATGGAGTTTTACACGATTATTCTTTGTCTCATGGTATGGTAATTAATGACAGCAACACTAAGTTTATGACCATACATGCTCCAGTAATAAGTTACCTATTCGTTTTGGTGATATGTGTATAGAATGGTGTTATAGAAATGTATATCTAAGAGGTGTCTTTCCTGCCGATGGCAGCACACGCTCTGCTGTTAGAGAACACGTAGCTGATAAACGGAAGCACCTCAACAAGTTGATTTTATTTTTGAATAAGAATCGTGATATGCCTTTCACTGTAAAGTGGCGAAAAAATGTTTTGTCTGTGTGCTGTTTGGCCCCACAGGTCAATAAAATTACTACTACTATATAATATTTCGGTGCTGACTGCAGAATGATTTATAAGATGAGCCATCATTCAACCTTTAGATCCTTAGTCTAACCGTGGAGGATTAAGCCGCGCACCAGTGAGTTCGTGCACATCGAGAGTAGGAAGAGCGAGAGGTACAATTGGCATTCTATCCTGCTTAAGGTAGCGTTACATCAAAAGCATATTATCTAGGCAGTATGTCTAGAGCCCTCAAGTGGCCGATAGCCTATTATACTTTTATTCGCAATTTCGTTTGAATTAGATGTCGCCACTGTTTGGCCCAACCCGCCCGCACCCGCTAAATGCTATTAAGATACTGACCCGCCCCGCCCGACCCGCGGGTCAACCCGCGGGACCCACGGGTTCCGGGCCGACCCGCGCATCACTACAGCATGTGATGCTAGATGTGATATAACTTACGCTGTCACTTAGCTAGTGGCTAATTATGATAAAGGGTGACATTGTCAGCTAAGTGATATTGTCATTGTCACATCTGGCATCACATGTTGAATAAGGATGTCTTATTTCACCCTTTACAAAGCATGACATTCGCTTATGTTTGATTTATGAAGAAATTATGTCTCATTCATGAAGGCATTATGCATGCTTTATAAAGCCTATATGAGCAACACTTCAAATAAAAAAATAAAAATTTGGGGACGAAGAGTCAAGTACAAAAAATCCTGTATCCATTTTTTTTTTTTAAGTGAGTACAATGGAGTTGTATGGTGTATTTATGGCTAGCAGTTTTATTTTCAGTGTACCATAGTCATGATGATCATCAAGCTTGTTTGCCACATTTCTTAGTAAGAGTAACTGTTAGCCCTTCCTAATAATACTGGATGTGGTGGCATTCTGATCAATTTGGCAATCTGTTCTAAAATTTGTACCGCATTCTACAAAATAGAATGCCAAATCTAAAGTTTTTGTTTGTTTAAAATATGAACAGCATGAAGACTTTGGTAAATCGCCTGCTATGTTCGTTGCACCAATTCTGTTCAATCTCAGGTAAAATATTGCTTACTTTTTCCTGACAGTGTCTGCTTCGTTAAAATAAGGTATATTTCAGATATTACTGTGTTAGTGAGTTATACTTGCTCCTTATAGGGCGCAGAAAGAGTTGGCTAGAAGCTTGTGTTGCTAGCTTTCCGCTGCAGGATGAATGTTCTGGCCATAAAATAAGCAGTTACCTTAATGAGTGTGTGTGATGGCTGAGGTGCTTTGAAGAAAAATAGACAAAATTCTCAATTGTATCTTGAAGAAAAGGCATGTGCTTGGTTTGAAGATGTTACTGATGACCATTGATGTCCATCTGCCCTAATATTGATAAACTCATGACAAATTACACTGGAAATTCAATAATTTACATGGAACTTTATGAGTCCAGAGTCAATGTGTTATGATGTGTTTTTTTATGATTTGACATCTGTGAAGCTCAAATCATAAATTATAAAGCCTTGCAAAGAGTAAAGCATAAATAGTCACGTTTGACTTCAGCACAAAGGGGTCAATTTTCAATATCATAAGCCATATGTGTGGGCTGTCAAATTTTAACTGTTTATATAAAGCTTATCTTCAGTGTTTGCTCTAAATCACAGCTGGCACAGACTGGTATTGATTCGATGAGTAGATTACATTACAGACTTTTACCCAACACTCTTATCCAGAGCAACATGCAACATACAGTGACTGAGAACTTTAGTAAATAAAATAGAATAAAAGCATTCAATAAAACACTCCAAGCAGATTGAGTGCTAAAACAAAGCCACAATCAATTAAAACATCATGGCAGCTGGGGAGAGGTACAGCCTGAAGAGGTGAGTCTGCAGACAGTGCTTAAATGTGGTCAGAGACTTGGCTGTACTGAAATCTGAGGGAATATTATTCCACCATGTGGGAGTTAGAACCGATAACGGACTTGATCGGCAGGTGTGGGTACAGGCAGGGGGAGGCGAGGTTCCATAGATGGCAGAGCAGAGAGATCTAGCGGGTCTAATAGAATGACCAATGGATGGTCATGGCCTCAAGGACCATAAATGAGTCTGCTAATCAAATACTGCACAAATCCACGCCCAAACCCAAATCCCATTACCGCTCATATTAGCCACTGAAATTCAAATACTGCGCAAACATGCAGCCCCATTCTATACAAACCACCAACCAGAAAGTAAACAGCAAAACTCACAACTGAACTGACAACAGTGACATGCGGTGTTGGTTGGTTTGGTGAGGCACAAACCACTCCTTTGCTTGATTAGCAATCAGACGATTAACTAGTTTAGTAAGACTATTCGGCAGAATGACGGGCCAGTTTAAGTTTCCGCGGCGTTATTACTCAGTACATCGAACCTGAAATGATCAACAGCAGTTTTGTGCGTACTTGCTTTCAGGAAGCCGAAGCAATGTCATCAAAAAATACTAACACAGTTCGACTTAAGCAGAGTTCAATGCTTAATCAATAGCCTATATATTCTCCTTTAAATACGCGCTTTTACACCCAAACAAATAGCGGGCGTTTATTTTCAGTCTTCTTTCGTAATCCGATTGACAAAATGTTTAAATGATATACAGAATTATCGAGATATACATATATACAGAATTTTTCCTAATTGATTATTCAGATTTCCATCCTTGCAGTCTCGAATGGCAGCGTATATGTGAATGAAGTTATTATTATCTCCTCTATCAGTATCAGGCTTCCATAAGGCTTGGTCTTAATTGTTTTCATTGTCAATCAGGGATAGTACGTGGGAACAGGTTCACAAAATCCTGTGATTAAAGTTTGGGTCACTGCCTCACCTCACCGCACGTCTCTGGCTTCCTGGAAGCAAATACTCGCAAATCTGCAGTTTCCTGAGCATTTCAAGTTCCATGTAGCCTACTGAGTAATAACGCCGCGGAAACTTAAAATGACCCATCATTCTGCCGAATAGTCTTACGAAACTAGTTAATCGTCCGATTGCTAATCAAGCAAAGTGAAGGTTTCTGCCTCACCAAACTAACCTCTGACTGCACGTCACTGACACTGACATATTAATACCATAGTCTGCTCATAAATACCATAAAAGCAAAGTCAATTTTAAATATTGAGCAGTCCCACAAACAAAACTAGAACGGGCACTCGGTAGAGCGCATACCTTCGCCGACGCCACTGAATCCCTTGCCACTGGCATTGGTTTCATGCCGATCGGATAAAAATTGACCGAGATATGGCCGAAAGTCGGTTTTGACCTTTTCGTGGCCTTGACCTTGACCTTTGACCCGATCACTTCCAAAATCTAATTGATTGATCCTCAGGTCATGCCAAATCAACCCACCAAATTTTATGAAATTCCGTTTGGTACTTTTTGAGTTATTCGATACACATACATACACACAGACAGACAGACAGACAGACACACAAACAAATAAATACACGGGGATCAAAACATTACCTTCGTCAGCGAAGTCGCTGGCGAAGGTAATTAAAATAACACATAAACCCCCAGCCCCAATTTCTGAGCTCAGACTCTGTTCACGATTCTGCCCCAGAGAGATGAGGCTGTCTCTTCTCGCTACATGTACAGACAGCACCATCCCTGAAGGCTTACAGGTCCAGGGTCAGATGTGGTGCTAGTTACAGCTTGTGCGAAATATCAATAAAGAGGCCTTCCCACCCCAACCCCCCAGGAGCCCATCACAAATCCAGCTCCACATCATGAACAAGCTTAGGTCAGTGTGATTCAGGTGATTCAGGATTGATCAACCCATTACATTCCGCAGAGTGGAACCATTATTGCCTTTGATTTCACGCCACATATCCTGTACACATCTCCATTTCAGACCTCACACCTGTTACATAATCTTGCATATAGTTGGCTGTATAATAGACAGAGGTATTCCCATAAGCTTAATTGGTTTGGTGCAATAATTATCTGTATAATTTAACATCTGTCTCTAGGCCATAATAGCACTGACAGCCCCCTCAGGGCAGAGTGTCAGTATTAATACTTATAGCATTGCATTGCTGCATACTTGATTCATATGTATGTACAGTATATTTTTATGTATATGTATATTACCAAACTGCTCCATGATCAAAAGGCAAGGTAATTAAGTGCTGAGTCAAAATGTGCTCACTCATGCCAATAAGATTGAAATATACTCAGCAACAAAAGTTTCTGTGACACCAATATTGTTAATTATTTTTCATAACGCAATTATGAAATTGTCATATTGTCATGCTTGTGGATGGCAATAAAAGAGGAGAATTTTTGGAATGTTCACATTGTGCCTGATGAACGACGGAAGCATCACTTATCGAAAACACAGCCATTTCGGATCAGGAACTCTACCCTCTAAATGCCAAGACTGTCTGAAAATGATCGGTGGAGGGCCATTGGGATGATTGAATCCGGAACCTCGCAGAGGGAAGTTGCTCATCGCCTGAATGTCCACCGAAACACCATTTGGAACTTATGGCAGCGTCATCAGCAGACAAGACATGTCAGAGACCGTCCTCGCAGCGGCCGTCCACGAGTAACCACTCCCAGACAGGACAACTGGATTCGAACAACCCATCTCCGAAATCGATTCCAACCTGCAACCATAACTGCAAGAATGATACCTGGTTTGAGGCGACTGTCTGCACAGACAACCCGTCGCCGTCTCCGTCATTTTGGCATTGTCCCACGTCGGCCAGCAAGACGTCCAATACTCACAGTACAACACCGACGACTGCGTCTACAGTGGGCACAACAACATCGACGGTGGATCCAACGTCAGTGGGATCTTGTACTCTTCACTGATGAATCAAGATTCATGCTTAACCGATGTGATGGTCGTTTACGTGTATACCGTCGACGTGGAGAACGTTATGCCAACAACTGTGTTCAGGAATTCGATCGTTTTGGAGGTGGTAGTGTCATGATTTGGGGAGGGATCACGGCTAGAAACAGAACAGATTTGCTTGTTATTGATGGAAATCTGACAGGTCAAAGATATCGCGATGAAGTGCTACGGCCATTGGTGGTACTGTTTTTGATGCAACATGGTCCCGGAATAACGCTGCAACATGATACCGCCAGACCACACGTTGCAAGGATTGTACAGCAGTATCTGATGGAACAACATGTCAATGTCCTGCCATGGCCAGCCAGATCCCCAGACATGTCCCCAATCGAGCATCTTTGGGACGAGATGGATCGACGTTTGCGGCGGTTGGATAACCCGCCAGCTACACTCCAGGAATTGTGACAACGTCTACGTCAGATTTGGAATGACATCCCACAGCAATTTCTGGCACATCTGATTCGGTCCATGCGCCGGAGATGCGTTGCTTGCATCATGGCACGAGGAAGTCACACCCGGTATTGAAGTGTGAAGGTCACAATTGGTTAGACGTCAAACAAGTGCTTCATGACGCATGAAAATGACATTTTTCGTTTTGAGTGACGTTGGCACTGAAAAGTCAGTGTTTCTCCTGTTAAATAAACATATTGATTGCATTGAGATCTTTGCGTGTCATTTATAACATACACATAAATGGTGTCACAGAAACTTTTGTTGCTGAGTATACCATACAGAGTTAGACTTGCGAGGTTCTGGGAAAATTCTGAGGCAATATTGGAAATATTAGATAATTTTTGGAATTTATATAACTAGTTATAAATACTAGCACAATGGAAGCACTTTTTAATCCTGTGTCATTGCAAATACCAGCTAAACATTTTTAGGGAGTAATCAAATGATTTCTGGAAAAGTGAACAAATTTGATGCACAGTTTAATTTTGAGTGAGAATATTTACAACCCTAATTCCAAAGAAGTTAGGATGCTGTGTAAATTTTGAATAAAAACAGAATGATTTGCAAATCTCATAAAACACCATTTTATTCACAATAGAACATAGACAACATATCAGATGTTGAAAGTGTATGGAACGAAATTTGTTCCAACAGAAATTGAATCGAATTTTATCAGGTTTTGAATTGAATTTTGGGTTTGAATTGAATTGAATTGGCTTTGAATCGAATTTTCCACTTTTGAAATTGAATGAACAAGTAATCTGAAACTGAATACAATTATTTGTATTAAATTTAAGAGAAAACTTAAAGCATTTTATTCAGTTCGCACATTCAAATTCAGTTCATAAAATTCAAATTCAGTTCTCTAAATTCAAATTCAAGTTGAGTAACATCACATGAATGCTCGGAATTCAGTACTTTTCGACTCGTCATCGGCAATGTCACTAGTTCGGTCTCTGGCAGCGTCTTTACAGTGAGTGAACAATGTCCGAGTTTTTACTTCAGCATATTCCTTCAGGGTTTTAACCTGCCAGATACCGAATTAGTGACATTGCCGATGACCAGTTTAAAGCCACCGAATTTACATTGCATTTCATGTGTCCATGAATGCTGTATATGATTTGTCGAATATAGCTAGCCAGCTATAAATGAACCTGGAGTGTTTAATATACAACTACAAAACCATGCACACAGTAAACCCGTGTTTGCACCGTATTTCAGCAGAGAGCATAGCCCGTACTCTTAACTGCATATTTTCGTGCATGAGTGAATTTGCATGTGCATGAAGTACCGCTCCAAAATCGATATATTTCTTGGACCAGTTTCAGCTGCAACCTCCTCTGGATAAATAGCAGTTTCTTCTCCTCGCACGTATATCATCATTCAGTGACTCCAGGTATTCTGAACCATTAAGGCATATGAAGTTTAAGTTCAGAACAGCTCTATCTAATTATTTTGATTTTGACTGAATATAACTTTACACTTGAAGCCCATGAGCTTAAACGTGTCGGCTCACCAGCAAGATACATTCACACATACCGACTGGAAGAAAAAGTGACTCAGTCGTAACTAGCGTTAGTATTATTTACTTAGCCGAAGAAACGATAGTAACAAGTGTATGGCACGAACATGGGAATATCCCCCGCAGCCTCAATTTTATGTGCACGCACGGACAGACGGACGGTGCCTAATGCTATATCCCCCGCTTCGCACTAATCGCGCGGCGGGGGATAATTAGCAAGTGAATTTACTGATGATCTTGGGCCAACTCGGAGTTAACTGCTGAAGATTAATTTGATGAGCTAAAACAAATAAACTGATAAAGAGCCGAAGTTTTGGTAAACGTTTTCGTAGTCAGTTAGGTGACTTTAGAATCCATTCTGAGGTGCACTTCCAGGTCACCTTATTCCAAATAAGGCAGTCCACGAGGGATGGAGGCGGGGCTGCAGCTCGCGATGCACGTTCATGTGATGTTACTCAACTTGAATTTGAATTTAGAGATCTGGGTTTGAATTTTATGAACTGAATTTGAATGTGCGAACTGAATGTAATGCTTCGAATCTTATCTTAAATTCAATACAAATAATTGGATTCAGTTTCAGATTACTTATTCAATTTCAAAACCGATAAAATTTAATTCAAAGCCAATTAAATTCAATTCAAACCCAGAATTCAATTCAAAACCTGATGAAATCAAATTCAAAGCAAACTAATTAAATTCAATTCAAAACCAAAATTCAATTCAATTACTGTTGGAACAAATTTCGTTCCATACTAGAGGAGCATTTTTCTACTAATTTGGTTAATTGGCAACAGGTCAGTAACATGACTGGGTATAACAAGAGCATTAGGAGCTGGTACATCTAACGCCGCCGACATTTTTGTATAAATTTGACCTTTGTCCTCGATGTCCTTGACCTTGGAGCGACGGAGCCGACAGTCATTCGGTGTCTAGACCCTGACCCAGGTAATGTTCCTGTGGAGTTTTGTCCCGATCGGCCTGAAGCTTTGCACACAAATTTGCGGACAAGCCAAATGTCAACAGATGAACTGATGGCAGACGGACGGACGTACGGACGAACGGAGCGGATGATGCCAATATATGACCGCCTCTGGCGGCGTTTAAAAAGAGCATTTTAGAGGCAGAGTCTCTGAGAAGTAAAGATGGACAGAGATACACCAATCTTCAAAAAACTGTCTAAAAATCGTGGAACAATTAAAAAAAAAAAAGTTTGTCAATGTAGAATTGTGAAGACTTACAGTACATAAGATGCAGATAATCTGGAGGAATCTCTGTGTGCAAGGGACAAGTTTGAAGGTCAATATTGGATGCTCGTGATCTTTCAGCCCTCAGGCAGCACTGCATTAAAAACAGGCATGATTCTGCCCTGGAATATGCTGCATGGGCACTGGAACGCTATCAGAAATCATTATTTGTGAACACAGTTTGCCGTCCAGTCTACAAATGCCAGCTAAAGCTGTATCGTGCAAAGAAGAAGCCATATGTAAAGACGATCCAGAAATGCCAACATCTTTTCTGGGTCAAAGTTCATTTAGAATATACTGAGGCAGAATGGAAAACTGTTCTGTGGTCAGATGAATAAAAATGTGAAATTCTTTTTGGAGACCACAGACAGTGCCATATAGTCTAAAGAGGAGAGGGATCATCCAGCATCTTATCCGTGCAAAGATCAAAAGCCTACGTCTCTGATGGAATCAGGTTGCATTAGTGCCTATGGCGTGGGGAGCTTATACATCTGGAAAGGAATTATCAATGCTGAAAAGTATATAGAGGTTTTTCAACATTATGTGCTCCCATCCAGAAGATGTCTCTTTCAGGGAAAGCCTTGCATATTTCAGCAGAACAATGCCAATCAACATCCTGCATCCATCACAACAGCATGGCTTTGCAGTAGAAGAGTCTTAGTGCCGAACTGGCCTACTTGCAGTCCAGACTATTCAGTAATGGAAAACATTTGGTATATCATAAAATGAAAAATCCTGCAAAGAAGACTCAGAATTGTTGAGCAGCTAGAATCTTATATCTGACGAGTAGGACAACCTTCTTCTCCCAAAATTCCAGCAATTGGTCTCCTCACTTATCAGACGTTCACAGACTGTTAAAGGGGATACAAAACAATAGTAAACATGGCACTATCCCAACTATTTTGAGATGCATTGCTGCCATATATTTCAAAATGAGCTAATATTTTTTATGAAATGGTGAAATGTCTCACTTTCAAGATCTTATATGTTCTTTATGTTGTATTGTAAACAAAAAAATTTAAATTCAGAGTAACCAAACTGCAATAATTTCATGAAAAATATTTCAACTTGTTCAACTTACTCAGGGTCCTCAATCTTAATCAGAAGGGGCCAGTGTGGGTGCAGCTTTCATTCCCACCAATCAGTTACACATCCTCTTCATCTACTTCTAGAGACCAGGTTTTTGTTAGTCAATAGCGGAATCACTTTTTTGGGTCTCAAGATGGCAATGCGCCTGACCACACCTCATTTTAAGACCAACACACCCATGAGTGCTCAGTTTGGCATAATTACGCTTCCTATTTATGTAAACTGGGTGCTGGATGGAATTATGGCATCTGCCCCCATACATAAACAAGCAAAGGCACTAGCGTCACATTTTGCGCAACTATGCGCCAGGTGTAAGATAGAGTTCATAGTGTACACTGGATGAAAAACAAAGCAAAGCTTTCAAAGCTTTTTTACTGGCCAAATGTCAAAATGCACATTGCGGCATGTAATGAGCTCCACATTTGCAGCAGTGCCTTAAATAGTGCTTTTAGTCTGCTTATTTTCCCAGCTGACAAGAAAGAAATAATGCGCATTCGCCTCATAATCATTTACATTCTGAGTAATTACAGCAGATGATACCACCAACCCCCCCCCCCCCCCCTTTCTTTTCCGAGGGCCACATTAATGACTGTGTGCAACCTAATTACCAGCCCTCTCCCCTCTCCCCAACATTAATGACTGTCCCTTTGCCTCAGCCCCTAATTGGCTCTCAGATCCACATGCCACAGGTAGAGCCTCCACCCATCTGATAGGTCCACTGCAGTAACTTAAAGTGAAGGGTCAGGATATAATGTTTGAGAGTCAGCACTGACAAAGCATAGAAAAGATTAACTTAAAGTACCATTGAACAGGACCTGTTTTTGAGTTAAACATGCAAAATGCAAGGCATCCTTTTAGAAAATCCTTTAGATTTTCTTTCCCTTCACTTAACTCGTACAGCCCTCTGTATCACACCATACCACCGATAAACCATCTCTGAAACCGATAAAACATTTAAGCCCTAATTCCACCTCACTTCCCATGCTAGAATGCCAGTGTTATGTTTGCACTTTACCCGGTTAGGTCTCTAGTAAGAGAGTTGTTGAGGTTTAGCTGCATATTTGAGGAAAAGCTCTAGATAGCAAGGGAATCTCTGTTTTTTCCCTTTCTATGCATCCTCTCGAGCTCACGGCTGTGGAAACAGGGGGAAAATAATTCTAAAGTCGTAAACACCAATTTAAAAATGGAATGAAATTATAACACGCAAAGTAGTTATGCAAATTCAAATCTGCATGGGCCAAAAAAGACAGTGATCAGAGATCATTTCTGTGCCACTCTTAATACTGTAGCTTTCACCTATGGCAGGAATTTATGTAAAAATAAGAAAAGGCATGAATGAATCAAATGAAACACTGGGAATGAAATGGAATATAAACACCTGTATATATTAACTGCAAAGATGGCTGTTGCATCTGAAGTACGTCTGAAATCATGATCCTCATGAGACCCCAAATCCCCCCTCGCATGTCACTCAACAATCAGCTATGATTGAGGCACAAACTTGGATCAAACAAATCAACGTTAAGCCAATTATCAGTCACACACAATTTAGAAAGAGAGGATAAATTCATACCTGGAAAAGATGGAGGCCACGCGGAGCAAGGCCGCACCACGTGACCAGGAGACACACAGATGCCATCCCTCTCAGCCTACCTAGACCCGTTACTTACGCACAGACCCAGGCGAGCGGAGCGAGGCGGCATGTGATTCTCCCTAACTCAACTTTCGCGCGCAAGATCGTGAAAAAGAAGAGAGCCCCTTCCGGTTAGAATCTCTTGC
Source organism: Gymnothorax reevesii (assembly GCA_029721435.1). Taxonomy (NCBI): domain Eukaryota; kingdom Metazoa; phylum Chordata; class Actinopteri; order Anguilliformes; family Muraenidae; genus Gymnothorax; species Gymnothorax reevesii. The sequence goes on along the minus strand of CM056574.1, from coordinate 132,256,569 downwards.
CTTTAAGCACTCAAATCCACGCCTCCGATCAAGGCGGAGGAAGGGAGGGCCGAAACTAAGTTTTACTTCATTGAGGTGATAAAACCATCTAGCATAGAGAGGAGAGCGGAATCTGCCCACTTTCCAGGAGCTTTCCAAAGAGAATGAACCTTCATTTCAAGGGAAATTAAACATGCTCCATTCAACTCCCTGGATTCCCCCAAGAATAACAACACAAAACATGATAGGAATATGTTCTAATATGATGCAGTTGTCATGAAAAAGCCTTATGTTATAATGTTATAAGTATATAAATGATTTCTTCACGGGACATTGAACATAAACATATTATGATTTCCCAAGAGATTTAGATTATTTTAAACAGATCAATGTAACTGGACTTTAACCTCAGAAGGGACAGTGATATAACTTTCAGAGGAGACTTGGGCAGCCGCAGAGCTTTGTGGCTCCGGCCCCCAGCTGAGCAAAGAAAGAGAGGCTAACCCCACCATAAACCACCATAAAAGTTTTACTGCTGGCTCTGGTTTGAGCTAGATCAACCAAATATTCAGATTCTACACTCGTAATGAGCATGTGTTCCAACAATATTATTTTTGACATTTGACATATGTTGTGAGCTTAATCAACCAAATATTCAGATTCTACATCTGATTTAAGTGTTTGTCTACCTGGCAAAATAAATTGTTAATTGCATTCTGTGTGTTTCAGACTTATAATCTTACCTGCTCGGAGTTCCTGCCACCCAAGGGGTATAATGTTGGGCTATGAGACCTGCCTGATCACCACGCCTCCCTTGTAGGTACACGGTGGTTTTCCATGCTGAGACTTGTGTTACTTTGATTGATTTTGGGAATATGTCGTAAAACTCAAGTTACTGAACGCCCCCCCTTTTTTTTGTGCCTTATCCTGAAAACAGTCTATGAACGCCTTTAATTGCATCATACTCAGAAGTCCCTGAACGTACATGTTCACGTCTACGGTGGTCCCTTTTCATACTTATATGTCAAACCACCAAGCTTAATAGGACCGCCAGCCTCTCAGTTCTCTACCGAATTGGCCCATACATATTTTTGGTCCAGCGGACTTAGGGTATAGACAAGTTACGAGTCCGATGCACAACAGAGTTCTAAATTCATAAATTGAAGTCAGATCACATTCATGCAAATGCATGGTTTAATGGTAAACACCACTGATTAAAACTAAATTTTATGATCTGAGTTTCATTTGGAGTCAGAGAAACTGTAACCGCTATGCTATGTGCCCTGTTCCTACAAAGAGAGAAAGTTGATATATTAACCTCAGGTTTATCCCGATTCGCACCAACTGAGGAAGAATACGTTGTGCCTTCCTCTTCAACTATTTCCATCTTTGGTATAGCTGTAAGGTGTTTACACAATCAAACAAAACTTTATAAAGTTTCAGAAGTTCCTGGTTAAAAAACTATAAGTCTTGCCTTGTTCCATTATGTTCCGGTCACCAAGCGTTTGCAAATTAGCAAAATTCCTCAGTCATGAGGCAGGATTATCAAAATCAGCCTGCTGATGCATTAGGCAGAAGAATACATTCTAACTGCTGTAAATTTTACTTTTTAATTGAGACAAATGTCCCAGTAGTGGGGTGAATTGAAACGCTGGACTTTTAAGCAGTCACTCAACTCATTTCAGGCAAATTGTTACGCTATCATGATGAACTTCAGTGTCAATTAACAAACTCATGCTTTTTACCAAGGGAGAAACTGCTGTTCATCAACTGGACAATCACAGTCACTGGGCCTCACAGCTGGACGACCAGGTGAAGATTTTAGCTCTGCATGCAGGAGAGAGAGAGAGAGAGAAAGAGAGAGAGATGGGTCAGGGCTCTGGTCAGAGCTACTGTTTATCCCTCAGTGACAGAGAAACACATTGGGGCCTATTCTCCCATGCGCATAAGTTGAAAAAAGCGCATAGCTACGCGCTTTTCAGCCTACGCGTATTCTCCCCTCGACTTAAGTCTGTGCATTATGCGCCCTGAAGGCAATTACGCACTTGGGGCGGAGCAAGGCCAAAATCGGGGCGTTTCCGGGCGTTTCTCATGCAAATAACACTTACGCGTATTCTCCCCCTGGCTTATGCGCTTCTTCTGTTAAGCGCTTTTGAGGGCTGTATTAAGGTCAAGCGCCCACATAAGGCGAAATGGAATATTGCATTTGATGTCGGTTCTCGGCCGAATTTTAACATTAATTTTATTTTATTTGACATGATAAAGGTTGAGACATTCAATATTTGATTGTTCATCCTTATTTCTAAACCACATTTCTAATAACCATCATAAATTATCAAACAAAATCATCATATGATATTACGCAACGGCCTGTTCTCCGATTAGTTCAATTACAAACGCATTACAAACCATTACAAACATACCAGTGGTCATCAAGGTCACAACTGCGCTGTCGGTCCTGGCATCTGACTCGTTCCAGAGAGTGGTTGGTGATGTCATGCACATATCACAGGCGTCTGTGTCAAGGTGTATGACATAGTTGGTTGACGCGATGCTGCACCATGTCAGCCACTTTAAAATTCCCCGAAACACCAGCTGAAAGACGGACAGTTAAGGGGGGGTTCTACCGGTTCGCCAGGTTCCCCAGTTTTGTGGGAGCCATTGATTGTGCTCACGTTGCAATCAGAACCCCTTCCATTAATAAGAATATGTACAGAGACCGAAGACGTCTGCACAGCATTAATGTTCAGGTTGTGTGCGATCATCAGGCCTGTTTGACCTGAAAATTCTGGGGCTAATATCCCTCCCTTTATTGAAAATAATTAGTCCTGGCTGATTCTAGACGGTTATCCTTTATTAACACGTTTTCCAATTCAAGAGTAATCAAGTGGCAATTGAAGACACGGCTTCTCTCCCCCATGCGATCTAAAAGCGACAAAATAATGGGCTACATTCAGTACCGAAAAATAATTTGATTATAATTAAGTATATGCACCGTCACTCGGCGACAGCATTTCATAGCTCTTCATTGAAGGAAGGTAATTTCGGTGGCAAGGTTGTACACCTATTTTTGCAGCTGGTCACTCAGCTCGCTGTAAAAAATAGACAGCTGTCCGATTGGAAAATGTAAACGGGTGAAACCACGTACTAGTCATCTAAATTAATTTCAATCGCTGAAGAGTTCTGAAATGCCGTCGCTGAGTAACGGTGCATAAATCTAATTATAATCTAATTATTTTTCTGTACTGAATGTAGCCCATTATTTTGTCGCTTTTAGATCGCATGGGGTAGAGAAGCCGTGTCTTCAATTGCCACTTGATTATTCTTGAACTGGAAAATGCGTTAATAAAGGAAACCCATCAAGAATTATCCAGCACCAATTATTTTCAATAAAGGGAGGGATATTAGACCCGGAATTTTCAGGCCAATCGACGCGCCTGGCGATCATGATACGCGCAAATTAAGCATCTGCGCCAAATTCCCTGGCTCTGCCCAAGACGCCTATGTACTGTGCAACCTGGAGTATAGGCAAATGAATATGACAATTTTATGTAACCCTCCTTCATCCGTATGCTCTCCAAGTTCTTCTCCTTGCACTTCCACTGCAGAAAGAGTGGATGCCTCAGTGCAGTGAAATGCACCGGGGATGATGGTTGCTCACCAACAGTTGAGTGCACACTTCTCTGGTGTGTAGAGACCCTGGCTTTTACAGTGCCCCGCAGATTTTCTGCGTGTGGGGTAAGAATCCTTTGTTTGTTAAAATGTTGCCATGTCCTTTAGTTGCAAACCAGACATCGGAGTAGTTTGATATTTCAAGCACGTAATTTCTAAATGACATCATATAAACTGTCATTAATTGTCATTTTTGTGTGACTAGCATGTTCTCTTTGTCTTCTTCCCTGTCTTCCACGGAACAAACAGGCTAGTGTAGGAGGGGCACATTTTCAATGCTCTGATTACGCTGGTGGAGAAGCGCTAAATTCTTTATTATTTAATTATCGCGGCAATTAGTTTGTTTGCATAGCTTTAAGGCCATGGTGGCTAGAGTAAGAAATAAAGAGATGTCTGCATTACCTCTTGTAATTGGCACAGACATACATAGGCCTACTATTTCAGCCGCATAACGTGGGCCCGCTGATAAAACCTCGTATCTGCAAAATGATGAACTTCGAAGGAAAAAAAAATAAATATAAAATAAAGAATATGTATAAATTGATAAATATAATTTAAAATATAAATAAAATATAATATGTTTAATGCTGCATGTAAGAAAAATGGACATACAAGTTTTTGTTTCTTATCAGTTTGGAGATACGAGGTTTCATCAGCAGGCCCACGATATTCAAATTTAAAATGCATCCATCATTTGCGTTTTCCATGGACCACCGCTGCATTTTCATGGTTAATCAGAAAATCCTTGTTCCATGTTTTCCTGATAGCCATAATCAATGAGCTTTGTACAGAGTCTGCCTCTCTTTTGGATTAGTCACACCTCTTTCATAAGGCCGCCTACATTCTGAAGTTAAGCGCTGTGAACTTCACAGAAAAATAAAAAATAAATATAATATTAAATTTAAAAAAAATATTAATTGAGAAATATAATTTAAAATATAAATAAAATAAAACATGTTAATTTTGCATGTAAGAATATCAATCTGGAGATATGTGGTTTTAACAGCAGGCCCACGATATTCAAATTTAAAGTCTGGTTTGTGTTTTCCATGGACTACAAGTGCATTTTTATGGTTAATCACAAAATCCTTGTTCCATGTTTTCCTGATAGCCAGCCATAATCAATATGCTTGGGACAGAGTCCGCCTCCCTTTTGCATTAGTCACACCTCTTTTATAAGGACGCCTACATTCTGAAGTTAAGCGCTGTGGGCGTGATCGAAGCGCGCAGGGGAGAATACACGTAACTCAAAAGCACTTAACTTGAATCGCGTAATGGGAGAATAGACCCCACTCAGAACAAAGACTCACAAAACATTACACCCACCAGATTAATTCATGCAGTAATAGATTTATCATGCCTGCCTAAATAGCATGCAGTCCAAATTACCTCTCCGCCACACTTGACTGAAATCTCAATTGGACATGATAATTGAATCACACCTTGTTCTTTCTGGGGTTAGCGTTTGTTTTACGGTGAAACACTGTGATCTCCAGCACAACATAGCTCCAGCAATGATTCTTGTTACTTCTTTGATATGGGCTGCAATGACACTTACATACACAGACCAGCTAAAACTGCACCCAGGCCATTGCTGACAGCAAAAGGAGTGAGACTCACAGCCCACAGTTATTATCGGCTTCTGGTTCTCAGCTTGCACACTGAGCTCACACACAAATTCATAATACCTTCACAACCACTGATTTTACGATGCATTTGTTTTGCATCAGTGTTGGTAATTTGGAATAAACCAGCTCATGAGCAAGTACTGAAACCGCAGTCTCATCATGCCTCACTGTGTGTGGCTGGACCCTTCTTTCATTGCACTGTTACTGCCGTCTTTCTCCCAATCACAGCTGAGGCAGAGAAATGCACATAAAAGGGCTCCTTTTTAAAACTCATATGCAAGCAATAAATGAATAATGCAAAAGAAGGACCCATCAATATTCCTGAGTTATTTCCTTGAGTCAGTTCTTGATGTTCTTGGCAATTTAAACAAACATTGAAAGTGGTGAAAGCCCACACATTTAGAACTAAATTGCAAATAAAGTTCTGCACTAGACAGAGAGATTACTTAGCATAATCTGTCAACATGGTCAGAGTATATTTGGAATACTGTACATCAGCATTCATGTATTCATACACTGTAGTTTTGTCATGGCTTGTTTCTTGGGTTGATTCATACAAATCCTGCCATGGTTACAACAGCCGACAGAGCAACAAGCGCACTGCAGCTCTTTTGAAGGAGAAGAGACCATCACCCTGAAACACAGGCTGGCAGTGGTAGAAAAACTCAGCTGTGAAAGAGAGCTGAATATAATGCTGTTCAGTTTGTGCAGAACTGCTGAGGAGCAGAGTGCCATTCAGGGCTAGGGGTGTCCCTGTGCCTGTGAACTGAAATTTCACTCATTTTGCTTTGAGTCTCTCCAATACTGAATAACACTAGTGAGCAGTATAACATCAGCATCCCCATATGAAAAAGATTTATATAAAACTTGTAATGTTTAATGTATTTTATGAAAAACATATATGCATCTTATAGGAGATACAATATTCATATAAAACGCCTACTAAATCAAACTTACACAATTTTACACCATAGAAGAATCATAGATGGTACTAAACCCTCATGTAATATCATTATAAGACTTTTGTACTACATGACATATAACGCCAAACCTTGTATGAAAGATATAGGCAGACAAAGAATACATATAAAATCCTTAGCAAAGACACGATGAAAGTTCGAAAGTTTTCTGTGGAAAAAGAATTTTATATATATATGTATATATATATATATATATATATATATATAAAATTTTTATTTATTTAACCTTCATTTTACCAGAAAAGTTCCATAATTTCTATCCACTAAAATGGCATGCGAAAATTGGACTGTGACACCTTTGATTATTATGCATGTATGAACTGTATTATCACCACCTGGCCTATGACAGTTTTTGTTTTTTTTTCACTCACACAGAGTGCTTTTAAAACCCCTGAGCAAAGTAATTTTGCTTCCTAGATAAAATATTCATGACCAGAATTTGTAGGTTTCTATATTTCAGGAGTAAACACTGATTGTGAGAATTATACATGTTTGCATAATTTATGCTTTACACTTTAAAGGAACACGCCACCGTTTTTCAGTACTGATATATGTTCGTCCCTGCTTTTAGACAAGTTAATGCCAACCTGTCTTGTCTTCCTTCATCTAATCTATCTCGCTAATGAAGGGTGCAAGCATGTTAGCATGTAGCTTAACACAATGCTTTCATTAGGATCCAAGCATGTCTGAAGTTGGAGGCAACCAAGCTCTTCCAACACTATTTAAATGTGGTTACCTGAGTTGTTACAAGACGCAGGAACTCTACTTGTGAGTACTTTGATATTAGAGCAGTGGGGAGACATTAAGAGAGAGGGAGACCAATCACTGAGGAAATCCTCCCATAGAAACACATTGCGGCCATTCTGAACGCAAGTTCTGACTTGTTTTGAAAGTAATCAATCGCATTGTTGGACGTGGAATTTATTACTGGCGGTTAGCCTTTTGTTTACTATCTCTATCACCAGTGGTAGCCATGCCACGAATGTCCAATGAGCTCATTCACATTTGAATTAAGTATGTACAACCCAGCAGTCTGGACTTTTGGATATCTCCCCGTTCCTTTTGATAGGGCCTGGACTTGTAGCTGCCTGCAGGCGTCACCAATATGGCGGCTGAGTGGAGGAACTTGCCCAAAAGGACTTTGGTAATATCACCAAAGGGTTGTTTGGGAGTTATGGTATCAATGCTGTTGAAGTACTCCCAAGCAGCCTATAGTTCCGCCATACATTATAGTTGTCCTTTGTATCTGCTTCATCAAATACCCACGGATGCTCACATAACTGTATTTAAATTGGGGAAACATGGAAGTTGTTGGTTGCCTCTCACTTCACCAATGTTTGGATCCTAATTAAATGCTAACACGTCTATGTCAGTGTGACAGAGCACGCATGAAGGCAAGACATACGCCTCAACTTGTCTAATATCAAGGAAGAACATTTCAATATTGAAAAACTGTGGCGTATTCCTTTAAAGTGGTGTCAGTCAAGAAATGAATTGAAATCAGGCATTTCTTAGGGATTTAATTTTCATAAATGACCAGTAGCACATACAAAATTTAGGTTGCAACATCATGAGCAGACAAAAAAACATTCAATTCAATGCATGCATGCAAAAAACATGTATGGACTTTGACATATTCATATAAGAATAGACATTGAAATATGTATGAAATCTATAAATGTTTGTACACATAACATACAGAAAACATGTATGGGCTACCACATATGAATATTAATAGAAATACTGCATGTAAGTAATCTATAAATGTTTTACGTGTCATACAAAAAGCATGTATGGGCTTTGACATATTCATATATGAAAATTTATGTAAAGATAAAAAAAAAACGACATCGTTGTCCATACCTCATATAAAACATTACACTTAACATTACATGTTTCATAAGCTGACCATATATGTTGGCTTATATGTAATTTATACAAATCCTTTATGATCTGTATTCCATTCATATATATGAAGTGGGCCACTTTTGTAGAATGCGCCATATATGCCATTTCATTACAGTTTTATACTTATCTTTGCAAGTTTTTTATGAATCTTTTTCATATGGGTCTGAACACAAAACTAACCCCATCCGGCGAGCCTATAGTTGAGTTAAATATAACAGTATGTTTGTTTTCTTTACAAGCACCTCCAGTTCCATCGACTCTAATTGCATTTTGCGTTTTGTGATGGACGCAGTTGCGTCCTCACACTAACATCTGTGCCTGTCGGTAACCCCTCCCCTTTGCACTCATTCACGTTTCTTTTGTTTAAACACAAGTTTAAGTATTTGTTAATATTCATATGATTAAGCACATAGGCATACAATATTCTAATATCTACAGGTTAAACAATAAACAAACATTTCTACGCGGTAATAGTAAAAACCACACAGTCTTCATTTTATGTACAAACTTTATTCAACTCTTGGTGTAACAGTCATAGAAAATGAGTGCACACATTTTTGTTGATTGTGTTCCGTTAAGAGTTACTTTCGTTATCATTATCGTTAAGTAGAAGTTTATTCATTTATGTTTGTTTGCTTTACCCTGATCACGCCATTCCTGGTCCGAGTCTGGCCAACCTGCCGGGAGCTGTGCGTTGCGGTTTTGCGTCCGGGTGGAATCTTCGGCTGTCAAGACGTGGCGAATTGTTCCGCTGTCTTAAGAGCGCTCCAGCCAAGTCCATCTTCCATTCTGATCAGGGGGGTGTTTAGTCTAGATGGAAGATTTTCTGTTTCTTTATTTGTGTTGCATAATTTTCTTTCTTTATTGATTTCTGTTTTGATATTTTATTTTTCATGTAGAAATATTTGGGTTCTTTGAAATGGTTTATTTCTTTACAGCCTTAATTGATTTTGTTTATTTCCCTGTGTGTTAAGTATGGTTTTGGTCTCATAGTGTTTAAGTTGTCCTTTGTCCATAGTTTGGTAGATAGTGGTTAGGGTTCCTTCTGTCTGGTTGGTCTTCAAGTTTCCTTATTTTGGGCCCAGAATTTTTATGTCATTTTGTAAGATTATTTTGAGAAATAAATTCTCTATTTTTGTTTTTTCCTCTGTGTCCCCTGCCTACTGCTTGGCCCTTCACACGTTTGCATTCGTACTTTTCCTCGAAACTGTCCATGGTGGAAATGGCATTTAAATAATGCTGTTTGCACCAGCAGTCATTTAGGCAATTACTCACAGTAGATCACCTGCCAAATGTAAGCAAACCAAATGCGCAAATTGTTACCACGAGCACGCAATTTAGCACTCTTTTTCTGGGATCTTAGTTGATCAGGCCCTAAGTGGTTATAATCCATTATAGTTTACAAGAAGCAGAACCCAGTCTTTATGTAGGGTGTGAAATCTGAAGGCCTGACAGTCAGATATGCTTTACTCCGCTGTATAAATGAATGAAATAATGAATAAAGAAAATCATTAAAAACAGTTTGTTTGTTTTTTTTAACTGTTAAAATCACTTAAATGATTATTCTGGATTGCATTTTTTGTGAGGTTTTACGAAATGAGCCAAGAGCGAGAACCAGATAGATGCAAAATGGAGGCTTTATTTCTGAAGGGGGAATCCCCCCAACAGAGCTGGCAACAGTACAATGTCCACAATCCACAAGCAGAATCCAAAGGGCAAAATCCAAAACTGTAACCAGGGCACCAATAACAAAACTCAAGGTCAGGCAAAAATGGTTAGGTACACAGGCGTGGGTTTGGTGGAGAGGCAAACTCATTAGCCGTAAACAGTCCGAATCCAAATACCAGGGCAGCAAAAGACAATAGACGTGGTCGGGCAAAAATAGGTCAAAACTCACAAAGGCAATCAGATCCAAAAGGGCAAACCAAAAACAAGTGTCGGGCAATCCAGTCAGAAAGAAAATATCACAATGAACAAGGCGAGGAACGTAGCGCAAGACAAAGGAGTAAAGACGATCTGACAAGGAACTAAAAGTGCAGACACCTTATATACACATCCGGGGTGAACACATGACAAGGGAGCACAGGTGCGATCTATGAAACAATAATCAGGATTGACACGAGGGTTTATCTAATTACATGAATCTGGCGAATGCCGAAACGCAAACAGGGATAACGAGACATTCCTATGAACGAATAAACGGCTCCGGTTAAGGAGTACTAAAGTGTACAGTCTAAAGAAAAGGGAAAGCCTGAGATATAAGTGGAAACTGCAGTAGAAATAATTAGTGATAGGCAAGGAGAGCGGAGATACAGATTGGGCGAATGCTGAGAGATCGTTAGTCTATTAGTATGTGCAGCTATACAATCCCGAGTGCAAGTTAGTCCGTTAGTAAAAATATAATGTTAATCTTGGTTAGTAATTAATCGAAAACAAACTGTTAGTTTGGTTAGTGGATAGTAACAGAGAAAGGAAGGAAGAAAAACGAGATATGAAGAAAGATTGAAATCCCAGAAACCAGGAAATCACCCGAATGAGTGGCACGTCAGACAAGGGACCGTGGGCAAAGACCTACACAAGACAAGACAGGGTAAACGAAGTGCAGGACTAGAACTAAAAACAAGACTATGAAAGCGTGGCAAGGCTGTAAAACATGGCAAAGACATAAATAACAAAACATGAAAAATAATAAAACATGAAATCAAACAAAACATAATCATGGGGATGGTCAGAGGCAGGCAGTGGTCACTTAAACACAAACAGCATACGTGGCATGGCCAGGCACAAAACTTAAACATGGAACTAGGGAAAGGCATGACCGAAATGCAGATTCACAACATTTTTAGTTGAAATGTCCAGTGTAAGCAATCAGAATTGGAGGTGTTTGACTGACTTGCCACATCCTTTTATTTACCCTATTGCTGTCTCTAATCTAGCCTGATGTCAGTTTTGATGGGACAACTGATTACATTGTAGTGTTGAAACTGTTACACTTCATCTCTATCACAGTTCCTGCACTATCTGGTGCCGGATTCATAATTATTTTTCCTTAGAACTATAACTGTGGCAATGTACAGGTCCTTCACTGGTCATCTTGATGGTTCACCCTTCATAAAATAAAGTTTTAAATGTCTTCAACCCTGGTCAAAACTCTGCCCTGAAAAATACCCTTGGAGTTAAAGGTCTACTGGAAGCCCTGTGATAGGAAAAACTCAAGCTTCATTATTGGTCTCCAGGTCTGAGATTGCATTCCTGTTGGCCTGCCCTTGCTGTGTGGTCTTATGACCAGGTTATTAGGAATACCTCCCAAACCTCAATGGATCTTCAGGATTTGGATTGAATGACAGTCCTGCCTCGACATGGGTGGATTCAAACAGGCTTCTGCCCCGGGACGCCACTGGCCAGGCGCGGACACACCCATTTCCTTCACCAGTCTATGCCACCTGGGCTGGACTGCCTCTTTTTTGTTCCGAGCTTTCACCCTTCTCCACGTATTACCTTATTCCTATCAATGAATACCCTCATTAAATTGTACCCTGAATCTGTGTTTGGTAACTTGTCTGGAAATAAACAGTTTTAATTGTGTTTAAATAAACTTAAACAGCACAATATAAGCCATGAATAGTGAAGGGGAAAGGATCTTAAACCTCTTGCCTGGATACTGGACTCAAAATATTCATCAATTTACCTGTAAACTAATTATCTCCAGTCGGCAAATCCAATGTGGGAGACAGTTGGCCAGGTTTTTGATCTATGACTGAATGCAGGAGACTTGAGCAGGTGAAACTAGAGGGGGAGAGACTGGCAGGTAGGCAGCTCTGTAGGTATATTAGACCCTCTTCACCTCAGTTCCAAACCCCTGTTACTGCAGAGACCATCTTTTAATTATATTCTAGACCACACTGCCACTGATTTGTCCTGCCAATTACATACCACTTCAACACATGACTTTGCAGCCACAGCATACAGTCCATAGCATAAGCATAATCAAAGTGTATACAGTTGAGGGCAAGAACTAAATTAACTACATGCATCAAAATTATTCACACATCCAACTGGAGGCTGTATAACAAGCATTCTATCTACTTGATGTCCTTTGATTTTTCAATGTTACCATGCAAGCAATAAAAAAAGCAAGGTTGTTAAGGTATTTTAAGTCCTTGCTTCCATTTGAAAAATTCAAATTTCAAAACTTACAAATGAGGCTACAAATGGTGCTCTGAATAAATTAAACCTCAGGCTTCAGAGAAATGAAGCCACAGTTTACTATAACCGTTTACTATATTAAAAAGAAGATTCTCAGTCATAAAAATAACATGGTCTCGCCGGTGCACACGCGCACACACACTCAGTCAGACTACCATATCATACTGCCCAACTACCACACGTCTAGCTAGTTGCCAAAAGTAAAAAGAGAACCAATAATAAAGGCAATACAGGTCTGACAATATCAGAGTATACTAATTTATAGTCTAATGTCATAGAAGATAAATGAGCTTTATGAGGCCACATTTACAATGCCCTTCAGATGAATGTGAATTTTCATACCCAGGAGCCTCATGTGAAATGCAATACCTGAACCAAATGCAATTATAGTTTTCACATGTCTTCAAGTGACCTCTAATCATACTGTTGTGAATTACGAAATGAGCCAATAGCGACAACCAGATAAATGCAAAAAGAAGGCTTTATTTCTGAAGGGGGAAACCCCCCCAACAGAGCTAGCAAGGGTACAAAGTCCACAATCCAAAAACAGTATCCAATGGGCATAATCCAGAATCGTAACCAGGGCACCAATAACAAAGTTCGTGGTCAGACAAAGGGTTTGGTACACAGGCGTAGGTTTGGAGGAGAAACAAACTCATAAGCCAAAGACAGTCCGAATCCAAAACCAGGGCAGTAATCACAAAATCAAGGTCGGGCAGAAAAAGGTCAAAACTCACAGATGCAACAATATCCAAAAAGGGCAAACCAAAATCAATAGTCGGGCAATCCAGTCAGAAAGATAAACACTGAGCAATCAAGGCGAGAAACGTGGCACGAGAAAACTAGGGAGAACGATCTGACAAGAGTGTGAAGCAAACAGACATCTTATATACACATCCAGGGTAAACACATGACCAGGGAGAACAGGTGCAATCAATGGTAACAATGATCAGGGAGAGACACATGAGGAATAAACTAATCACATGAATTTGGCAAATGCCAAAACGCAGACAGGGATCACAAGACAATCCTATGAACAAACAGCTCCGGTTAAGGAGTACTAAAAGTGCATAGTCTAAAGAAAAGGAAAGCATGAGATATAAGTGGAAAACTGCAGCAGAGATAATTAGGGATAGGCAAGGAGGCGGAGACTAGAATTGGGCCACAGCTGAGAGATCATTAGTCAATTAGTAAGTGCAGCTATACAATCCCAAGTGCTTGTTAGTAAGTTAGTCCAAATATACAAGGTTAGTGTGGATTAGTATTTAGCAAAAACAATAAACTGTTAGTATGTGTTAGTAAGACAGTAAAAGAGAGAGGAAGGAAGAACACGAGATAATGAAAGAAGATTGAAACCCAGAAACCAATAAATCACCCGAATGAGTGGCACACAAGACAAGGGACCGTGAGCAAAGATACACACATGACAAGACAGGGGAGACAAAGTGTAAAGCATGGAAATGAAAACATGGCATGGAATCTGAAGCATGAAAAAATAATAAAACGTGAAATCTAAATTACCAAAAACACAATACATGATCCTAAGAATGGTCAGACAGAGCAGTGGTCACTAAACACAAAAATCATAAAGCATGGCAAAGCCAGGTACAGAACTTAAACATGAGATGCAGAATCAGAATCCCAACACATACAACTTATACTGTGCTGCAATATCATACTATAATTTGAGGAACGTTTGTCTGTCTGTCTGTTTGTTCCCCTACTCCTCCGAGGTCCTCCGACGGATCTTCACCAAACTTGGTGGGTCTATGTAGGTTGTCCCTGGAATTGTCCTTGAGGGGTTAGTTTTTTGAAAGGTCAAGGTCACTGGGGTCAAAGGTCAATTTTTCGCATCTCCCAACTCCCTGGACAGATTTTCATGAAAGTTGGTACGTGGACGTAGGTCGTCACAACAAATTATTCTTGCCACGGGTAATTTACTAGTATTACAAATATATTAAACATTATATTTTTAAATTTCAAAAATATAATGTTTAATATTTCACAAAAGTGCAAAGCCATTTTTACAACTTAGGGCTGAGTAGGGGAGACACACAGCACAGAGGGCCAAGGGGTACAGTGCATCAGTAGTTAATTATAAAAATCCTCCAGGGGATTTCCCCAGATGCTGTCATCACTATTTGTGTAAATGCAGCCTCTATCTGAATTCCTGCAATGATTTGAAGAAGATGCCACTAGAGCTTTTCTGAGAGGTAAAGTGAGATTTATAATGTCATAAGTAAAATGTACGAATTGGACATGTTCTCTGTCGTCTGCTCATGGCCATGTGCAAAGAATTTAAAAAAAAATGTAATAAGGCATAACCGGGGCACAGCGGCTCAATTGTGCAACTGTTCCACTGTTGCCCCCGACGATGATTGTACAAAAAAATGTATCCCTAAATTCAGTAATGTGTTTTTATTTTATTATTCAGTGTGAATTTGGCAAGGTGCGTAACAGAAAGCAAGACCACAGGAAAGTGGAAGATTCTGATGGAAAGAAAATGAGGCAAGCAGTTTATAAGGTGTTAGATAATGGACAGAGCTTAAGACATGTCTCTAGGATTTATGACGTAAAGTTTTCAACTCTGAGGCGTTACGAAAAGACAGCCGGACCTGCTAAGGAGAGGGAAAGTGTGGGTTATGTCCCAAATTACAAATGTCGACAAGTGTTCACAGAATCTGAAGAGAAACTTTTGGAGGAGTACATTATAAAATGTGCCAAGATACATTTTGGCCTTACCAGAAAACAAGTCAGAGCTTTGGCATATCAGTTTGCCGTGAAATCATGAATCATGGTCAGCAAATGGAATGGCTGGGGAAGACTGGTTCTCTGGCTCCATGAGGAGGTTCCCAAATCTGCCTTTAAGGCCACCAGAGGCAGCAAGCCTTTCTAAAGCCACAAGCATCATTAAAACTAACATAACACAGTCATTCAACAATTTGCAGAGTGTATTGATAGAGCCTTATTCTCTTTTTGTTATGATTCTTTATCTGTCTGTTTTTGTATTTATTATTTTTCATGTTTATTTATTCCATTCCATTATTGCATTGCACATTGTCTCCCCTGTAATATCTGATGTGATTTGTGTTATCTTGCCAGTGCACTCCCCTGTCTGCGTGCAGACACGCTTCGGGTGATTTCAGAAGTTTTCCGGTATTTCACAAACTTCCCTCAAGTCTCGTTTTACCTTCCTTCCTGCTTTTCTGAAATTACGATATTAATTAACTGCTAGGCTGTTTAGTTAGTATTGGTAATTTTACTATAGACTAATCCCTTTATCTGTACATAAACTAAGCAACCAATATTCACATATTTTGATTGGGTGTGTAGATATCACTGTTTACTAATATAACTCTGCTTTCCCTGTGCTCCGCTTTGATTACAGCTCACGCACCTCAGGTTCGCTTCTCTCTCTGTCCTGGAATCTTATCTGTGCACTTAGAACACCCTGACCGGAGCTGTTTAACTGTCATAGGCTGTCTGCATGGATCCTGTCCGCGTTTTGGTTTTTGCTCATTGTTTGTGGTTTAGGATTTCCCCATGTGTGCTTACCTCCGTAATTAGTCTTATCCAATTCACCTGTTCCCTGCATAGCATGCGACTTCCCTCTTGTCTTTTTAAAGTCTCCACTGCAGTTCATTCCTTGTCAGAACATTGATCAATTCCCATCTGTGCAGAGCTCCTCATATTCCTTTTTATTATTGCTTCTTCGCGACTGTTTTTAACCAACCTCGAGTTTGCCATTGCCCTTCTGTTCTTGTTTTCTTTTTTTGGATTTTGACCCATTTTCTGTCTGACCACGTTTACTGTTTTTGGATGCCCTGTGTGCAGTTCTGCTCTGGATTACGACTACGATTTTGGCCTGCTGTCTATGTACTGTTGCATTTTTGATTTCCTGGTTTTGACCCCGGCCTGTCTGGTCAACTTTGCTTTTTGGATTTTGTTTTTGGCTTGGAAATCTTTGTGTCTTCTGGTCCTGACCCATTTTGTAATAAAAGCTTATGATTTTTGGATTATGCCAGAGTTGCGACTGGTTCCTCTGAGCGTATCATCACTTTTTTGTTACATTCAGAGTTTGATTCAGAGTGCCCCAGGTGGTGATTCATTCAGTGCCGGGGGACACTGAATCAGTTAACCACTAGTTTTTAATCAGCCAGGTAAAATCTTGTCACCGTTTAATAAATGAGTATGATGCCCCAGTGATGCTCTGAGTGCAAAATTTTATTTGGCATTTTATTTGACTTTGAGGTGGAACTTTATTTCTTTTGTCGGCTTTAAAAGAACATTTTTGATCCACTGTGTCCCGGTCTCCCCTATATATAAATTTCACCCAGTATGGGATGGCTAATCATCTCTAACCCTGGCCGTTAAACTAGTCAGTGCTAATTGGTGACAGGGTAGACATTTTGGCTTCTTAAATGAAGGAAGTGGATTTTTTTGTATTTAGAGAAGACCTATCAAGAGGATGACTCCATTTTCTTGTTAACAACAACAGATTTCCTAGCAGTACAAGGGTTACATTGGAAATCCAAAACATTGCTGTTATACCAGCAGACAATGGCTATCACAGGACTGCTGCAGCCGTTTCACTACCATCACAAAGATACAGTATAACGAGCCCACAAAAGAAGAGCAAAGGCAGTTTTATTAAACACTCAAGTTCAATGATAATGCAATGGTGGAGGCAACTTGTCGGCTTCAGGCTATGTGAATGGCAGTAGACATAAGCATTTAATGATACTGTCACACCTCGACGATTTAGCCAGTGTGTGCCGATGTATCAAAATTTCTCTAAAACGCTGGCATATGCTGAACTAACTAATGTTTTATTTTTCCAATTCTGGGCGTATACATGGCATATTCATAATGAGTTGGACTTTTACATAACGTATTAATAACTTACATAAAATGTTTGGACACTTTATAGATAACTAATACCAACGAATGCTTACGTGTTGCCAGCGTTCACAACTTATGCCCAACGATAGTCTAACTTACGCATAGCGCATGGCAGCATACTGCCGACGATCACGTGTCATAGCCAATAAAAAGGCTGTCACTCAACGATTCAAATCATAGCCGCACTAGACTTCGCAGTATCAACATCACTGAGTTCCACCATAAGCTGGTCATACTTGCCAAACTGCCATCACCTCCCGATCCATGGTCTCACTCAGTTCCTTCTCCTCCGTTCACCTCTTCTTCTCCTGGCTCTGTTGGCACGCAAGTGGTACAGAGTCAAATCAATGAGGTCATTCTGATGTTGGAGGACAGCTAGTAGGTATTCTTGTCTCAGCCTTGCCAGATCCTCCATCTCTCAGATGACATGGACATCTGCTCACCATGGAGTCTTGAGGAGTTCTCAGGTTCTCAGGTTCTTCCTGTGAATCCCATTTTAATATACCAATTCCCCAAAACGCTGCCAATACACTATTATACGGTTGCTGTAAGTTAGAAAGACGTTCAGTACGTTCTGTGGTCGTCCGGAACACGTCAAATACATCTCCATAAGTCAATATGCGTTGGAGATAAGTTCGATATAAGTTACTCTTAGGTTCAAAGCATGTTGCTCATAGGTTAGAAATAAGTTTCGGGTACGCTAGACATCTAGATGTATTTCAACTTATGAGTAACTTACAAGTAACGTGTGCGAACTTGTGCTAACGATCGCATAACTTACCTTCAACTTATAGCCCGTGTATGCGGGATGAGCTACACGCTGGCATACGTATACGTATGCCAGCGTGCTTCAGAGTGCTCTTAACTTGTACAAAACTTACCCATAACTTATTTGACGTATGCCAGCGTATGTCCTGACTAAATCGTCAAGGTGTGACAGTACCATTACAAAGCTTATCCTGCCAGGACATTTTCAAGCAACTGTTAGCCTAGACTTATTCCACAGTATCTTATGATGACCTCACAGTAGCTTAAAAAGCTTTGCGTTGTGAAAACCATGAGGAAAATATTTTGGCACCCTCTATAGAGATGTACCACAACAGGGCTGAACGTGATTCAGCATTGATTCAGCGCAATGAAGGAGCGTAAAATGGTTAATACAACATTGTTAATTTAGTGTTGGTGACTTGCCTCCAGTGGTCAGTTGCCAAGCATAGTTGGAATAATTCTGTGCGTGCAAATTTTTTTTGTCCTAAAATTCACTTGCGTGAATTAACCATTAGTCAAAATTTTGCGTATTTTACCTGAACTCCCATGTTAATGGTAGCTCTGTATTAATAAAGCTCTGAGGAACAATTAGTTATGTCACTATTATAAAGATTATAATACTTTCCGTAGACAAAAATACACACTTTAGAAGACATAACCTTACATGTTGCTTAAGGGCATGTATAATGACAATCCAGTTGCTCTGCTAGATGGACATATGGCTTGCATATACCACCAGAACTCAAGGGAATGGGGCACACAATTGATCACCACCGATTAAGGGGAGGCACGTGAGACACCAAACAGATTAAGGTGATAATACTTCAAGAAGACACACAGGGTACTAGAAAGAGGAGGAGACAATTACGGAGACACATGGGATGTGACACATTACTCAGCCTACAAAAAAAGTGAATAAGTGTACAGATATTAGGTGACTGGAATGGTAACACAGAGATGGCCGATCATTGCCCTGAGTTACCTCATTTAACTTGTTCTTTGATTGGAGGCGTGATTTGAGGGTCAAACCGAGTTTCTCCCAAAAGTGACAAATGTATTAGGTTTTTCCTGATCACAGAAGACTAGCATAAAGTCATTTTGGCACAAATGTTGTGCGAGCTGGGAATGCTGTGTGGAAAGGTGCTGGAGTGCTCTGCTGATGACAATTATAGCAGCAGCTGAGGGAAAATTGGATTCGATGGAGTGAAATCTATGAGTGTACGGCAGCTGTCGGCACGTGGAGCCAAACGAGCGTCAGCAGAACAGACACACTGTCACAGCAGCAGCTGTGGTTTCTCTGGACAGCTCATCAGAGATCTCATCTCCCCAACCCCACCTCTCTGTTCCCCCCTCATTTCCGGAAATTCCATGTCATTAAACAAATTGTAACTACTTTTCAATCATTTTCATTTTGAATTAATCTAATTATAGATAAGTAAAGGGCCATAACTAGGAATTACAGACTCCTTAAAAGAATACAGTGCTCTTGGGGCCTCCTCTTTTACAATCCCAGAAGAATTGTATGGGCCCTTCTCAGCTGTGAGCAGAGGCCGTGCATTTTTTTAGCAGTGTGATTTCCGTGCTCTAACAGGGGGCAGTTTATGAGACTCTTAATTTCTATATGTGAGCTCTTCCCCCTTCAGGTGCTGTGTTCCTTGTGCACTGGTTGGGTGAATGGTGCCACGTCTGTGTGATAAATGATGTTGTGTCTGATTCCTTTGTCCTCCAGTGTGTGCCACTCAGCGTATGGCCCAGGTAGCAGCTGTGAAATATTTCTTCAATCTTCATTCCCTCTTCTTTGGAGTCATACCAACAACCATTTTTCATGACAAAATGTGTATTCATCCATCCCGGCCCAGAACACAAAGGCATATTCTGTTTTCCTGCTGCAAAATCACTTGGAACAACTTGCCTGTTTTGGGAGCTATTAGGATAGCTTGGCGTCCATAAAAAATAAAAAATAATTAAAAATCCAGAATAGGCTGAGGTATAGCTCCTTTCCCTCTCTCCCTCTGTCAGGTGCTGCTCTTTATGGGGAGCAGACCAGCTGAACCCCTTTAAGGCTTTCCTAACTCAAGCTCACTGATGCATCTGTGGACTTTTGACAGCAGGTTGTTAATTATTTCAATGGGTGTCAGTGCTCCTGGTGTGGACATGGTTTGCTCCATTTAGCATTAGGTATAGCTGCTCAGGCCTTTGGGGCGAGCTGAGAAGGTCATTTTTCGCTGGCCTCTTTTCTGTTTGGGGTGTGAGGTGAAGCTGTGAGGGAAGGGTCTGGATGTGGTGGAGGTTGAAGGAATAGAATTCCAGGGTGGGAATCAGTGGTGATGTCAGAAGTGGAGAGTGGGGGGAGGGGGTGTTAGGGTTATTAGTCTTCCAGAGGCAATTAGTCCTGACTAGTTCTCATTCATTTTTCTTGATTGACATAGTAGTAGTAATCTACGGGAAATTAAAGATACGGCTTGTCTCCCAATGCAATCTACTATAACAGCGACAAAATAATGGGTTAAATTCAGTCCAAAAAAAAAAATTAATTATAAATTGCTTTACAAACGGCAAACTGTTCTAGAGCTTCTGTGCTACCTTTTTGGCATATCAGACAATCTAACCTGAGCTTCATGATAATTTAAATTTTTTAAATTAAATAAAAGACCTTTAACAGGGAGAACAAGCATCTCCTGATAGTGCAGAGTGTTTTCGGAGTGAATGTATTGTTAATTTAGAAAATGACCGAGGACAAGTCAGGAATGATAATTGTTTTAAAGGGATGTTCTGTCCACCCCCTGCAGATTTTTTGATCTGTATATCCGTTTTTAATCTGTTTTTTTTTATTTTTTAGTGACCTTAAAGATGAGTCGTTAGTGTAATGATACGCTCAGAGGAACCAGTCGCAACTCAGGGATAATCCAAATATCGTAAGTCTTTATTACAAAATGGGTCAGGACCAAAAGACACAAGGATTGCCAAGCCAAAAACAAAATCCAAAAAGCAAAGTCGACTAGACAGGCCGGGGTCAAAACCAGTAAATCAGAAGTGTGACGGTACATAGACAGCAGGCCAAAATCGTAGTGGTAATACAGAGCAGAGGGTCATACACAGGGCATCCAGAAACAGTAAACGTGGTCAGACAGAGAAAGGTCAAAACAGGAACAGAAGGGTAATGGCAAACTTGAGGTCAGACAAAACAGTCGTGAAGAAGCCATGAACAAAAGGTGTACAAGGAGATCTGCACAGATGGGAATTGATCAATGTTCTGACAAGGAATGAACTGCAGTGAAGACTTTAAAAAGACAAGAGGGAAGTCACATGCTATGCAGGGAACAGGTGAATTGGATAAGACTAATTACGGAGGTAAGCACACATGGGGAAATCCTAAACCACAAACAATGGGCAAAAACCAAAACGCGGGCAGGATCCATGCAGACAGCCTATGACAGTTAAACAGCTCCGGTCAGGGTGTTCTAAGTGCACAGATAAAATTCCAGGACAGAGAGAGAACTGCACCTGGGTGCGTGAGCTGTAATCAAAGTGGAGCACAGGGAAAGAAAAAGGGGCGGAGTTACAGAACAGAGCAGAGCGGGGCCGAGTTAGTTATATTAGTAAACAGTGATATCTACTCACCTAATCAAAATATGTGAAAGTTAGTTGGTTAGTTTATGTACAGATAAAGGGATTAGTCTATAGTAAAATTACCAATACTAACTAAACAGCCTAGCAGTTAATTAATATGGTAACTTCAGAAAAGCAGGAAGGAAGGTAAGACGAGACTTGAAGGAAGTTAGTGAAATACCGGAAAACTTCCAAAATCACCCGAAGTGTGTCTGCACGCAGACAGGGGAGTGCACTGGCAAGATAACACAAATCACATCAGACATTACAGGGGAGACAATGTGCAATGCAATAATGGAATGGAATAAATAAACATGAAAAACAATAAAAACAAAAACAGACAGATACAGAATCATAATAGTTAGTGCACTCCTTGGGCAATTTTGGTTGGCCAGGCATGCTGGGGAAGGTTCATCACTGTTCCATGTTTTCTCCATTTGAAGAGCATTGCCCTTACCTTGGTTTTTTGGAGTTCCAGAGCCTTACAATTGGCTTTATAACCCTTTCAGGACTGATCGATGTTAGATTGTTTCTCTCCTTTTCTTGAATTTCTTCACATTGCAGCATTATGCGCTGCTTTTGCCTACCACAAACTGGCAGACAGGTTCCATTTAAGTAACATTTTAATTCCAGATGGCTGCATGGCCATAAACATACCTGGGTGTTTATAGCAAAACTGAACAATTAAATTTCTTTCATTGGTTGAGTTAGAAACTGGTCCAGGTAGGATCGGTCCAATATATAGCATCTGGACATAACTGTTGATTGCAGTCAGCCCTCACAATGAAAATGAAATCATTTAAAATTGCGTTTTATGTTTGGCGATGGATTAGCGAGCTCTCCAGGGTGGGTGCCTGCCTTTCGCCCGGAGTCAGCTGGGATAGGCTCCAGCTCCCCCACGTTTCTAATGAGGACGAAGCGGTATGGAGAATGGTTGGATGGATGGATGGATGGATGGATGGATTAAAATTATAACATCTGAAACATTAAATGTGACAACTATGCAATAATATAAGAAATTGGGAGAGGCAAATACATTTTTCATACACTATATCAGGCTACCCACTACCCATCAAATGCTCAGTACCTTCAGTTTTCAAAGCAAACAAATGTTAAGCTGCATTGGTGTTATTAGCTTTATTAAGTTTATTATGCTTTATAATGTATAAATGGACCATCTCATTGCTGTAGTGAAGCCAAACTTCTTGCTCACATAAATATCAGGTGTGATATTCATTTTGTATATCAAGGTTACTATTATTGTCCATTTAAATTCTCAGCTTTATTACAGCCATGTTTTGCTTGATTGAACGCCAGCACTATGATGCAGTGAGTTCAACGGTAGATATGATAGTCCCATCTCAAAATGTATCAGAGATTTATCAGAATTTGTACGCATTAAGAGTGTGGCAATACTGGCTGCGATCCATAGATGTAAGAGATTATGGCCGAGGGGCAGGACATTATGAAGTGTGGATGATCTATATGGAGGTAGTAATTACAAAATTGCAAAATTAGGGCAATTTCCCATCGGAAAGACATTTGAACTGCATAATGCCCCGCTCAGTCATTACCCCATCCCATCCACGCATTATGCTGATCATTCATCATCTTTTTTATATACAGAATACGCATTTCAGAATATTCATTTCATTTCATACCCAATTTTTTTGCGTTGGAACTTTCCATTTAATCATAATCAAGCCTTTTATTCGTAAGCAGTTGTATAAGCCTAATAAACCGCATAATTCCCAGCCTCAAGGTGATTAATTACCTTTCCAAAGATAAATTTCCTTCTGGTTCACAAAGGAAATTTTACTACCACTGTGTTGAGCATTCACATCATGCTAAGCTTCTTGGTCATTATCGGATACATATATTGATGGTAGCCATTGTAGCCGCGCTCACAAATCTTACCTCAATGGGAGGTCTGAGAATGGGTTTAAGTAATGCATCATTACTGCATCCTTGCATGCACTGGAATTGGAAGAGTCAGTGCTTGCTTACTGTCCAATAACATGCCTGCCTAGGTTTACTCAGAGAAAAGGAACCATTTTTTAAAATTGCACCTAAATTCGAGAAGCAACAGAAATTCCGCTCATTGGCACAGGCAAAATGCACCTAAGAAATGCAAATTTGTACCATATCTGTGTTTACATATTTTATCTGGTTTTTAGCTGAACACACTTTGTAGCGGTTTTATTGCGTAAGTACTGGAGCTATGCAGAGGTACTGGCGCTAAAACTTCAGCTCTTGTGTTTGAACGATGAAAGGATACAATGCAGGCAAAATGAAGTGCCCCTGAACTGCATGTGTGTGTCCACACACCCTCACATACAGTTGCCCATCGTTTGAAGCCGTTCCTCGGCTCTGCATCCCAAAGCACTCTCTGCATGTTTCCCAGTACAGCTCATTGCTGTTCTCAGAGAAGTACTCAGCAGACCGGGGAAGGAAACTTGAGAGGAATGCAAATGTACTGATCTCTCCACTGAGGAGCCAGCCTTGGATATTCTCCATGGCATCAGTACTTCTGTGATTTTAGTCCAACATTCACTAATGTACTTCTGATCCCTGTGTGGCGTATTGAAAGCATATGATTCTAATGTGTGGAAACAGAACATTTGTATCCTCCAGATTCACACTTGAAAAGAGGAGTTTGATAAAATGCCAAACTTTTTTCAACAGCAAAGTACAGAAGTGTGGAAGTGTTCAGTGGGAGTATCAAGAAGTATCATGATCTTGCGTTGGTGTGAATTTCCCATGCTAAACTTAGGGGATTCAGAGTAAATCTTGTGATGTATTTTTGCATTCTTATTACCCTTCATATTTGCCGTATTTGCAGTTTTGCTGTTAAAGACTATTTAAAAACATGAGATCTGCCACCGGACCTGCAGACCCAGTATAAACTAGCAAAGGTAAACTGGAGTCATTTTAAAGACTTTAGGAAAAACAGTTTGTGGGAGCCTCGGAAGTGTCACTGATGCATCAGGTTCCTTTGGCTGGATGGGGTTTGTTGAGTGAAAGGCAGTCTTGCTGCTTTGTTGCCTATGCATAGCATAATTTGTTCTTGGTGGAATTGGTTGGAGACTATTTTCCTCAAACAGGGAGGTGTATTATGAAAACAGCCAACAATTCCACTGAGACTAGTGCTGATATATGTTTCTTCTGAGGTTCAGTGGCATTGGGAGTCGTCTTGATATGATGGTAAATTGATTGATGAATGAGGCAGGCACCAGCCCTGATAAACAGCTCTGGGAAATAGACTGGTATAGATGCTGAACTAATGGAAAGCCTCAGGAAAGCTTGTGCTGGATGAACAGGGCATGTCACTAATTTTATATCATCTACTGCTTGGCTCTTCAGTCCTTCAGAGGCTGACCTGGGATTTACACCAGATGCGTGTTTGGCCCGCCTCCACCAACCTGCTTGCTTTCTGCGTGCAGTGCCGTCTGTCAATTTACAGACTGCCTTTTTGATGCATAACAGAACCGGAGCGCTACAGTCAGGAGACCAATGAGCGAGCCTGATGAGATCACGTGGTAATTACAAAATCACACAAGATTGCCTGAGATAAGTGATACATGTTGTACTGAGTGCAACTAGAAACAGGCAACAGCCTTTGTTCTTTACTGAAAGGGTTGAGGAACGGTTGACTTGCTTTGTTTATTTTTTCAAGATTTTGTGCTTCTACAATGGAAAAATAGCATATTAATTGATAAATGTACCTAATTTCCTGTTTGTGAAGGGCTTGTCATTTGGTTGGAAAGTGTTCTCTTGATAAAGTTTAGCCTACATACGAAGAGTCGGAATGTAAAACCCATAAAGTCCACTCAACCTCTCTTGTTTGAAATTGAGTTTTTTGATTTAGCACATCATGCTGAGTAAAATAAAATTGAAACAAAAGAGGTTGAGTGGACTTTGTGGATTTTGCATTACAACTCTTCATATATTTTCTTACTTTGGTTGCTGTCCTAGCCCACAACACGAATTGGCGCCACCACAGATTTCGAAAATTAACCGTATGTTTAAAATATTATGTCTGTGTACCAACTGATATGCTGTGCTGTAGTGCTGCAGCATCTGGCTTCAATTCAAAAATAGAATCTGCAGCACACGACTGCGTTTTGCCGAAGCTGGGACGGACGTGAAATGCAAAGCAGCGGATCTGGTGTAAACACACTCTGGCTAAAGTGAATCCTATCAGCTGTGCTGCCATGGCGGAGCGTAGACTGACCAAACATTCATCTGGAGTAAATTGGGGGTGAGTTAGACACCAGCCATTAAAGGTTTTTTTTGACATTTTATTCAGTTCTCTGAACTAGACTATGGTGGTGTTATTTTAGACAAATGCCAGAGCAATTTAAGTCATGCAGCTTTCATGGCATTTTGAAGAGAGAACACTGGGGGTAGAAAAATACATTTTGCATATTCAGTGAAGTATTTGGACTTCAACACCGCTTTAAAAGTCTCACATATACATGCACAATGTCAGGTTAAATTTGAGTGTAAATTCATTCATGTAAAGACCACCATATTCAAATTAGAACCCTGTAAACCCTTTGTGTTTTTATCAAAGTACCTTTGGTCCTTACTGCATTATTCCCAGTTGGATATTAAGCTGCACTTTGAAAGTATTTGGTCAATGATACAATTCGATTCTTCTCTGTGATTCATTAAATTTAGGATATTTACATATGTCTTTAAAATTACAGCCTGTAACACCTGCAAATGTAATACGAGTCCATAAATGTAATAAACCATAAATGTAATACAATCTGCAGCTTTAAAATTTTTTTTTTAAATTTCACCTTCCCAGAAATGTATCAATTCCCTGCAAATGTAATCGTTATTACATTGGTGATAAATTTTGTATTATGTTTGCCGTAGGCAACTGCTATCCCTTTTGTGAGAAATTTATCACATCTATCCATCCATCCATTTTCTATACCCGCTTATTTCTTCTTAGGGTCGCGGGGGGAGCTGGAGCCTATCCCAGCTGACTACGGGCGAAAAGCAGGGACCCACCCTGGACAGCTTTTGAATCCATTGCAGGGCGCACACACACCATTCACACACCATTCGCTCTCACACTCATACCTATGGGCAATTTCGTGTCTCCAATTAGCCTAATATGCATGTCTTTGGACAGTGGAAGAAAACCGGAGTACCCGGGGGAAACCCATGCAAACAGGAAAATTTTATTACATTTCTGGAATTATTACATTAAAATCTGCAGATTTGTGTTATGTTTGTGGTTTATTATGTTTGCAGGCTGTTATTATGATTGTGGATTTCACGCAGCCATTTGCTCCCTATGACTGAAAGCCCTGCTTGTGGTGCATGGTTGACCACTTTGATTTTGGATTGAATCCATCTGTGCCAGTGCTGACTGTGGTCAGTAGTCTCACAAGAGCAGTGCACGATTGGGTCTGTGCTGCTCAGGGATATGGGTGGATTGTAGTCTGTTTGGGTCAGCATTGTGCATTGCTTAAGTGCCTCTTACTGGTCTTTTTTTTTTTTTCTGAGGAAAAGATACTTTAGATTTTCTTTGCCCCTGTTTTGTGCGTCAGGCTTGGACAGGGCCCATGAGTGGAGAGTGAATTTTGAGCAAAATATTTTTAAAAATAAAAAAATTTTCAAAAATTTTTTTATGACATTTTCGGAGATCACTTTGATCAGGTTCCCATACTTTAAGCGAGGGTTTGCATGTGCGCTTCCACCTTGCGCATGAACAGCCCTCGTTCTGCAGCTGAGAAGAGATTTTTTTTTTCCTGCTAATCAGAAAATCCGTCCGTATAATAACTACCCGCAAAGGTACAAGCCCCCCTGGCTTTCAAAGGGAATGGAAGATGACACTCCGATCTAATCCCTTTTGCTTTAACTAGCAAAAATGAATTTGGACACACCCTAAATGCACTTGGGCCACGCATTTCAGAGTGAGCACTCAGAACATTATAATAGGACCCATAGTATTGGAAAATGTACAGATATGGCAGTAATCATCATGAAAGCAACAAGAAGACTTCATTTTTTTTTTTTCGCCAGCTGCAAAGCTGATATTCCAAATCAGAATTCTGTGGGCCTTTCTGATTCCTCTGTTTGATTGAGAATAAGACTAGTGGGAGAGGTTGGTATGTGGAGACAGGTGGGGAATGGAGGTGGATGAGAGAGGGTTTTAGATACTGAGCTCTTATCCCAACAGCAATGACCGTTACTCAGTACCCCTACCCATCACACCCCCTCCTCTGAGACAGATCCTATACTCTCTTTCATCCTCTCCCACTCTTATGGCTATTATACTGTATCTCCATACTGAAAATTACATTAAATTACTTATACTTGGCAGGCGCTGTTGTCCAAAGCAACATGCAGTAAGAGAGTGCTGAACAACAGTTGCAAAACTGTCGCCTGTCTCCCTAAATCCCATCATTAGCTCTGTTAATACCCCCTTCCATCTCACAATTGTCAAACTGTACCTCTGTATTCTAACTGTCCCCTTGCACACTAGGTCAGGTGAAGTCACTGCATTGCCCTTCAAAACCCAGACAGCCCTAATTTCAGATCACAGTACACCTGTACAAAGAAAAATAATATGTCTGAATCGCTGCGGGAACAGTAGTTTCATAGTATCCTGTTCCATGCCATGTTTTTGAATGAATGCCAGAATGGGTGATTTTGTCCAAATTAAGAACTTTGCTTTCTGTGAGTCATTCAGCAAGTCATACGTGTCACATACCTCATGTCTGCTTAACTGTTGATTGTTATATTCCTTGCCTTGATCACAACAATATATTTATTGACTGGACTATTTACTGTTGCCCATGGCGCCCCCAGAAAATATCCATAGAGGTGGCCAGGTGGGGCCAGTGAAACACCATGTGTGGCACACCAAATCAGTCCTCCTTGTGTAACCCAGATCAGTCCTCCTTGTGTAACCCAGATTTAGTTCCAGCCCGTGGTCATGTACTGCATGCCCCCCACTCTCCTTTATCTTTCCTGTGTACCTACAGTCCAATCTAATCAACACTCACAAAAAATAAAGACATGTGATGTTTCCTTGGCTATGTCCTTGACTCCTTTTCATTAAAAAGACGATATGCGTCTGACACATTCGCCTCAAGTTTCAGAATTCCAATAGTTTTTTAATCCCAATACTGTAGTTTAATAATGCTTTTTTAGCAACACCAAAAACAATGATAATAATGATGATAGTATGAGTGGTCTCCATTGTAATTATTGGCCAATGGACATTTCTATTCAGAATATTTTTAGTCTCAACTACTGGCAAAGGTAAATCAAAGGTTTTATACTTCGCAATGTCTAGAGACACGGCATTTTTTATTGGTACAGCAGTCGATTTCAAGGGATTAGGATAAGGATTCAGGATTATGGTGAGGGGAAGGGTTCGGGGTTAAGGTCAGGGTTAGGATTAGGTTAGGGCAGGGCTTGAAATGGGGACTGCCGTACCTCTCCGCATTGAAATGCAGTGAAAAACTGCCGTACCCCTAGCAACTGCCTTTATAATTATGGTTACCATGAAAATTCCACCCTCGTCTGTTGGTCCAGGGACAGGTTAAGTAGTAGAAGCTGGCCCATATCTAGCCGAGTGGCTGTGACTGAGGTTGCTGCCTGTTCCACACATTGGCGCAAAGTTTCTGTCTCTTGTTTCTCCTTCCTTGTAGGGATACAGTCATTTTCCGGCTCTGAGTCTCTCCTCCTTCAATTTTATCTTGCTGCAAGAGCTGCAATTACCGCTGCCCTGCTGCAAATGGATTCGTTCCATTTTCAGTGTGATTACCGATACGGTATCATTGTATATAGGAAGGCTCGCCAGCTTAATAGCTAATGAAACTTATTCCACTTTATCTAGCAATCGCTTAATGTGTTTCTTTATAAAATTCATCATCCACAAGCTAGCTAGCTACATTAACCTAATTAATAATCCAAATGACAATGGAAAACACTGTCACTAGTTAGCGACGTTTGGCTATATTTGGTGTCCAGTAACGCGCCATTTACATGACAAAAGAAAAAAGCAAAGGTGAAAAATGAAGCTAAAAGCAAAGGCTCATTGTTGAGGTCCAGATGTACCTTAATTTTTATGACGCGAAAGAGACATTGTAAGACCCATTGGTTAATAGAATTAGCTAATAGACTGAACAACAAAAGAAACACAAGTTAATTCAAGACAGACCGGAAAATAAGTTTACACGAAATTATTAAGGAAAGTCAATTTAATTACTAGCGCGTGCACATTTACACTCTTTCATCAAACTTTTCTTTATTTTGCAGTCACTTTGACTGAGTAACCGTAATAGGACATTCACTAACTAGCTAACTTGTATTTATTTTTTTGCTCAGTATATGAAGGCAATAGATTCGCTGGGTAGCTGCTGAAATAACTGCTGCTGGGTAGCTGCTTTAGCCTTGGATCCAGATGCCCAGCTGTGCTAGCATTGATAACCCGTGCATATGTTAGCCATAGAAGCCAATTAATTCGGCATTCACCAAATTCAAAATGTAGGCTAATAGATCAAGAATGTGCGTGTGTACACTCTAAAAACAAAAGATTCCTTAAGGAACCTTTAAAGGTTCTATAGCTTGGTACATATATGGCACCCTCAAAAGGTTTTTTATAGAACCATTTCAGAGGGTTCAATTTAAAGAACCCTTGGGATTCTTCCTTTTTTTTTATAAAAGGCTTCTACATAGTACATTAAAAAGATTCATTCATACCCCAGAGCTTTTACTTTTATTTTTCAGTTGAAATGGTAAATGAACTGCATTTATATTGCGCATTCTAGTTCCATTACATGACCCCAAAGCACTTTACAATTATGCCTCCGTCCCTGATGGCGGAGGCTGCCATGCAAGGCGCCAACCGGCACATCAGGAGCAGTGTGGGGGTGTAGGATGAGTGTCTCCTGGAAGGTTTCATAAACGGTCATTGAAGTTCAAACAATCCTCTCGTGAAGGAAATAGCACCTTATTTGAGCTGAAGGTTCCATTTCTTTAGCAAGGAACCTCAATGGTTCTACATAGCACCCTCAAGAACCCCCTTTTTTAGGAGTGTAAGGAAGGAAAAAACGTCCACCAAGCTTGCTAGTAAGCTTACGTTATGCAGTGTTTACGTTTGACTGGCCATAACATCATTTATGTGACGTGGCTAAGGTGCGTACGCCTAGGAGTGAGCCGACCAGGACAACTTCCCAGTGGTGTACAGTATTCGTCTCGACCCACCACCTCAAGCAACTTGGTTCCTTTACTAGGACAGATAAGACCCAGCATTTCGGCCATAGCTAACTATGTATCATCAAGCTCAGTTGGCTTCTTAGCCTAGTTTGTAAGCAATAGCTAGCTTGGTAGCTTCGAGCTTGGAGGGCATGTTTCGGCGACCAGGCTCCATTTGGCTCGCCACTGCTCCAGCAATGGCCCACCTTTTTGCCTATTTATGGATTAGTCGGGAGATAGGCGGTGCCAGGTAAGTGCCAGAGGGTGGCCAGCAATTTTCCAGGGGGGCCGTCATTGGGGGCGCCATTGACTGTTGCAGGTTTAAGGAGGTACTTCTGAAGTTGCTTATCATCTCTGCCTATTTGGTTCGAGACACTTTCTGTTTATTTGATTTGATCATCTCTGTGTAGCACTAGCAAATTTTGTGTTTTTTTTATTCCTGTGAGTTTGTTGATTTAGTTGTATCACATGCCCCTTGGGATGCGTTCCATTGGGACACACACTTACCATTTTGGTTTGTCAAGTCTGTGCTTCGTGGCAAAGAGTATATGGCTTTGGAATGGCAAAATACCAAGTCATCAATTTACCATCAGATACACAGTATTTGCTCTGTCGAAATAGCAATAGCAGATATTTATTAGAGTAAAATTAAAACTCAGGGCTGAACTGATTCAACAAGGTGAAATAGAATCTCAGGGTCTAATGCTGGGCTATTCAACAAGGGCCAGTGTGGGTGCAGGCTTTCATTCCTACCAAGCAATTACACACCTGATACTACTAATCAATCTCTTAAGCCAAGACTCTTGGGGTTGATTAGTGGTGTGAGGTGTGAAAGTGCTGGGTTGGAATGAAAGCCTGCACCCACACTGGCCCTTGTAGGATAACGTTGAATAGCCCTGGGGCCTGTACCATAAAGCTAGATTTGGGTTTATCATATACTCAGCAACAAAAGTTTCTGTGACACCAATATTGTTAATTATTTTTCATAACGCAATTATGAAATTGTCATACATGGTGATATCAGACTGAAACAGTACACGTTAACACAAAATTGAAATGGAAATCATGAAAATGCGAGAAAATGACTTTGCACGTGAAAATGTGCGTAAATCATGCTTGTGGATGGCAATAAAAGACGAGAATTTTTGGAATGTTCACATTGTGCCTGATGAACGACGGAAGCATCACTTATCGAAAACACAGCCATTTCGGATCAGGAACTCTACCCTCTAAATGCCAAGACTGTCTGAAAATGATCGGTGGAGGGCCATTGGGATGATTGAATCCGGAACCTCGCAGAGGGAAGTTGCTCATCGCCTGAATGTCCACCGAAACACCATTTGGAACTTATGGCAGCGTCATTAGCAGACAAGACATGTCAGAGACCGTCCTCGCAGCGGCCGTCCACGAGTAACCACTCCCAGACAGGACAACTGGATTCGAACAACCCATCTCCGAAATCGATTCCAACCTGCAACCATAACTGCAAGAACGATACCTGGTTTGAGGCAACTGTCTGCACAGACAATCCGTCGCCGTCTCCGTCATTTTGGCATTGTCCCACGTCGGCCAGCAAGACGTCCAATACTCACAGTACAACACCGACGACTGCGTCTACAGTGGGCACAACAACATCGACGGTGGATCCAACGTCAGTGGGATCTTGTACTCTTCACTGATGAATCAAGATTCATGCTTAACCGATGTGATGGTCGTTTACGTGTATACCGTCGACGTGGAGAACGTTATGCCAACAACTTGATTGTTTTGGAGGTGGTAGTGTCATGATTTGGGGAGGGATCACGGCTAGAAACAGAACAGATTTGCTTGTTATTGATGGAAATCTGACAGGTCAAAGATATCGCGATGAAGTGCTACGGCCATTGGTGGTACCGTTTTTGATGCAACATGGTCCCGGAATAACGCTGCAACATGATAACGCCAGACCACACGTTGCAAGGATTGTACAGCAGTATCTGATGCAACAACATGTCAATGTCCTGCCATGGCCAGCCAGATCCCCAGACATGTCCCCAATCGAGCATCTTTGGGACGAGATGGATCGACGTTTGCGGCAGTTGGATAACCCGCCAGCTACACTCCAGGAATTGCGACAACGTCTACGTCAGATTTGGAATGACATCCCACAGCAATTTCTGGCACATCTGATTCGGTCCATGCGCCGGAGATGCGTTGCTTGCATCATGGCATGAGGAAGTCACACCCGGTATTGAAGTGTGAAGGTCACAATTGGTTAGACGTCAGACAAGTGCTTCATGACGCATGAAAATGACATTTTTTGTTTTGAGTGACGTTGGCACTGAAAAGTCAGTGTTTCTCCTGTTAAATAAACATATTGATTGCATTGAGATCTTTGCGTGTCATTTATAACATACACATAAATGGTGTCACAGAAACTTTAGTTGCTGAGTATAGTAACTTCGGGTTTAACCCTGGGTTTTCTGTACAACAAAGGCAGCTCACTTCTTACCGAGGTATATGACCGCGGCAACATGAGCTGACCGGCTAACCTGCTCCGGGGCAGGTTTAGTCCTAGATTAAGATCACAGCGTGCAAAAGTACCTCCTACTGACTAATCAGTTCTCTGAGAAAATGGCATCACCGCCCGTAGAGGTTTCAGCGGAGTTCGGTGCACGTATGAATAACAATATGTACGATTCAGGTTCTCATCTGAGGGTTTGACATGTGGCGAATGCAGCCGAGTTGTGCGCATATAGTTTCACATCTTGAGTGTATCACAATGCTGTATTTTTCCACGGGCAAAAGCACTAAAGCTTGTACTTGTTGCACTTATGAGAGTAAGCCTACTGCCCACTTTGAATTATGTTTTTGTATTAATTCATTATTTGTTCTCCGGCTCCTTTGACACTGCTGGGGTTGCAGCTGGAAAAAAAAATCCATACAAGCCATAAGAATACATCCTCTCATCACGTCAATTTAATGAGATACACAAATGTAATTTTACTGATGGGGCAGTGACATTATAAACGATAAGGCACGCGCATCCCTATACCCAATAGGCTTCGTGCTGGATCAAACATATCCTGTAAAGCAGAAAAGGAGAGAGATGCGCTCACTAGCCTAAATAGCGTCTGTTGCCATGATTTACTGCTGCAGAGGTAAAATTAAATCATCACTATTGCAGCAATAGCCCACATACAATCATGAATATGGGAGTTCTTTGCCGTGATATTGTCATTATAATTAACTTACGCATTTACACGGTAGGTAATTTTTTTTTGCCAACTCCCATTTCTGTATTTGGCAACTATAGTGAGAAAAACTTTTGCACACTGGTAAGTAGGAGAAAGACCGACTAAGGACTAAAGTAACGAAAAATATATGACATTTCCACCCTACGATTCTGTGGTCTTGAAAAAGTCAGCCTTCCACGGACAGCTGGTGATCTTGATTTGCTGCTCAAACGTCGAAAAGTGTTTTGGATATTCACTTTACAGACTAACACCTGATGTATTGAATGATGAATTTCCCCTCAACGTTACGTTGTGAATGTTGTTTCCTAATTTTGGTGGGACTATTCCACTACAGAATACTTGTCTTTTATTGATTGCATTTCTTTATTTTGTTCACTGTTTATATTTACAGTTTTTACTTATATGACAAAGGCTTTCTAATCTGGTCTCCTCTCCTATTTTCAGAGGTTGGGAGGATTAGGAGGCGGAAAAATGTTTTTGCAAAAATTATTTTGCATTTTCATTCATGTTGTCTATCTAATGGATTCAAGGCAGTGAAGCCAAGGTACAGCATTTTATAGTTTCAGCAGTGGAATCATCTGTCAGAGCTCTTTCTCTCTGACTCTGGGGCCATTCACTTGCTTGGCTCTCCATGACAGATTTGGTAGTTTGCACAATTGCCTTCTGCTTATAAGACAGGAAGAGTTTGATTTTGATTACTGAAAGTATTTGTTGCACGAGTGACGGTGTGCAATTTAACACACATTGTTATCGAGCGCTTTACTGAAGGTCTGCTCTTATCATGTGTGATTGGGCTCATTGTAGTTTGGCCCTGCTCAGTGGGAAAATGTTAAAGAAATCATTCAAGCAGGCCAACTGCAGGAAAACAGGCACTCAGATGAACTAACGATAATGGGGAATAGGTGAGTCTGAGACAGGCTCCAGTGATTAAGGTTAACTTGGTATTTGTTGAGCTTATTCATCATTCTACCGCTGTACTGTGGGTTAATGAAATTATTGAAAAAAGTGAACCTAATTCCAGACACTTTACTGTTATAAAGTAACAAACACTTTATGAACTACCCATTTAAGCTCTGAATAATTTAGTTTATGTCTGGACTGGGTATCTTATGGGCAGGTGCTGGGTAAGTGGTGTTATTGAGGGAGTACTTAAAGGTCCCCAATTATGTCACCAGGTGCACAGCTAATTAGTTATCAGAATTTCTTGACATCACATGGGGAAGTAACAAAAAAGTAGTAAGGTAGTAGTAAGGAAGTAAGAAAAATCTCCTTCAGCCAAGCAGTCACTCAGATTTCATGATTCTGGGTGGTCACTCCCCCTTGTGATGTCAGGTAGGGAAGACATTGAACTGGCTCATAATGGCTCATTAGCTGTGCACCTGGTGGCATAATAGGGGACCTTTAAGATGTTCTCGATCCTTGTTCTACTACCATTTCATTGCTTTAGTTCAGGGGTCTCCAACCCTGTCCCTGGAGAGCTGCCATCTTGTAGGTTTCTGCTCTGTCCCTACTTCTTCACACCTGATTCAACTAATTGGCTACTCATCAGGATCTCTAGCTGGGCAATTAGATGTGCTTTGGTTTGTCAGGAGTGAAAATCTTCAGGATGGTAGATCTCCAGGAACAGGCTTGGAGGCCCCTGCTTTAGTTCATCAGCCATATTATTGTTCTACAGGACATTTTGTCTTTCATCCCATTGCTACTTAGTTTTGTCAAATATTTGTTTCGCCTAGATGTCTTTGGTGTTGAGATGTGCTCATGAGGAAGAACATAGCACATGTTTAATGATTATCTTTTCTGGTGAAGGTGTAGCACTGGTAAAGTGCCTGCTCGCTAAATGTGCATGTCGCAGCTGGCGAAAGCCCGATTCACTGATACTCACCAGTTTTGCCTTATTATCACTGAGGACAATAGGTGACACGACATAATCATCAGCACTGCTCTTCCGGTTTGTCAGTGCCCAGCCAATGAAGATTAACAAGCAACAGCTCAATACATTCACTGTGTGCAGTGTTTTGCCCGCGGGAACCTGGCCGTTCATAATGTAATTGATTTATGCAATATGAATAAATCAGGCCAGTTGGATGAAAGGAACTCAGGCCGTCGCTGGGCAGTGGCTGATAGCAACATGGTCAGTGGGGACTCACACCTTCTGCCACAGCTAGGGCCGGGTCTAATGTAACGTTCAATCATGAATCATGAAAGTTGTTTTTCCCCACAGTATTCCCAAGATTTAATTACTAGATAGAGTGCATAGTAACTGATCCTGTGTGTGTGCGCACGCGTGTGTGTGTAAAATAAAGTTAAAAGAGAGAAGGATCAAGAAAATTAAAAAGAGAAAGAGGGAGAGCAGAGAGAAGGAGTTGGAATGCCTGGGAGAAAGAAAGAGAGAGCATGAGAGAGTGATTAATTCTTAATAGGAAAACTGCATCTGTGGCACTCTGTGATCAGTCATTGTTATGGAATCAGCATCTTCAATAAGCAGTCAAACTCTGAGGGAGTTTTTGGACTCAATGCATCTGCCAAAATACTCAGCACAATAATAATAAAAAATACGCTTGACTCTGTCAAAAAGGTAAAGAAATAAAGAAAGCAAGTACTTAATCAGCATTCTATAGGTATTCAACAGTAAATATCCTGTAGCTAATACTGCTGATGCGCACCTTTATTACGATGACTATTACAATTAATACTTCTAAAAATGAGAATAATAACCGATATATACATCGGTCCACTATGTTACCTGCATATTTGAGGATCTTGAGGATCAAGGTACAAGAATCTTGAATCAATCCCATTATCAGTGAGGGAGATGCATGCAGGAATTATCACCACACTGTTCACCAACCCATTGCTGGACAAATACTAGTTGTACTTAGTCTCATTACCTCTTAAACCCAAACACCCCCGGTACTGGGGGCGAGCTGGGTGTGGCGTGCTGTGAGCCTCTGACTCTGAAATGCTTCAATGCTTTCAAGCTGTTCCTGTTTATGATTGATTGATTAATAATCATACAATTTATTTACTGAACAGTCAAGACCAATATATAGGCCAGTAATTATAATGAAAGTATTAAGAAATGACAGAGATCACCAAAGGGCTGTATGACAGAATATTTGATAGTGTAATTTTTGGGATGGGAAAAAAAAAACAAACAAAAGATAAATAATTAATCCAGTACTTTCCCTGAATTCCATCTCCCGTTCAAGTTTTTTTTTCAGCAATGCAACCTAATTTTTTAAAAGATTGCACTTAATCAAAATTATTTCACTGTTCAAAAGAAAAGGATACATTTGCAGGGAAGCGCAGTCGGACATTGGTTGCCACAATGCAATAATAATTAATTTGTTAAATTATCAT
Source organism: Gymnothorax reevesii (assembly GCA_029721435.1). Classification (NCBI taxonomy): domain Eukaryota; kingdom Metazoa; phylum Chordata; class Actinopteri; order Anguilliformes; family Muraenidae; genus Gymnothorax; species Gymnothorax reevesii. The sequence continues at coordinate 132,219,090 of CM056574.1, read as the reverse complement.
CAAAGCATTGGTAATTGAAATATTTAGTAAACTGGTTGTTTGTGCATCATGAAAGTTTGATGCAAGTCATTAAAAAGGGTTGAATTTTACTTAGAGAAATCAGATGGGATTCAGACTTTAGACCAAATAAAATGGATATATTCTAAGGATATTGACATCCAAAGGATTAAAAACATACTCGCAAATGCTAAAAAATAAAAAGTTAGACTCTTTTGAATCTATTTCGAAAACATATAACTTGCCACTATCTCATTTTCTTTAACTACTTACAAATAAGAAGCTATTTGGGGAAACATGTAAAAGAGGAAACAGTTTCAAACCTGCACAACTTGATAAAATACATGATTAATAATCAGAATAATGAATCTAATAAAAATCAACTGTCTAAGATATATAAAATATTGGAAGCTGGTCTGGGAAAGGATTGGTCCACAAAAAATAAATGGGAAAATGACCTAAAAGTTCAAATTTCCAAACGAAAAATGGGAAGAAGTTTGTATAGGAGCGCATAAAACAACCAACTCCAAATACTGGGGGGAATTCTCTTGGAGGATTCTTTCAAGATATTTTATACCTCAAAAAAATGCAAGTAAAATATAAGAAATTTACTGTGCTGAAATAAATGCTGACTATTCTCACATTTTTTTCTAGGCCCAATTTTAAAATGTTTCTGGGAGAAAATTATAGGTTTTAAGCAAAGAATTTTTGAAATTAATCAAGGGATAGAACCAGAGTGCATTCACCTTGGCATTGCACCACCAGAAATTAAGACACCGATAAGCACCTGTTCAGAATCCTAAGGGTGGCGGCCTTGAAGGAGGTAACCGGAAATTAGCTGAAACCAGATGTACCTTCAATAAAAAAATGGAGGGAGACAATAAATGAAATTTCACAGATGGAGAAATTGACATGTTGTATACGAAACCGAAAACCAGAATTTTAAAAAAATTTGGGAAAAATGTTCAAGGTATTATTAACTTGTTTGCTCTGAATCGGATCATGATGGAAAAAAAAGTGGGTATTAACAAATGTGAAGCAGATTGAAGTGTATGTATAGGCATCAAGTGTGAAGTGATTAATGGAATGTTATTTTAATTTTTTTTTTCATTTTATTAATTTCTTTTTTCTCCCCATCTGTTTCTTTTTTCACACTTTTCTAAAATCAAGAAAAAGATATTGCAAAAGGAAAAAAAAAGCATCATCAGCTGAATGTAAGTGTAAATTTCAATGATTGCAATTTACAGAGACATGCAGGGATTTCAGAGACATGGCTATGTGAAGAGGATGGAGATGAATATAATATAGAAGGTTATAAGCTCTTTAGGAAGGATAGATGTAATAGGCGAGGAGGGGGCGTAGCACTCTATGTGAACGAAAACATTAATGTACAGGAAATTCCCGAAATAAAACATTCCCTGTCCTGTGAAGATATCTGGGTCAGGCTCATTGGCAAACACGAGACAGGTTTAAACATTGGAGTATGCTATCGACCACCAGCTTTGGACAGTACAATCAATGAAATGCTTTTTAGGAGGATTACGCATGCTTGTAGTGGTGGTGGGACTTTTATCATGGGAGACTTAAACTATCCTGGTATCAATTGGGAAATGGTGAAAGGACAGGGTAGGGGGTAGGAGGAATTTCAAGATGTTATAACTGATAATTTCTTATGTTAATAAACCTGCCAGAGAGAAAGCAATTTTAGACTTAGTGCTCTGTAATGACCCCGATAGATTTAGCAATGTTGAGGTACTGGAGCCACTTGGGACAAGTGATCACTCTGCTGTTAATTTTGATGTTTTATGGGAAGTTAAAAAGGTGTATTCTAAAACAAAAATTTTCAATTTTAGGCGAGCAAACTTTGACAGGATGCGGTCATATCTAGCTGAAATAAAATGGGAGACACTCCTGGACTGTAAGTCCGTAAATGAGATGTGGGAAAGATTTAAGGGGGTTTCACTTGAATCACAGTGCAGATTCATTCCGAAGGTGTCCAAAAGTAAGCTGAAAAAGCAGAATCCTCAGTGGATGACTAAAAGTATTTGTAGGATGTTGAGGGAAAAGAGGAATCTTTATAAGATGTACATAAAGGATAAGAATGAGAATACTAGGGCTGAATACTGCAAAATGCGGGCTGTGGTCAAAAAAGAGCTGAGGAATGCTAGAAGACTGTATGAAAGACAAATTGCAGAGGGGGTAAAAACTAACCCTAAGCGCTTCTTTCAGTACTGTAGCAGAAAAAGGAAAGTTAAAAAGCAGGTTAAGTGCATAAAGAATAAAAATGGATCGCTGCGATATGACAACAAGCATATTGCGGATGCCTTAAACAGTAACTTTGTTGAGAATTTTACCTCAGAGGGGGTCTTTATTTGGCCAGAGGGCACATCAAATGCTCAAGATTATTTAGCGGAAATTGAGGTTCGGGATAACTAAGTATTAGACAAGTTGCATAAACTAAAAGCAGATAAGGCGGCGGGTCGTGATGGCTTATATCCTAGAGTGCTCAGGGAAGCTGGTGAGTTCATCTTTAAGCCGCTATCCGCTATCTTCAGACAGTCTTTAGAAACTGGAGAAATACCAAATGATTGGAAACAGGGCAATATAATACCAATATATAAGAAAGGGGACCGTACCGAGCCAGGAAACTACAGGCCAGTGAATTTAACTTGCACTTTGTGCAAAATATTGGAATCTATCATAAAAGATGAGCTGGACTTATTTCTTGAACGTAACAGTATCTTGAGGGATAGCCAACATGGTTTTCGGAAGGGAAGGTCATGCCTAACAAACCTTCTGGAATTTTTTGAAGAGGCCACCAGGACTTACGACCAGAGCAGGGCTTATGACATCATATACTTGGATTTTCAGAAAGCATTTGATACAGTACCGTATAAGAGACTAAGTTTAAAAATGAGCTCCATTGGAGTTACAGGAGGTATTCTGAAGTGGATTCAAAACTGGTTACAGGACAGAACACAAAGAGTAGTGGTCATTGATATCTCATCTGAGCTGTGTATGGTGGGGAGTGGCGTCCCCCAGGGATCGGTGTTGGTACCCCTGCTGTTCCACTCTCCTCTTCAGCGCACTCCACAGGTTTTCAATGGCGTTGAGGTCTGGGGACTGAGATGGCCATGGGAGGAGCTTGATTCTGCGTCTGGTGAACCATTTCTGTGTAGATTGGGCCACATGTTTAGGGTCATTATCTTGCTGAAAGACCCAGTGATGACCTATCTTCAGCTTTCGGGCAGAGGCCACCAGATTTTGAATTATAATGTCCTGGTATTTCAAAGCGTTCATGATACCATGCACCCTAACAAGGTTCCCAGGGCCTCTGGAAGAGAAACAGGCCCACAGCATCACCGATCCTCCCCCATACTTGTGGGCATGAGGTGCTTTTCTGCATACTCATCTTTTGTGTTCTGCCAGACCCACTTTGAGTGTTTGTTGCCAAAAAGCTCTATCTCGGTCTCATCTGACCAAAGCACACGGTCCTAGTTGAAGTCCCAGAACTGCTTAGCAAACTCTTGACATTTGCGTTTAAGATTGTGAGTGAGAAAAGATTTTTTTCGTGCATGCCTCCCAAACAGCTTGTTGGCATGTCGATAGCACCTGATGGTAGTTTTGGAGACTTTGTGACCCCAAGATGCTACCATTTGTTGCAATTCTTGAACAGTGAGCTTTGGAGAACTTTTTATTTCTCTTACCATCCTCCTCACTGTGCGTGGTGGCAAAATAACCTTCTGTCCTCGTCCAGGCTTGTTAACCACTGTTCCAGTCGATTTAAACTTCTTAATGATTTCTCTTACAGTAGATATGGGTTGGTGCAGGTGAGTGGCCATTTTCTTGTAGCCATTGCCTGACTTGTGTAGGTCGACACACATCTGCCTTACTTGGATGGTGTGTTCCTTTGTTTTTCCCATGTTGAAGAGTGGATAAGAGAAATGGCCTCTGTGTCACGTCATATTTATACCCCAGGGAAACAGGAAGTGATGAATTACTAATTAAATGTTCCTCGATACTCTGATCAACTTTTTAAACAACAGTAGAAATGACAGAAATACTTCAATTACATTTAATTCCTAGGAATTGTTAGGGGTGCCAATAATTGTGGAACAGGTGATTTTATGAAAACTAATTATTTCTTAGTTAGGGATTTTTTCCCCCCTTAAATTTAACTAGAGTTGAAGGTTACATTTTTCAACAATTTTCAGTGTGACAGTATGCTTCTGCAATAAAAATGGAATTTATTTGAATTCTTTTAACACATCTTAACCAGGGGTGCCAATAATTATTGAGGGCGCTGTATATGAATCCTGAGAATGACAGTTAAACACTGGCTATTGACTTATGACCAGGTATTTGTTAGTCAATGCAAATGTCTTCACTGCCTCGGGATAGCCATTTGCCTATGATGCACCTGACCGCAACCCATTTTAAGACCAACATGCCACTGGGCATTCAAACGAGCAGAAGTACAGTAGCTACTTAAACATCGTGGGCTGTTAACAGGAAAATGACAGTTGCATCAGTCTGAAACAAGCAATGACACTTGCATTATATGCTTGCCACCACTATGCCAGGTGTAAGATTGAGCCATGTGTCATGTATACTATTGATAATACTGATAATGGCATGTGTTTTGCAGGATGTAAATTACTTTGAATTATTTTGGGGCATACATGTCCATTGATGTGTATACCTGGAATGAATTTACTAATATAGTGTAGAGATCATGTCATGTTGGCCAATGAAGTCTTTATTTTTAAAGCAACAGCTCTCCTCTTTGCCCTCATTTTCCAACGGAAAACAAACAAATGGGATAAAAATGGGAAATTACAGTATTTTGCACATTTCTACTAATTACTTCTCATTTGTTTTCAGATTTACAGCAATAAAAAATGTGCTTGTTTTTTTAAAAGGATGCAAGACATCTGTTGAAGTGATTAGCATTGAAGTTTGTTTAAATTCGGAGCTGTAATTGAACACTGCTTCAACATTTGTCAAGTGTATGCGTTCAGTCAAGTTTGTACAGAGTAATGAATTCAGATTTGTCTTCAAATGCTCAGTGATGCTGTGCTACCATGTCTCTTTCTTCATGATTTGCTAATATTGTTGGCATCTTCTACCTGATTTGATTGTTGTTAATTTTATTTTCCTCTTTGGATGAACACCTGCCCTTCCTCTACCCAAGTACGCTACGGTGAAACCCACCTTGTCTCCTTTGGAATTTATGATTTTTCTTGTGGCTTCTACTACTGTTCCCTGGTTTCTCCTTTGCCATTTCTTAGGCCCTTCTTATCTGGATGTACCACATGCATCCTGTACTGATTCTAATCCTTTTTTTTTAGATTTGTTTTCTTGTACTGAAAAAGTGCATATGTGAGCATTAAATGTATTTGATTATGATTTATGATGTCATGACGTTTGTATGAATACAGCCGGTCTTGGTAAATTGGTCATTAATTTGTTGGTATATGGAACTCACAGCAATAGAGCACTATTGCATGAAAAGGTTTAACCCCTCCGCCACATAAGGTGTTTTCATAGAGAACTGCTACTGTGTGTGAATATAAGTGTGATGTGCCCACAACTTAGATTTTCCTGCTCTGTGGCTCCAGAGGTGATCTCTTTCTAAGCACGGCTACAGAATGCTTGATATTTATATCTACTCTCTCTGCCATGTAAACCAAGGTGCACTGAAGCCATTGGTTAGAATTGAGCATTGGAGCACATGAAACTTTAATTATTCCTTGATTCTACTATTAGTCACTTCTTTCAGTGTCTTTGACTCAGTGTGGAAATGAGGAGTATAATGAATAAATGTATGTCCATTCTGCTGGGGTAAGCTGATTGAAATTCACCTCTATCTCCCCTTCCTGCTGGATTGAAGGATTTCCTGTGAAACCTCTGAGTACGTGCATGTTTCGCAGCATGAGTTGAATTGGTGTGAACAGCTATGATGGTACAGGGCTCGAGGGACGAGTCGTGAGCTGATGTCTGTGCGACTGGGGGATTGGAAAGAGTCTTTGGAGCTCACAGTGTGGGAGGCCTGCAGTGCCACTTGCTTGACAGGGAGTGATGTGTTGGCATCTGGGTGTCTGGTTGGTGGGTGGTGCGGTTTTAACAAGGTGGCATAAGTATAGACAAGGCGGTTAGTCTGGGTATGGAACACTCTCTCTTCCTCTAATGTTTGGATATATGTACAAGTTCATAAACAATTTAAATTTACTGTAGAAAACTTTAATAGCCCTCTTCCTAAAACACAATTTATGCTGCTAATTACCTGTTTCTCCCTCTGCCAATTGAATATCCTCTCTTTTCATTGTTCATTGGTTTACTCTGGATTTTGAACCTGCTTTCTCCCCTGAGAGATGAATTCCTGGCCGTGTCTCTGCTAGCAGATGTGCTTGGTTGGTGATGTGTGTAGATTTGGTAAGGTGGGGGTAGGTGAAGGTGGGCGAGTGGGGTTGATGTGAATCTGGCAGCTCTCAGGAAGTATCAGTTGAAAGAGAGCCAAAGGGCCATAACACAACTTAGCCAGGCTCTCTCCTCATGTGGGCGCTTGTATTGATTGCTGCATCTCCACTTGCGGCTCAGGATCTTTCATAAATAGTCAGAAAATAGTGTTCATAACATACAAAACCGCAACTGCCTCTGTTATGTTGGCTGCCCTGGCTGTTAGCAGGTCTGTCTGTCATCCCCCACAACCCAAGTCTGATCTAGAAAAAGCAGGTTAGATAATGGATCATTTCAGTCTTCTTCCCTGACCCAGTACTGTCCCCCAAACCACTGCATTCGTCCAATGGCAGGCTGATGAGTGGATGCAGAATTTCATGATGAGGTGGAGAAATCCCTTGACTCTGCAGCCCTCCCTCATCCTGTGGCAGATGAAGTGGCAAATAAAGACTGGGGTACATAACTGCCCTGGGAACAAGTCCCCCAGCTCCCTACTCCAGCTGGCAGGCAGTGTTTCAGTGAACTCACTGCTCTGTGTAAGCAACTTTACTGTCCTCTCCGACTCCTTCTCTGTGGTCTGACTGCAGGGCAGTGGCTTCAGCAAATAGGCTTTGGGACATTTTGTTCAAGCTGTATTATGTAAACTTTGCTTAATAGAATGTCATGCCTGTAAAAATCATGCATCTTGTCATCTTTTGCGGACATTTTTGTTCTCTACTCAGCCAGTACCATTTTATAATGATGTGCATCATGCAAATATCCTCGGTCCCTATTATATGTCGGCACTTGTCTGCAAATGATTGCGTGTGTGTTTGTGTGTGTGCGGGTCTCGTGGAGTGCATGCTATATGTGATGTTGGAAATTAGAGTGGTTGTACAGCCTGATGGCACTGCGCCTAAATGAGTGGCTGAAGCACTTTGTTTTACACCTGGGTGAGATGATGCGACAGCTGAATGAGCAGCTGGATGTAGAGAGGCTGAGAGGGGTTAATCAAGATGACTTTAATCGGCTCCTTCATCTTTCTCTTCGCAAACAGCTGCCAATCTGCCACAGTCTGTAAAATTGTAACCCAAGATGGCTCTGATTTTGTCCTCCGTCCTCCTCTCCACTACTGCTTCCACATTGTCCAGTTCAAACATGATCACCTAGCTGATCTTGCTTAACAGCTTGCTGGGACTGCTGACCTGCACCTCAGTGCACCACAGCGGAGATCAGGGCTCTGGCCACTACAGACTGATCGAAGATCTGCAGGAGCCAGTTGTATGCACTGGAGAATCTGAGTCTTCATTGATGCCCCGTCCTCTCCTTAAGAGGCCTTCGGTGTTTAGCATCCAGTGCAGTTTTCTTATTGCTTTCCCCTTTGTGTTAGGTGCACTCTCCTTTATGTCCTAAAGTTCGGTATTTTGTTTGGCTGCCCCTCATCTAATAAACTCCATGTCCCTGCACCTGGGTCCTCATCTCTACACCTTGCCCTGGTGCCTTTCTCACCATCGTAGGATGCCAGAGCGTAACCAACCTGCATAATCACCCAACACAACCACCCACTGCAGTCAGCTCAACTCTCTCTTTCATATTTATGAATAAATAAAAATAAGCATAACGCACAGCTTTTGATAAAGAACCATGCAACAATGTGATTAAAACAAATACTTACATTGTTATGAGATTTATACAGAAGGGTTGCTATTATATGACTCTATGAAAAATCAGTCACTGAATAATTAAAAAGCAATTAGTTATGTGATTCGCGCAAAATATAATTATCATAATGTACAAAAACAGCATGTGGCTGTGATTTGATGAATGAACATGAAATTAAAGCTATATAATGCAAAGCTATATAATTTCATATGTAAATATAAGTAAGCCTCTTTTCTTTCATTTATTCTGCAAATTATCAAGATTATGGGTACACTGCTCGTAATGCTGTTTTTTTTATTCTGTGGTGCGTAATTTGATAATTTTGTAATGAGCTCATATTCATTTATAGACATATGTATCCTAAAATCTGCTTCTTTATATCTTATATTAACAGTTGGCTGATTTTCACTTAATTTACTGAATTACCAGTGAAAATGCTTTGCCCCTGGCATTTTGCAATGCTGTGAAAAAGATGCGACATGCTAAATTTTTTAGGGTTTTTTTCTTCTTTTTTTTTTACATCAGACAACATAAGTAAACACAAGTACAAACATAAGTAAAGGGCCTTGTTAAGAAATACACATATTCAATTTATAACATGCAAAAATGTTACTTTACCCTTTAAACTTCATGATTGGTTGTTTCATCTTTATCAGCAATATAATAAATGCAACCAACCACTTTCTATAATTTGATAGCACAATTCAATGCACGCAATTCAGCTTTAATTTAATGGTTAGACATAGTATACATAGTATTATTGAGGGGGGTATTTGATTTGACCATTGTCTGAGGATCTCCATCTACTGTTAATATTGTGGAGTAACATTTATTTTGTTGTGATCGCCATATATTTTACATTACCTTCTTTGTTTACATTCAGATGAATTGCTTGTTGCCTGGCTTGATTGAGCAAAAAGAATGTGGCCCTTGAGAAAGAAGTATTCATTGTTGGACTCGAAATAGCAAGCAAGCTGCAGAACACAACCCCCTCTCCAGTTACAAGTGTTTGCCTGATAATTACTATCAAAAACAAAAATGGTTAAACATGGCAATCTGGACATCGGTGGGTGTTTTTCCTTCCATAAGTGTACTCAAGGGGTTGACCCAATCCAGCCTTTTCCAACGATGAACCCAGTGTTCCTGGGTTTAATTTGCATTGGTGTTGCAAAGCTGTGGGGTTTAAGCACTGTGGCGTAACAGAGAGGATTAACTCCTGAGGCTTTCTGTTCCTGCTTCACAGCAGATAGAGAGATACCAGAACAAGCCTTTTAATTAACTCAGACTCTGCTCCTGAAATCTGTGGAAATCTATGGCAATGTTATCATGCCAAGTGATTTAATTTTTCTAGGGCAGATGTACATATAAGTGTTTCTGATTATTTAAAGTAATGCTTTCCCCTGTGTGTTTCTGCAATCTTGAACAGTGCATTAAAGCAAGACTGAGGAGTAAAATGAGGGGTTTTGCTCAAATAATTCGCTGCATGTTTCAAAGTCAGTGTCAATGCACCACAACTGGCAACGGTCGTGTTAAAAGTTGTTCTTTGACAGAAGACAGTAGTAAGTAAAGCAGTGTGTGGTTTCCACTTTTATCAAAGTTTAAACTACAATTCATAGCTGTATGCCCATTTGTTTGGGAGTGTGCATCTGATACATGTCGGGGATTACATTTCATCACATCATTGTCATTTAGCAGGCACTCTTGTCCAGAGCGCTGTGCAACACAATGTGCATTTGAAGGGACGTGCAACAGCTGTTTACTGAGGAGACAACCAGTCTGACTTTGAGGGCTTTAATTTCTTGGCGCAGCACAGGGTGGCGCAGCGTGGTGTAGCGTGGTGCAGCCCACGCAGTGGTAATTTTGTGCGGTGCAACACTGTGCGCAGCCACTTTGGCAATTTGATAGATGGACATGCGCCGAGATGGGTGTGGCGGCGTAGTAGGGGAGGGGTATTCATCAAGACGCAGTGACAATTACCAAAAGTCTCAGCTGAAGTTTTGCAGAAAGCTCGCCAGCTCCAGCCTGGTTTACTTTCTGTGCAGTGGTAATTTGGCTGACAGTAATTCGGCGCACAGTGCGCGCACATCACCGAAACCTCACAGGCAGGTTTCCAGAATGTCAGGCACATTTCAATGCAATAAATGATTACAGCAACCGCTGTTTAATGTTACTATCAGAATCAGGACATAAATTATAGTATCTATATTGATTGTCCTGATGTCAGATCAAAGGCGGTTGGCACGCGTAATGGAAACTCAACCAGGCTTAATCAAAGCCGCTGAATCTGTGACGCAAACTAACGACTTCACATCTTTCTCAGCCAACCACAAACTGCCTCGGCAGTATATATATATATATATATATATATATATATATAAAATGCTTGCGTTCTATGCTCACTAAAACCGCTTGCAAACTGGACGCGACACAAATTTTTCACACAACTGATTACATTCAAAGGCCACGTTTCCCAGATTCATTTAAGAAGATCTTAGCACTAAGAGCTTCTTTAGACCCTTATTAAGGCTCCAGTAAGAAGCAAACGCGTTTCCCAGATTCCTTTATAGCCTAAGATGATCTTGTGTTAAGAGGGATTTGAAAGAGGGATTTGATTTTAGCACCCTTCTTAGCGACAAAACACTAAACATACAGACGCGTCAGAAAAATCAATGTGACACTAAGCAAGGAGATACTAACGCAGTGCGTACAGTTCATCCCTATTTTATCCCCCCCCCCTCTTTCATGCACCCCTAAATGCACCCATTAAGCATTTAAAATGAGGGAAAACTTACATCTCTCCTCTATGGCTCCATGTCTTGAAATATTTTACCGTATCTCCCTGATTTTTCCATAATATTCCCGGTCTTCCACTTGACCACTTGTTGTACGCTCTATAGATTAAGCAACTTGAACTCAAATCAAGGTCAATAAGGTTTAACTGCATGATTTCGCTCATGTAATGATTTAATTTTATGTTTTCAGTCTTATTTTTCTAAGTTCTTATCTGTGTTATTGGTCTTTATTTGCGTCAGTTTGTTTTCAGACATTCTGCTGTGTGCGTAATGGCATTACGCGCGTTCATTTTTAACATTATACACCACTTGCTACATCAGAACTTCATTTGTGTGCACATAAGTATGTGGAACAATCGGTTACTCTGACATTGATTAATCAGTTGAGCTTCAGTGAAGAAGGCAGTTAAGAAGGGCACAAAGACACTTGTTAAGAAGGGCACTAAGAACACATCTGGGAAAAAATCTTATCTTAAGGCTCCCTCTTAGCTGAACTCTTCTTTGGAGCCTTCTTTACTCCTTATGAATGCTTTTAACTGGGAAATGCGGCGTCCAGTGTGAAAGAGGCTTAATACTACTATTGTCACTTAGGTTTTATCGTTTTTAGTGGAGGAAAGGAATACAACCTGATTGCTATGATCTTGTACAGAGTTAAGATCACATATTGAAAATAAATGTGTCACGTATCTTGCATTGTTGTCCATGCATGTTAATCCCAAAATTTTAAGCAGCAACAGGGTGTAATAATAGGAACACGCGATCCATCGTTTCTCTTCCCAATGATGCAGGCAGAAGAAATAAATGAGCAACCGTTGTATTTCATTCCAACTTCATAAGTTTGAATGATCTGACGTAGTTTCATTTTGAAATTCCATTCAGGTTCGCTAATGGTAATAATTAGTGAATGCCCTAGCTAGCCAGCTAACTCATATTCGAAATGCTTAATATAGGCCTAAGTGGTGCAGAAAACAGGCCTGAAGCAGCAAAGTAAAATGCAACATTAACACATCATGCAAATATAGGACAGAGGCTTCAAAATTCCAACACATTAAAGCTGAGGAGAGGAGCTCATTTGATTGGTGAAGATTTGACTCGGCTGTGTTATACCCAAACATGCCTTTTCTCCTCCCTCTTTGCCACTTGCACCAGCAGGAGGCAAAGAGGCGGGACAGAGGAGTACTTGCGCCAGGCTGCACCGGGCACGAAATTGCAACATACGCCTGGACAGACCTCGCTGGCACGGAGCTCCCCCTGTTCGCAGCCTGCGCCTAGTCTATGAATTTAGAGCCCTGAGAATCTGTTTCAGTCTACTATCGAATACTACTCAGGCAGACTGCAGCGCACTAAGCGGCCAAAGGAGTCACTGTTGAGCCATCAGTCTCGGTAGTGAAGAGTCTTCTAGTGTACATATAGTGGTGTGAAAAAGTATTTGCCCCCTTCCTAATTTCTTATTTTTTTTGCATATTTTTCAAACTTAAATGTTTCAGATCATCAAACAAATTTAATTATTTGACAAAGATTACCTGAGTAAACACAAAATGCAGTTTTTAAATGATCATTTAATTTATGAAGGGAAATCCAAACCTACGTGGCCCCATAGAGCAGCTCCAAATCTGCCGCCATATAAATCTGCACAAAGGAGATATGGTGTCTCATTGCCTGGGTGTGCGCTATTTTTCTTGTTTCTGTTTTGTGTCCTGAAGCAAAGATACAGGTTTTTGTCAAATTTTCCTGAGAATTGTATTTTATGGAAACAAAATTCTTGACAACTCTATCTCTTAAACATGCTTTAAGTTAATAGTAGTGATTGTTACTTTAGCATGAGATTTTTCACATTTATGAACATTCACTTTTCATTTTTATTTTGTGCTGCCTGATCTTATTGTCTTTGTGCCCCAATTGTGAGAACCTGTTTGAGGACAGGAGAAACATTTATGGATTGATTCTCCGCATTATTTGACGTTTGATGTTCTAAAATAGGAGGACAGTTTGCCATTATATTAAGGCATAGACGGCAAAGTTGTAATTTTGCTATTAGGGTGGATATTTACAGACAGCTGAGAGACCAAGTCCATGAGACACCTGTGCACCACGCATGATGCACTTGGCACCCAAATACAAAAACAGACAAAGCAAATTCAGGATATTGTCATACCGATGCTTGTGTTGGTCATCATAATCAGTGACTAGAAGCTTCCGTTTCTCCCATTCTGTCTCTTGGCTGTCTGTCTCGCTCATGTAATTAAACACAAAAGTTGATAAAATGTCTGCTATTTTTGATTTTGGCAGATTCTTTTCTCTGTAGAAAACTAGTGGTGTGGTTATTTAAAATGCAAGCAGTGAAAGTAATGCACAGCAGAAATGACTTGCAGTGTGTATCAGTTTAATCTCAAAGCATCCATTTTAATTAGGAGGAAAGCTGGAAAGCTAAATGAGAATGCACTGAGATATGAATACTGTGAATACAGTAAATTGTATTTTCATATTTTTCTGTTCTTCTCCTTCAGTTCCTTGAAATGATATGCAGTCGCCCATGACAAATGCCCCTTTGACCACAGCATCTCTGTGATAAATATTGGAAACCTATAGTGGCTTTCCAGAGTGTTTAATTGCAGGTCTTGTGCGAATAAGTCATGAACTACTGCTTAACACCTGCTCTGTGTGATTATATTGTTTTCTGCGTGCCCACAGATGGAGCATGTTTTACCATTTTAAACCTAACAAGTGTCACTGCTTTTGAAGCCGTATTACAATTCAGTCTGCTTCGACCGAGAGGCTGGAGCTATGCTGGTGGGCTCAGTCAGTGTTGGATGGGAGGCCACCTCTGAAAACTAGGTTGCTGCTGGAAATGATTTTGGTTGACCAGTAGGTGGTGGTCTTCCTTCAAGACAAAGTCCCAATACACGAGTGCAGTGTAAGGGACACTATGATTTAGGAGATCCCATCTTTCTAATGAGACGATAAACAAAGATAATGATTTTGACTACGGTCAGTTACATCCCATGGTCCTCTTTAACAAGGGGGTTCCCTGGTGTTCTGGCTAAATTCACAAACTGGCTCTTTTAACCTGCCACCCAATCATCCCGATTTATTTGGCTATGGAAATTGTCCTCTTCCACTTCACCTCTGCTGATATGTGATGAGGGTTCTGACACAAAATGGCTGCCATTTATCACTCTAGTGGGTGCTACACATTGGTGGTGGTGAGATGAGATTCCCCTAAGAGCTGCACAAATAAATGTTTATTCATTCATTATTGCCATTCATTGCAAATTTGGGTTTAGTACCACACAGAGTGGCCATCTCGAATGAAATGGAAGCCTGTTGTGTAGCCTCAGAGCTTGCCGCTAATTAATTTAATTTCTGTGTTGTCTGCGGATGTTACCACATAACACTGCCAATCGGAACTATTCAATCCTGAAGACCTTTCCAGAATGTTGCTAGTCTATTTAAATGCTGTGATTTTGGTCAGTAAGGGCAGAGTTTTTGTTTTGGCAACAGAGTTACATAATAGCATGAGAGTGTTATTATAGGATGGAACAGTGGATTATTTGTAAAAGTTTTTTTTTTTCAGTGAACAATAAATTTGTTTAAGTTGTCATTGTTGGTTTTCTTTGTTGTGATTTTCAAGTCATAACACAGTGCACCTTCACCATGAAAACATAATTTGAAAGCAGTGCATAATATGCATTATGTAAATGATTTGTGCATTGTGAATATATAATATGAATCGTTAATTCTGAAATGATTTAAATGGAAAGGTAATTTTACTGAGCAGCACTGTGTAGGATAGATGGAATATTTTCAGAGGCAATATAAGCAGTTTTAATTTCTGCTTTTTGCTGTAAGGGTAGCGTGCTGTAGGGGGTCTGGGGTTTGATACATGAGACAGAATTAAAAGACTGAACCAGCACTTTGCTGAGCACACATGGGGAAACTGTGGCTCATTGTGTTTGCTGAGGTTTGTAATTTGGGTATTTCTCACCTAAATGAGATGGTCATTAGCATCTCCTGCTTTTGCTGGGCAGTTAGTGCATTTACTGGAGGCCTGGGATCCAGGGACCTGCTTAATGTTAATGATCCCCCTCCAGTGCACCTGTGTGCTTACAGTCACTCATGCTGCAGTCCAGCCCTGCAGTGTGGCAGTGCGTGCACTCAGGACAGAAGCAGCCACTATTCAAATCAAACCAGGCCCACAGGGTGCTGTTACCACCAGCTCCTCTCTGGTTATGCACAAGTCACCCTCACTGACTGTAAAATGTAGAAATGTAATAAAATGTTGCTCTGTGTACTTATATTAACCTTTATTTACTTTATTCTGGGAAGTCTCCTCTGTATGTCTGTGGATTTATGGATATGAGAGGGAATAGTGTAATGTGTCTGTTTGCCGACTGTTTGCTACTCTGCTCCTGGAGAGATGCACTGACTGAAAGTGTTTGTGATCTAATTAACACCTGGTATTAAAATGCGTTTTCGTGATTGGTTTGCAGTCGGGTAGCGTTTGACCACATGAAAGTGCAGGTACAAATGCATGCAAAATCCATTGAGGAAGGATTGTGATCTGATCTTTCAAACCACTTCTGGAGGTGGTCAGAAGTGGTTCGAAAAATCAGATCTTTCAGATCAGATCAAGACCAGGTGGTTCTGGTCGCATAGAACACAAGTGTAAATGCAAATGCATCTTCGATCCCCATAAAGCAAGTCCGTGGGCGGAAACACGTACAGTAAAACTCATTAGATAAGTCGCATTGATATGTAAGATGCAGTATATTTCCCGTTGGCAAAAAGGGTTTAATCTACGCAGCTTTAAATTTATGGAATGCTTAAACAAGTTGTTCCAAACTATTTCTATTTATTTTAAACAAAATCGCGATTTCCATTTTGTTCAGCAAAGTCCACAACGTGAAGTTTTTGTGCAGCTGTATCGCTCTTTCACGAAGTTTTCGCTATGGTGCGGTGGGCTACGCAGCTCCTAGCTCCAAAGAGACCAGAGAGACTTAATACCAAGCTCTAGGACGCAGGAGCAAAGTCTAGCTCACAGCACCCTCCCCAGGGTACACATTGGGACATCCCCCTTAACCTCTCGCATCATTTTACCGGTGCATTGGATGCACTGGTTTATAAGACGCGATGCATTTTTAAGTGAAAAATATTGAATTAAAGGTGCGTCTTATTACAAGTTTTTACGGTAAGTGAGGTGCGCCACTTTAGGAGATTGGAGAAGAAGGATGTAATGTCAGCAAGATGGATTGTGATCGGATTGCAATGTGGACGCCGGAGATGCATGTTCATACCAGGTGTCAAACGCTATCCGATTGCAATCTGATCACAAAAAACACATTTTAATACCCAGTGGCGTTCCTAAGCAACTTTGCACCCGAGGCAGGATTTCTGGTAGTGCCCCCCCCCCCCCTCCCCCGCAACTTATTAGACTGACCACAAAATATTCATCATAAACTCACACAGGGCACAGGGTATCTTCACTTCTCTCAAATTTTAAAACCGCAGTTGCAGTGCAATATGCATAATGTAGTAATTGTCCTACAATAAACTATACAGCAGCCATAAATATTATACAAAAATACAGGAAGAAAGTAGAATCTGCACACTGGGTACACTCCATATTTTTACTGCTAGTCACGACCCAATGTAACAATCTTCCTCATCATAGAAAAATACAAACACAACAAATTTAAGACTTTTATGCGAGTAATTTTCTTATGGGTGACTTCAACTTTGGTAAAAGTAACTTACTTTGGTAAAAGTTGAAGTCACCCATAAGAAAATTACTTGCATAAAAGTCTTAAGTACATTTAATGTGAGCTACTTTAATTACCAAAAGTATTTTGTGAAAAATATACTCAAGTATCAAAAGCAAGTACAAGTACAAAGTATTTTTCACAGTACGCATAGAAAGTAGAGGAACAACCACTCTTTGTTCTCTCCTGGTGCCTTTTAATCAATTTTTAGGTGAAGGAAAAATACGGTATTCAGTATTCGGCTTGCTTGTGAATATTCAATAAATGATTCTGGTGTGCCATCTAGTGATAGACTATTGTAACTGCGTGCATAAATTTGCAGCTCCATGTCCGCGTTATCCTGTCGCTTTCCTCTCTCCTCCCACCGGTCGCATTTGCGCAGGCGTGCCTGAGAGTTGCAAGGAAGTCAAATGGCTCACTCTGAAGCTGCCTTCATCTCCAGCTCCTGTGAAACTACGCTTAGTCCAGTTCCAAAGCGTGAAATACTTTTGCAATGACTTAACGACAAATTATCAATGAATAAATTAGTCAACAACGAACTTTATCATTGAATTTTGTCGACAATGTTGATGAGTCGTTGCACCCCTATTAGTTACCATTGAAAAATAGCGTTGATACTGAAGATTCTCGAGCAGAGCCTCCGCCCTCTCGCGTTTATATGGCAAGCCGTTTTCACTTTACTGACAGACTGAAATAGACGCGGTTAATCGGCATGCAGCTGTATTCCACTCGTCAACAATTCGGCCGCAAGCCCCAAAATCTACATGCCATTGGCGCTTGGCGGGTGCCAATTTCGAGCCCTGTATACACATACTCAAACACGGGATAAGCAATCAGCAATTACATTGTCAGTACCCTTTACGTGCTTAATTTCCAAGTCAAACTCCTGTAAAATCCAATTCAACAATCTCCGATTCAAGAGAGAGAATTACCAACCCAACTTGCCTCAAACGCAAGCGCAGTAGGACTACAGGAGAGAGCAGGGGGGCGGGGAGGAGTCGTGTCCTGTGTGTAATCCATTGGGGACCGTGGCGAAATTGCAGGCAGGTTGCAGGCAGACAGACACTTAAGCCCGAATATAAATTCTTTATTTAGCCATTGCTTAAAGACTTTACGACTGTATGTACTGTTGTTAGATTGCTGCGTCTTTGTTGATGTTGTTTTATATTGTGAAATAAAAAGTATTTATTAAAAAAAAAAAAACTTCTCCCCTCCCTGGCGCCCTTTCTGCTCGCGAGGGCCCCTAGCATCCGCCTAATCCGCCTAATGACAGGAGCGCCCCTGCTAATACCAGGTGTAAATTGGGCCTGTGGTCTCCTTTGGATCAGCTGGTTATTTATGTCTGAAAAACAAGGTGTAAGGATTAATTAGCTGATTATTCACTTTACTGGATGATTTATAAGGAGAGCAAGAACTAGACTAAAATCGGTGCTACATACACCCACGGCGTGCCTAACAGGTAGGTATGCCAAACCTCTGAATCAGAGAAAATTTAGGCAAAAATCAGAGATATGACCTCAACATCAAATAGGCTTCTGGAGACACCAAATTTGAATAACCTGCTTAAATTTGAGGGCTGTCCCTTCAAGAGTTCAGAGAGGAAGCGGTAACAGTTGATGGGCAAACAGACAGACAGATGGACCAACAGAGACTCCATCGGCAAGAATCGTCGAGGGAGTAACCAACAGAAAGTGTTGTTCTTCAGAATCTGAGCTACTCCTCCCTGTTGTAAGCCCTGTATGAAATTAATTTTCACAGAATTCATGAGTCTTGCTCATCATCACAACCATTATCATCATCATCACCACCATCACTGCCATCAACGTCAGCAACAGCAGCATCATCACACAAAAAATGAGTTTCCACTTAGACTGCAGAGCTGCATTTAGCTGTCCAGTCTTGTAGAATAAGCAGTTAATCAGATGCTTTTCAGCTGAGATTTCAATGTAGCATTACGTTCACTCATCAGAACATTTCCGTTCATTTCTGCACAGGAGCGAGTGACCATAGTGCCAGAACATTCTGCGTGGAGAAGTGCAGCTCCACTCAGCTTGAATATGCCATCATGGATGTATTGCTGCACCATGTTCCATCATATAAAGGTACTACTGATGTCATGCTGAAAATTCCAGCCGAAACTAATTTAAACTGGTTTTGGCTGGTGAATCACCTGTTCATTAGCTGACCAGCCTCTATCCTATTAGCCCCTCTACTTTGTTCTCCAGCATTGATTAGGTTTGTCCAGCAAGAGACCACCTATGACAGGCCACAGGCCAGTTATCACCTGCTACAAGTGCTGATAACACGGTTTAAGCTGTCTAAGTCAGAAAACATTTAAGCGCCAAATCCCAGCTGTTCTCCTCTCCTCAAAGTGATCTCTCTGCAGTTGTTGCTCCTGTGCCTTTGCAGTGCATCATATAAACAGAGCAGGTATCTGAGAGCAGAAAAGACAGGTCAGAGGGATGTTTTTACTTTCTGTGAAACTGGGTAAAAAGAACATGTTACTGCTGAGGAGCAGATTAAAGCTGGGCTGCTGTGCAGAGCGGGAAGAGTTATGACGGCTCCTCTTGTAATCCATCATTTCTGCCCCCCTAAAGACCTCCTGGGGCAGACAGGGCATTGGGCTTCAGAGCCGCCATGACAGTGCAGGTGAGCAGTTTAATTCTCACACCCAGCTTCACTTTCAGCACTCAGTCTCTCCTTCTGGGCAGGTTATGTACTGCACCTCAGTGTCTCATATCACATTCCCTCCATTTCATGTCTGTGTCGTGTCCTGCTGTTTTTGTAAATAATGCAGCCCATTCAAACAAGCTCTGTGGCTTGAGGACACCACTGTCTTTGCCAGAACACTTGACTAATTTTTTTTCTTTTGTTGGAGAAAAGTGTAAATTGGCTGGCGTAAGAGCCTGAATTTTTGTTTAATTCTCTCGGTATCTAAAATGAACACCTTTTTGGACTGCATTTAAATTCATCTCAGGTTAATGTGCATGAATGAATGGCCACACAGCACCAGACGTCAATGACTTACCTGAAAATGTCATTTTTAAATTTCAAGTGGGAAAATTTGGTTCTGAATGTGAAACATGAATCAATGCAGAATTCCACTTCATTTTTAAAAAGGGCTACTTATAGAACGGGATTTTATCAGCGTTGAACAGTAGCATGGCGTCCAACATAATTATTACAGAAGATCCTAATAATGTTCAATTTCAGTTTTACTCTCAGTACTCCTTGAATTAATGATCAAGATCAACATTGACTTTTTAGGGAATGACTATAACCAAACACTCCTGAAAGTTATGCACAGAACCATGACGGAACCACCCACTGCCGTTGGAACACTGCTGTGTTTATACTGGTTTATTCTGCATATTTATTTACGCACTGTTGGATGTATTGCAGTAATTCTGCTCGAAGATATAGGTTTTAGCATCAGCACTGAAATAACTTGTCAATGGCAACGGCTTCCCACCGTAATTCAGAGCCCAGAGAAATGGTTATTTAAAGCTATGTTATTCTGTCTGCCTTAGAGGGGAGAGTTTTTTTGTTAAAAAAATGGGAGTATACTATATATTTTTTGATAAGCATTTTAGGTTACACTTTACTGGAAGGTATAGTCATAAGAGTGACATGACACTGTCATAACTGTTACTGTTATGACGAAGTTGTCATAATCAAGACAGCCCAAACAATGTCAACTTGTCATCTCAAAAACCAAATGACACTTAATAACAATGTTTATGACATTTTCATAATGTTTATGACACGTTCATCATGACGATACCTTCAAGTAAAGTGTTAGTGGATTTCATAGTATTCTGGTATATCCATTTTTGCTTGTGCTCTTGAAGCAGATGTGCAAGTCAGTGCAGTGTATGCGGGTTATGCAATCAAGTGATCTTATGCACCCCACAGTTATAATCAGAGTTGTCTACAATTCCTCTGATTCATATTTGAGCAGTAAATATAAAAGTGTATCCGGTTGCAGTTTAACTTATGGTAAAATTTCCCTGACTTCACAACAAAGGTTTGATTGAAATGTTGCCCGGGGATCATGAAACTAGAACCATTCGGAAGGTTTGGATCATGCTTCTCACTGATTGACTGATGTCATCGCTAAAGCCAAACATTAGTAGCAATACATGATTAGGATGACAAAAATATATTGCAATCACAGAGGAAGGTGCATTGATATTTGTGCAATGGAACTGAAGCGTTTTGACATAAATATTTATGTATGATTCTCCTTGATTTCAGGTGGCACCCTGACTTCCTCCTCCCAGCGGAAGGGCGGAGAGATCTTTTGTTCTCTTCATGTTCATGTGGGTGTTTTTTTTTTGTTTGTTTTTGTTTTATTCTGGGTATTCTGCATAGAATATTCTAGGTACCTCCCCCAGTCATAAAATATGTCTGCCAAGTTAAATTGAGATGCCACATTGCCCATGAGTGAGTGAGTGAATGGTGTGAGCCGAGCGATAGACTGGCGAGCTGTGTAGGGTGTGTTCCTGTCTTTCACTTATTGACTACTTGAATAGGCTCCCAATTAATGTTAATTGTTAAGGTCATATGAACTTATTTAAAACTTGAGGCATGACCTTCTCATATTACATGATGGGAAATACCATGATTTTGAGCTGCCCGCCATCATATATGACAGTGCCTAACCTGGAGAAGTATGCTGGAGCCATTTCTCTTTGGATATTTGGTTCGACCGTTCAAATGTTAATGAACATGATAGCTCCTCCCTTACACCACTAAAGAATACCTGCACAAATAACACAAGGCAAATATTCCATGTTCTTATTCTCCAGAATTAATTACTCCTCTATTAGTTTGCTGACTGCTTTGCTCTCAATACGAGACTACACTTCCTGTGGATTAATTTCCCCCACTGACAGAATTAAGGCCCTATGCTTAGTATAATCAGAAAGAATAAGTTTAGGCTAAGCTGTGGGAATTCATGATAATGGACCTTTCCAACCTTTGAAACACATGTAGATAAACAACCAATCAGATTGCCTTATCCTTAAGGTCCTGCATACCCCGATAGTACCACCATATTGTCCCACAATCAATAGCTGTGTGTCATAGGCGTGGTTGCTGACTTTTTCGATAGTGGGTCTTTGATGCAGTTGGGGAACGTGTACTTCCAATGAAAGATTCCCTGCCCCATCGGCGGAACCAGACATATTTTACTGGGGCACGTGCCCCAGTATTGGTCTGCAGTGCCCCAGGATAATTTTCCTCGGGGGATAAAAAAAAAAAATCTCGTTTTAAGTCTACATGTCCACATAATCTACAGTAAGAGAATCTACAGTAACAGAAAGTGCGTAGGCACACAACTACTTATGATGATAACTGTAACTCATTGCTACTTTATTCACTTCACTCTGTATAGTACACAATGGCATGTGGCTACTAAATATTCACGTGGCTTTGGCTGTGATTCGCTAGTGCTCACCTCAGAACTTCGGAACCCAAGGTCACACACACAACGGTGTCTGTCAGTGCTGACTGCTCTCGCCGTCATTCTTTCCACCTGTCTTCAGGTTAGTGCTGGGCAACAGCCTGCCCTTATTGTTTGTTTTCTCCTCTGTGTCGCCATTTCCATGGGAATTTAAATGTCACAACTTTGCTTAAACTTTCAGCTGCAGTCTTTCCAGCTAGCACTGGCTGTAAATTGAAGTAGCCAAGTGCAGACGTTACCTGCTGCCTTATAGCTAACTGGCTCATCATAGGCATAACGTTGATTCATAATGGTTAGCCTAGCACTGTCAACTCGGTTTCTGGAGATTGCTTTCGATGTTTGATGAGCATATATGAACTATTTCACATTAAAACATGGGTTCTGTATGAACAGAGAATCGGGCTCATTGAGTACTTTGGTTATGAGACAACAAGATAATCTGACACAAATGTATAATTTTAAGCACTATTTATGCTTTTTTATGATAAATTAGCGCTAAAAAATGTTTGCTCGTGCTGGCGTTGTTTGTGCCCCAGCTGTGCCCCAGTACAGTATTAGGTATAGTGACGCCCCTGCCCTGCCCGGCTACAGGGAGCTCAATTCATCCTTTTTATAAAGCCAAAAATACAGTTGGCGAAGTGTGTACGAAGGATTAAGGCGTGTTGATGGCCTCACACGCAAGAAGAACAAGAACAAGATGGACTAATGCTAGGCAGTGATTGCTCAAAGGTAAGCAAATTAAGTTTTTTGCCATTTCGCCCTCGGTATTTAATTTAAGTTGTGCAATTTCAACCCTCGCAGAGACTTAACCAGGCCGACAATATGTTAACAGTGTCCACTTATCCGGAAACAAACAAGGTCTAAATGGCTGTTGTTAAATATCATCATGTTAAAGCAGCGAGAACAAAACGGCACTTAAAAGCTGATAAGATCAGGGGTAAACACAGCCCAAATAATATTATACGTGGTTCATTATTTCAGCTCTGATGATTTCAGTGGTATGAAATTATGTGATCTGACTAGCGTGAAAGAAAATGGGTTTTCTGGTTCAGATGAAGTTGTAGTTCACAAATGCATGTATTTCCATACCCAAAATGAAAACTCATATGATACGAATACAAATCTATCTGTATGAAAACTACTTACCCTGCTTTATACAAGCAGTACGATTCTACTATTTTGTCTGGTTTTATCTCAATGTGCAGTTAATGGGTGCTTGACTTTTCTGCTTTGATTGTTAGCACTTCACTGTCACTCATGTATCTCCACCCGTTCTGTTAAAAATTTTAATTTCATGGATATATCCTCGTGTAAAATAGTTTAGGCCTCTCTCCACAACTTTGCCAGACAAGATGAATGCATTTGGTAAGAAACAAACCAGAGTATTAGCGATAATAAGCACGAGAGAGTGGTGCTTTCTTTAAGGACCATGAGGACACTGGATAGGCAGATTGGCTGGGCAGACCTGGAAAGATCAGGGCGAGAAACAAGAAATGGCAAAAAATGAACACACAAGAACATGAACTATGAACTGTGAAACCTGGAACAATAAACAGTTAAAACCCCCACAGTGTACTGTAAACGGCACAAGACACTGGAAACACAACACATTGTGGATAAAAAGAAGAGGTTCTCAAAAACACTATATGCTTTTGTTTTTCAGCACTAAGTATACATCAGCATTACAATGAAAAGAACACAACGTGGAAACATATTTTTTGCACCAATTAATCAACTGGTGATAGAAGCAGAAAGTTATTGTTATTATCTCACAAATGTGTTTTGTTTTTTTAGTTCAAAGATTACCCACTATAAAGTTGTGAACATTCATTTATATGAGAATGATATTTTCCATACATTTTTGCCATTGTCGAGACCATTTTATTTTTCCTGTAAAGTTAAAGGTTATAAAATTGATTTTCATCTTTTCAGAAGTGTTCTCCCTGTGTTCTCCTTGTCTTTGTGTTATTGCCTGCAGTAAACAATATAAACAGTACTTTGGCTGGAGTTAAATATTGCCACAGGGATCAAGTATATGTCTGTTCTAGTTCTGTGAAAGCAGAACAGTATGCTACTGGGAAGGCTGCTTGTTAAAGATTTAGTGACACCACTATAATGTTCAGACAGCACAGTGGAGGGCTTATTGGTCAAGTTAGAGTGGTATTACGACAACACAAAGTTGGCATGGTGGTCTGCAAACTTATTGTTTAAGTCTTTCTGTCAGTGTCACTGACTCTTCTTTAATGGTATTTGAATGGCATTAGGAATGGATCGCAGCTTGGCAGCATGCAGTGTGTTTCATTGACATGACAATGGCATGTTGTTCAGCTGGCTGATACAGTGTGGTTGAGGTGTCAGGCACAGTGTCCTTCAGGTTGGAGTTTTTGTGTCCCTTGTTTAACCTGCCACAGCAGCTGCTGGAACAGTGATTGTCTTACAGGAGCTGCAGGGATAAATGATTCCCTCTCGTCTGAATATCAGGCCTCTACTGTCCTTCTGGGCTCATGACCCGTTTATTTTTTTCCCATTCTTGCAAGAAAATGGTCAATTAAATACAAAATATATTTTATAGTGTACATTTAAATTGGGTCTGATCAGTTCTTCAACTGAGTGGCCAAGCCCAGTTTCAAAGTTGCATGGAACGTTGACACATTTGTTTAGTTTTGGATTTTTTTCAACTCCGTCAAGGAGGTGTATGTTTTTGCCAGCTTTTACGTATCTGCTTGTCTGTCTGTTTGTCTGTTAGCAGGATATCTCAAAAATGGCCACATAGATTTTAACCAAACTCTGCAGGATCTTAGAGAAGCACAAGTGGAACAAATCACTAAATTTTGGTATATCTAGGCTAAAGTACAGCTGAGATATAGGCCAAAGTTTAAATCCAGCTATGCTGGCAGAGATTTGAAGTCTTTCCAATGGGCCGGATTTCCAATCGGCGTGCTTTTGGGTTTTGCTGCCACTTGGCAGTCAAATGCAACAACACCCAACATCAAGACTCGCGATGTACCCCGATGGAAATTGATGCACTCGGGGAGACGTCGGGAACAGGTTCCCCAATGTTCATGGGAAGGTTCGGGAGTGTTGCTAGCCATCTGGAAACATCGGGAGGCATTGGGAGAACTGTGAAAAATTTCAGTGCTTGCATTAAAATTTTTCTTGATTGTGTTCCCGACGTTTTATTGGGAAAACAGGTCGGGTAGGCCTCGTCGGAGCTTTCCAGAGCCACGGGGAAGCTCCGAGGATGCTTCCCCGGAGCTTCGTCGAAATATTGTTTTCTCCCGAGGCATCCCCGAAGCATCAGTGATGTCTCACCGAAGTATCAGGGAACCTTTGAGGATAATTGAATTTGTGGTGAAAGTACCGCGCCCATTCGGTGACACATTCCCGATGTCAGGGTTGCATCCCCAAATATTCGCTGAAATTTCTGCGACGGTTGAAAGTGCATTCTTCCCATGGCGCTGATTGGCTGGATTTTGCATTCGTGCGCACTATTAGTGGGCTACATTTCATGTATGTACATGGCAGAGAGAGATGATGCTGAGCCCAAAATGTGCATATATTATAGCGTAGCCCAGGGGTCCCCAATCTTTCCCAGAAAGGGCCGGTGTGGGTACAGGCTTTCATTGCAGCCAAGCAGCTACACACCACTGATTCCACTAATCAAGCTTATTAGCAAAGAGTCCAGGGGTTGATTAGTGGTATCAGGTGTGTAATTGCTTGGTAGCAATGAAAGCCTGCACCCACACCGGCCCTTTCTGGGAAAGATTGGAGACCCCTGGGGTAGCCAAGCACAGTTCTTTTATCAATGTTTTGTCTGGGCAACAGGTTTTCTGTTAGACCAAAATAAATTAGTTGTGTTCAGCTCCACAACAGCATGTTACAGAAAAACTCATCAACAAAGCCTTGAGAAAGTAAATAACTTTGTACCAACAAAGAAAGAGGCACTTCCGTTTGCTCAGATCATAACATTATTTACATCAAGAGGAAAAATTAACAGGTTAAGCGGAAAAAAACACATTTATCCGCAAAAAATAAATAACCCAAATTGCAGGCCCCAGCCTAGACACCTGCAAGAAAACGAAATATGTACATTCGACCACTCAATAAAAAAAATAAAAAGACTGGACCACTGCAGTACTGATTATAACAACCTGATGCGCTTGCCAGACGCAAGTCGCGGTCAGCTAAATAAAGCAATGCCCGACAGCCTTCTTGTTATTAAACAAACTTCAATTATATATCAAAATTAAGAGAAAAATTAAGGGAACAAAATCATACAAATAAAGGCTAGAGGGGGAATTTGAGAGGGGGAAACCATGTTCAAAGTAATTCGAGGCAGGAGTAAGTGGAGTGAATGCGAATGATTAAAAAAAGAAAGTTTTCATTCAGCGGTGGGCTATCACTTTTTGTGGCGGGATGAGTTACAGGGAGTGCACCGGGAGGTTAGAGGATTTTTCAGTTAAAAAAAAAAAAAAAAGTTATTTCCCAAACCCTGCTTGGCGTCTCCCATTCAAACTGTTTGATAATTATAGAGGCTGGTTGCACCTTATAGCTCGCTACAATATTTACCTCCCCAATAACCCTTCACCTGGGATGGTTCGCAAGAACTCACTAATGCATCCCCTTATCATGGGGATATTCCCCTGATGATGTTCCGGTTGCCCCGGAGCTTCCCTGAGCATCGGGAGCCATCCCCGATGTGTCACAGGCATGGTTTGTGACCATAGCCAAAGCATCAGTGAGCATTCACCGGAATATCCCCTATGCCTAATAAGTGCAATTTCTAATGGGACTACTCCGTTTTTTTGGCAAAAACATCGGGAGCCATTTCCATTGCTGGTGCGTAGTACTTGTTTGTACATACAGAAGAATTGTATTGTGATTTCTGGTTGTCTCACTCTCTCTCTCTCTCTCTCTGAGGTGTGTCACATGAAGGTCAGGTATTCCTCATGGGACCTGTAGGTGTTTCTACAGCAAACTGACAAAGGCTGACTTTCCAAAACAAATATCAGCTTTCAGAGTTTGTGCTGTTGAAGGTGAAATAGTTCAATTAGTTCTGTAATTTTACAATTACACTTCTTCAGCTACGTAGCATTTGTTGGGTGTGCCTTTTCTCAAAAGACATCTTCTCTTCATAGTCCTGTGGAGGACATGAAAAAAACTTTGTCTCAGTCATTGTATCTCCTATATCAATGTATAGAAAATTACAGTTTAATAGGATGACAAAGTTAAATTCTAGGGCTGCTTGTGGGGCCCTGTAACTGCGGTTGCTCTGAATTACAGATGGACTTGACTGCATTGATCCCAGTATTGAACAACTCCATCAGGCAGTCTTTTGAACCAGAGTGTTTTCTCTAAGTCTGAGTTTACTTGAAGTATACTGACTTCAACCATACATGATTCAATAGGATATAAGGCCTTGCACCAGATTAACTGTAAGAAGGAGTCTTTTCGATGCACTGTACCTAAAGAGAGGTCATGAGAAGCCATCCCAGAAGTAAGTGAAACATGCAACAATGTATGGTCTTAATTATGGTATTGAAAGTTGTTGACTTTCTTTTGCTCTGACATTTGCTGTGTCCAATGCAATGTGTTGTGGAAGTCTGTCAAAATCTTTGGGATTTTTTGGAATTTTCTGCGTATCAGCGTGTGCTCATCCTGTACTCCATGCTCAGTCTAAGGGCCGGTTCAACGCAAGGTACGCGAGCGCGAACGCAAGGCAACGCATTGAGCAACGCAAGGAGTCCATCTTGCGTCCATGCGTAGCAAAGTGTGTCGTCCAAATTTTTGTAACGCGACGCGTCGACGCATGTACTTCCGTGAGATTCCAATAGGGGAGATAAAGCAAATAATGCACCATATGATGTCTTCAACACACCAAAAAGAAGAAAGAAGGAGGAGGAGACAGAGAGGACTTTGCTACCCCCTATTGCATGAGCAGTGTACTGCTTTTTAACGAGGCACAGCGCAGCAAGGGACGCGCGTTCAGACTTCTCTGTGAACGGAATGGAACAGACCTGTAGTCGCGTTTGCTCACGTGCCGTGCGTTGAGTATGAACCGGCCCTAAGAAGCGCAAACCAACATGCTACACCAGCCACTGTTGAGTGTGTGATGCAAGCTATGAACGTGCAGTGAATATTTTCTGATTGACTCACAGTGCAAGGAAGACAAGAATACTACATAAAAGGATTACAGGCTAAGAAAGTCTTGTTTTTAGCCACTACTGAAACAAGCAAATCTTTTTTGCCTAGTTGACAGTTGTAGCTTTCCCGAATTGATTGGGAACAGTTGAGCCACTTTGTGGACTGTATGACAAACTGATATCTCAGAAAGATCTGGGATGCCCCTTGATTTCTTGGTATATGGCAAATCATCACTTTTGAAGGCTGAAAACGTTTAACTGTTTACCAAAACCCTGCCTGCTGACATATCAGTCATGTGCATGGGCCAAAAGCAGTCACAACATATCAAAACTGACTAAGTCAATTTATGTCAAATTAAATAATACCGCCATGCTTTATGGTGTAAATATTATGACAGATGTTACCCTCATATAACAATTAACACGATGACAGTTTTATGAAATTTGACGAATTAACTTCATGTGATAGCTTGCAAAAAATGTTAGATCATGTGCTATGGTAGTGTTAAGTCAGACAAGGGGTTTCAGAGGACTGAAAAGATTCATGATTGCGAAAAATGATCAAAAGTACTTTAGCCTATATGCTGCGCTAAATCAGTTGAATAATCATTTATCTCCCCTACGTTTCACATAGTCAGCTGCATGTAAAGCTTCAGCAAAGAACTAATGGACACTCAGGCCTGATGGTGTGGTTCATTAGCTCCATGTGTTTCTGGCTTGTCTGGTGCTCTGAGATTCATTCTGTTTATGCAGTAATTTCAGTTAATAAAGACTAAATTCATGTGCGGTCTGGTGTGGGGGAAACACTCAGTGATGTCAGTTGCTCAGTTTTGTGGGGTCGCTTTGCAATCCCTCTTCACCCCTAAAATTGTCTGCCTCTTTGCTCTCTGAATAGTCTCTCAGTGAGAATTAAAGTTCAATTCTCTTGTCTCTCCCCAAGTCATCTCTCCAGAGAGCATAATCAGTTTCCCTTTGGAACAGAGAGCAATGCAGGCTTGATTATGTGTCCTGATTGTGCGGGGAATTGTGAAGACTTCTGAACCTGTCTCCCGGCACCTGTTCCACTGATTCCTTGCACTCAGTTTAAATTTTTATTATTTGTGAGGCTCATTGCAGGGGGAGTTTTCCTGGCAGTGCCCACCTCTATACAATATGATGCTCCAGAAAAGAGATTTCAGCACATCACATGATTAGGACATTGTGACCCCAGATCCTGAGGATTACAAGGTAGAGAGTTTCTGAGCAGGGCTGTCTGAGTGTGAGAGTGCTCTGTGCTAGTGGGGGAGATGTAGGGCTGGATTGTTTTAAGGTAACTCTGGCAGTGGTCAGCTCACTTTATGTAGAGGATGAGAACTGTCACCATTGCATCTGTTCATGGCTCGCCTATGAGTAATCCTTTTCTCACCAACTGCCAGACTATTTGTTGTTATTGCCCGTTCTTGGCAAAAATCTTTGAACATGATGTTCCCTACCATTTACAGTACAAGACCACCTCTACCGACCCAATTTACATTTAACCCCTTAAGCCCTATTCCTCGGTACCGAGGGCCGGTTATTACACGCAATAAATATTGCATGTTTCCAAATCGCAACATTGTCATACGGCACATCCACATTTTGCGAAGAAACTAGGCAAAAAGCTCATGTAGACCATTTTTACCTCAACCGAACACAATTCAAGCACCAAGAAAGTAAATAAGCATGCAGCAAAACATAGGATAAAATTATACCAGCGCTGGATCACTAGAATTTCTCCTGAATTTGTGCTATGCATAAAAACGATACCTCAAAAGAAAGAGGAAAGTCCACAGAATCCAAAGATATACGCACTGTCATTTTAAACTGACACGACACTCAAAGAACAGCAGACATACACTTTACACTCCACGAAGATGAGCAAAAAAATTTCTTACCTTTGATATTTTGTAATAAAAAAACAGAGGGTAAATCCACATTTGCCATTGTTAGCTCAATGTGTCCGTTTTATAACCAAACTAGATCTGTCAGTCTGAAAGCATGTTTTTATTCTCGAGCATTGCTTCAAAGATCTCAGTTCCTCAGCATTCAGCTTGCTTGCAATGTATTTTCCTCTCTTTGATCGGCTTGTGATGCTGTCAGTAAAACTTTGCCGGTAGTCATTTGATTCTATGGCTTTTGACGATTCCAACGAGCTCTAAAGCACCTTTATCGCAAAAAGCTAGACTGAGCCAGAGCCTTGCATTCCCAGTGTGTCAAACCGAGTCTATAGGCCATTTGAATGTACTTAAATAGTGCAACGATATAAATGCTTAACAGATTTGTTTGTGGTATTTCCGGTATAAGTATCTGCTAAATATTCAACCGTTGTTTTCAAGGTCGTTTTCTGACAGAAACGCGTGAATACTGAGGGCACACAGTACAAACAAGGTGACTTGTTTTTTTTTTGCACTCATTCTTTATATGGGCAATTTGAAAAAAGTATTACCACTGAATGTTGTAGCCTTGTGGTTAAGGTGTAGGACTGCGGTGCAGGCGACTAATGTTCGAAGACTAATGTTTTAGTAAGACATGAGTACCATTTTGCTTGTAAATATAATTGCTGGGGTTTTTATTCTTTTGACTTTTTCCCCCCATTTTTTAAAATCTTTTTGTATTCGTAATCTTATTAATTAGCTTTTTTTTCAAAAATAAATCTGCTCCAGTGGACCCAAACTTGGCTATAGGACAGGCAGAAATAATAATAAAAAAAAATTACTCATTCTAAAAATTAAAAACTGGTTGTACTTGAGTGAAATGTATGCCTGTAGTGACATATAAGTGAAATTAGATGCGTTTCACAGTTTAATATCTGAGAAATCTGATTTGGCACACAAGGTACCTGAATTTCCAATATGGAGAAGCCACCTATAGACATTCCTCTCTAATTTTGTTCTGATTTACTTGATTAGAATAAACTTTGGCACAAATAATGGTAATATTCTGTGCTTTTTAGAGGTTTTAGACTGCAACTAATTAAGTTTACAAGGGATAGACATAAAACTTTGTTTGGTGCTAAATAAGGTCTTTGATTTATACTGTGTTCCATCTTCATTTACTCTGACTCAGTGACATATACACTGATGTTTCTACCATGGCTGAAATCCCAAATGGTTTTACCTTTATTATGATACCAAGATCATTCAAATAGACCAAATAGTTGCAGAGATATACTCATTTCATTTTGGGCTTGCCATTTTTGAAAACGGGCTGAAGGGGTTAAATGTGGATTTAGAAATAGGTGCAGCACTTCTCAAATTTTTAGATCTACTGATTATGTTAACTGACATTTAAGCACTTAATATCATTTTTTGGGTTATTGCTACCAAATTGCTATTGTATTTGTCAGTCACATGGAATATCACTTATGGAAACATGCCATACTCAATCAGCTCAAGTCCAATCAGTCAGATCACTCCCATTTTTGCACCTGAACCATTAAATCCTATTTTGTGCCTGTTTGTCGTGGCGTTCCTCTGGGATCTGTCCAGGAGCCTCTCCTGTTCTGTAACCACTAAATGCAGTTAGCTGTACACATTTTCTGCAAATTCTGGATGGGGCACTGTGCAGCTGATACCCAGATAAATATTACTTCCTAAGAAGACATTTCAACAGTTCTTCCGAGATGCTCACATGATGTCATGGTGCATTAAATATTAGTTTCTTGGAGGAATATTTTCTGATGAAGTTACATCCGGAAACCAAACAATTTCCTTACTCCATTGATAAATATTTGAATCTCTCTGATTGCCCAGATATGCAGTATTGGGGTTTTACTTGATAATCATCTTATTTGACATGGAGAGACATTGAGAGTGTTACCTACCTCTATAACATTAACTTCTTTTGAAGGCCACTTCTTTCTTTTTCTGATGTAGAAGGGCTGGCGTGTGACTTAACAGGAAGGCCTTCTTATCTTATGCACCTGCTTTCGTTCACTCAACATGCAAAGTTCTGATCAAGTGCACTGTTCCTGTTCTGATGCTCACGTTGTTCCCACCAATTTGTCACCTCGGTTATCTTTAAATTATACTAGCATCATGTTTGCCAAGCACTGACTTCAAGTCACCAACTCTTGAATAAAAAAGCAGCCCCTGGTACAGCTGCTAGTCAGCTTTCTGATCAAATACAGCCCGACACGGCCACCCACTCTCAGCTCTGCAAGCACTGTATCTTCCAGCATGTGATGAAAGAGTCTTCTGCTGTAGCGCTCTCATAGATGTTGAGAAATTTCAGACTTCGGAGTACTTAAAAGCATACATTTACAACTGATTTTAAAGATCATTGCTAGAGAGACAGAAAGTGAGAGAGAGAGAGAGAGAGAGAGAGAAATGAATTAAAGTCTATTGTAATAGATACTCCAACCACATGCATAAGGTTGTTTTGCCGGACTCTCACATGCGCACACACACACACACACACATGCAAGCCAGCACACACACACACACACACACACACCATGCAGCTGGATTAACTAAAACATGCGAGAAGGATGTCCGAAATCCAGTGTTCCATGGAAATAATTTTTCACTACCTGTCAGTCTCAACAGCAGTTTCTGAGTAAATTTGACATGTCCATTTCTTCTATAAAAAAGCAAAGTTTTATTTAGTTTATTTATAAAAAAAAAAAAAACCAACATTCACGATTTGTGTGGCTACAGGTTTTATCATTATTGCTGCAGCTTGTGGGGTGAAACATTTACTGAGCTAAATTTACTTTACTGCACAATGCGGTGGCGTGCTGGAGACATTTACTACCTGTATTTTAACATCTGTCCATTGCACTGTGAGTGGTCTCCAGTAATAGTTTAAAATAGTAGATTTGTCTGTGTAGTGGCTTGGTCGTTATTTTCATCTTCCATTGGGAAAAGTTGTTTTGAGCCTGATTTGAAGTTGTTTCCTTCATTAAAGCTCCCTGTTTAGCTGTGTCAGTTCTATTTTTTCAGCCAGCGATTTATGTCATGTTGTCAAATTGTGAACACAAAGATAATGAGGCTTTACTGCTCTACTTTCAAAATGAGAGGGGCATCAGCACCATAGTCGCACAATGGTAGCTGGGGGGACACAGGGAGCTGCTTCAAGAAAGGAGTGTTTGACACTAAGGAGTTCTCTGAGATAGATAGTGAATGCCTAGTTGTTTTGATACTTCTTGTCATGGTGTTGGCCTGCAGGCCCTTCCCCCTGTTGCATTCTTCGCCTCCACCTTAACGGGCAACAGGTGTGAAGGTTCATTATTTAAGGGCTGGCTGCACCTCAATTTGGTGCAGCAGTATTCTGTGTTCTGGAGCCCTGACGTTTGCTTTTGTGCTGCTACCTTCCTCCAGGATTGTATTTTATTATTTAAAATAAAGATTTTTTTTTTTTTACTCAGCCTGTGCATTTGGGTCCCTAGTTCTGCCTTTGGGTGCATGGTCCCTGTGCCCGCCGGCTTCATGCCTTCTGCCGGCAGGGGCAAAACCATGACACTTCTTGCTGACATATTTTGTTTAATTGGCATGGGGAAAAGGTTTTCAATGGGCATTGATGGGTTCTAAGTTAATTGACAGTTTTAATACTTTGGTAGTGCCTTGATACTCATTGCTAACATATTTTGACCATTTGGCACAGAGAACAGACTTTCAATTGGTGTTGATGGCTTCTAAGTTAATTTTGACGATGTTATTATTTTGGGAAAGTAATGAATTCCTCTGGCAGCTTTTAATGTAATATCACTCAAGAGGGAGTGCTATTAAATTAAATTCTGTCCTGGCTGTTTTTCAGCCGCAAATAGTATATTATTTCCCTGCTGACACAAAGGTTAAAAAGTTACTTGCAGATGATGAGTCACATGTCTACAACCACCCTATTGCTTATACTCATACTTAGCGCACTTGATGGGCATTTTTGATCAAGGATCAGTGTCCTACATTGCTTTAAAATCCTGCTCTGATCTGAATCTATGCTGTTCAGCTTGTTTTACTTGCTATTAAAACTAGCTGACTCGTGCCTTGCTGAATTGTTTGTCTATGTTTGCAAATTTTTTGTTGCAGTCTGCTACAATTTCTTAACTAGTAAAAACATAACAAAACCCAGTCTCACCTCTGAAAAATACAGTTACCCAGTGAATTATGAAACCGTTTTCTTTGATTTAACTTTCTGGAAAAACCTAGCTGTGATATGGAATCAGTTGACACCAGATGCGGGAAAAGGGAATGAGGATTTATTTATAAACCAAAACAAAACAGGCACGAGGGCCAACAAAAAACTTGGCCCAAAGGGTTGCAAAAAACAAACTAAGGTAAGCTACACAGAGCTACAAAACAAAGAATGCAAATGACAGAAAACAAAAGGCACTGGAAACTCCAGGCAAGAAGATCAAGAAAAGTAAATAACAAGACTAAATATATATACACAAACCAAGAGGCTGGGACAAGACTTGAAACTAGAAATGCTAGAGAACTATGACAAGAACTTGGCTACACTTGCACAAGCAACGAGACGCGAGAAACAAAACTTGAGACACTGTCTGCCAGCCAACTTCCACCGCAACCAGATAAAGGCTTGGTAATCATGACACAAGGGGTAACACCTGGAGAGAGAGAAACAAGAGGCATGGCAAGATCAAGACATGGACTGAGATTGGATGACATGACCTGCTCATTAAGAGAATGAGCGTGCTCAGCTTAAGTACCAATTAAGTATGCAGCTTGAAACCAGCATGAATGTTCAGAACAGAAAAAGCACAGCAAGATCTTGAAAAAGCAAAGCAGGAATCATGACAATAAACTCCCTGTCTAAATTAGTAATATTAGTAATGTGCCTATCTAAGAATTACACCACCCAGTGAGTGTTAGTAAATGTTAGTAACTTAAAAACAGTTAATTGTCAATTAAGCTTAGAGAGCCCCGAATCAGCACAGCACAGAAGGAAGGGGAAATACCAAAGCCAACCAGAGCTCTGAAAAGTGCAGCAACGAAGGCACGGGGCGGAACGCAGACAAGCGGTGGAGTGGCATGGCAGACCTGGCAAAAACAAAAACATGGAAAAGTAAAAACATGGACATGGAATGAAAATAATGAAATGCAATGACTAGGATACAAGAAACTGTTAAAACTGTGACATGAACATGAACTATGGAACTATGAACTATGAAACTTGGAACATGAAACTGTTAAAACCATGAATAATACTGTTCTGGCCAAAGGCCAGAACCCTGGAACACAACAGTACCCCCCCCTTACAAAAGCGGCACCTGACGCGGACAAAAAACACCAATAACTAAAATACATGAAGCCGCACAAAACTAAATACAAATCCTACAAGACAAATAACTAACGAGAATACTCAAGACAAAAACCCTAAGACACAAAACACCTAACCAAGAAACAGAACCACAAGGAACACTAAACATAAACAAGATTACTTGGGGTCTCCAGCAAGCTGGGGCTAAGGCTTAGGCTATGGCAATGGGGTGATGGTAACGGCTATGGCTATGGGGTAGGGGCTGTGGCTTGGGGCTGTGGCTATGGCTATGGCTTGGCTTGAGACTATGGTAATAGCTATGGCTTGGGACTATGGCTTGGGGTGTGACTGGTGGTAACCACGGATGAGGGATTTGTCTAAGATGTGCCTGGCCGGGACCCAGGAACGCTCTTCTGGGCCGTACCCCTCCCAATCCACGAGGTACTGGAGGCCCCGGCCCCTCCGTCGGCAATCCAGCAGAGCTTTGACTGTGTAGGCCTCCCCTCCGTCGATGAGCCGAGGAGGAGGCGGAGGCTCAGGTGGGGGCATGAGGGGGGAGGTGGCAACAGGCCTCAGGCGTGAGACGTGGAACACCGGGTGGAGCCGTCGCATGGTGGATGGGAGCTTGAGCCGGACAGCCGTGGGGCTGATGATCCTTTGGATGGGGAAAGGACCCAGGAAGCGAGGAGCCAGCTTGCGGCTTTCCACCCGGAGTGGGATGTCTTGTGCCGCCAACCAGACCTTCTGGCCGACCCGATAGTGAGGGGCTGGGCGCCGACGCTTGTCTGCCGTGGTCTTCATGGTCTTACCCGCCCGAACCAAGGCGCGGCGAGCAGACAGCCACACACGGCGACACCGCCGGATGAATGCCCCGGCTGAAGGCACCCCGACTTCCTCCTCCTGGCTGGGGAACAGTGGAGGCTGGTAGCCCATACAGCACTCGAAGGGGGAGAGGCCGGAGGCAGAGGCGGCGTGGGAGTTTACGGCGTACTCGACCCAGGGTAGCATGGTAGACCAGGATCTTGGGTTGGTCGAGCACACGCATCGGAGGACCGTCTCCAGGGTTTGGTTGGCCCGCTCAGTCTGTCCATTGGTCTGTGGGTGGTAACCGGAACTGAGGCTGAAGGAGGTGCCAAGGGATGTGCAGAATGCTTTCCAGAACTGGGAGGTGAATTGGGGACCACGATCTGACACAATATCCACAGGAATGCCATGGGGACGGACAACATGCTGGATTAGTAGGTCAGCTGTGGTTTTAGCAGAGGGGAGCTTGGGAAGGGGCACGAAGTGGGCAGATTTGGAGAACTGGTCAACTATGGTGAGGACAGTGGTGTTTCCATGGGAGACGGGCAGGCCAGTGATGAAGTCCAGAGCTATGTGGGACCAGGGACGGTGAGGAATGGGCAGTGGTTGGAGCAGACCAGAGGGAGGTGCGTGGGAGGACTTGGCGCGGGAACAGACTGAGCAGGCAGAAACGAACCCCCGGACCTCTGCTGCCATCTTGGGCCACCAGAAACGGCGCTGGATAAACCGCAGGGTCCGGCCGACCCCAGGATGGCATGACAGGTTGGAGGAGTGGCCCCACTGGAGAACGTCAGACCGGGCAGCTGCAGGGACGTACAGGCAGTTGGCAGGGCAGGCACTGGGCGTAGCTGCGCCGTTCTGGGCGTTGCGGACCAGCTCCTCGATCCGGAGGCACACGTTGTTGACAAAACATGTTCTGGGCAGAATGGAGCTGGGCTCTCCCTTGGCCGAGGAAGCGTCGAAACGCCTGGAGAGCGCGTCAGCCTTAGTATTCTTGGACCCTGGTCTGTAGGCCAGGGAGAAGTTAAACCGGTCGAAAAAGAGGGCCCATCTGGCTTGTCTGGGTGTCAACCTCTTGGCTGAACGGAGGTACTCTAGGTTTTTATGGTCCGTCCAGACCAGGAACGGAACCCTTGCCCCCTCAAGCCAGTGCCTCCACTCCTCCAGGGCCAGCTTCACCGCCAGCAGCTCCCGGTTCCCGACGTCGTAGTTGGACTCCGCAGGCGTCAGTCGGTGGGAGTAGAACGCGCACGGGTGTACCTTCTGATCATTGCTGGATCTTTGGGATAGTACCGCACCAACCCCGACATTGGAGGCATCCACCTCCACAATGAACTGCTTGGCGGGGTCGGGGGTGGTGAGGATGGGCGCGGTGGTGAAGCGCCTCTTCAGCTCACAGAAGGTCACCTCGGCTTGCGAAGTCCAACGGAATGGCACCTTGATGGAGGTAAGGGCCGTCAGGGGAGCTGCCACGGTGCTATAGTTCCTGATGAATCGCCTATAGAAATTAGCGAATCCTAGGAAGCTCTGTAGGGCCTTGCGGTCCTTGGGTGCGGGCCAGTCCACCACAGCCTTGACCTTCTCTTCGTCCATGCCCAGGTGGTTAG
Organism: Gymnothorax reevesii; assembly: GCA_029721435.1. Lineage (NCBI taxonomy): Eukaryota > Metazoa > Chordata > Actinopteri > Anguilliformes > Muraenidae > Gymnothorax > Gymnothorax reevesii. The sequence goes on along the minus strand of CM056574.1, from coordinate 132,181,185 downwards.
GGGAGATGACGTGCCCCAGGAAGGAGGTAGTGGTGGTGCTGAACTCGCACTTTTCAGCCTTGACGAAGAGGCGGTTTTCGAGGAGGCGGCGGAGCACCTGGCGAACATGGTTAGTGTGCTCCGTCTTGTCCCGGGAGAAGATCAGGATGTCGTCAAGGTAGACGTAGACGAACCTCCCGATCATGTCTCCAAGCACATCGTTCACCAAGTTCTGGAACACTGCGGGCGCGTTGGTCAGGCCGAATGGAACCACCAGGTACTCCCAGTGGCCGCTAGGGGTGTTGAAAGCGGTCTTCCATTCGTCGCCCTCCCTGATGCGCAAGAGGTGGTAGGCATTCCGCAGGTCCAGCTTGGTGAAGATGGCCGCCCCCTGGATAACATCAAACGCCGAGGACATCAGTGGAAGCGGGTAGCGGTTCCTGACCGTGATCTTATTGAGCCCTCGGTAATCGATGCAGGGGCGCAGGGAGCCATCCTTCTTCTTGACGAAGAAGAAGCCTGCCCCCGCGGGAGAGGAGGATGGACGGATGATGCCAGCTGCAATGGACTCCCGGATGTACTTGTCCATGGCCCCCCTCTCTGGCTCAGACAAGGCAAAGACACGACCCCTAGGAGGCGCTGTGCCAGGCTGGAGGTCAATAGCACAGTCATACGGACGGTGCGGGGGCAGGGACACCGCACGGGACTTGCTAAAGACTGTTGCTAGGTCGTGGTATTCGGGGGGCACTCTGGAGACGTCTGGCCTCCCCTCGGGAGCTGGTCCACCCACAGAGCAGGAAGGTCGGGAGTCGAGGAGGCAGCTGGCTGAACAGGAGGCACTCCACTCCCGCACCTCATGGCGGGCCCAGTCGATCACCGGCCCGTGTAGCGCCAACCAGGGATGACCCAGGACAATAGGGGAGCGAGGTGTCTCGGTCACGAACAGCCGGATCTGCTCGCGGTGGTTACCGGACGCCAGCAGCTGGATGGAAACGGTCCGGAAGGACACCTTAGCTAGGGGTTGCCCACCCAGCCCTGAGATGGACAATGGGCTGGGAAGATGGCATAGGGGAACCCCCCACTCAGCAGCAGCTCTGGCGTCGATAAAGTTTTCCTCAGCCCCCGAGTCAATGAGGGCGGTGGTCTTGCGGGAGCGGCCCTCCCAGGTCAGGGTCACCGGAACGCAGGTCCGGCGGTAGGAGGAGGTCTCCTTGGATGAAGCACCCACCAGTACTCCTCCAGACGCTAGGGGGCGCTGTTTTGACTGACAGCCTCGCACCGCATGACCATGCTGGCCGCAGTAAAAACACGCCCCCGACCTCCTTCTCCGTTGGCGCTCCTCCTGGGTGAGCCGGGACCTCCCGATCTCCATGGGAGATGCCTCCCCAGGAGGGGGTGTGGTGGTGCTTCTCGGCTGGTCCTGAGGCGACGCACGACTGGGACCCGGGGGTTGGATCTGACCAGCGGGGGCAGAACGTCGGCCAGGGCTAAGGGTGAGCGCCCTCTCCTCCAGGCGGCTGTCAATACGCAGGGCCAGGTCTATAAGGGCCTCTGGAGACTCAGGGATCTCACAGAAGAGCAGTCGGTCTTTGACTGGTTCGGACAGCCCCTGGAGGAACACGTCACACAGCGCCTCCCTGCTCCAGCCCGACGTGGCTGCCACCGTCTGAAAATCGATGGCGTAGTCCGCCACCGATCTCCTCCCCTGCCTCATCCTCAGTAGCTCCCGTCCTGCGGCTCTCCCCTGCTTGGAGCGGTCAAAGATGCGCAGTAGCTCCTCCGCCAAGGCCTGGTAGGTGGTAGTGCAGGGCTGCCGAGCCTGCCATGCGGCAGTTCCCCACAAGCGAGCCCGCCCCGTCAGCTGGGAGAGGACAAAGGCGACTCGGGCCGGCTCTGAGGCGAAGGTGGAGGGCTGCAGAGCGAAACACATCTCACAGGTGGTGAGGAAAGCCCTGCAGAACCCTGGTTCTCCACCGTACCTTTCGGGCGGTGGAAGGCAGGGCTCAGGACCAGGGTGGACAGCTGGCTGCAGCTGAGATGCTTCTGCGCCGGGCTGGCGCACAGGGGTGACGGGTGGCTGGTGTGCTGCAGGAGCCCGGGGCTGGACAGCTGGCATGATGGGACCCTGGCTGGGACTTGCCCGGGGAAGGCTGGCTTGCAGTGTGGCCAGCGCAGCTGTCAGCTCCTGGATCTGCTGCCGTTGATGCAGCAGCTCAGCCTCTCGCTGGGCGATCCTGCACTCCATCCCGCTGGTGTCAAGGTGACAGTGTCTACTGATATGGAATCAGTTGACACCAGATGCGGGAAAAGGGAATGAGGATTTATTTATAAACCAAAACAAAACAGGCACGAGGGCCAACAAAAAAACTTGGCCCAAAGGGTTGCAAAAAACAAACTAAGGTAAGCTACACAGAGCTACAAAACAAAGAATGCAAATGACAGAAAACAAAAGGCACTGGAAACTCCAGGCAAGAAGATCAAGAAAAGTAAATAACAAGACTAAATATATATACACAAACCAAGAGGCTGGGACAAGACTTGAAACTAGAAATGCTAGAGAACTATGACAAGAACTTGGCTACACTTGCACAAGCAACGAGACGCGAGAAACAAAACTTGAGACACTGTCTGCCAGCCAACTTCCACCGCAACCAGATAAAGGCTTGGTAATCATGACACAAGGGGTAACACCTGGAGAGAGAGAAACAAGAGGCATGGCAAGATCAAGACATGGACTGAGATTGGATGACATGACCTGCTCATTAAGAGAATGAGCGTGCTCAGCTTAAGTACCAATTAAGTATGCAGCTTGAAACCAGCATGAATGTTCAGAACAGAAAAAGCACAGCAAGATCTTGAAAAAGCAAAGCAGGAATCATGACAATAAACTCCCTGTCTAAATTAGTAATATTAGTAATGTGCCTATCTAAGAATTACACCACCCAGTGAGTGTTAGTAAATGTTAGTAACTTAAAAACAGTTAATTGTCAATTAAGCTTAGAGAGCCCCGAATCAGCACAGCACAGAAGGAAGGGGAAATACCAAAGCCAACCAGAGCTCTGAAAAGTGCAGCAACGAAGGCACGGGGCGGAACGCAGACAAGCGGTGGAGTGGCATGGCAGACCTGGCAAAAACAAAAACATGGAAAAGTAAAAACATGGACATGGAATGAAAATAATGAAATGCAATGACTAGGATACAAGAAACTGTTAAAACTGTGACCATGAACATGAACTATGGAACTATGAACTATGAAACTTGGAACATGAAACTGTTAAAACCATGAATAATACTGTTCTGGCCAAAGGCCAGAACCCTGGAACACAACAAGCTGAAATGTGTCTTACTGTGTTGCTTGTCCTATTTTTCATGTAAGCTCTGCAGAATTCTGTTATGATTTCATAATAAGCCAAAACATATCCCAGAATTATTCTGAATTTTTATAAATGTTGGAGGGTGCTTTCTTTGATTTCAGGCACCGTTTCAGCATGGAGTGGTTTCTCAATAGTACACAATATTGTACCCTCACTCCACTGACTTGCTCAGGCCAGTTCCCCCAGTCCATAATGCAGTTCAGTTAATCCCCAGTATGTGGCCTGTTCACCTTGTACCACTCTCACATCTCAACCTGAACCAAACACCACAGGAGGCACATTTATCGATGCTAAAACGAGATTGAAGTGGTGCATTGCCTCACACTTCCGAGCTATCTCCGATATAAATCTCATGCGGGCCCATTTCTCAAACTTGGCACCGGCAGTTAAATTGGTACTGCTCAAAAGTTGCAGGAAGGGTTCCCTGGGATTATCAAAGGGGCTTTAGCCCCTGAGGACCGATGAAGAATTTCAAAGAAATGCTGAATAGTGAATGGCTGCTGCTATGAATAACTAGCCCTCGAGTATTCGCGTTACCGCTCCTGCATTTTGCTACATATTTTAGCATTTTGTGTATACAGTTAACAATATGATAATGCTAGCCGTGGCGTAACAACAATGTTGTAGAGCGCTTGAGTATGTAACCTTTGTGCTGTGAGGTAGGGAAGCAGTTAACTACAACTTGGTGAAATAATGACCTGGAAACATGCTTAATGAGGAAAATATGAGTCAATCATGTTTGAGTGAATCACTCACTTATGCTGCAGTCACATTACAAGTGAAGTATTAAACATTTCAGCACAGCCATAGTCAGGGCTCTCAAGTTTTGAATGCAGGCTCGCGTGAGATTTTCTCTGGGGGGGGGAGGGGGTGCATGATGCTCCCGTTTTCAAAGGTGCATAGTAACTTAAGTACATGTACTTGTTTTTTTGTTTTTTTTTTGAGGATTTTTACATTACTTATGATTTTTTTAAACTGGGACTTTTACTCTACTTCATTTAAGAGATAAAAAGTATCCTTTCACTTCGTTACAATGACACCGGCGACTTAGTTACTCGTTTCAAGTTAAAATATTAATTGAACTCATCATTTACGGACTACCCAGATTTGGTGCGTTCACGAAGAACTAAGGTGTATCTCTGTGCAGATGAGTCCGCCAGTGGACGTGGAGCTGCATATTTATTCACGCAGTTACAATATTTTATCACTAGATGGCACACCAGGATCAGTTATTGAATATTCACAACTGCCAGGAAACTCCTGACTCCTACGTGGACGTGGTCGCGGAAGATTGTGCGCGTTGTAGGCTATTTGCAGAATGAATGCTGACCGCGTTATCCGTCGCATCTTGTATCCGTTGCATCTTGGCGAGCAATTAAACGTTGCGATATACAAGTTTCTATCTTGTATCTGCATATTGCGTGTATATTTCCTTTTACTTTGCAACATCAAGCATTTTGCAACACAGCTAACAGCTGTGCTTAGCGTCACGAGTATGAGTTAGCTGGCCAGCAACGGCATTCGCAAATGCTATTTGACATGAGCTTAATAATTTGATTTCAACTTGCTAGCGTTTCCCCTGGAGTAGTAGTTAGATTTTGAGCAAGACAATGTTTAGCCATACCTGTACTTTTTTTTTAATTCAGTGGGACTCCCCAGTATAATAAAGGCTATATAAAATAATTCTTTTGTGTATTTGTTTCGTTTTGTCTGTCACAAACAAGAGATGTCACAAGTCGATTCATCTAACCATAACTGTCCAAAGCTGTTAAATTGATGCAAAAATCCATAAAGCAAATAACCTGCATAGTTCCTCGACTTTAAGAAGCAGCCATTGTAATAAAAAAAAAAAAAATGTGATAACCTGATATCGGGCTTCCACTTACAGCTCTCCTTTGACATGTGCACACAAAAGCAGCATTCGGCACGTGTGGAGGATGTGATTACAGCGCTGCTATTTCACTTAGCAACAATAAATACTATTTTCTGATTGGCTGATAGGTTGCTGATTCAAGCAGAGCAGTCTGCCTTCGCCTCATCCATTCAGATTACTAATCTCGGTCTCACTTTATTTGAAGTGTTGCTCATAAAGGCTTTATACAGCATGTATAATGCCTTCATAAATGAGACATAATGTCTTCATAAATCATACATAAGCAAATGTCATACTTTGTAAAGGGTGGAATCACACATCCTTCTTCAGCATGTGACGCCAGATGTGACAATGACAATGTCACTTAGCTGACAATGTCGCCCTTTATCACATTTAGCCACTAGCTAATTGTCATTTATATCACAGCTGGCGTCACATGTTGAATAAGGATGTGTTATTTCAACCTTTACAAGGTATGACATTTGCTTATGTATGATTAATGAAGACATTATGTCTCATTTTTGAAGGCATTATACATGCTGTATAAAGCCTTTATGAGCAAAACTTCAAATAAAGTGTGACCCTAATCTCTTTTATATACAGTCAGTGTTCTTGATGTGCGGCGATTTTTTCACTTCTCAGCGTGAGAAATGTTATGTGTGGCATGAGAGCGTGAGAACCTATCGAAATGCGTGACTCTCACGCTCAATGCGTGAGACTTGAGAGCCCTGGCCATAGTGCATAGTGGTTGCCCTGCCATGTTTTGATTTAACATTTTGTCATCTCTTATTCAATATAATTTGATGACTATGACTGCAGTTTTCATGAAATTTAATGGTTAATTGCACATGTGATTATACAAAACAAAATCAGTCCTTACCAACCTTGTTCCTGGAGATCTATTGAATTTTCTGGATTAGATGTGCCGGATTTGGGTTGGAAGGAAAATCTATTGGATGAACGGGATGGGTTTGTGCATTACAAGTACTAAAAGTCATCTCAAAACTGTTGAATGGGTAATTCCATGGTTCTGAGATCAACAAAATTCAGGAATAGTTTATGCTCTTTGATTCAAAAAAAAAAAACAAAAAAGAAAAAACATTTCTGTAAATCAAATGGGAATTGATACCGTTCTTTCATCCATTATCTATACCACTTGTTTCTCACTCGGGTCGCGGGGGGAGCTAGAGCCTATCCCAGCTGACTATGGGTGCAAGACAAGGACAGACGGTGGATAGCTGGCCAATCTATCGCAGGGTGGGCAAACTATTCTCACATCATTCAAGTAAGGTTCGTCATACGGACGAGCAATGACAATTCTCCAATTAGCCTGACACAAATGACTATGGATTGCGGGAGAAAACCGGAATACCTGAAGAAAAAACCTCGCTAATACAAACTGAATACACAAACCTCCCACAGGAAGGTCCTTGGCCGGATTTGAATGTACAACGTTCTTGCAGTGCTGCCCAGTGTGCCACTGTACCTCCCAGAATGAATACCAAACAACAGCAAACAAAATACAAGTGTTTGATTCACAAATGTCACCCACAGTGAGAAGATGCTTGTTTTCATTGGCAGAAATTCTCCAACCTCTCACAGGTCCTTAGATTTCCCATAATGCCATTCTGCAGTTTGATAGCCACCACTTAAGCCAATACTTGTCCCGTCAGCAAACAGAATCTCTGGTACCACTGCCCTGATGAACTGTGGTAAACATCCTGAGACATTAATTGTCATGACCACTCTTCCCTTTTCTGGGCCCCGGGATTTCACATCCCCCCATAGACTTGATTTCCCCCCTCGCCAATTTCTCTAGATCCCTGCGACACCAGCAACATGGACGACAGACCAGCATGCAGTTTAATAGAATTTATTTGGCTTCCACTTCTAGCACATTCCACTCCACACCATCACACATGGCTGTACCCTCCCAGGTTAGCCATGCAATCCACACGTGAGCATTTATGGCAGAAACCCCACATACAGTGAGGCAGTACACAGTGTCCAAGAAAATCAATCCACTACAAATACCCCAAAAACTCCCAATAAGTGGCAGGTTACGGCCATAACCTTCCTTAACCACCAGCAGGAAGGCCACTCAGAATGGGGAGCAAAACAGAAAAAAAAAAATAAATCAAGTCCAACTGGGGGGAAATGGCTTCCCCAGCCAATCAATAAAATCCCTCCTCCCAGAAAGGAAAAAATAAACCGTATCCAGTCCTGGTGGCCCGGCTTGTACCGATTGTCAAATTAGCCTGCTCTTGGTCAGCCGCCTATCTCCAGGTCCAGGCCATTGGGGCCATCCAAACAGCAGCCAGATAAATCCCTGGTCGTATCCTAGCTCTCTTGGCTTTCATGCCCCCACGTTCTTGGGAACACGCCCCCCTCCTCCAAACAGCGCAGCGATGACCTGGCCGAACCTGCCCCTCTTTCCAGTCACTGCCGGCTTCTTCAACTGCGGGATCCGTTCCTTTTCGGACATTTTGGGAGTGTTGTATTCCAAACTGAAATCCAGTAGCTTGTTCAGCGCCACGATTACATTCAAAGGCTTACGTCCCTTTAAGACAATTTGAGAGCGCCATATCAACACTGGATTCCTCACAGCCATGGCAACCCCGCGCTCGTCTCGTCTTCTGGGGCAGCAATCCAGGATCCAAACGGCCACAAACTCAGGGGAAAAGAGAGAACAGAAGAAAACAAACACATGGAGAGCCATAACATTTCTGCGAGCCGGCCACTGGACTCTTCTCCCCACAAATCCCATCCACAAATGAGGAAAATGTCTCCGTGTTTAAGCTTCCTAGCAACCAATCAATGTCCCAGTCGTAATCAGTCACTTGGCTGCCCAGCTGTCAGCAATCGCAATTAACAAGTAAGTCATCATCACACATCAGTGAATCAATTACACTCCCGATTGCCCCTGCTACCCACACACAACAGTCATTAAACACCAGAGTACAGCATACAATCAGAGCCCCATAGATGGCAGGCCTGACACAGATCTTGAATAAGCAATGGAAAGTAAACTAAAGCACAATTTCATGGCAAACATTATATTGCAACTGTGGTGAGTCACTCTGTTCTTGTTCTATTCCTAATGACAGACCTTATATTGACTTTCATGTGCATTGAAGTCACTGTATCTTGTCTCTTAGTTTGTTCTACAGTTCACATTTTTTTGATATGCAATCAGTTTTTTTTCCGCCTACAGTATGTTGAATAATCTCTGAAACAGCTGTGCAACAGATATGGTGCATTGATAAAAAAATGTAAAAAAAAAAAACGTGCACACAGAGATGATGAAATGATGAGCAGAGGAAAGCAGTCAAACAGTAATAGACAACACATTGGATTTTATTCAACAGAATACATAATTGCCAATGTGACCTTTCTTGTCTGTGCTTTCAAAACATTAATTCTATATTATGTGTAATTTTTAGATAGCTGGAAGGGGGAACACAAGTCAATGACCTAATGCCTTGCTATAATTAATTCATGGAAGTATGATGCTAATCCATCTGTGCTCTGCCTGGGCGCTAATAATGGCTCAGAGAGAAATTATATATCATGCTCAATATACCCTCATAATTTTTGGAGATGCATTCTGTACGTTCTTAATGAAAGGGAAATACACCAGTGTGAGTTCTTTTGTCCGTAAAATGGAACTGCCTTGCTTTAAAGCCACATCAATAACCTGGCAGATGTGACTCACAAATTACAGATGTGGCAGGTAGAGTGTGATGGATCTGCAGGTCAATCAGCTATGTGTCATGGTTTTTTTTTTGGGGGGGGGGCGGGCGGGGCTTTTGAAGAAAGAGCTTGTTTTGATCTGGCCCTGCATCCATGAATGAGTTTCCCCAACGGCCATTGCTGTTGCAAGCTGTAGTCAATAGTCCACCCATATACTTGCTTTTACTAGATTTGATTGTCCCTAAAATTCATCAATATCAGAGTCAATTGAGGACTAAAAAGACAAGGAATCGTAAAATAAGTGATACTACAAGATGATAAGAAGCTCTTCAAATAGAGTAGTTATTTGGCATCACATAATTGAAGAATTTCACAGAAAGAATTTCACAGCGCATGAAGAGTATGGTTATCATCCCTTCGAGACCTGATTTTTCTCTTGTTGCAATGTAAGAAGAATGCTCAATGTGTCTACAATATTTACTTGAAATTCATTCCCTGCTAACTTGAGGGTAATAGTCTGTTCTAATGGGATGAAAGTTTTTTAACCAGCTGCTGATGTCGAATGAAGGTGATGTTATTCTTCCAATTAGCAAAAAGAGTCAAACAAAGCTGGATGTGCTTTGCTTGACCTGAGTTTGCCACAACTAATTACTGGTGCCTTCTTTTGACAAGAGATTGATTAAATGCACGAGGTGAATTTGTCTGTGTTCTTTTGGTGTATATTGGTGTGACGGCTGTTGTCCTGGAAGAAAGAGGCCCTGTCCTTTGTGATAATGGCAATGGTGACATTAGAAAGCTGCCCACTGCGGCTTATTTGTCCTGAAGAACCTACAAGGGCTGCAGCAGATATTGATCTCCTCTCACTGAGGCTTATTAAAATCCGCATTCAGTTTCAGACGAGCAGAGATCAGATAAGATGACGTGAGTTTGATTTGGAGGAATCCGCACAGCGAGTTGGCAGATCAGTCATCAGGCCCTCAGCGTGTGGCAGCTCAACACGCCCGCTGGCTTCCGTTACCATCTCAGACAGGAGCGAATGAATCACAGCTCCTGATATTTCTGCACTAATTATTACACGCCATTCTCGGCCCTTTCCCCACCTGACATCCCCACTAAAGTGTCTAATGCTGGTCATTTTCCTTGGCAGTTAATTATCTAGCTTGGAACAGTCTATTTTGAACATGTTAAACAGGTAGTTCTAAAGTTTTTACAGAGAAATGGTTGCTTTAGCATCAAAACTATTACTGTAATGACCTGTCCGCGCATGTTTTCTTCTCCTGCTTGCGTGCGCACACACACACACCCGCGCGCAGACACACACAAATTGGCATACACACACACCCTGAGCACCAGCGATGCGCACGGTGAGCAGGAATTGTAGGACTGGACTCAGGTGTAAAGAAGGATTTGGTTATTTATTACGCCTTCGTGGCACAGCAGGAAGGCGTAGAAAACACTATACAAAAAGAATAAGGAAGTGAGGTTCCCGAATATTAAATAAGTAATGCATACAACTGGAACTTAGACCACAGTACTATGTATAACTAATATTAAGAAATAAGGAAACAAGGTTCCTGGTTTACAAAAGGATGTGCTGACCGAATCACGAAGGAACAGCGATTGATTAGAGATTTACAAATATACACGCGAGATGCAAGAGGAAAGTCTAAACCAGACTATAATATAACAGCAGGCTTGTGAGGCTTACGAGACTTTGCACCAAATGAGTGCGAGAGTCCCTCTTAGAAAACACTATTGCATGCATACAATTGGGAACAGCTGTAGACAATTAGGTGGAGTGTGGAATAAGTTCCGGGTCTTGATAGGCTGGTGAATTGGAGGGCTGGCGGCATTTTGTTACACACCCTCACACAAATACACAAACAGAGACAGATAAAACACTCATTACCTCACAGCTCTTACCAGCGAAGACCCTGCTGCAGCAGAATTAATGAAAATATGGACGCCTCTCATCCAGTATTTTGACTCTCTTCATAGTCCTGAGGAGGGCGAAGGGTAATTAAATCTCACACACACACACACACACACACACACACACACACACACATCTCACATCCATCTTCCCTGAGCTTCTCACTGCTGCGCTTTTTCAGGGGTGGGGGTGCAGTGTTGCATAGCAGAACGTATAATTAAAATCAGGCAGTAAATTTATTTAAAACCTAATAACACTATGAAAAAAATGATCACGTCAAATTTCTCATGGTATGTGTCCTCTAGATTAATCATCCATTACTAGCACATGCATATATAGCTATATGTATCCATGAAAGTGATATATGTGTGTCATTTTCAGTTATTTGATTATGGAGGACACATTTCTTGTGTAATATTTTTTTATGGAGGGAAATGATATCCATTTGAGACAGAGCTGAAAATAACACATTTAGGGGAGCTGACGCACACAAGATTTGCTACTGAGAGTCTTCTCCAGAGTATAGTAGTGTTCTGTGGAAGACAATGCCCAGAACAGTGACAGGACCCTGATCTCTCCGACACCCCCCTCTCGCCCTTCCTGATTACTGCTCTGCACTGTACGGCATGTCTTACAAATGAGCTGACGCAAAGTCGAACCTCCTCATGAATTATGCATGAGCCAGCTTTGTAAACAGTGAGAGAAACACAGGTGACTGATTGTGTAACCCCGTCTGATGCATCACAGCCCTGCTGGCTCTGTGAGATCACTGCAAAGCCAAACATATCCTGTGAGCTCTGACATCACAGGCTCTGTCCAAACTTCAGCACGGCCTCCTCTGCAGTGAGAATCTCAGCAGTGTTTACTTACACAGCCAGGCAGCAATTAGTGTTCACACTTTACTGTGAGGTGAGACTTAATACAGTCTTCTGAGATTGAGTGCCTGTATGTGTGTGCATGTGTGTGTGCGTGTCTGTGTGTGCATGTGTTGTGTGCGTGTCTGTATGTGCATGAGTTGTGTGCTCACAATGTCACTGGATGTACGAATGCGTGTCTATGTGCATCTGTGCTTGTGCTAATATGAGTGGGTGTGTATTTGTGTCTGTATGAGTGCATTTGTGTGTACGTGCCTCTCTTTATGCGTGTATGTGTGATTATGTGAATATGCGGATATGTAGTTGTCTGTGTGCACGTTTGTTTGGCTGTGTATGCCTGTCTGTGTATGTATATACTGTATGTGGGTGTATGTTTGTGTGTGTGTGTGTGTTCTTGTGTATATGCTTGTGTGTGCACACATATGGGTGTTTGTGTGTGTTTGTGTGTGTGTGTGTGTGTGTGTGTGTATGCATGCTTGTATGCATGTGAATGCTGGGCTTGAATGGCCTTGATTGATGGTGTGGCAGTTTTCTGCTTGAAGTTCAGTTACAGAAATAGGGAATATGAAAGTGTCTGAGGCTGGATGGTCTGTATGTGCCTCTGTTCCTCTCTTGAATAACATTAACTAAACTGTACTGTATGTTTCTACCTCACCTGTATATTCACATGCCTCACTCCTGCTCCCTCGTGTCTTTGTCCTGTTTGAATTATTCATCTCTCTCTGGCTGGGGCGAGGATTGAGACTGCATGTTCTAGAATGTAGAAATGCAATACATTACTGAACATTCTGGGCAGGTTGAAGGTGTCATTCATATCACACAAAAAATTGCCCTGAGAAATGGAAGGTTCTCTCTGAAGATTTACGCCTGGCCTGTTAACATACTGTATGTAAGGTGTGGGATGGGTGGTTGATGTCAGGTGATTTTTGAGTGTGTGGTCTTATCCTCTGTGGACCTGTTCGCAGGAGATATTATTTGGTCCACATGAGTAAAAAGCTTAATTCAGACAGGACACTCGTGTCAGATTTAACCATTTATTTGGAATGACATACATTTGAATTTGGCAGTGACTCTACTCAAGTGATACTCTGGAACAATCTGAGCAAGCATGACACAGACATCCCAGGAAATCACAACCCCCCCCCAGCAGAGCCTGGTTCACCGTGTTTAAAATTTCAATTCATTAGATTTGTATAGCGCTTTTCACAGAGACTGTCACAAAGACACTTTACAGTGAGAGATGAAGTTACTGGAGGGGCAGTGCCCAGCCTATTCCCCCTACAGCAAATGAGGCGAAAAACTCCCAGTAGGGAGAAAATCCTCAAACAGTGGTGAGAAAAAACTCCCCAGTGGGAAGAAATCTCAGGAGGAACCTGGCTATAGTGGGGAAGCCCGACCTCCGCGGGCTAGCTAAATAATAACAAGATAAAGTCAAAGAGTAAAATGGCAAAAAGAGTTCCATTTAAGTCCATCTGAACAGTGGCATTGGTAGCTCCAGGAAGTGGCATGTCGAGGATGGTGCAGAACTGGATCAGGACCGGATCAAGACTGCAGGACAGCAGCAACCAGCGCTCAAAATGAAATGAAAGACAATACAGTTTACAAGCAATGCAGATACCGTACAAAACAATGCCAATACCATATAAAGACATGAGTATGACACCAGTACTGCCGAAGACTGTGCCGTTGGAAAGGAGGAGGCTGGGGAGGTGGAGGGGATGTTTGTGTAGATCTGTAATGGGTCTTGGTGGGAATGGTAGAGCTTGGCTAGTTGAGATGGAGCGCCGGCTTATTTAAAAAGACGCTCAATTAGGTACGTGACGCTGAAGTCCAATGTGATTGGACAAGGGGTGGAGCCAAGACTGACTTCCGTGCCTGTCTGAACTAACACTGACTCTCCATTTCTGGGCCAAGTCGTAGGTTTAGGTCCAGAGGCTCTGTTAGATTTATGGTTCAATCTAAGTCTAGTTTTAAGCTTGAGTATCTGAATTAAGCTCTAACTTAAGATTAGATGTGAAACTAAGACAAATTTTTGAGTTTTTTCGGCGAAAGGCTAGATGTTTAAGGGTAAGGTAAGGATTAAGGTTGAGGTTACGGAAGGGGTAAGCATTAGGGTTCGGGAGTATGCAAATAGGACGTTTGTGCAAAAAACTTTTTTTGGTTCCACTGAGTATAGAAAAACAAATATGCATCTGTGTGTGGGTGTGTGTGTGAGTGCGTGTGTGCGTGGGGTGCGTGTATCCGTGCGTGTGTGTATGTGCACGCGTCCATGTGGGCGTATGCGTTCGTACGGATGTTCTTATGTGTGTTTGTATGGATTTTTGTGAGTGTGTGTCTGTGTGTACATTTGTGTGAGTATGTGTGTACGTGTGTGCATTTGTGTGTTTGCTTGAATGTTAGTGCTCGTGCGCATTTGTTTGGGAGTTTGTCTACTTCACTCCTAAAGGAGATTATTTGTTGTATGAACACAGCCTGTCTCAACAAATCGAGGGACTCGCAGCCAGTAATGCTGATCAAGCCTCCATAAGAACTGAATGTAGGGCAGTGATTTGTACTCTAATTAAGGAATTTACTGTTTCCTCTAGATTGCAGGGCCTGTATTTGTCTTCGACCCTCAACACTAATACTTGCAGATATTTGCTTTTGTCTCTGAATGTCACAGTCTTTCGGGCAGCCAATCTGATGCAATGGTATCTGAAATGGCAGTGATAACATTTACAGATAGTTTCCGTCATACTCATTATATCTCTGATATCCATGACAAATGGCCGCTGCTGGGCTCCTGAGCATGGGAAGAAATCAATTTTTTTGAAATTTCTGTAGATTTCCTGAGACATTTACTTACTTCTATAAAACAGAGGGCTCGTAAATGTATCTGGAGATATGTACCTGCCGAGCAGACTTGGAGCATCTCACAGTGAAACAGGAAGAAAGTAAACTAAAGACTATTCCAGAGGGTTTTTGACTGTCTGAGTTTTCAGCAGGTGTTTAAGTGGAGTTCCTGTTAAATTTTGAAAGACTTTTTAGGCAAGTGCGCACAGGGCTTCTATTTTCCAAGACGAGGCCTGCTGACTTGCAGAAAAAAGTAGGAATGCTGTCCTGCAATGGCACTGTGTAGCTGGCTCCTCAGCAGAGAAATAGTTGTGAAACTAGAGACGCTTTCCCGCTGAATCCCTGTGAAACTAACTGGCGAAGCACAGAACGGTGGAAAATCGGGGGCCTGCAGTAAAAGTTGTCCCCGGTATTTCACATCATTCACCTTGATTCGCTCATTAAGCTCAGTTCTTCAGCCAGAAAGTGAAACTAATATGTGGCATCAGCTGGTTAGGTTGATCGGTGGAAAAGACACACGGCAGGACTGTTTCTTGGACCTTCAGATTTCTCACTTCTGATGATACAAGGCAGTAAGTTATAGCGAGGGTGGAGGGGCTTTGTTATTGTGGTGATTCAGTTCTTCTATACTGGGCTGCAGTGCACCTTGGGAAAAACCTGGCAGCTGAGAGTCACAGCTGTACAGCGACACCTCCTGGGAGAGGAGGGAAATGGGAATGACTGGAGAGAGCAGGAGATTTGAAGAGGAGGGCAGAGTATGAACAGATACACAGTGTGACCTTCACACATTGAGAGGAGCTGCAGGGATGCTTGTCTAACTGGTCCATATAGATATTACACAGTACATCACCACTACATAATGTCATATTAATGACCGACACGGAAAATGTGCTCATTAAATTTGATCTGTTTTGTGAAAGCTTGAAACTATTCATTGTTTTCCTCCTGAAAGAAATTGGGATGTGTGCAGTGTCATAGATGATTTTGCGGTTTCTAACTTTCGAAGCAGTACTTTCACTGGTATGTCTCGACAAGGCATCCTTAACATAAATGTTGCTTTAATCGCCCTTTTGTAATAATGGGGAAATAAATCATTGCGCTGTTCGTGCCTGCATGTGTGTGTGTGTGTGTGTGTGCATGCGTGTGTGTTTGTGTATAAAAAGAGAGGTGAGGGAAGGAAAACAGTAGGTGGACAGTAAATGTATTGATATCTGGTGATAAAAGCATAGGAGGATGAACATTGCTTTCCTGAATGTCAAAGATTATTTTTGGGACCGTTGTTGGGCAGCTTGACTTAGAGACTCAGAGAACACACTGTTCCTTGGGAAATATTTCACTGGTGCCTCTGAGACAAGCATACAGAACAATGAGCCACATCCTGCATTTTCAGTACCTGGAGAAACGTGTTACCTGGTGTGGGCTGTGCTTGAATTAGTTTTTAAACAGCCTCTATTGAGGGGGGAGGGGTGGATGTTTTATTATTGATGATATTCATGAAGATACTCCACAGGGAACTGCGCTCTCTGCAGGCACCAATGAATGAACTTCCAGTGAAGACCCAAACTTCATGGTTTTCAAGGCTTTCAAATACACATGCCTGGATGCAATTCTGTGCCGGAACCAGACCCCAATTCCCTGCTTGTATCCAGCAGAGTCAGTGTTCCTGTGCCGTGAGTGCTGGGGGGGGGCTGAGTATCCCCTTTAGATGAGGTTTTACATGTGCAGAGAGTAGCAGAAGTAGACTGCAGAAGGAATGATAAGAAAAAAAAATATTGTCAAATTTATTGAAATTTCCAAAAAAAAAAAAAAAAAAAAGAGGTGTATCTGTGCATTTTTTCATTATTTCTTCTCATGTATGAGGTTTGAAGGGGAGGCAATAAGATACTGTTCTGAGAAGTGAGCTGGTCAGCTGACCTTCGGCGCTTCAATAGAAGAAGTTTGTGACTTGCGTACCCTGTAAGTTGTACCGTGCACGTCGTCATTAATTGAAGCACCTATTACTAAAACCCCATAAGTCTCACTTGACTTGACTTGACTTGTGGGGTTTTAGTAATCAGCGCTTCAATTTAAAAAAATTGTCTCTAACATCTTGTAGTGTATTTTCTTCCCTGTTGAAGTGTACAAATTTTTTGGTAAACTTCAGGATTTTGTTTTTAGCTCGCGAGAGCTATTGCCAATAACTCTGTGTTAGCATCCGTGTCAGTGGACAGCAAGGTTAAAGTTTTCTGGTGAGCTGTGTTGTCTTCTGACAACTCTTGTTTAAATTTATTTCAGGGTTTTTGATCAAGTACTGTTTGCGTATGCATGAATTGTAAAATAACTATTAAATTTAATCCCACCTTCTGATGCCAATATTTTCCCAACAGGTTTGGACAGGCTCGGGATAAACACTGTGAGGTTCTCATTAATCCCTGACACTGAATGCAACTAAACAATGCCTTGTAAGAGTTGCTCACTTTCAAACAGTCTTCCTTTTTTTGCGTTTAGCCTTCAGTTTACTGTTTGACTCGTTTTGGCTCACAGAATGGAGAGGTTGTCTGTGCTTCGCTCTCCTATGTGAGTCAGTATATATTGTGGTGTCTATCATCACACAGTGTAAGGAAACTGTCCGCCCCCTGGAGACGTACTGTGAAATTTGAGTGGAGGCACCCATCAGTCAACCAGTTCATCCATTAACGGAACACTGAGAGCATATAAAATATTCTCCTCAGGCCATCAGTAGTTGTGTCAATCTTATTTCTGTGCAAATACTACCACAGGATTTTCATTTAATTTCAGCCAGAAAGTCTGTCTGCCAGGTGACAAAACCTGATACAAGTGCAAATCATTTATACAATTCTCATAAATCACACCTGGTAAAATTTTGGTTTGTGATGAGTTTTTGTCATTTGCTCTCTTTTTCTTTAAAGTGTTTTTTGACTGAACTGGATACTGCTAACTTCAACATAGTGAGTAAAAGATGAAGAAATTTACCAGTTTACAGTACTGCGCAAGAATAAACCGGAACAATAGAAGTGATGTGAGTAAAATCACTGTAAAGACTAGGAAAAATGTTGAAGATGAGAATCCGCCAATAATAGCAAAGTAAGAATGTAATGCCATGCAGTTACCAAAGTAATAGGTTACAGCTTAGGTAGTAACATTGTAATAATAGTTTGACAAAGAAGGAGTGATTATGTAATACCATTGAATTACGAAAGTTATAACTAGGTGATAGTTTGTTAATAAAAATGGGTACATCTGGGTATCATGAGACTGAAATTAACATAACAGGATAATGAAGGTCAAAAACAAAGGTGATAATGGTGAAAAACATTTAAATATAGCAACGAGGCAAAACTATTTAGGAATAGTACGGTACTATTTTCATGCCAACATGACAATAGGCAAACAAAAACAAGGTTATCAGTGTACAAACATTGACAAAAAAAAAATTAATATGGTGGCAACCTGATAATAATAACGCAACACAAGTTGATGTTTTCAGAATATTGTCATGTGCTGTCAGCGTAATGTCCCTCGTAAGTTCATTGTAGGTGTCCATGCTGTTAATACAGTGACCATCAAAGCTATTTACAGTATCACCCTCTCTTCAATGGAGCTGACCTATTTATCATTACTTCAAATGATGATAGGATTCCAGCAGGCATCTTCACTGGTAATATTTTTATGGCACTCATGGCTCTGAAGTCGGTGAAACATTACTGTGAGACATGCATGATAATCAGCTGAACGACGGACCAGTTTTTGTTGTGGTTCTTTAGGATAAAGAAATGATTCGACCTGGACTGACTAACAATCAAAAAGTCTGCGCAAAAAGAAATGTATGCAAATTTCAGGTTTTGAATTGGACAGGATTAAATTTATTGGGGCACTCAGAGTTCAATGAAGAGCAGTAATTTTTGCTTTTCAATTTTAATGAGATGGTGTGTAAAAGAAATACACGTGGCCGATTCGGACAGGATTAATATTGCTGTGTGCGTCTGTGATGCAAAAAAATACCTTACCTCCTGTGGAGAAGGTAATCTCATCTAAATAGGGCTCAAATGACTATGATGTTCTATAATAACCCAAGAACAGGAAATAAAGGTTTTCAAAAAATATATTTAAAAAAAATCTGTCATGGATATTGTCTTGTAGCATGTGATACAAGGGGCGTTCCCACTGGAGAAAGAGTGCGTTTTGGATCACGATCCAAAATTTTTTTGCGTGTGCGCGCATTCACACGCAGGCAAAAGAGTGCGATTTGGATCGCGATCCAATTTTTTTGCGCACACACGAGACAAACTCGCAATCGCACCACAGCGAAGCTCGGAGAATGTCCGAATTGCGCATGCCTGAAACTCGACCGAAGCATGACCTCTGCAAAGGGATTTCCCGTGTGCAAACATAAAACCTACAAATCGCTGCAGATGGTATTGAAACAAACAGATTAACGCATCCGAGCTCCTTAAAGTACAACCAAGCGACAACGCAACGCCTCAAATCATGGAGAACTATAGGCTGTTTGTCAAAGTCAGTTCCAAATTGAATGCCCGTACTGTATACTGCTTACTTATGTGCGCGCACATGCCTGTACTGTATACTGCTTACTTATGTGCACACACATGCCCGTACTGTATACTGCTTACTTATGTGCACACACACATGCCCGTACTGTATACTACTTACTTATGTGCACACGCACATGCACGTACTGTATACTGCTTACTTATGTGCACACACATGCCTGTACTGTATACTGCTTACTTACGTGCGCACAGGTGCCCGTACTGTATACTGCTTACTTATGTGCACACACATGCCTGTACTGTATACTGCTTACTTACGTGCGCACAGGTGCCCGTACTGTATACTGCTTACTTATGTGCACACACATGCCTGTACTGTATACTGCTTACTTACATGCGCACACATGCCCGTACTATTTACTGCTTACTTATCTGCGCACACATGCCCGTACTGTATACTGCTTACTTACGTGCGCACATGTGCCTGTACTGTATACTGCTTACTTATGTGCGCACACATGCCTGTACTGTATACTGCTTACTTATGTGCACACACATGCCTGTACTGCATACTGCTTACTCATGTGCACACACATGCACATACTATATACTGCTTACTTACATGCGCACACATGCCCGTACTGTATACTGGTTACTTACGTGCGCACACATGCCTGTACTGTATACTGCTTACTTATGTGCACACACATGCCTGTACTGCATACTGCTTACTCATGTGCACACACATGCCTGTACTGTATACTGCTTACTTATGTGCGCACACATGCCTGAACTGTATACTGCTTACTTATGTGCGCACACATGCCCGTACTGTATACTGCTTACTTACATGTGCACACATGCCTGTACTATATACTGCTTACTTATATGCGCACACATGCCCGTACTGTATACTGCTTACTTATGTGCACACACATGCCCGTACTGTATACTGCTTACTTATGTGCACACACATGCCCGTACTGTATACTGCTTACTTATGTGCGCACACACGCCCTTACTGTATACTGCTTACTTATGTGCGCACACATGCCCTTACTGTATACTGCTTACTTATGTGCACACACGTGCCCGTACTGTATACTGCTTACCTACATGCGCACACATGCCTGTACTGCATACTGCTTACTTACGTGCGCACACATGCCTGTACTGTTAACTGCTTACTTATGTGCACACACATACACATACTGTATACTGCTTACTTAGATGCGCACACATGCCCGTCTGAACCCAAACGAGCAAAAGCAGATAAACAGCCGATTATGAAATACCGGATGTTGGCCTGCGTGAGAGGAAGAAAAATCACTTTTCAATTCGCGATTCCGTTCACACACTGCACAGGCAAATAATTGCGCTGATTCCCGAAAAATCTCAAGAGCTACTGCGAATTCGATCGTGATCCAGATCGCGCTAATTAGTGAGATTTATGTGTTCGCACACAGAAAAAAATCGAAAATCGAATTGCGCTTGGAAAATCCATTATTAAATCTCACTTTTTCCCGTGTGGTGCATTTGGTGTGAACGCCCCTATTGAGTGGAAATGCAGGCAGGACAATGAAGGAATCCTGTACAGCTGAGCTGAACTCTCAGAAGTGCACAAGCGTCTCTGATCGGTAATCAGGAGCTGCTGATTGTGTTCACTTTTGCCTGGTTGAGAAAGACCTTCGGATTCATGGTCTAGCCACCCGGACAACCATGCTCATGGTTGGCAAGTGTGATTAATGCTTGCATACGTTTTACTTTACAAGACAGGCTACACACTGGCTGCTTAAGAGCTTTTTATTATTAAATTTAATTAATTTAGTAGTAGCAATGACATCATTAAAACTACAGCAGTGACATCTTTACCAATAACAGGGATATAATTACGGGTGTGAACGTGGCATTGTGATTAATGCTTTCTCTGTAATGTCAGTGATAAGCCCTCTTCTTGTGTTTATAAATGGGTAATTAGATGCTATATTTTGATTGCAATGGGCCATGTTTTACTCCTCTATCTGGAGAAAAGTGAGAGAAATTAGCTGGCTGATAAGTTAAGAGCAGAGAGGTGTCTGAAATATACAGGACTATGGCTCTCTAGGGGCAGGGTTCCCTACTTATGCCCTAAGTGAATGTACTGAATCAGAAGTGATCAGGGCGGAGGAACCATTCATGCAGGTGAGTGACCCTATGCACTGCATCAGTTTACTTATATGCACCCAATGATTCAGTGATGGCCTGTGATTGACTGTGTTACTGTCCGGGTCAGTGCCGCTGTGTGTGAGCAGCCATATTTGTGACTGTGCGACCGAATGTATGTGAATAGTAAGGGCAAGGTGATTCACGTACGTTGCCTCCAAGCTCAATCTCAATATCGCAAAGGTTATTGCAGGTCAGCACTGGTTATACTGCGTGAGGCTGAAACCCATCCACCCAGGAAATTCAATGGGAGAGTTGTAATTCCAAGGCAGGCGGTGCGTAAAGCAGAGATAATGAGAAGACCTATTCGTTTTTGCCATAGCCAGCCAGCGGATGTTAAATGTAGTGTCAATAGAGGCCCTGCTGACCTTATGTGTAAACCTCAGGCTGTGGTATCACTTGTGTAGTGGACTGTATCAGTAACGGTACAGGTACAGGTATGTTCTTAACTCTGATCTGGACAATGGAGGGATAGGTAGTCCCTCCATATTATCACCGGGTCGTCATATGTGGTATGAAGGCAGCCTACAGGTGCGCCGTTAGTATTTGTGCCTTTTGTGGAATTAATCCTCTGCAGTTTCATTTTGCCGCCCATAAAGTTTAGAGCATGAGTAATGTAAGAGCTGAGTTTGACTGGGGTGAGGTCAGGGTGGCTGGCAAGTGTGATATCTGTCAGTGAAGGTGCACTTGAAGTATTTGTTCAACCCCAATTCTGAAACAGTTGGGAAGAAGTGTAAATTGTGAATAAAATCTAAATGCAGTGACTTACAAATCACATGAGCCAATATGTTATTTACAATAGAACATAGATAACATTCCAAGTGTTGAAACTGAAACATTTTACATTTTCATCCACAAAATGAGCTGATTTCAAATTTTCTGGCTGCATCAGGTCTCAAAAAAGTTGGGACACAGGCAAAAAAGGGCTGAAAAAGCAATTAATATATAAGAGGATCAGCTGAAAGAACATTAAGCAAGTAATTAGGTTAACTGGCATAAGGTATGTGACATGGTTGGCTCTGAAAGGGATGTCTTAGAGAGGCTGAGTCTCTCAGAAGGAAAGATGGCCAGAGGCTCTCTGACCAGTGAAGGCTTGCGCAAAGAAATTGTGGAATACTTTAAAAACAATGTTCCTCAACGTCAAATTGCACAGGCTTTGAAGGTCTCATCATCGACAGGGCATAACATCATCAAAAGATTCATAGAAACTGGAAAAAATCTCTGTGCGTGAGGGACAAGGCCGAAGACTTTTACTGGATGCCACCTAAAACTCTATCATGCAAAAAGGAAGCCATTGTTGAGCATGATCCAGAAGCGCCGCCACGTTCTGTGGGCCAAGGCTCATTTAAAATGGACTGCAGCAAAGTGGCAAAGTGTCCTGTGATCAGACGAGTCCAAATTTGACATTCTTGTTGGAAAAATGGCTTCATGTCCTCCAGGCTAAAGAGGAGAAAGACCACCCCTCCTGTAATCAGTGTTCAGTTCAAAAGCCTGCATCTCTGATGGTATGGGGATGCATTAGTGCATATGGTGGGGGACACTTGCATGTTTTAAAAAGCACCATGAATGCTGAAATGTATATGAAGGTTTTAGAGCAACATATGCTCCCCTCCGGACAACATCTATTCCAGGGGAGGCCTTGTGTATTTCAGCAGGACAATGCAAAACCACATACTGCAGCTATTACAACAGCATGGCTTCATAGTAGAAGAGTCTGTCTGCTGAAATGCCAGTAGTCCTGATCTTTCACCAATTGAGAATATTTGAAATTCCTCAGTTTCAACATTTGCTATGTTATCTCTATTCTATTGTGAATAAAATACTAGCTGGTGTGATTTGAAAGTCATTGCATTTTGATTTTATTGACAATTTACACTTTGTCCCAACTATTTTGGAATTGGGGTTGTATGTTGCAGAAAGTGTGTGGCTGAGATATACGGCAGTGAGCGTATGGGTGAAGTATTCTCATTGCAATGAGTGTATAAGTGAGATGTATGACTGAGAGTGTATGAAATATTCTCATGTTCTTGCACGCATTTATGAGTGTATTACTGTTCAGTTTATGATCTGAACTGCATGATAAAGGAACAGGAAATGTTGGTGTTCAACACTCCTGACAAAATAGAAATCCACAAGACCAGCAGTTTTAGGAGCAGTCTGCTTTTGAAAGGGACCTTTTCGATATATCAATTGAAGTCTGAATTGGTTGTAGTCATGACTGATCCCTTTGCTCCCTTCGAGACGGCATGGGTGATGTCGTTGGCCAGATCCAGATGCCCACAAAACCAAACTGTCGATGCCTGGGCAGATAATGACCCTCGATCTCTGACTGGCAACATTATCCCTTGCATTCTCTGCTCAAATTGATTCTACTGCAGTCACCACTGCAAGCGGCAACTAACCTCTCTTTTAGCCACAACCTCTCATGTTGGTATAACTAATTACCATTTCTTAACCAGGTAGACCATTTATCCATCTGCTGTCCCACCAGCTTTGTCATTTACTTAATTGTTTGTAAGTGTGCTACATATATATTTGTTGCTGCTATTATTGCTTTTCATGTTTCCTTGACCCTCATGTATTTACAGTGTGTTGGCAGAATTTACATTGTTTTATATTGTCTCTCTGTAGACTTGCATGGTTTGGATGGGTTTATTTTTAACCAATAAAAGCATTTCACTACGGCCCCAGGGACCCTGAAAGCTCCCCTTTCCTTTTTATTTGCATAATTGTCCATAAATTTACATAAGTTCTGTCATCTTGATCAATGAGATGACCTCATGGCTAGCAAAGAACTCTCCCCCTTGCCTCTGGTTGCATAAAGAATGCATCAGTTTACACACCATAGCAGAGTAAATTTCTATTTATACAACATGACATTTGTTTCGAACATGACATTCAGCAGGAAACTATAACATACTGCAAACTGAGCCCTTTGTTCATCTGAAGTGTTTTCACTCAAGTGCAGGTCATAAACCAGAGCTCTTAAGTTGCTGTTGGAAAAATAAAAGCCCATCTCTCGTCCAGGAAGACACATCCTCTCTTCCACCTTTATGCGGTTTGAATTCTTCCTGAGCTGTGCCCTTTGGTGGACGAAGAATAACTTCTAAGCTGAAGAGTGATGCCTGGGTCACTGCGGGGTGAGATAATCATGGTGGTCGTGTGTTAATAAGCCTAGAACTCGGGAACCTGTAGACCCATTTGTTGTGGCCTTCAGGGAAATGGCATGCCAGAGAGTGGGGTTATGGACCTATTACTGGTGGATTGTTTTAATAGGCGTGTGTCAGAAAAGTCTGAAAAATCAGGGATTTCTTTTCAGAGAAAAGGCATAAGACATCATTTTTTCTTAGCTGCTGAGAGTGTGAACAATATGGTTGGACTGTGTTCTGAAGGCAAACATTGGCTATTGAGAGCGGGCAGAATGGCTTGAGATACATCTGCTATCGGAACATCTTACAGAGGTTAAGTGGGTCCGCAGTCACACTGCAGCTATCACAAGGGAGATTATTTTAGCCCTACAACCTAAGATTTTACTCAATTTCTCTTCAGTTTGCATTGTACTTGCACTTTTAAAGACTTCCCTTCCCTCTTCCCCGGACCTGCCCAGAATTCACAGGAATCCCTTCACCTTTATGAAAGGAATATTCAAATGAACCTCTGTTGCTTGTGGCAGAGCAGAGTAGAGACTGCTGTGTCAGTGCAGACTGCCTCTGATCTGAATTCTTGATTCGGTGGAGTCGCTCCTCCCCAGGAGGACATGAATGATACGCAGGGAGGGATGTAGAGAGAATGTCACTTCATTGAGCTTCGTCCTTGTTTGACTGATATGTGGAGCCACAGCTAATTGCCTAAGTTGTATGTGACATGATTGATGAATGGAGCAACGTGACCCGAACTGCTTTAGTGATCTGTGATCTGCTTTTTGTTTTAAGTGATTTGTTAGCTGCCAGAATCTCTCACCACTTTCCTCCCTCTCACTTTCTTTCTCCTCCCCTCCTCTCTGCCCCTCGCTCTCTCTCCCCCTCCAAT
Organism: Gymnothorax reevesii; assembly: GCA_029721435.1. Taxonomy (NCBI): domain Eukaryota; kingdom Metazoa; phylum Chordata; class Actinopteri; order Anguilliformes; family Muraenidae; genus Gymnothorax; species Gymnothorax reevesii. The sequence goes on along the minus strand of CM056574.1, from coordinate 132,155,884 downwards.
CCATCCCTCTCTCCCCATCCCTCTCTTTCTCCCATCCTTCTCTCTCTCTCACTCTCTCTGAAAACATTTGTGCTTGGAACCTCTCTTTTCATCCCCATCACCAGTATACGGTCGATATACTCATGATTAGAGTGATTGATGGAGTTTGAAGTCATTCTTTAAAATGGCTCCATTTTCCAATATATGATATTGGGTCATTTGGCCATTGTCATTGCAGCTGTGGTTTCTGATGGTGGAAAGGAATGATAAACCCACAGGCAGGTCAGGGCAGGGCTCTTGAGAGGCTGTTACTGCAGCACGCAGCATTACTTTGAAAAGTGAAACCAATTCAATTGAGTTTTCCCTAATCCTCCATTGTGCTCTCCAGTGTAGAAGACAAAGTATCTCCCTTCGTCCTTGATGCAGAATACATTCACATTGCCACAAGTCCTCCTGTTTGTACAAAGGCTTTTTGTGTGTTTGTGTTCCTGTGTATTTTTTTGTGTGCATATGTGCATGTGTTCTGCATATGTGTTTCTGAGAGTGTACATATGTGTGCATGAGAGGTGACTTTGACCCTTATGAAAACTTTAAAATCAATTCATTAAATTAAAATTGAAATAAAAAAAACAAGTGGTGCCAGGCACAACAAACCCCGCCCCTCGCACATTCTTTCACTTGCTTGTACGAAATTCATAGGGATCCGTTCTGGGTCAGTGGCAATCCCTTTATCGAATTTGGGGTGAATCTAACCTTTAGTTTTGCCGCTAGAGAGTTAAACAAACACAGAAACAAACCGACCCAAAAACAATGCCCCTTCCCTCACCCTTCGGATGGGACGTGGTAATAAAAAATCTAAATCCTCCAATGTTCCTGCCATAGTTGGAAGCAGTGTTGGGAGTCAGAGTGGCACAGTGGATAGTGTTATTGCTTCACTGTAAGATGGTCATGGGTTTTTTCTGAGACCTTTATTTCTCTGTTTAACTTGTGTTCTTGTGGATTTACTCCTGTGTGCATGAAGATTCACTCCAGTAATTGGCTCGCAGTTCTAAAATACTCTCTGCTCTGCTATTAGGGGTCATAGAATGATGTCAATTCGTTATTTTTGCTGCTGGACACTTGGCTTATTTCATTCATACTGACGGGTATTCTTCAGATCATTTTTCATTCTCTTCAAATCCCGTGAAATAGAGTTGTTTTTCTTGCTCAACCAACAGTGCATTAAATAAGTTTTTCAACTAAGTTCTGTTTAATTGCGATTTTTGAAAAATGAAAATGTGGGCTGGATTTAATCCAAGGAGTGTGTTTTAAAATGAGACCCGCATTATCAATAAATGACTGTTTTTCTACCTTCTGACTATAGCAATACCAGACTGCAGCTAAATTAAGCAATTTTTTGGGGGGGATTTGGCTGCAAATAGGTAAGACTGTGTCGTAAACCCAACCATTAATTGCTCAAAATAGGTGAAACCACTAGCGTTTATGTTTTCAGACATGGTATAACTCACCGATATATACTGGTCTACCGTAAACATAAAAATTTGAGAAATATATACGTTTGATTTTCCGTGGCATCAAAGTATTATCTGCACAAAGAGGTAAAGATCTGGAGAAATGACTTATCTGTGGGGTGGATCACTATATGTAATTTTCACACAGCTCACTATCACTGTTTCTCTGGACAAAATGTCTACGTACCTTTTGTGTTTGTGTTTGCCGTGTGATGGAAAATATCCAAGGTTGGACCCTGTCTGTCACCCAGTTGATGGTGGGTTTGGCTCCTGCCCCTCTAACAATGACCAGGAATCAGGGAGATGAATATTGTTCCATTAGTTTCTGTTCCTGTATAAGCGTACTAACTTTCTCATGCATCATGTGGCCCTGCTAATTGCCATCTATGCTGAAATTTGAAAGGATTTTCTTTTCTATGGGCAGGATGACAAGCTAATAGCTGTAATTTAAAGTTTATTAAGTGTGAACAATGATTCCTGGTGAGGATAAAAAAATAATGAATAACACTTATAGAGCAATATGTTTGAAGAATGGCAACATTAAGCTTGAATAGGAAATATGAAGCCAAGCATGTTAAGGAATGCATCCACTGATGAACGTATAAAAGTCCAGAGATACAGGCTGTAATTACAATCAAACTATTATACAATACTGTTCAGCTCCAACAAAACCTCTGTCTCAGCCTGCCACAGTGATGGGTATGAGAACATACCATAAAGCAGTAAAAACCTCAACAAGCAACACAAGAACAATTCCTGATACCATGCCTGCAATAAGCAGCTGACGGGCACCAAAAACAATCAATTTTATCTAAAATCTGATTTTTAATGTATCTTTTTAAAGATCTGTTGATGTATCCTCTGGTGTGGCCCCTTACTGTCCTTACATTGCCCTCAGCAACAGAGATAAGGGCACAGCTTTCTTTGTTCCTGCATGACTGGACATTCTCCTTGTGGTAAAAATGATCGATCATCATCCGTGTCGTTCTATAAAAATTGTCATGTAATTTGGCAGCATGACGGTCCAGTGAGCAGCACTGTTGCATCACAACAGGGAGGTTGTGGGTTCCAATCTGTCCTGGGCCTTTTTGTGTGAAGTTTGCATGTTCATCTCACATTGGCATGGATTTTCTCAAGATACTCAAGTGTTCTCTCATGATCTGACTGTGAATTTGTGCATTTGATAATGGGCAGATGTCTGGCCCAGGGCACAACATTTTTCAGGACAACAGTCCTGTTTTCAAAAACATCCAAAAAATGCAAATAAAAGTAAAGCCAGTGTGTACCATCTTATTTATTTATTTACTAAATAAAATTGTCGAGCAAAAAACATTTTTTGATGAGCACTTTCTCTCATAGGAGTGGGCAGTCATTTCTCTCCTCAGTTAAGTTTACCAAAGAGACCTTTTGCTGTCATAACTACCATACTCTTTGCAGTACACCTCTCTACTTGGAGAACTCATCCATATATTACTGCTGGGAGACGTCTTTGTGATGCAGAAATGTGCATTAATGTTGGGAGTTTCTTTGTCTGCTCCCTGGAGGTATCGGGGAGAAATATTGTTTTAGGCTTGGTTCCCGTGTGCGTTCCCCCTTCGTTTCCGGAGTGTAACTAAAAAACCGTTTGCATGATCTTAACCAACTTTGCATAATTACTTCTCGTGTCCTGAAGTGGTGCTTTTTTGTATGTGCTTGTCTGTCCGGCCGTCTTTGTTTCTGTCCAGATGTGTTCAATTTTTGTCCTGAGCATGTCTCAAACCATTTGCATGATCTTCACAAAACGTTTCATACTTCCTACTCAGGTCCTGCAGTCGTGCCTTTTGGTATTTGCCTGTCTGTCTGTCAGTCCGTCCAGTGGGTTAGGCAGGGACGAGGGCCTGGGGGGGATGTATGTTTTTACGAGTATGAGTTTCTGTCCTTTATAAATTATGTAACTTTAGGGAGCTTTTTATCAAGGAAGTCAGAGTTGGGGTTTGGAGCTGTATATAGTGTACAATGATATACAGTGCATTCGTGTTTGTTATGCAAGATACAGAACAGACTTAATACAGATGATTGTTAGTGTTTCGCCTGACTCTGCTGAAAAGACTTTTACGCCTCGGCTGCCCTTTTTTTTGAACTCACCTTTTCAAATTTGTAAAAGCTCCCTTGCTGTTTACAGAGAGAAGAACCATTGACTCAGACCTGCTGAATTACCGTATCGGCCCGAATATAAGACGACTCTGAATATAAGACGACCCCTCTTTTTCAAGACCCTTATTTGGAAAAATACTTTTTAGTTGAATGAAATCTCATTTGCATAAAAAAATTTTCCTTGTACATATCAACATCTTTGATGTTTATCATGGGGGAAAAAATCATAAAATCCTCTATAGCACCGCAAATAGGCAAAACGCAGAACGCACTTCACGGTTCTTTGCTATGAAAACAGTGCAACAAAACAGGCATAGACCTACTGGCCTAACTTGTGCAATAAACGGCACACATTTGCTTGACAGACAGTGTCAGAACAGTCTGCAAAATGTAAGAGCATTAACATCCAAAAGAAAAAAACACCACGAACAGTTTTTGCCACATTCATTTTGAATGACGTTGATTTAAATACAGCAAATACGCGTCCAGATGAATGACTGTCGTCTGACCTAATCGGGGAGAACAAGCAACACGTGTTAACTGTGGAGTGCTCTCGGAATGAACCTTCTTTTAATTGTGAAAATTGCTGAGAACAGGTCAGGACTAATAATTGCATTAAACGGAAGTTTTGCGCAACCCAACTCTGTTCTTGTTCCGCAACTGTACTGAATTTAGCCCATGATTTAATCGCCGTTAGATTGCACATGCAGAGAAACCGTGTCTTCGGTTGACAATTATGCTAATTATGTTGTCACATCATGTCTTTTTACTGCCTTCACGTTGTTCGTTCTCTAAGCTTTGTTTACAACCATAAGTTTAAAATTCGCATCATAACTTCTCCTCTGACTTTTATTCACCTGACCGACTTCGGAAGCACGTTTGTTAAGTGGAACTCTGTGCTCTGGCTGCATCTTTCTGTCATTCAGTAGCTTATGCAAATCTAGCCTAACACACCCACTCCGACTTTACAGGATCACGTTAGGGTCACACTGCTCTAAACACTGACGGAGAGAAAAGCTCTCATATGGCGGCACCTATTGTTTTACATGGGTAACTCCTTAGACCCCGAATATAAGACGAGACGTCATTTTCAGGCATTTTTCAGGGGAAAAAATATCGTCTTATATTCGGATCAATACGGTATTTTCCATTTCTTTTTAGCTGAATAACCATTTTTGGATTTCTTGGTTGTTTTCTCATTCTTGGAAATTGAACAACATTTTCTCCTTTTGAGTGCTTATAACCTGTAATCTACAGTACATCAGCTAACAGTTCTTATTTTATTATTCACAATTCTATCAACAGCAAAACACCTGTGGATATTGCAATCTTCTGAGGGGGTAAGTCAACACTTAGAGTGAATTTTAAACTTTGTTTTAGGGCCCTTGTGCAGATTTCTAATGAGGCATGGGAGCTGAAAACTGCAATTTATTTATTCATTTATTTTTCCATTAATTCATGCTTCATTTGTTCTGGATTGCCTGTTTTATATTTTAAATTTAAACAGAAAATGTGTTCAGGGCTCAATATCCCAAAATGAGCTTTGCAGGTTGAAGTTTTAGCAGGTTATAAGTTATTCTCAGGTTATAAGTGTTTTGTAACTGACTGCTGAGTGCTGTTTATAGCATTAGCAGGTGGTGCTAAATGTGCTTTTCTCACCCCATACTGGCTTCCACCTCAGCTTGCACACCCCCTCTTGTTTATTCAGATTAGAGGTCACTGGCCTGTCCTTCTGACTTTGAATACTGACAGCCACTTCAGGTCCCCATGCCATCACAGTTCATGGTCACTTTGACAGGTCATCGGCAGTGCCTGCCTTTCCTGACTGGATAAAGTGAACAGTTAGCCACTTCCTTCCTGCGTCTGCCCTGCTTAACTGGTGACCAATAGTGGAGATCCTGTAATATATTGTCTATTGCACTTTGTCACTCTCATTGGGGATCTTTTCTTGTGTGGAAAGCCATTCTCCTGAAACAGGAAGAAAGAGGCAGAGAACATGAGAGAGGAAGAGTGGGCTTCATGCTGTAAGAGGTGAGAGTCTGTCAGCACCTGAAAATGTGCAGCCATTCAAAGCCAGACTGAGAATTTAAGGTCCTTTCTGGATGTTGCTCCTCCAACAATGAGAGTCAGAGGTTTTTGTCAGGAAAGTATTCATGACAATTCAGAGATGCAGTTAATAAAAAGATCAATAGCTAGTTTTAACAGAAAGCCATAACCACGATTGGTAATCTAAACCATATAATATGCACATTTTTCAGAGGGACCTTCAATTGCACTTTGGGCAAATGCTTATATTGTAGCATCTTAGTTTCTCTGATCATTAGGCTTAGGATAGGGTGTCTTCATTTTGTTGACCGGGGGGGTGTTGTGGTTGCCCAGCATTTGTTCAGCGGGGGGCAACGCCACTATCAGCCACTATGCCGCTTCCTTCAGTGAATCTGTGTCCTAATGCAACCTAATTGATACCTGTGGTTGGCTTTCAACTTAAAGCTGGCATAACATTTTAATTCTGTCCAGAAACTCAGACACAGCCTCAGAATCAGCTTGACTGATTATTATTTTTTAATTAAATACTCTTCCTGAAAGAATATGCTCAAATGAAAACATTAGTACTTCATTTCCAGCTGGTTTTATTTATTCATTTATTTATTGCTTTTAACAGGACTAGATTGTACAGGACCCTGCGATGCGGTAAGCCAACGTTACCTACTATCAATCAGCTAGTGCTGCTTGTGAACTTGGGATCTGTTATGGAAAAGTATTTAGCTAGTAAACTTCATGGCTTATGTTGTTCATACCTAGCTCCCCAACTACAGAGCTACATGAAAGCAGGGTGTTTAGTGGCACAGTTTGGGGTTAGATGTAGATAGAGTTTTGCACCTGCTTAACTTAAGACATATAGTGGCAGCTTGTTAACTGGCAGCTGGTTTTCCATACTGCCTGAAGACAATGGCACTTAACTGGCTAACTTAAAAGTAAACGGTCTGGTTGTCAACTCAGTGTTATCTTGACCTATGGACAGTTTTTAAAATAACTGTAATATTACTGGAGCAAATGAAGATACATGCTTCAGAGCTACATGAAAGCCGTGGCATTAAGCAGCTCATTTTTTAATGTAGCTCTTTCTCAAGGTAGCTGGCCACTGTATACATGATGTGAAGGTATACAAAAGTTAGTGCAGTTTACTTCAACTGAGGCAGAAACACAAAACAAACATCTGTAGCATAACCATTGGTGAAATTAAGTCTTTATTAGGCTTTGACTGTATTGCTAATAATTTTATTTAAGGGCTAGCTAGCTTGGTTAGCAAGCTAAATTAACAGATCAATGCAACATGCAGTCCTATTGGGTTGTACAGAACTGTGTGATGCAGTGCATTTTTGCATATTAATTTAGTAAGATGCATATTCACAGATTAAACCAAATTTTAATAAGCTCATCTACTACACTATATTTGTTAATGTGCAAAGTTAGAAAGTCATGGGTAGAATCATTCTTGAGATATTGGCCCTCATTTACCAAACCTGTACAGCAATTCTCCCGCAAGGATCGACATTTATCAATCTGAACGTGAGCGAATGGTCCACAAAAATCTCACGCCAGGTCTGACCGGGTGTACGCAGATTTGAAACCACCGAAAGAAAATCCAGGAACGAGTGCAGCAGTAAAAATGAGTAATAATCCATATGTAGCGATGCAGATGTCATGCTGTTGTTACTTTTATCAACAAATTTTTTTTTTTTTTAAAATAAATTTGACATCTCCAATCCCACCCGAATCTGGAATGCCCAATTGGGTAACTATGCACAAGGCTTGCTCGTTTGCGACCCCTTGTTACCAATTCAGGAGAGTGGAGACAGATCACGGTTCTCCTCCGAAGCACGTGCTTGTCAGCCACCGCCTCTTTTTCACTCATTAGTTGAATCTTCGCAAGTTCAGAGCGAGGGCGGAGGATACCCGGATATGACCAGGCTTAGAGTCTTCCTGATGAGCTCCTGCCTGGCTAACAGGAGGCGCCTGAGCAACGAACAAAGCTGTTTATTTAATTTCCCATTTCCGACAGTCCCTTCCCAATTTGAAACCCTGTAGCGCTATAGCCAATTGTGCGCTACTCTGAAAAAGCTGCCGACCACTGCCGATTGGTATGACCGGGGCTCGAACCCGCCTTATTAGTAAAATTAATCAATAAGTTAAATAGGCTAAATTAATAAATGAATGAATGAATGAATGAATAAATAAGACACCTGTGTTGAGAAATTAATCAAACTTATATTTTGAGACAACCTGCTTGTCAGGCCAGACGGCTGACAATAACACTCAATTTGATTAAGCGCAATGCGTGGCTTGGCAGATATGCAGTGTGGAACATCAGATGCTCATCCAGTCAGATATGCTGAACAACAAAAGAAATGCAACTTAATTAAAGGCAGACTGGAGAATAAGTTTGCGCGTACTAAGACAATCAAATTTATTACTAGCGCGTGCATATTTACACTCATTTCATCAAACTTTTCTTTATTTTGTGGTCGCTTTGACTGAGTAACCATAAGAGTACATTAACTAACTAGCTAACTTGCATTTCTTTTGTTGCTCAGTATATATAGGCTTATGGACACTTTGACCTTGATAAAATTTGACAATGGGAGATTTGCTGTTGTTAGAGGAATAAGCTAGTTTCTGTCCAACGTGAAAGGAACTTTCGGCACAGAGAACATCTCCGAGAAAGTGACAAATAAGTGGCTGCTCGTTTTGCGTGGCACCCAATAAAATGTCACGGAGTAATAGCCTACTAATTTAAGTGCGATAAAGAGTGATCTCTGCAGACTGTATTTCAACAATTTCCCTCATGCAGCTCCGATCGAGGCGGTGGGGACTTATCCGTCTCATATTCCATGATGGAGGGGGAGCCCTGCTCCTCGAACGGTGATTGCTGGTGGTTCGAGTCTGGTTGGCCTCCACCGGTCCTTGTGCTGTTCCACCTGAGTGCCGCAACCACTGATCTATATAGACCAGTGACCGCAACCTGTTTTTTAGTGGTGATCTTAAAATCAAACCACTTTTTAAACCTACATGTAAAGCATTTGGATTGTCAATTATGTTGGCTATATAACATGAAATATAATGGATCTCTAAATTGAATTTTTTAAGGCCGATGTTATTCGCACTTATACGTGTGGCCAATGCTGAATTTTTTTCTTGGCCACACTTATAAGTGCGCCAGTTGATGACCATTCCAGTGCAGCTTATAGAAAGTACCACTTAAAATAAGTTTGGGCATGAAACAAAATTTAGCTTTGGATACACTTAAAATAAGTATGGGCAATGGAGAAATGTGCATCTTGGCCACACTTAAGTGCGTGCATCTAATGCAAATTTCGATCAATTTTTCTATTTGGGCGCGTGTAAATAAGTGCGAATAGTCACTTTATTAATGAATTAAATCAAACTGCTGCACACTGGTTTTCCATCTCAACGGTTTTTACCGCAGCAGCAATAGTTTTCCAGTCTGGGCCCCCTTTATGCAACTCTTAAAGCTTCAAAATAAAATCATTTTGTTTTTCTCCACCTTGGAGGTGATAATTTATGTTTCCTCCTCAGTGAAGTTCTTTCTTCTTTGCCGTTTTTTGAGAGTCCCTGTCGTAAAGTGCAGGACTATGCCTCCCGGCGCATGAATTTATAGGGGCGTGTCATGTAAATTATGATGGTTTCAGCCTCCAGATTTATCAACGCCACACCAGCACTAAACTGAAATCTGACATACACACTTTGTAACGAACGTACGGAGACTCCAATCGCGGTTCAAGCTCGGAAGAGCGTCTTTTATTCACATTACCGTTGCTCATGGTCAGACAGAAACAGGTCAATAGCCAGAAATCAGGAATATCACAGAAAAGCTCAATCGTAGTCAGGGACAGGCAAAATGTCAAAAAAAAAAAAAACCAGGAAATCAGTCAGCACAGAATACAGAAACAAAGGGAAACAAATCTAAGGGAATGGGAAAAGGGAAAGGGAAATAGGAAGGGAAAAGAGGGAGACACAGAAATGAACTAAACAGTCGAAGTACCGTATTGATCCGAATATAAGACGATATTTTTTTCCTTGAAAAATGCCTGAAAATGACACCTCGTCTTATATTCGGGGTCTAAGGAGTTACCCATGTAAAACAATATGTGGTGCCATAAGAGCGCTTTTCTCTCTGTCAGTGTTTAGAGCAGTGTGACCCTAGCGTGATCCTGTAAACAAGTCGGCTGGAGTGGGTGTGTTAGCTTACATTTGCATGAGCTACTTAATGACAGAAAGATGCAACCAAGGCACAAAGATCCACTTGAAAAAAGTGCTTCCAAAATCGGTAAGGTGAATAAAAATTAGAGGAGAAGTTATGATGTGAAATTTAAACTTACGGTTGTAAACGAAGCTGGGAGAACGAACAACGTGAGGGCAGGAAAAAGATGTATGACAGAGTGCAACGTTATTATCGTAATTGGCAACCGAAAAATTAAGCAAACGTTTCCAGATGAATGATTGTCGTCTTACCTAATCGGCGAGAACAAGCAGCACCTGTTAAGTGCGGAGCGCTCTCGGAGTGAACATTTTGTTAATCATGAAAATGACTGCGAACAGGTCAAGACTAATAATTCTTTAAAACAGATGTTACGTCCACCCCAATTCTGTTTTACGGAATTTACCCCATGACTTCATCGCTGTTAGATCGCATGAGAAACCGTGTCTTCAGTTGCCTATTACGATAATTGGAAAACGCGTCAATAAAGAAAAATAATTGAGAACTAGCCAGGACTATCCTAATTGTCATAAAGGGACGTGTCTGTGCCACCCCAATTCCCGGTTCTAGCTTCGCCCCTGTACAAAACCTCCGTTTAAAACAATTATTAGTCCTGACCTGTTCTCACTCATTTTCATAAATAACAGAAGGTTCCCTCCGAGAGCACTCCACAGTTAACAGGTGTTCCTTGTTCTTGTTGTTGTGGGACAACAATCATTCATCTGGACGCGTATTTGCTGTATTTAAATCAACGTCATTCAGAATGAATTTGGAAAAAAACTGTTCATAGTGTTTTTGGATGTTAATGCTCTTACATTTTGCAGACTTTTCTGACAGTGTTTGTCAAGCGAATGAGCGCCGTTTATTGCACAAGTTAGGCCAGTAGGCCTAAGCCCGTTTTATTGCACTGTTTTCATGGCATATAACCGTGAAGTGCATTCTGCGCTTTTCCTATTTGCAGGGCTATGGATGATTTTATGATTTTCTCCCCCATGATAAACACCAAAGATGTTGAAATGTGCGAGAAAAACAATGAAATGTTTTTTGAAATTTTGTTCAAATAAAAAGTATTTTTCCAAATAAGGGTCTTGAAAAGAGGAGTCGTCTTATATTCAGGGTCGTCTTATATTCGGGTCAATACGGTATAAAGGGAGCTGGGGAAACGGGAGACTCACAAACTCACCACACTCACGCGACAAATACAATCAATTACTTGAATACACAAAATCACAAAAGACAAAAACTCTCAATAATCCCAGAAACACACGGCGAAAAAGCACATAAAAAGGACCGGCCAGGCAGAGCAAGGAACAATCACGAATCGACAAAGACAAGCGGAAAGGTGGGGTCTTTATAAACAAACTAATTAGAGTGCTTAGCCCAAGAAATGAAGGACAGCTGAGAGGAGGCAGAATCTAGAACAGGAAAGGATAGTTATAGGACAGATTGAGCAAGTAGGTGTGCCCTGCTTCTTCAAACTAACTAATCACCGTGCCTAACTACTCTGCTCTAATGTGTAGTCCTACCCTTTTCTAATCACCAGTGCCTCAGCTAAACTATTCTCAGGTGCAGACAGTTAACAAGCACAGGAAGAAGGAAGCAGGAAGTACCCAACCAGAAAAAACAGGGGAAAAGACTGTGAATGGAAACAAGACACCACACTTAGACACACAAAGGAGCGAGAGACAAAAGACAAGCATTCATGAAACATGAACAATCACTCTAGAAATAAATCTAACACAAAGAAACAAATAATTCTAAACATCATGAAACTAAAAACATACAAAAACAAAGCATAAATTACTTAATTCACAACACACTTTTAGTAAATCAGACGTGACACCTGGCTAACGCTGATATTTACACCAGAATCTACACCAGATCCGGTTTGATAAATGAGGGCCAATGAGTATAAAAGAATCATGACTCTCCTTCATTCAATCACTCATTTCCATAATGGCCATATTAGCCGGCTATTGCAGGGAACCAAAATAACAGTGAGGTGAGTATTTGCCTTATTTCAATATTTCTCTACGGTAATGTTACATTGGAAGAAAACAGCAATTTTAAACAGACAAATATTTGCTACTTAAGGGGAAGGCAAACATTTGAAGTCTCTTCACAAGGCTGAACACTCATCAGAACAAACTGCTTTACTGTGGAGTCTCAATCAGAGAGATGAGTCAGCTTCCATTCTGCCCATCTTCCCCCTGCTGCCATTCTGGATGACCCCATGGAGTGCAACAGGGGGGATCATCTGGCCATCCCTTTGGCTTAAGACCACCTCAACCAGGCCAACAACCACTCCACCATGGGCAAGCTGGAGGTGGACATCTTCAAGCTCCTGAGAGACAGCCATGTGGTGATGTCCTTCACACACTGATGTCGGTTTTTGATGCAGTACCGCCTGAGGGATCGAAGGTCACGGGCATGCAATGTTGGTTTTCGGCCTTGTCACTTACGTGAAGTGATTTCTCCAGATTCTCTGAACCTTTTGACAATATTACGGACCGTAGATGATAAAACCCCTAAATTTCTTCCAATAGCTCGTTGAGGAATGTTGTTTTTAAACTGTTCGACAATCAGCTCACGCATTTGTTCACTAAGTGGTGACCCTCACCCCATCCTTGTTTGGGTATAAAAGCAGCTTCCCTGAAATGCTCAGTCATTCACAATCATGGCACCCACCTGTTCCAAATTAGCCTGTTCACCTGTGTTCCAAGTAAGTGTTTGAAGAGCATTCCTCAACTCTCTCAGTCTTTTTTGCCACTTGTGCCAGCTTTTTTGAAACATGTTGCAGGCATCAAATTCCAAATGAGGTAATATTTGCAAAAAATTACAAAGTTTACCTGTTCAAACATTAAGTAACTTGTCTTTGCAGTCTATTCAATTGAATATAGGTTAAAAAGGATTTGCAAATCATTGTATTTTGTTTTTATTTACGATTTAAACAACGTGCCAACTTCACTGGTTTTGGGTTTTGTAGATGTGAAACATCAGCAAGGGGTAAAGTTTGATGAAAGCAATGTGATGAAGGGAAATGTGGTAATTCAGTACTTAATAAATCAAATGCAATGTAAGTAGAGAAGGCGTATAATTGACATGCCTTAAAAGGAACCCTGACTATAATGAATTGTAGGCTTCATACGATTAATGTTGGTATCAGTCAAATTAATGAGTCAAAAAATATGTCTTTGTTTTTATAAAATTTGAAAATATCATTTTACTTGTAGGTCCCCGTTGTTGTTTACGTCGCAATGCAGTCTGGGTAGTGACGTCAAATGGTTGCTCAACTCAGTTCTGTCAATTTGCTGGAACCGTAGCTGTGACTCTTACAGCGAGAAAAATGACATCAATTCAGCCTTTTCAATTTGAACCCGAGCGCTAGCGAGGAGGAAAACAATGAAAATATCAAAAAGACCATAAAAATGAAGACCAGAGGAGGCGTGATTAGGCGAGAGTGGGGCAAACCCAGTGGTGTCAGTGCAACAACTGCATCGCCATGACAACCCAGAGGGAGAGTGTTTGTTGTAAGGAGCTCCAATTTTTGTCAGCAGCTGTTCATGGTCAGCATAAACATACTGTGAGTTTTCTGATCCGTTGCACCCCAATATCAAAAATTTCAGATATTACCATCCACCACTGTGGATTTGCTTTATAGCCTACAGAACTTGGGACTGTCGATAGGGGGGGGCGGAGCGGATTCTGGGTATGACTGGTGTGTGCCAGATGTTATTGCAGGCTTTGAATTTTAGTTTTAGAAGTAGTAGTCATGAAGAAGAAGTGCTTTCCTTATGGATGACAGTTTATGCATTGTCACAAAATATTTATTAATACATTTACTATAATTTTTCGTTGGATGCCCAAAATTTAAATCTTGATAGAGTCACTGTAAATGTCGATATTTGCTATGGCCAATTATTGGTCTTAATAGCCCAATGTAAGACATTAGCTTGCACACAGTTCGCAAATTGATAACTATACTATTAAATCTGAATATAAATGTTTTACACAGTATACCTAAGGTGGATAAGTGATCATTTCTCGCAAATGTGAAAACATAATCAGTCCCGCTGTGAGAACAGTTTTTAATCCAGCCTACCCCATGACACTTGCAACTGAGAAGGGCTTTATCACGTTAATTTGTCAGTAACAGCCAAAGTTTATTCCTGAGATTAGCTCTAAAATTATGAGTAAAAGGCGACAAAAGTTAGCACACGTAACGTTCAATTGTTTAATCCGACTAAACAAGTCACTACTTTCTTGACTGAGAGTTGTTTGGCTTATACACAACGAGGACTAAAAACGCTGGATTTCCAAAGGCTGAATCATTTCTGGCGGACTTAGAAAAAAGTGACACCATTATTGTAAGTTACAACTACATAGATATTTGCGTATTTTATTTCTGTTTTCAGCACGGGTTTTGTTCATAATTTTAATGATATTAAAATGGTGGCAAAACATGTTGTTGTTGTTGTTTTGCTTTCTCCGATAATGGCACTTTAGAACTAAAGGTTTCATTTCTTAATTCTTATTGGCAAATATTATGGCAAGAATACATGAATTTGCAGACATTAACTTTCCTGGAAATAAATATATTGCCAACTGCACGAAAGAAAATTTGTAGCAAAAATTACTTCAGGCGTTTACACTATAATACAAATATAATGGACGTCATGTCCAACAAAAAAAAATTTAAACGCTGAACTTATTTGGACTTGTTTGTGATGGGGATTTACACTAAGATATGTGTGAAACGGCCGGCCAACATACCTTCTCACTTATTCTACATCTTGGTTCAGTGAGCAGGGCACGTCCACCTGACTTTTGGCTGACACACTTCCAACAGCGCGTGGAAGTGGAACCTTTATCCACGCTGGTACTGAACATTATGAGGACATAACAGTTAACGCACTGACAAGATGATCACGGCTTTGATCATTTTACAAGGTGTTTTTGAGGGCGCATTACACTTGCTTCCCAAGCCCGTTTAGACTCCTTTTGTGGGTAAACTGTCGGCACAGCATTTGCTTTTAGTCTCCGTTTATAACCGTTCGCTCCTGTCTGCTCCTTTAGCAGCTATGGTCAGCTAAAGGCCTCAAATGCATCAGGTGAGAAGTGGCCAGAGTCACGGGTCTTTCGGAAGTTGTGTACATCCACAAGCATTTTCCCATCCCCTCCTCCTCTTCTTATCAGTAGGAAAGTTGTGGAGACTTACGTCTTTAGACTTGTTGCCGTTTGACTGGAAATTGCAGCCAAAAGCAGCACAATGTGGCATTGTAGTATCTTCTTCTCAACGGCAGGTTAACTCTATGTTGGCATAAACGGCTCTTCATCGCTCCCAGAGTGCACTGCGCACGTAAAAAAAATGGCGGCCCCCATAGATAGTAATATGTACTAAACATTGAGGATTTTTAAAGCAATGACAATATTTTACATGTTTGTTACAACATATTTTAGTATAAGAGAACAATTGTGGCTTATTAAGGCCTACAAGTCATTATAGTTTGGGTTCCTTTTAAGAAACTTAAAGAGGTCTACATTGTGCCATATTTTTTTATTTTTCAATTTTACATTTTCAGATTATTATTATTATTATATTATTATTATGTCTCAAGTTCATAGCTCCTTCGACTAGCGGAGGTACTTATCATATTATTTTGCCATTTTGTTTGCTATGATTCAGAATTTATCAGTGTTATACTGTATGCAGGGAATTCAAAGGGAAAATCTGAAAAAGGAAAACCAAAAATGAAATAAAATGGTGAATGAGGATGAGAAGTGAAAGCCAATGGTAAATCCCTGCTGGCAGACACTCACAGCAGACATGCTGTCTGGAGCAGTCAAAATGAGCTGCTATATGTGGGTCAGTTCTGTGAAGGGGCATGACTGTGGGCTGTTGACTGTAATGCTATTTATACTGTTGCAGCCAGCAGGCATAGAGGATGGGAAAAGGTTCTGTTTGGCTGGGAATGCTGAGTTGAGCCAGGTCACTGAACAGGGGCGAGCAGTATCGTACAGTGGAAAGAGCCCATTCTGTGCAGCCATATTGCCACAACATTACTACATTTAGTCACCGTGTGGGAAACTACATTTTCTATTGAGTGGATTAGGAGGCCAGCAGATCCCTCACTGGCTTGATGGCTGCTCCACTGACCTAATAAACCTTCCACTCTGTACCTGCTGCGACTGGCACAGCAATGCCTTATGTTGGGTGCTACTGCTCCTAACAATGCTAATGCACTTTTAGTCTTCATTGTCAGTCCTAGAGTCACTTAAGCTCCAACCCAGTTCATTATAAACCTGCTAATGCACAGCAATTTGTGAATCAGGTCAAAAATCACTAATGTTCCAGCTCTTGTTTATCATTCCAAAAGTCTATAATGCACTCACTACTCATCTTAAAGCCTCTAATTCAGGCACCAAAAATCAGGCAAGGACAGATGTATGTACAGCATACGAGAGGCGGAGAAGACACTGTCATTCTAACTCAAGACTTAGAATTCAAAGTTTTATTAATTCCCCTTTGCCTATGTCATATATATCTCCAAACTCAAATTAGCTGCCCCAGCAGTTTTCAAAAATGAGGAAGGACAGTAGTGTATGTGACTAGGGCATATTCTCCTGACACCTACACCTCATTATTGTTTCCTTTCACTGCCAATACCTTTGTTTAGAGATTGCTTTGGCCTGCCACACAGAGAGAATTGATCAGTTGCAGTATGCACAGACACGCTTAATGTGTTGGCTAATTGTATCGTGGGAAAAATTTTGTCAAAGTAATTGCATAGGGTATCTGGCCAGATTTCATGTTCACTGATTTTAGTATATGGATTTGTTACTACATATGGATTTTGAGAAAATAACTTGAAATATAAAGTCATCTTTAATATTTTGCCTGTGGACCCTGGTGGGAGTCCCTTAAAGCTCTATCAATCAAGGCTACATAAAGTCCTGTGTTAAAGATGCATGTAAAAAACAGCAGAATATAGTCAAGCGCACATCACAGAATTCACCAAAATCGGCCTAAATTTCCAAAAATTCTGAATGCAAAGTTAAAGAGCTCCCAGTGCTGGAGAGTTAAACCTTGGATGGTCTGTGATCAGGTAGGAGTAGTCAGGAACTTGTAGATTTAAGGCTAGGTGAAGTTGAGGGGACTGGTCTGGGATCAGTAACTGGGATGGCAAGCCAAATGAACCAGAGCTGGTACCGACCTTAGAACTTGAGTGGAGATGTGAGTCGAGGAAGCCACGCTTCAGGACTGCAGACTCATGAAGGAATATCCCTGATGAATAGATCCTAGGTTCTTTGTAGATTGTTCTCTGAAGAGGGAAGTCACAAGACACAGACACCATGCAGCAATCCTGAAAAGGGAAGAAGGAGTCCTTGAACGTAAATACAGAAGACTTCAATCAAAAAAGCGGAAAATGTTTGTGCAAGCACAGGGGGTAAATCAAGGAGCTGGGGACAAGAACGAGGCAGTGGTACTTAAATAATGAGAATCAATAAAGGAAAGGAAACTGAAACTAACAACGACAGCTGGATTGCAGGGAAAACCTATCAGGGAAACACTCGAGAAGTGACAGATAAGTGTTTTAGAGAAGGCTGCATAGCTGTAAAATTCATTTTGCAAGTGGCTGTAAAAAGTTTGGTTTAAATGTTTGAGAGATAGCACAGGATGTATTTTTTTCCTGTAAATATCTAACTTTTGGTTGTTCACCTAAAAAGACAATACTAAGCTCCTAAAATCAGTATTAAAAGATGTTGGCACTTTAAGGGTTTGGCCTTGCAGTCCCTCTCCCTGTTGCATTCTTTCACCTCCACCTTAACGGGCAACAGGGGCAGCCCTAAGTTGGCACTTTTGATTGCCCTTGGTTGCACTCCAGCAGCCGATGAAAATGTTTTTTTAACAGCTGGCACCATTCCTGTTGCTCCAATCCCATATGATGGCTTTTTGTACGGCAGAAGTACGGCTGCTGGCAGATGTTTTTGAGTGAGATTTTGTAGTTTGTCTCCCGGGAAGCCAGAAGGGTGGGTGATAATGGCATTATTTATTAGGCATCTCTTCACTGCTTAACTAATTCCCAAATTCCTGTCACTCCTCAGCGGACTCTTGCCCTAGACAGTCACCCTCTTTGTTTACTCCCAGTGAGTCTGTCTTCCACCCAGCCTAACCCCCTCACAAATCTAGCCCCTCAGTGCCTTCTCAATGCCAATTAAACCACTGCACTATTCTTAGTGTCCTAAATTTCGGGGTCAATTTCTCGAACGAAATTTCTTGGTTGGAAGGATGATTAAAGACAAATTTGAGTGCTGGGGAAGAAAAAAGCATATATTAAAAATCCTGCCTCTTTCACAGACTGATTAATAATTTAACTTAAAGATGAATATTTAAAGAAAACAAGCAGTATGGCCGCTTCTCTGCACAGTCAATTGCATTAATGGCTTTGGATCCATAAAGTTCACGTGTATGCTGAAATACTTAAGAAGCACAGTTGCTGAGAGAAGTTCACCCATCAGCATTTTGGTCACCTCTCTGGCTCAGTTACCTTTTAGGGTACTTGAGAAATTTGTTCTGTATTCAGTCACTCTAGTGGTCTTTCTGTGTGTAGTACAAACGGTCTTGTGCTCCCTGTGCAGTGATTGAGCTCTAGTCTCTTTGTATCTTGGACACAATTAAACCGACACCTGGCCTGTTGTTTCTTTGCTCAGTGTGCCAGATTCTGTCCAAGGGGGTGGTGGCAGTCCTGGGGCCTTCAGCCAGCCCAGCATCCAACTCCACTATCGGCAACATCTGCGGCGAGAAGGACTGGTGAACTTGTGTTTCTGTGTTTACTGAGAACTGAACGGCAACGATGAGCTTTTATTTACGCTGGATGGTGCTGTAATGTGAATATAGGCCACTAGATGGCAGTATTTATTTTTTTTTGTTTAGCTCAGACTGGAGTCATGTATAGACATGTCCTGGACATGTCTGGGGCAAGTCTCAGAAAGTTAAAAAAAAAGAGGTCTAAATGTGGGTGGGGTCTGCAAAAGAGTATATAAGGAAAAGAATTGAGACAGTAAAGTAGTAGGAGAAATTGCAAGAAGATGACCAGACCTGCCATTCTGTTCAAGACCTGTGACGTTTTCTTTTGTGGATTTCATTGCCTGTGTTTGAGCATTTTCTTCATCCAGGACATCACCAAGCCACCCCACTAAAAAGGGACTGTAATTATTTCTGTTTTTTCTTATTTATCAATCTTGGTCTTTAGTTGTAGGTTGTTATTAGTCTTTGTCTTCGTTAAAAATTAAATGTGTTTTAGTTGTTAAAACTGTGTTTGTCATCCCTTGCTGTTGCTGTTGTGTTATAAATGTAATAACAAATTGGGGCCATAACAAATTGGGGGCTCAAGGTCCGGGATAGACCATTGTGTGAGTAATTTATTGAAAATCTAACATTCCAAATTGTGAAATTGTTTTTGTGAATTTTCCTAGATATATATTGACAACAGCAATGGATGATTTCTTGGCATCACCAACCGTAGGGGTTTTGAAGTCTTTTAAAAAGACAGAACTGCTAGAAATTTGCAGACAGTTGGAGCTGACAGAGGTAAAACCAGCCATGCGAAAAGCAAGACTGGCTAGAGAGATAGTTGAATATTACATTGATGAAAATGTGTTTGCACCAGGAGATCTGGAACAGTTTCCAGTGGAAAATCCAAATATAGAAATGGAACTTAAATTAAAAATGCTAGAGATTGAAAGGGAGGAAAGAGAAAAAGAAAGGGAGGAAAAAGAGAAAGAAAGGGAAGAAAGAGAAAAAGAAAGGGAGGAAAAAGAGAAACAAAGAGAATTTGAGAGGGAAGAAAAAGAAAAACAAAGGCAGTTTGAGTTAGAAAAATTAGCAAGAGAAGAAAAACAAAGAGAATTTGAGTTAGAAAAATTTGCAAGACAGAGAGATTTTGAATTAGAGAAATTCGATAGAGAAGAAAGACTCCAAATGGAGCTACTAAAAATAAAAATTCAAACTGAAAATAAATTTCGGGCTAGCCAGGAGGTAAAACTGGTGCCTCCATTTTCGGAAAAGGATGTTGACAACTATTTCCAGTGTTTTGAAAAGGTAGCAAAGAGTTGCCAGTGGCCAAAGGAACACTGGCCTCTGATGTTGCAAACTGTCCTCAAGGGTAAAGCTCAACAAGCCTATTCGGCTTTGTCTGCAGATGATTCCTCTGATTATGAGGTTGTCAAAAAGGTTATTTTGAGAGCTTATGAGTTGGTTCCAGAGGCTTACCGACAGAAATTCAGAGGTCTGAAGAAATCTGAAAATCAGACTTATGTTGAATTTGCTAATGAGAAGCAGGTTTGCTTTGAGCGCTGGTGTACTTCTATGGAGGTCAAGGATGATTTCAACTCACTAAAAGAGATGGTGTTAGTTGAAGAATTCAAGAACTGTGTTAAGGATGATGTTAAGACCTACCTTAATGAGAAGCAAGCACTGAACTTGCAATCAGCTGCCAAATTTGCAGATGAATATGTTCTCACTCATAAGTCCAAATTTCAGTCTAGCAGTAACAATAAATGGTCCCAATTTCAGAAAAAGGGTTACGGTGATACCCAAGATTCCTCACCCAAAGACAAAGACAAATCTGGTGATGGTGCTCAGAAATCCAGTAACAGGTCTGATCAAAGTGTGAAAGCTGACAGTGACAAAAGTGGTCTAGTTTGCAGTTATTGCAAGAAATCTGGTCATGTTACAACTAACTGTTGGTTCCTTAAAGCTAAGAAAGAAAAAGAAAAGGATACCAAACCAAATGCCTTTGTGAAAACAAGGTTAGAAACCCCTGTAGTAGATAACCAATCTGCTAAATTGCCTGCTTCTTGTGGGGCTAAAAAGCCTAATACAGCTGACTTTGTGAGGGAGGAATTTCTTCCATTTGTGTCAGAGGGATTTGTGGCTCTGAATGAGCATACTACTCCTGTCCCCATATATATCCTAAGGGATACCGGAGCTTCTCAGTCACTTTTGTTGATGGACTCCTTGGAGTTACGTGATGAGACCGCTTCAGGGGATTTCATACTTGTACAAGGTATTGAAGGGAGGACTGTATCTGTACCCCTGCGCTCTATATTCTTGAAGTCAGATTTAGTTACAGGACAGGTAAAGGTGGGACTTATGTCAAGTCTACCTATAAAGGGTGTTTCTCTGTTGCTAGGCAATGACCTAGCTGGGGGCAAAGTAGTTCCCCCTGTACATCTTACTTCACAGCCGAGCACTGAAGATGGGGATGAGGACCCATCTCTGTATCCTTCTTGCGCAGTGACTCGTGCTATGGCCAAGAAGGCTAAAGAAGATGATGTTGTGGTGCCGTCCAGTACATTGAATAGTCAGGACTCAGGTGGTTCGCCTCATGACTCTGATTGGCCTACTATGGTTTCTCCGTTTGAGGACTTATCAGATACTTTTATCAGTTCTCTATTCAGCCAGCCGGATGGGTCTGGTGATTCTGATGTGTCTGGAGACTTGTCTCTGTCCAGAAAGCGGTTGATTGAGGAGCAAACTAATGATCCTGAAATTGGTGTACTAAAGAGGAGAGCCCTTCCTGAAAAAGAAATAGATGCAGTTCCAGTTGGGTATTATCTCAAGGATGGTGTGTTGATGCGGAAGTGGCGCCCTCCTGATATCCCTGCCAATGCAGATTGGGCAGTGGTCAGGCAAATTGTTGTTCCGAAGGTCTATAGGAATGAGATCTTAACAATGGCTCATAGTTTACCTTTAGGAGGTCATCTTGGTGTTAACAAGACTGTTGATAAGATCATGAAACACTTCTTTTGGCCTGGGCTTCGGAAAGACGTTTCCAACTTTTGCAAAACCTGTCACACTTGTCAGGTAGTTGGAAAACACCAGTTAGACCCACCTGTAGCTCCATTGCAGCCTATCCCAGCATTTGGGGAGCCATTCTCTAGGGTCATTGTTGATTGCGTTGGTCCATTACCCAAGACTAGATCTGGAAATCAGTACTTGTTGAAAATCATGTGTGCATCTACCAGATTCCCCGAAGCCATACCTCTACGTAACATCAAGGCAACTGCAATCTCGAAGGCTTTGATAAAGTTCTTCACGTTGTTTGGCCTTCCCAGGGAAATTCAGTCAGACCAAGGTAGCAATTTCACTTCAGGATTGTTTCAGCAGGTTGTGTATGAACTAGGTGCAAAACAGATTCTTTCTAGTGCCTATCATCCAGAAAGTCAGGGTGCCTTAGAGCGGTTTCATTCCACTCTCAAGACAATGATGAGGACTTATTGTTATGACCATGAGAAAGACTGGGATGAAGGGGTTCCTTTGCTGTTGTTTGCAGCTAGAGAAGCAGTGCAGGAGTCTACTGGATTCAGTCCATTTGAGCTAGTGTTTGGTCATGAAGTGAGAGGACCTTTGCTATTATTGAGTGAACAATGGCAAGAGGAAGAGCCGCAAATCAGTCTGTTAGACTATGTTAGCAAGTTCAAGGAAAGATTGCGTGCAGCTTGTGACCTTGCCAAAGAGAACTTGAAATCAAGTCAGGGAAAAATGAAAACTTGGTATGATCATAAGGCTAGAAGCCGTGAGTTTAAACCAGGAGACAAGGTCCTTGTGTTGTTTCCCTTGCAGTCCAATCCATTGCAGGCTAGATTTCATGGTCCTTATGAAATTCTGACAAAACTCAATGATCTCAATTACATTGTGAAGACTCCAGATAGGAGAAAACCAAAACAATTGTGTCATATTAACATGCTAAAGCCTTATCATGACAGAAATGCTAGGGTTGCAGCTGTCACTTCAGATTCTCCAATGGTCGAAACGTGTGAAGATGAGGGGGAGTTTCAAGATGATGAACCAAGAATTCAAGCTGAAGTTCTTTCATGTAAATTGTCAAACACTGAAGTGTTGCAAAATCTTGATGTAAAACTCCAGCACTTAGAACCCTCACAGAGAGATCAGTTTGAAAGGTTGATCAAGAAATATGAGGATTTGTTTCCTGATGTTCCAAAGAGAGTTACTATAGCCTCTCATGATGTAGATGTTGGTGATGCCAAACCAATAAAACAGCATCCATACCGGATGAATCCTGAAAAGAGAAAGATTGCTGAGAAAGAGGTTGAGTACATGTTAAAACATGATATTATCAGACCCTCCAACTCCGATTGGAGTTCACCCTGTGTGCTAGTTCCAAAACCTGATGGAAGTACTAGATTCTGTACAGATTATCGCAAAGTCAATGCTGTAACTAGAACGGATGTGTTTCCAATACCTAGGATTGATGATTGTATTGATAGTGTAGGGCAAGCAAAGTTTCTGACCAAGATTGATTTATTGAAGGGTTATTGGTGTGTGCCTTTAACTGAGAGGGCCAAGAGCATCTCTGCTTTTGCCACACCATCTGGATTGTACCAGTATGAAGTCCTACCCTTTGGCATGAAAAATGCCCCAGCCACGTTCCAAAGGATGATACAGTCTACAATCGCCGGATTGCCACACACGGGTGCATACATCGATGACCTGATCACATGGAGTGACTCCTGGGAAGAACATCTAAAAGATGTAGAGACGTTGTTCCAGCGCCTGACCCAGGCTAACCTGACTGTTAACCTGAACAAGAGTGACTTTGGTTGTGCTACTGTCACCTATCTTGGCTATGTCATAGGCCAGGGTAAGGTGGCACCCATAAATGCTAAAGTCCAAGCCATCATGGACTTTCCAGTTCCTGACAACAAAAAAGCTTTGCGCCGCTTCCTTGGAATGATCGGGTACTACCGCAAGTTCTGCAAGAACTTTGCTGAGATTGCTCTCAGTCTAACTAACCAACTGAAGAAAGGTGTAAAGTTCACTTGGGATGATGCATGCCAGAGAGCCTTCGATCGCCTGAAGTCTCTGCTGTGTCACTTCCCCGTGCTCAAATCTCCTGACTTCAACAAACCGTTCTCCATCGCGGTCGATGCTAGCGACCAAGCTTGTGGATCTGTGCTCCTACAGAGAAGTGACTCTGATGACATTGAGCATCCCGTGGCATACTTCTCCAGGAAGTTCAATCGCCACCAAAGGAACTATTCCACAATAGAGAAGGAACTGTTGGCTCTGGTCCTTTCTTTACAACACTTTGAGGTTTATGTTTGTACAGGACAAAAGCCAATGATTGTGTACACTGACCACAATCCGTTAACGTTTTTGAGTAAGATGAAAAACAAGAATCGGAGATTGTTGAATTGGAGTTTGATTTTACAGGAGTTTGACTTGGAAATTAAGCATGTGAAGGGTACAGACAATGTAATTGCTGATTGCTTATCCCGTGTTTGAATGTGTATATATATATCATGTGTTTGAATATTGTATGATATGTATATATAGACAAGTGTTCACTTAACCATTTTGTATTGAAAAGAAAAATTTTGCCTTTGTGAGTCAAAATTTTTCCCTTTTGGAATGGAGGTGTAATGTGAATATAGGCCACTAGATGGCAGTATTTATTTTTTTTTGTTTAGCTCAGACTGGAGTCATGTATAGACATGTCCTGGACATGTCTGGGGCAAGTCTCAGAAAGTTAAAAAAAAAGAGGTCTAAATGTGGGTGGGGTCTGCAAAAGAGTATAAAGAAAAGAATTGAGACAGTAAAGTAGTAGGAGAAATTGCAAGAAGATGACCAGACCTGCCATTCTGTTCAAGACCTGTGACGTTTTCTTTTGTGGATTTCATTGCCTGTGTTTGAGCATTTTCTTCATCCAGGACATCACCAAGCCACCCCACTAAAAAGGGACTGTAATTATTTCTGTTTTTTTCTTATTTATCAATCTTGGTCTTTAGTTGTAGGTTGTTATTAGTCTTTGTCTTCGTTAAAAATTAAATGTGTTTTAGTTGTTAAAACTGTGTTTGTCATCCCTTGCTGTTGCTGTTGTGTTATAAATGTAATAACAAATTGGGGCCATAACAGTGCACTGAGTGTTATTTCAATGATAGGTTTTTTTTTTATTTTTTTTTACACTGAATTAGCGTTTTAACTTCTATTTAACTTGTAACTTGCAAGCTTGTGTAAATTGATGGGGCTATGAGTGTTTTTACATGAAAGGACAGTGGGGAATATTGACTTCGAACAGAGTTAGAGCATTCGTGCACTGAATTAATTGAGGGTTAGAGGCTGCTTTTGGGGAGACGCGGTGGCACAGTGGTTAACCCGTTCATGTCTGCATACAGAAATTTCTCTATTATGATAATTGACTCCTCTACCTGAGTATGGATTTTTCTGTGTTTTCTGATTGCCTTTAAGTCCTCGAAGTCCTTAACCGTGAAGAGCCAGTGTAGGCACGAATTCTACGAATCAAGGTCTTTCGTGAAATTTCTATTTCAAGCTGATTAAGTGTCTTTGAATATTTGCTCTTAATATGAGAAATCTGCTACATTTTGCTGTAAATAAATGCATCCAACTTGTGCTGAAATGGATAAACAACATTTAATTTCACTATTGCACGCTATGAAATGCTGTGGTTGACGCAGAATTTTATAAATCCTTTGAGCATATCTGAATTGGATATGAGTGTTCTTAATTAACTAGGACAGAGCAGTCATTTTTGGTTTTGTAAAAGCTGAGCATCAAATGGTTAAGCATGCTAACCACTGGGATTGAAAGAACCTGGCCCTGGACCTGAAAGATCCTCAGTTTGATTCCTTGCCATGGCTTTTTTGGTGTGTTCTTCACTCCCTAAGTGTCCCACTTCACCCAGGTGTATGATGGGATACCGGTAAATTGTAGAGGAAACCCTACTAAATGCCAAGTAGTTACCTGCAATGGACCAGCATTTCATCCAGGCACAATAGTAATACTCCTAGTCGATTTGTGGTTTTCAATATGGCTGTCACAGCAGCCATCTTGACTTTGGTATCCATCCATTCATATATTAGAATTCATATTTAGACATGCGTGTGGCAGCAGTTCATCCTATTAGAACTTTTGAAATTGACTGCCTGTGCTCCTTAAAAAAATTGGGCACATGTAGCAGAGTGATTGAAGTCCTCAGGGGTATTAGATAACACATAGTGCCCTCCACTCGGAGATGACCGCTCTCACTTGGGGAAAGGGCACTTTACCTGCATTATTATACTCAAGGTGATAGGCGTCACTAATGGCCTCTCTCGGCATGTTAACAGCCAGAAACACAGCGGGACAGAGGTCACATGACCTCCCTAATGAAATGCTCCGAATGCAGCAGTAGCAGGCGACCCTGTTCTGCATTTTATAAATGACGGAGTAGAATGTCTTCCACTCGAACAGCGGCAGACCCATCAACAACCCGACAATGGTCAACTAGTTGCAACCTTTTGTCTTACAGTAGTTAATTTGATATGCGTAATTACATAATTATACTGATGACCCAGGGCTGGACTGTGTTGCAGAAAAAAAAAATGTCTTTTTTTATGTGCAGCAGAACTAGCGTATAATATAGTGAAGCCAACGCTGCAGATTTGCTTTTGTTTGTATATATTTTATGGAACATTTGCCCCATGCAGCATTAAAAAGAATATTAAACAGAATAGCTCACTCAGGTTTGTGTATAATGTGTATTCTGGCAGAACTCCTGCATTCAGGAGTTAGATTTAAGTATAGTTTCAAACGTGCTCGGCTGAAAAATTATCAACGATGAAAAATGATTTTCTTTATTTGTGGAGCGGTGAGATGGGATAATGGCCAGATTTAGTCAACTGCGCTTAGACTTGTCATGGAATTCCTCCCGCCGGATACAAATGACAATCCGGCGGGAGCTAGGACCATGGGCCTAAAGATAAAAATAAGGCTCAAATGCCAGGCTGGTAAAATGAGCCGTTTATTTAATTAAATAAACACTTAAAACAAAACAAAGAAGCACCAAAAATGTCACCAAGATACAAACAAAATGCAGAGGCATTGAAGACTGGCAATAGCCAGCCCTTTATACTCTGCAATCACCTCCACCTTAACGGGCTGCACCTGTTGGACGTTAAGGTGAAGGTGAAAGAATGCAGCAGGGGGAGGGACTGCCAGGCCAAACCCTTACAGTACCGCTTTCTGCCGGACCTGACCCCGGAACACCAGAGATGCCAAGGCTTACGTATTAGGCGTAGGTTTCTCCTCTGAGTGGCATTCACGTTTCTGAGCCATAGTCAGCAATTATTCAATGAAAGCGCACTGAAGAAATTCACTTGCAGAAATTAAATCATTGTGCATCAAGTTAATCAGTTTCACGTGCGTTACGGTGGATTCCCCGCTAATAACATGGAAAACGATCATGAAACACATGCATTGTTTCCAATCCGTAAGTAAAGAGAAGCACAAGAAGTCCGGAGTCATAATCACTTTCCATGTTACTTGTGATGAGGTGCACCTTTATGCAAGTGAAACAGCAACTTCAGTGCAGAGGGATTTTAATACCGCATGAGAATCTCATTAAGCGTTCAATGAATAATTATGGACTACGGTGAATAAGCCTAAAAAATGCGTAAGACCTACGCCGAATGCGTGAGACTTGGCATCTCTGGAACACATGGCGCTGCCGGACCCTGGAACGCATGGTGCCGCTGGACCCCGGAACGCACGGCGTCGTCGGACCCTGGAACGCATGGTGGAACGCAGGGCTGCACCTGTTGCCCGTTAAGGTGGAGGTGAAAGAATGCAACAGGGGGAGGGACTGCCAGGCCAAACCCTTACAAGACTGTAGAAGGGCACGTGCAATTAAATAAAATTATGAAGTGAATCATTTACCATACTGCAATAAAAATAGCTTTGTTCATGCAGTCCAATGAGTGTCACTGGTACATAAAAAGTCAAATTTGATATTGTGAAGTGGTTAACTTTCATGATTATGATAAATTTGTGAAACCACGCTTCAGTTCAATCCTTTTAAATGCTAAATGGTCTGTTAAGTTGTATAATTTCAGTTAATTTCAGTTTTTTTTCACTATTCTTCATCATAAAAAATATGAAACCATAGGGAAATAGGCTGACAGGGTATATACAGTATGTGTTTGTGAAATACTTTGAACTGTCTATGCTTTGCTTTTTATTTAACTTTTGTCTCCATGGCCTTAACTTATTTTGTGTGAGAAAAATGTCGAAGAACATATTTTCATGAAATACGTATGCTGCGTCAGCCCCTAACCTTTCGCACATGTCCATTAAAAAAATGTGTTGATCTACGGCTCCTGGATCCCTCAGCTGTGGCCATTGAATAAACAGAAGGGAGTTAGTCAGATCACAGCACCAGGTTGCACTGGGTCAGTTTGCTCTCCCAGATTACAGTTGACTGCACATATATCAATTTGTGTTTACTGCACTTAGTTGTGCATGAGGAATCACATTTCACTAAGTAGCAGCAGGAGACACAGGTGATTGCCTGTGAATGAAAATAGAACCAATTTGGCTGTGAAATGGCTCTCAACGTTTTGTCAGCACCCATGATTACACACAATAATTTTGTTTGCTAGATGGAGTTTGGGGAGGTTATAGAATTAATCTATTGTCTGTCAATCCGGTTTTACAAAATTGGCCTATCTGCTGTAAGGTGCAGCTTTGCCCTCTCTAATATCCTCAAAGACTCCTTCACCCAGCATGAAACCCAGTGTGTGGCGCTGAAAATCGACCAGCTTTATTGACTGACTCGTCCCCTCTGATTTCTCACCCATAGACTATGTTAACGGACAAGAAAACCTACATGCTGAAACATTGCCCTTCTCAACAGTGCACAGGAGCCAGGTCAGCCAAGTTAGGCTGGCATCCAGGCCAATTGAAACCCTCCCTCGGAGCTCATCCGTTGTTCTTATTTGCAACCAGCCAAGTCTGGGTGCACCAAAGCTGCAGGAGATTTGGATGAGAAATGATTCTGATTATTCATAACTACGTTAGTCACTTTCTACGTAAGTCAATATGTTCCAGGACACATTAGGCCGCTTCTTAAATTAGTACGGCACATGCCACTAATTTCCAAAGAAAAGTCATGTTTTGAATAAATAGGGTGCAGCTTACTAAACTAGTTCAGGCAGACAACTGGAAATGCACCC
Source organism: Gymnothorax reevesii (assembly GCA_029721435.1). Lineage (NCBI taxonomy): Eukaryota > Metazoa > Chordata > Actinopteri > Anguilliformes > Muraenidae > Gymnothorax > Gymnothorax reevesii. Next base: position 132,126,946 of record CM056574.1, on the reverse strand, counting down.
TAATTCTCTTAGACAGTCCAATACCACTGCCCCACCACTCTGCAACACAGGCAATTTAAGCTGCTCTTCTGGAATTTGTTATTGTCTGTTTAAAGCAGGTTTTTTGTTCCAGTTCAGGTTTGCCTACTTCAGAGTGACTGCAGGCTTTCCTTCTGAGTGAGAGAGGAACTGATTAGAACCAAAAGAGCTGGGAAATTACTGCCTTCCTCAGAGGGACTCACCATCGATCTAAGATCAGTGACTCACTTCCTGTTCATCAGCAGCTCTTCACTCAGTTGATTGGACCTTGTTTCAACCACTAGTGATACTGCTAAGTAGGGGCAGCTATCCCCCTGAGTGAAACCCTTGAGCCTTTTCCCCTCTCATTTTTAGACACAGTATGGTAATGCCTGCCCCTTCTAGAACAGCGGAGGTTTAGAAGTTTCAGGCCAGGTCTGCTTGCTGTGAATCCCTCTGAGCTGCCCTGATCTCACTTTTTCAGGCTTCTCACCCTGTTCTGAGTCCACAGTGGGTCTGTGGTTTCATTACTGGAGGCCCGGTTTCATTGCACGCCATGAAATTTTAACTTCAGCTCCTGCTAGTCTCGCCCCTAGACTCTTCAGTAGGGGTCATCATATTTTATAAGGTTCTGGCCTCCAGGTGTCAAGAAGAGCAGGAGCGCAGATCTACTTGTGACTAAATAATATTCTGCTGGCGTCAAGAGATGCAGGAGGGCAGATGCATGGGTTACTAATATTCTGCTTTACCATATGGTGCCTCATTCACACTGGCTCCCCTGGTAGCCCCTGAGTGCCTGGATTGAGCTCCACAGCTGACAAGTGGAACTGTCTGGACACATTTATGCTCAACAGATGGAAAGGTGTTTTATTGGTCAATTCTGAGAGAACTCCAGGGCAGACAGGAAATCGCGCAGGTCGTAAAAAAAAAAAAAAGTCTTTGCTGACTAGTTAGATTAATGTCCATCTCCTGGTTGAAGATAAACCTCTTTTTGCATTCGCAAGCTTGGAGAGAAACACCTCTTGGACAAGGACTGTAATCAGAGCAAGCAGCTTTAAATGCCGGCTGTAAAAATGATTGACCTCGGCACTTAATCTTCTCTCCACTGTTACTATATAAACTGCTCAGGCGAGGGAGCAAGTGTAGCGATTGTAGAGTTAGCCAAGCCCAGCAACTCTGAACCTTCTCACGAATCCATTTTCAATTGTGGAAATCTTCTCAAAGTCTCTAAATAGCGTGTGTGTGCATGCGTGCGTGCGTGTGTGTGTGTGTGTGTGTTTGTGTGTTTGTGTGTGCGTTTGTGCACTTTTCATCCACCCCGCCCACATACCCCTAAGGGTCTTCAATGGATAGAAATCCCATGCCTTAGAAGTGTACATACCTACCGCAACATATGTGTAAACACACAGGACTCAGCGTTAGTTTGTGGAATTGAAACAGCATGGTTGTAAATTGCCATTTTCTACGGTATGAAGAGTTTCAGGGCACAGGCGTGTGCTTGTCAGTGCCTTTGACTGAAACACAATCAGATTCACTACAATGAGCCTGACTAACTTCTCATGCAGATGAGCTCCTCTTTGTTGTCCATATTCCCATCCTCACGGCAGTGACTGTCTCTGTGCAGTGGCTGATCTTGGCTTTGATTATACTGCAAATAGACATTCACTGGGTAACCCTCTAATCTCAGAATGTCTGCGCAATCCTGCCTGAATGACGATCCCTGTGTTATTATTGTGTGGTCTGAAGGACCTCATTTTTAGCAGTAAGTACTGCAAATTTTCAGGGCCTTCAAAAGTAGGATGTACATTCAGCTGTTGTGGTGCAGTTAATGTGTTGCTGTTAGCAATATTGGCCCTTCAAACTTGTGACCCGCATCAACAGGCATTTTATTTTGGAATGATGAAGAGAGGCTCTCTCTTGTGAGGGCAATTTTACTTCTGTGTGTAATGTACCCCCACTGTGTTCATTAATGCTGCACTCAATGAGTCAACCTGTCTGAAGCTGATCATATTCAGTCAATTTGGTGGTTTTCTGGAACCCTAATTTCTGTGGATGGCTCTGAGGTAAAAGCTTATATTTTACAAAGTCTCACAAATTATTCAGCTTTCCAATTTTTAATTTTCTATTTTGTTATGCTTTGTGGGGAGGGCAGATACCTTAAATAAACACCCTTTCCAGAATGGCCACTTTCCTGTAATTAGTAAGATTAATTGATGAATTATTAGGAAAATTTGCACTTATTGTTCATTTAACCCTTCATAATTTGTGAGAGATTTAATTATTTAAGCTGTGCCACTGTCAGACATACATTTGTGTCAGTGACCAACTGCACCAGTGTCGGATTGGACAAAAGCAGGTGCAAAAAATTATAAAGGATTCCTCCATCACCTTAATTATCCACCCTGATTGTCTCCCCTTGTCCTTACTCAATTCTGTTCTATGTAGGGAAGCCCAAGGGAGACCAAGCCTCATTTGCAGTGGGGCCCTGCTACAGAGTGGAAGTCAAAACATAATAGCTGAAAAATTGGAATAACAAGGCAATCAGAGATAGCAGACCTGGCCCCAGCCACGGGCTGACTGACAGGGCTGACAGACAGAGTGAGTGACAGACACACACACATGCACAGACACGATCATACATACAGCACAAACGTTCACAGAAATTTTACGTAATGTTCATTTCGCAAAAATAATACAAAGACAACCTAAGCAGACATAGAAAACAATATAATACACGACAATCCAGGCTCCTCTGGCATCAAGCAAATAGGCCTATGAGCCGCAGCGGCCTCCATTTTAATACGAGGACAGACGAACAATGCGCTGGTCCCCGTGGCGTAGTTTATCCCGGGCAGCTAGCTAGCTAGCTAACTCTCCTTGTAACATGATCATTGCTTAACCTGGCTCCCCCTGGGGGAGGGCCAGGTAATGGCCACGGGCTGACAGACAGAGTGACAGAAACACACACACACACACACACACACACACACACACACACACAGAGACATGATCATTGCTTAACCTGGCTCCCCCCTAGGGGGGGGGGGGGCAGGTAATTACATATAGAAATAATAGCAAACACAACAATAAGAAATGAGATGGTAAATACGGACAAAGCCGCGAACAAGCAAAGTACTTCAAATTCAAGGTACAATTTTCAATCAGTAGCTCATGGAAAATTGCTTTCAATCAGACATGGCGTAAAAAATTTCAGAGTAGATTTTTTTGAAGTCATTCCAGTTATGAGAAGCATTAAAATAGAAGGCTTTTTTGCCGAAATTTGTTCAGGAGAATGGAACTTCATAGCCAGGCAATTTTGTGCATGTGTATTATTGTTAGTGTTTCTGACTCTTGATAGAGCTGAGATCTATTCCTGCAAGTTCTGTGTGAGGGCACTGTAAATTAATAGTAATTAATGCTTTAAAGCTTATCTTACTATTTTCGGCCAACTTTTGAATGCAAGTTGTGATATAGTGTTTGGAAAGGATCTCCTGTAGTAGATCTTAGCGCATAATGGGAAATTGCAAAAAAATGTATTTTACGATTTTTAAGTGATTTTCCAATCTCATTGATGTACAGAGTAAACAGAACAGGCTCAGAATTTGAACCTTGTGGAACCCCATTCAAAATTTCCAAGAATCTCGACTGAACACCACATGCTCCCACACATTTGATGCTGTTAGTTAGATGATTCCTTGACCAGGTATATGTATTCTGGTCAAAACCAGAATGTCAGACAATCTATTGAGGAACTGATTGTGGTCAACAGCATCTAAAGTTTTGGGTAGGTCAATAAAAAAGCTCTGCACAATGCTGTTTTCTCCAAAGTGCACAAACAGCATCACTCACAATGAGAAAGCTGCAGCGACGGTACTGTGACCATGTCTAAAACCAGACTGAGAAGAATTTTAGAGATTTTCATTAGTCAGGAATGTCTGCACTTGGAAACAAACAAAAAAATTCCAAGGTCTTAGAAAGACAGGGATGTTAAAAGTTTGGTCTCCAGTTATTTATGTCAGCAGTATTAACAACTTTGAGAAGAGGAGTAACATGAGTAGCTTTCCAAACTTTAGGAATAACTCCAGAGCCAATTGATAACTTAAACAATGTATGCCTTGTAATTATGAAAATGTTGCATAAAGGGACAGGAAAAGTCAGTCTCCATTGGAGGATTATCATGCGAAGTTCCTCTTAGCTGTCACGTTTTGGTCAAGAGAATTGAGTGTTATTTTCATGCACGATTCAATGTCTGTAATGACCTCTTTTGGTGCAACAGTGTTTTCTATTTCTGTGAGGGTATGCTGAATCTGCGAGTGACGTTACCAAGTGTTGAACTGATGCAGAAAGCACAACTCAACTGGACATGAGTAAGAAAACCGCATGTGCTTTTATTCAGAGGTATACTGAGTAGGATTTTACTAAAAATGAAAAAGAATTGACTCATTTAAAAGCATTCCTCTCAATCACTTAGTACAACAGGGAAGGTATGCTGAATCTGAGTGAGGTTATCGAGGAGAAAGCTCAACTCAACTGAATGTGTATGAAGAAATTGCATGAGCCTATTTAAGGGTATACAGAGTAGGATTATACTACAAAAAAAAAAAAAAATGTATGGACACTCACAAAAATTATCGCCTGCTGTCTGTCAAATCCCATTCTGAATATCTTTAAAAACAATTAAAGTTAAATTCTTTGAACTGGGCTGCAAGAGATCTTGCAATTTGCTAATTTGTAGAATCAGTTGTGTCGAGACATGGTTGAAATAAAAACCTACAAGATAGAAGATGGAGGAGAGGGTTTAGCTATATTTGACTATTTCTGATGTTTTTAATTCACAGTTTTCTGATTTGCCTCATTTGCCGTCTGCCATGCTAAGACTTATGGCTCTATAAATCAACAGAGCGATATGTTTTCAATATCCTGACAGATATGACATATTCTCTCCACACTACTCCATTATATCAAAGCTGCCCTGCTGAGTCTTTGTCTTTATTAGCCTTAAAATGGAAAAGCCTTGATGAACCAGGATATGGGCATGATGTCCGTTTATCCCACTGGTTCTGTTCAGAGAACAGAAAATGATTCTAGAGCTTTAAAACACTGGCATAATGGCCTCATAGAACAGTTTTAATGATACTAATGCCTGTGAGCAAATAAAGTGCTGAAGGACTGAGACATGTCTCCCACACATGAGCTGGCAGTGCACTTATATGAAACATGGCTACTGCACCAGTGTCACCACTAGGCGTTCAATTCCTGCATGCCCTCCTGCTTTATTGGGGCATTCCCCATGGTAGATGACAGGGCAGTGCCCCCCATTGTCAAGATGTGCTTTACCACATCCGAAGAGGGAGAAATAGTAAGTGCGTCTGTTCTGAGATATCTACTGTTGGTTTTCAATCTATCACTTTCAGTTACTGATCTTGTTCTCCCTCTGATTGGTTTATTAGAATACAGGGTTTCCCACAGAAAATCGGTTAGTCAAGGTGGTGACCGGGGGGGAGGGGGGGGAGCAACAGTCAGCGTTTATTAATTCTTTATAAATAAACAAAGCAGTTAAAGTGCAATAACAAAGTGACAAAGTCAACAGTCTTGTAAATTTATTGATTGACACTCAGATATAATAAAATGCATGGATTATGCTTTCATGGAAGTGAGATCAAAAATTGCAGTTTGAATGGGTTTCTTGGTTTCAATGGCGCATTTTTTGCGCTTAACAGTTTGAGTGTAACACTTGCTTGTACACAGTGTATTTTAGCATTACTGTAAGAGCTCAGCTGGAAATAACAAGATCAAATAAAAACACAATCTTACCAAAATTCATGCCCTAAGGGGTAAACGGAAATTAATGTAAGAACGGAAAATGTATTTGTTGTCTGTGTTGACCTCAATTCCACAAATGTTTTGCGGTTGTGGTTATGTTTGGGGAGAGGAGAGTGGTATTATGTAAGGAAGCGCGTTGCATTCACAGGAAAACGAGAATATACACCTTAACTCGTAGTTACGAGATCTAATTACGCGCAGATGGTGAAGTAGGCAGGCTTCTACCCTATCAAGTACCCTGATATTTTTGACTGCTTTTTCCCACCCATTACTGTATATTAAAGAAAACCGTGCAGTTGTCAAACATGGCAGAAAGCCACGTGCAAACACATCGGTAGCCTTGATAAGAAACTGAACGAATTGCATACAGCCTGTCTTAATGAAACAGAATATGCCGGCAAGCAGTTGATAGGAGACACTATTCCAATGTTTAGTTTAGAGGAATAATTATCTTACCTCCACATGTCCTTCCCACAGCGACGACAGGTTATTGTATATTCAGATAATTGGCTTCTTCTCGATACAAAAAATAATTTATTTTTTAAAAATAAATTTAAAAAATAATATAATATAATTTTAAAAATAACAGGTGAAAGATGGCGCGGTAACGTATTTCACCAACAGATGCCGGCCGATATTCGGCCTAATCACGATGCGGTCTTATTTTACTGTGTATGCATGCGCAGATGCAGCAGAATTTTATTTATTTTTTTTCCGGGGGGACATAGTCAAGGTGGGGGGCATTTGTTGTCAAGGTGGCCACCCTAACTATAAAGCGCTGCGGGAAACCCTGGAATAATGCCTGCCAGAGTAGGGTGGAAAGGAAAGCCACAGGAAGGATCTCCCGGGAGAGCGTTGCTTACCACAGTTGCAAATTCATGTTATACAACTGGTTAAATCCAGAGGTGTTGAATAAAAGGACATGGTCTAGCCCTGTTCTACAGGACAGGCAACTTTAAATGAATTTTGTTGTGATCTGGCGCTTAATTAAGTTAACTCGACCTTCAAAGCGGGGGGTGGGGGGGGTGGTCCTTTGGAGGGGTGGGGCGCCCCCCTAATATAATGGTAGGGGAAAGACTGCCTGTATCCTGCACCTGTATTCTGCACCTCATCCACACCTGTACCCTGCATCTGTATCCTGCACCTGTACCCAGATCTACACCTGATTCTGATCCACACCTGCACTTGTCCTGCACCTGATCCCCACCTGCCTGAGCTGCTCAATATCTCCCTCACTCCTGGACATTGCTTCAACTCAAAGGGCTCTAAATTCGTTGACCAGACGCAGGCGCGGCGAATGGGTGGAGCGCCGCGCCAAAGGGGTGTATCCAGGCGTATTTTGCAATCTCGTGCCTGGCGCAAGTACTCCTCTGTCCGGCCTATGTCTCTCCTGCTGCCGCAAGTGGCAAAGAGGGAGGAGAGAAAGCAATATGTGGCGTGCTTGTGTGTATGTGCGAGAGTGTGAATAGTTGGTTTAACATGTATATTTGAACATGTGTAGAGCAGGGGCACTAATCAGATGATTGCACTTTTATATGAGTGTAATGTGCTGTAATGCATTTTAGGTGTTCTTGGCCACACCCTTGTACTCTACGCACCACATGTAGACTTATTTGCAATCAGGCCATGTTCTCGCTGAAGTAGCCGTGGGCAGGGCAGCTCTGGGGTCATAGCGACTGGCCAGTCATGTGACCCATTCGAGTAAGAGGCTGTAGAATCCCTCTACTAGCTCTCAGCTGGGGATTCATTAATCACGAGTTCTCCTGATGGATGAGCAGCGGAGTGTGATTCATGAATATTTCTGAGCTTTGGCAGCAGGGAGACCAGCCCAAAAGAGAGCCATTAATCTCTCAGATGGTCATGTGTCCCTCTCTGCCCCCTGAGCTTCTCTCAGAAGAAACCCAAGCCAGCCTGGCAAGTAGAGTGGCATCAAAGTACAGTATGAGTCAACTTACAGTGTGCTTCTGTTTAGGCTTTGAGTGCAGTTAAGGTTTGCACAAGATCTGGTGGGACAACTTCCAATGGATCACTATCAGACGTCTCTAGTCTTTTCACCCACCTTTTAGTGGCACACACTGTCCATCTCATTATGGGACCAACCTGTCCTCCAACCAAAGGTCGATTATTCTCATTTACTCCGATTTACAACCCATAGGAGCACTTCCTAAAATCGCTCCTCCACTGGCAACAGGGAGGTACTGTTACAGTTACAGTTTGAGTTCCAGATACAGTTTCAGTCATATTTACACTTAAAATAATGGTTTGGGTAAGGATTAGGGTTGAGGTTAGGGTTAGAGTTAGGGTAAGGGTTAGAATTAGGATTAGGATTAGGTTAGGGATTTATTGACGGCGATGCTGACGATGGAAACCAGATTTTAGTTATTTAAATGACTGCTAGAGGATGCATAACTCCTAAAAGTAACTTTAGGTCGTGATAAGCTGCTTGACAAAACGACCTTGGCGGACATTTTTTGTTGGAGGACAGGCTCTATCGGACATATCCAGCTGACTGCCATTGTGGGAATTTTAAAGTGGACTGTCTGTGGCTGACTGAATTAGCATAATTGAGCCTTCGCTCAGCCCCTTATTTAAGCGTCCACTAACCTGTCTTTCATTAGCAACCGTAACTAGGTAAGGGAGGCCTGTCAAGCTGTCAGAGCAATAGGAGTGATCAGATATACAACACGGCACATCGCCAGGCGGATATGACAGCAGAAAATCACAGGTCAACTGTAAAAATGCCGACGAGTGAACTTCTGCTCATATCCGCGCACAGTCGAAAGCTAGCCAATATAACGCCGATTTATAGCGTTTCGTTCCAAAACGTGAACTCCGGCTTTGACTCATTTGTGGCGTTTATTTGAATTTTGCATTATTTTCATGTTCATATCTGTGTATCCACGATGGTATTCAACTGCGAAGCTGCGCAAGGCTCATCGCATTTCTTCATGCATGCATTGGCTTGGCGAAGCTGGTCTTATTACCGGAAGTGCAGATGTCTTCCTTCATCTCATCTCCTGATTTACGACAGTTTTGCGCTATATCAGATCACTCTTATTGATAATGTTGCAACTATGCGCCTATCAAACCATGAAGTCCGCAATTAGACATCCTCAAAGTATGGAGGGGTATGTCATATTTTTGGCATTTCCAAGGCTACAAACACAACTATAACTTTAACTGAGCAGCTCCTGGGGAAAAATAAACATGACAGCACAGTATTATGCACTATACCAAATCAATAATATATAATTTTGCAGATGAAATGAAAGGGCTACTTTTTAGATGGTTTACCACTTATTCCGAGTTAACCCAGTCACTAAATCACAAACGTTGAAAAGCCAACCCCGCCAATGAACTTCAACTTACCTTCTTTCTGTACAGTGGCAGTAAACCATTTTCCCACTGTCTATTATGCCTATAGAGGTTGAAAATTCAGGCTCAAAAAATAAAACTATTTTTCTCTTCCTAGCATTTTTTCCCAAGTAGAGATTTGCAAAAGGAGCTCAATTGTTCAGCCCGGAGGTGCAGATAATTCCACAAACCAACTGGCTGATTTCTTGAGTGGGAGAATCGCTGCCGGGCGTCTGACCCTCAGACCTCCCTCTGCGACATCTATTATCTTTATGCAAGAATTATATCTCACATTACAAATGGTTAAATAGCATCAGATTTTCAAAAATGTTCTCAGAGTCAGTTCTTGATTTTTGAATTTTGGAATGTTTTGTTCAGAAATACTATATGCTTGCGCTTTGGTTCTCGTGTAATCCAAATCTTGAACCAATAATAAAAGAGAAAGAAAAGATGAATGGCTCTGAGCAGCAGAAAGCAGAATAATGAGTCTTGCTCTGCTTCTGTTACCAAAACAAGCCAAACACTCTGCTGTCATCACTGCTGTGAAGACGAGCCGCTCGGGTGACTAAGATCAGGCGGATTGCCTGTACAGAGCTTCATCACAGCATCAGCAAAGCACTAATGTGTCGGCTAATGCCGCAGGGCTAATGCTGTCTGTCTAAAGTCCCTCCATTACAACAGCAGATGACAGAAGCACCACGGTGAAGCACTCTGCAGCATATGGGCTCGTCATAATTAAAGCACCTCATTATTCCACAAACACGCACAATTAATGGTTGCAGCAATGATGAGGCGACTTTGCTCTGAAGCATTGAGGCAAGGGATGGCAGATGAAGGATATCTGAGTAGGACATTCCAGCATTCATCTGCAGCTCTGCTTACATAAGGGGAAATGTACCTTACTTATGATGCAGTCTTTTTTATACAGTCATGATACAATTTTTTTTTTTTTTTGCTTTTTTCTTCTGCACTTCAGCGCGTTGAATTTGAAAATAAAGAAATAATTGACTACAAATAAGGTGAAAATAGACACTGTCAGCATTAATTTAAAAGTATTTGCATCTGCATCCTCTGAGCAATGTTGGAATTGCAGCCCTTCCTGTACAGTGTTACTGTCCAAATGCGTATGGACTATGGCTCTATGTACTTTGTATTAAAACTACTCAGAGCCTGCTCATGTGATACTCACACTTGCCCCTTAAAAGGACTGTTATTAAGTATCACACAGGTAATTCACTTTTTGTGTCACTTCTGTCTGCTCTCTTTCTCATCACATTGCTGCATCCCCGCTATCTCAGTCCTGTTTTAATGAGAGAGAGTGATGGCCGTCACTGGGCATGCCATTGCTCTTTTGTTGCCACGGTAACTCCATATGGTGACTTCCTGTCTATGGAAAATGTGGTTCCTGGTTTTCCCCTCTCCTCCTCCACTCCTTCTGTCTCTCCCACCTCTGATCTGTCTTTTTTCTTTTCCTCTCATCTCCTCTGTCACCCTGTCCACCCTCTCTTGTCTTCTTTCCCCTTCTCTATCTGTTCCTTTATTTTTGTCACTGTTTGATCAGTCGTGGCTCTTTCCTCTGCTGTAGCCCGGGGGAGGTTGGCTCCTGTCCTGGCACACAGAATGTAGTGTCGGCTTCTCATTTAAAAACTGCTTGCCTCTACTCCTGCGCTAATTATAGGATTCAATTTTGCGATCCAATTCAGTGTGATTTTTCTGTTTTTAAAGAACTCAAACTGTATCGAACAGTTAAATCTTCTGAGTGAAACAGCATTCACCACATAGTTGCCATTTTTTTTCACTGCTGAAGTGTCAGTGTTGAGAAACTGGTGGGTGGTTGAAACAGTGACGGCTTCATAATCTGGTCCATGGATAAACAGCACAATCTGATTGAATCCCGATAGTGTCAGTGCCAACTGTGACCAGCCATTCCAGGTGCTGGCACCTGTCTAATAGTATATCCCGGGCAGAGGCCTGGAATACATCTTGGAGAGGCTGCAGAGCACACACATTGTTGCAAGGGTCACTCACCTCTCCATACCTGTCGGAAATTCAAGTTCTCTAATTTGCCTGGCCTGCGTGTCTATGAACTATATGGAGGAGAAAACTCCCATACAGATACAGGAAGCATGTGTGTGAATTCAATTACAGTGCGGCCCTGCGTTCCACTATTTCATTGAACGAACCTGAACTCTGTACCAAAATTCAGTGCTGCAAGGTGTGAATCAAGTGTGTCCCAGCTCTCTGCTTCCGTGCTGTTGTTGTGTGAGGGTGTGCGTATGTGTGTGTGCGTATGTGACTGCTGGGTCAATGCATATTGTAGGAGGGTGAAATGTCAGTGTTATTGTGCCTTGCTGCTTTCTCAAAGCTGTAGCAAACCCAGCTGTAGTGGAATGCAGAGTCCTCTTTAAATTATCTTTAGTTGTTGGATTAACTTGGTGTAAAATAAAGAATTGATGTGGTGACCCTAAGTTCTTAATTTCCCCATAACAAGCCCATTGAAAACAAATGTGTAATTGAGCAATACGTGGAATCTAATTCCTGACATTGCTTCCATCTTAATGTTAATTTGCCATTTGGAACTCTGCACCAGGGTAATCAGGTTACTCCCGTTATAATTCATCATTCATTTAACTGATTCCATGTGTAGCCCATCAATTAAATACAATTTAAAAGGCATCTAAGGTCGATTCTAAGACGGGACGTTGAACGTCCAATGTTTACAAACAAATCACTTGCTTTTGTTGACATCTTGCATTGTCACATGACCAATTTCATATAAGCCAAAGTTTTGAGTACTCTCGTTGATAATCCTTCTATTTCACTTTGTTCGCGCAGGTGCGGCTCACAGATTGGCCGATAAACCAAAACAATGGTGATTGATTTTCCTTACCCTTTAATACGCATAATATGAAATGAAAACATGAAATTTGTGTGAATAAGTCAAAGTGTGCATTATTCAGCAACAACAAGAGTGACAGAGAGAGAGAGAGAGAGAGAGGAACAGGAGGCTACGTTTACATCATTACGTTCGAGAATCTTGATAGTCACAGTAACTCTGTGAGAGGCCTAAATTCTTTTATTTTGAATTGATAATTTGGTTGTGCTGTAATTTTGACTTATGTGGGTTCACTACTTTGGTAACCTCTATTGCGCCACATTACATTGTAAATATTATCACTAAAACAGGGAAATCAATGTAGGACTGATCTCTAATTATGCAAGGCGACGCAGCATTGAAACAAGAGTGTTTATTAATTTATTTTTTAGATTGAGAATTGTGCAAAGGCACGGCTGGAGGTGTGCTTGCTGATTTTATTACAAAAACTATAACTTTGCATTCCTGTGTTGTATGAATACTGTATTGTGTATGGGTCAGCTAATGCATATGTCCTTGACTATAATTTAATAAAGTTTTGATTTACATGCGGATCACATAGGGAGAAGCTCCAACAAGCTGAACCGTTGTATTCTTGCCTGAAGTGTGCCGCTTCTAGAGCTGCTCCATGTAGCTGTAATTACCCTCAACGCCTGTTTTGGAGTTTAGAGCTGTCTGATCGAGGCTCAGGCTCTGTGATCACAGGAATAACCCCTGACAATTATTCTCTTTCTCTCTACTCCTTTCCATCTCTCTCTCGCTCCCTCTCTTTCTCAGGCCTCTGAGTTGGGGATGCTCACTGTTTACTACACCTACATATTCACATCACTGGTAAGGATCATGCTGTCCCCTAATGGATATTAACGACGCTGCTAACACTTTGCACTAATGGTCTTGCTGAAATGAGTCATATGCGGGTGATTTATGACTCATTAATGAGATGCTGAAAACACACTCCCCTCCTGCCTGCTGGATCCTGTCTTATCAGCAGCCTGATTTACCTTTTAACAAAATACAGCAATTTGAAATGCACTGTTGATGTCGCAGAGATTTGCTCAAGGGTCCCTTTGATTGAAGTAAAAAATAAATATAAAATTGTGTTTAATCGAGCAGCTGACAGGCATATATCCGCAATGGCACAATGCAGCCCAGCAGCTCCAAACCTCATTATTACTAAAGTTATGCTTTCAGTATCTCACCTGATTCAGTGGCAATATCACCTCTAAATTGGGACTAAATGCACAGGGTTTTCCCTCACCGATGGAATATATCTGTTCTCAGCCTACCTCATTCCCGAGTTAATAAAACCTCTGCTTTTTGTTGTTTTTAAAAAAAAAAGTGTATGAGATTAGGGTGGTGGAAAGTAATGGGGAATGATCAGTAGCTGCAAGCCTGTGGGAAGCATAAGCTATCTTGGACTAGAATGACACTGGATTGGGAAACTGCTTTTTTTCTTTTCTAAACCTTTTTATTTTCTTTAATAAATTTAACTGCTGATACCAGAAACGTCCCAAGGGTAGCACTGAAATCAGGAAATGTTCAACAGTTATGATACACCATTATCACACAGTTACCACAATACGAAACCTGACATTAGACCAAACGAGAAGATCTTGCTCAAAGTACTGCATTCCAATGCCAGAGGTTTTGTGTTTTTCACACTGTTTTGAGTATGCACTACGTCGCTCCATATTTTACATTGTATTCTACATGTGCATTATGCATCCTCATGCCTGAAGTAATATGAAGATCTGCCACAGCCTAATTGGATATACTGAATGAAAGTGGCCCAGCTGAATGACTGCAGTTATAAGTTTGAAATATTGCAGAGAAATATTGTTGTGAGGCAAGTTTTTTCTGTATGATAAACACAATACGGGTACTTTTCTTTAATGTGGCTTTACCAAATAAATAGAAATACCATTCATCAGAAGGATGGTGTGTGTGTGTGAGCGCGTGTGCGTGTGTGTGCGCTTCTGTGAGGTGGGCAGGAGCTGAGGGCAGTGTGTCCAATCAGAGGGGGAGGGAATATGTCATGATGGATTGTTATTTGCGGTCTGTCATCTGGCCTTAGGACTTAACCTTGAGAAACTCACTTTGTGCCACTGATCTGTGTTTACTGCTGTGCAAATTGAATGTACAGTATAAAACAGTGAAGAGCAAATACAAGTCAGCACCAGATCTGAGAACTTCATTTATTCGTAATGCCTTTACAAGGACATGACTGCTCATGAAAATACTTTTCTGGCCCCCTGCATCTGTTTTTTATAAATCTAAATTCACTGAAGCCAATCACAAGATCTTTATTCATTTTATTGTTTTTGTGCTCATATTGAGAGAGCCCCAGAACAAACCTATGAATAATAAATCTCTGAATAGAATAAGGAAAAAGAAAACCTCTGCCATGTATAATAAAATGCCCGCATCCCTATACAGTTAGCTTGAATGGCTGCTCCTTTAGGAGACTTTGTAGTTTCTGCAAATTTTGTTGTATTGCAATCAGGAACCAGATGCAAGAACCAGGAAATGCAGTAGAGCTTTATTTATTGGTAAAGGGGGGTGACCCCCGCAGGGCAAAAAACAGTACAGAGTCCACAATCCAAAAGTCAAAATCCAGTTGGGCAAAAATAGTATCAAAAACCAGGGCAGCAATCAAAGTAATTGTAGTCGGACAGAAATGGGTCTGGTACACAGGAATAGTTCTATCAGAGAAGCAAGCCAGAATCCACAGGACGTAATCCGAATCATTACCAGGGCAGCAAACAGAGTTCTCATAGTCAGGCAGAAAAATGGTCAAAACACACAGATGCAACAGTAATCCAAAAACACAGAGGCAAAAATCCAAAGTCAGGCAATCCAGTCAGAAAGATAAACACTGAGAAATCGAGGCGAGAAACGTAGCACAAGAAAACTAGGGAGAACGATCTGACAAGAAAGTGCACCAAACAGACATCTTATATACACACCCGGGGTAAACACATGACCAGGGAGAACAGGTGCAATCAATGAGAACAATGATCAGGGAGAGACACATGAGGAATAAACTAATTACATGAATATGGCAAATGCCAAAACGCAGACAGGGATCACAAGACAATCCTATGAACAAACAACAGCTCCGGTTAAGGAGTACTAAAAGTGCATAGTCTAAAGAAAAGGAAAGCATGAGATATAAGTGGAAAACTGCAGCAGAGATAATTAGGGATAGGCAAGGAGGCGGAGATTAGAATTGAGCGACTGCTGAGTGATCATTAGTCAATTAGTATGTGCGGCTATTCAATCCCAAGTGCAAGTTTGTATATTTTTACTAACTTACTATGTTAATGAGGATTAGTAATTTATCAAAAACAACCAACTGTTAGTATGGTTAGTAGATAATAAAAGAGAGAGGAAGGAAGCACAGGAGATAATGAAGGAAGATTGAAAACCCAGAAACCAATAAATCACCCGAATGAGTGGCACACAAGACTAGGGACCGTGGGCAAAGACCTACACAAGACAAGACAGGGTAGACGAAGTGCAAAGCATGGAAATGAAAACATGGCATAGAAAACTGAGGCATGAAAAAATAATAAAACATGAAATCTAAATTACCAAAAACACAATACATGATCCTAAGAATAGTCAGAGAGGCAGAGGTCACGTAAACACAAGAATCCTAAACATGGCTGAGCCAGGCACAGAACTTAAACATGACAGCAGAATCACAGATCACAACAAATTTATTTTTATCTGTTTATTTTTTGTCTTGTGCGTACACAGATTAGAAAAAATTGCAACATCTTTTGCTCCAGCATTTAGAACTCAATGAGTGGTTATGCTCAAGATCTCAAACACTGGTATCAGCTACCCTTAATGTCACGAACTGTGCAGAGGAGGAGCCAACTGCAGGACTGACCATTAGCCAAAACGGGTGTATCTATAACAGGAGGATGAGGAATAATGGAAGAAGCCTAAGAAAACCCACTGTACCTAATGATTTGCTCACCGATAACTTCATGAAATGTACACCAGGGAGGAGGACTAGAATTGAGTAAATTATTAATGTAACCCCTTGGCCTATATGATCCAGCGCCGATTGAAATAAAACCCACAGCCTATTTTATTAAATGAAATAAGGATTCGCTCTCTCCTAATTGGTCGCAACGAGATCTGCCAGTCACTGTAGATCATGATATTCACTGCACGAAAGTGTGCAAGAGATGAATATAACGATCTCACGACCTGAAGATAAAAATAGATTAGGCTTCCCAGCAGGAGCCCCTGACAGTGCATGCATTTTGTGTTGCTCGTCCCTGTGAGGAGCTTTACATTATAGTTGTTGCCCTTTTATTTTATATTTTCAAGGAGGGTCATATAATAAAACAGTTATTGACTTCAGTTATCAGTGAATCCAATGATTTAGCAACCTTGGACGAGTGTTATTCACCTTGGTTGCGTCTCATTGGATTCACCTCAACTGCAGTCAATGCAAGGGACAATCAGAGTGACTATGGCTGATTACACCAGCCCACATAGCAGATGGGTTTGGCCCGGACGACTGCTAGCATAGCAAGTGGTATGTTTACCAGATGTGGGCCGTGTCTGGCAGCGATGGCACCATTCCATTTATGTGATGGCAACATGTGAGCTGATTGTGTCCGAGCTGACCCTATGCTGGCCCATTAGAGGCAAATCAGATCTGAGCCACAAAAGGGCCATCATTCTTTCTATATGCGGGCCAGAACTTGGCCAGACTAATTTTGCTATGTGGGAAGGGAATAACAAGACAATCAGTCAACAGGAGCAACCCGCAAGACTGCTGAAACGGGAAGAAATAATGCAGCAAACACGCTGGTAGTAAATGGTAAATGCACTGCTTTTATATAGTGGTTTTCCTGTCTCCTGACACAAAGCACTTCACCATACATGTCTCTCGTTCACCCCGATGGCGGAGGCTGCAATCTTCGGACAAAACGAGATCAGATTATTGAGGTCTCCATTTCAGTAAGGTGAGGGTTGGGGTGACAGCAACATTGGAGTCATCTGGGGGGCAACCCATCTTCCTCAACGTATTGATAATAGGCCTACAACATCTCTAGAGGAGTCAATGGCAATCTCTGGCATCTCAGGGTCACCCTCTTTGATATTACCCCAGCAGCTGATCTGTATACAGCCCAGGTGTTCTCTCCTTTTCAGCTTCAGCCGATAGCTGCTTTTCTCTGCAGCCTCTGATTGTTTTTTTTACAGCTTACGGGAATGTGAGGCCGCTGACCCCATTTATCTTCATAGCCCGGTGATGGAAGCTGCTACAAAGCCCCTGCAGCCCATTTCTACTGGGAAGATGTTTATTCTCCAGCCACTGCATCACATCCTCTGCGAGGTCTGTATATTTCAGTTTATCTCACACTTAGGCTTCGTACCCTGAGTCTTCCCATGTTGCGGTTAGTTGGAGCCAGCAAGAAGTGAACCGCAGGATAAGGTCAGATCTGAGCTAGGAAAGGGTAATTCTACATGAAATATGCGTATTTAGTACAGATCTACTTTTATCTTCTAGCAGCCATTTTGAAAGAATGGTAAACAACTAATGATCCACATCCCCATAACAGTCATCCAAGACCCACTTTATTGAATTAATTCTAGCGGGTCAAAGTACCAATGCACTGCCAAACCCTTCGCGTACCAGCTTACTACAATCAGCTTGTGACTGGGAGATGAAAGTGGATCTGCATATGCCGCTTATGTCTCTAAGTGAAGCTTTCCTGAGAGAGTCTAGTTGAACATGTGGTCAGGATGTGTCTTAATGTAGCTGACGTTTTGCGCTGGGGACGTAATGGGTCTTCTGCAATCTGTTGATTGAGGCTTTTGGTGTTTGAAGTACAGAACATCACATGGATCTCGTTTTTACATGGGACTTGCCTCTTCCTTCTGCAGCATGACCTCTACGATTAGATTTCTTTGCTAGTCAGGTGTTATTTTGGATAATAAAGTGTGGTGTTGTGCCAAATCCAAGACCAGCTGTCCCATGCTGCACTAGCCCAACAATGTTTCTGCATCAGTGAGCAGATTTTGTACTCTTTTCTGCTCCAGGTGGGTTCCTGTAGACAGAAATGCGCCCAGTGCTTTGAATTTGGTGCCACTACACTCAAAGTGTCATCTCTAATCTTGTTTTCAAACATTTGAATTATAGTTAAATATGAGTCATTTAGACATTGCTGCCATATTTCAGAATGAGTGAGTTTATTTCAAATACCTTGACACTGACATTTAACTCTCACAGCCAACTGAACCGGTAACAATTGAACACCTGTCTGCTATTAAAGTAGAAATAAAATAAAATATTGAGAAATGAAAAATGGGCAAATTATACTTCTACGGAAAGCTAATGTCATGTAGATGATGAATTAAGCACTTTCCGGACTCCCACTCAAACAGGAAGAGAATGAAAGAGACATTGTTAACACCCTTTCAGCTCGTGCACTCCCCCGAAAAAGAACCGAAAATAGCCCCTTTCTGATGGCGTAATTCCTGGGAAACAGAGACACAATGGAAAACAGCAGCAAGTAATTGTTTGTAATTAATCCCGACCTTAAGCCTATCCTCTGCCTATTAATTTGTTAATTTCATGGTCTCGTATCCTTTTTTTATTTCTAGGGGATTAGATGTATGATTGTCAAGAAGTAAGTTATTGTTTGCCTACAGGGGTAGCTCACCTGGTTAAGGTGCTGCTTTGCATAGTAGTACTGAGCACCACAACCCAGGTCGCGCCAGCGGCCAGTAGCCTTTTCAGAGGAATGCAAAGTTGGCTTTGTGCTACCGTCAATATAAATTGGGAGGGGCTGCCAGGTTCGGGTGATCAGATTATAGCATTGTTTGTTGCTTACGGCCCTCCTGAGCGCCAGCCAGGCGCTCATCAGTAAATTCTAAGCTTGTGCATGGTTGGTTTCCCTCCGCTCTTGCTCAAAGGTAGGTTTCCCAAAAGCATAGTTGCTGACCACGTTGGCAACTTAAATAGCTAGTTCAACCATATACAGTCAATGATTCCAACTTAGTAAGTTAGCAACTATGTTTTTGGGATCACACCCCAGAGCTTGCTTCCAGCCCACTCACCTTTGCCCGGGGCTTCTGTTCATGGTGGTACACTTGCGGTAGCTGTTGGCATTCAGCTGCATCCCTATCGTTGCCGATTTCTTGCTCATTATCCATTCTCCTACCTCTCTATCACTATTATCACTGTAGCTTGTTGTGGAACTTGCACTTGAATCATCCTCATCCTCATCCTCATCCTCATCCTCAACTTCAATGTCCAAGACAAGCAGAACTTCTGAAATTTTTAGTGGATTTCAACATCTTGCTTGCAATGTAAAATACACATATGATAGGCTATGTGTCACAATTGATCCCACAAGTAACATCACCGCTCTCGGCCTGATTCATTATGCTGCTCAAGGGCAATATTGGGGGTTGCTGAAAGCCTGGTTTACATCCATCTGTAATTTATTTCACTATCATCTCCAGGTGAAAAACGATAGTTTGAGAGGGTATTGCATGCCCTTTCGGACGATGCCAAATACGACAATTTTTTAAATCAAGTATCAAATCAATACATGTCTATTTTAAAACATTTGTTATTGATCAATACTCCTGCAGCCAAGAGTGTGAGTGTGTGCAAATGCAACAGAATTTCTGTATCATTAGGAGCTACAACTGAGCTTTGGTAAATCTACCCTTAGGAGTGCCAGTAATTAGAGAAAAGGGAGAGAAACTATCTTGCCCTCATTCAAAATTCATGAACCAAACTGCAATTGCGGTGGCAATCACCTGGGTAACACACACAACTCACTCGATGCAACTCACTTCCATCCTGAGCCAAACAGCTACACCAAGACAATGAAGTCACTCACGCTCAGACACAGACAAAGGTCCACCCTCACATACACAAACATACCCACACATTGAAACAAACACACTGAGTGATGAAGAGGGTAAGTTTTTATTGTTTCATTGCTACATCTGCAAGGCTAATCTTCGCTGTATGATAAATGACCTGTCTGAATCCTGCCCTCTATGCAACTCATTCATCTTCCAGAATCTTTTCCAGTCACACCACCCATTACTTACACGTTATGTATGAATGTGATGTTTGCCACTGCTTTGCATTCTCCCCTCAGATTGTTTTGCTGGCTTTTCTGTTTTTATTTTCTCATCACATCAGGTCTGATCGGTTGATTTAGTAGCTGCCCGTCCCCTTCTCTCCTGCTGGCAGGCAGCCTCCCACAGAATAGGCTTAAGGTTGCGATCAATTACAAACAATTACGAGCTGTTGTTTTCCATTGTGTTCACTTGCAGGAATGATCTGGCCTCATATCCGGCTACTGAATAAACAGGAGAGGGGGCCCTCCTAGAAAACTGTGTGTGATCTGTCCCCACAGTGTCTGCCCCTGTAACTCTGGTTTAGAGTTATCCATGCCTGTGAGTGCTCTTTGGAGCTTCTTAGGGCTCTGAAGAACACAACCAATAATTGCTGGAAAACAAATGCTGAGCCAAATCGTTTGCTATCTTATTGGTTTTGTGTTTGCAGAAAAGGTTTTATTTGTGCTAAAGGTCTTAGCAAATCAGTCCCCAAGTCCTTTCCTTTCTTCTTAGGTTTTCTGTGCTTTGAGCCAGAATTGTGTCTCTTATGTGGACATCCCTCCCAGACTCCCACTCTTCATCCCTCTCGCTCCTTGTCTCTCCCTCGCTCTAACTCAGTCTATTTCTGTGAAGGGTTCAGAGTCTCTGCCTGTCACGCTGACAGCACAGGAAATCTTGTCATTTAGAGTGGCTGAAAGACGCACCGCACAGTACAGAGCCCAGCATATTGCACCTCACGCTTGCCGCTGGCTTAGTCTATTCTTACTTGAAAAAACTGGACAGGGTCAAGGGCACCATTTTGGTTTTCTAACAGAGGAAATTCTTTAATATTACCATCTCAAAATCCACAGAAAGAAGATGGAATCCATGTAAAAGGGATAAGAAATGAGTCTTTACGCAAAAGCGGTTTTTATCCTTCTAAGTTCAGATGTAGGCCTCAAATTTGCACCAACTAAATGAACAGGGTCTCAGTAACTGCTGCGCTACCTCTAAAATGGCATTATTTGTTTATTTATTTATTTATGATTAATTTATTAATTTATTTACTATGTATTTGTTTAATTACAGTGTATGATGTGCTAAAAATGGATGTACTGATATAAACCTGCTGTTTGTCTCCTATGGTCCATTTATGGTTGTGTAAGGAACAGAGGTATGGTGTGAAATCTGTTCAGTAGCCCTTAGCAGGCTATGAAAGCAGCTCCTGACTGTGTAAAAGATGTCACAGTGACCCTTCATACACGACTGATAAAGTCATATTATTGTGCAGTTCCTTATCTTGTTCCTGCAGGAGCTGTCATGTCATTTGAAGGTTGGAGGAAAGGAAGACAATGGGGCAGTACTCTTCAGTTTGAGGCACAGCTGGGAGCCCTGACTCGTGTCGTGAGCACAACCACAGCTCGCTCCTCAGTTTGAGGCGCAGCGGGGAGCCCTGACTTGTAAGCACTACCACAGCTTGCTCCTCAGTTTGAGGCGCAGTGGGGAGCCCTGACTCGTAAGCAATACCACAGCTTGCTCCTCAGTTTGAGGCGCAGCGGGGAGCCCTGACTCGTGAGCACTACTACAGCTCGCTCCTAGGTTTGAGGCACAGCGGGGAGCCCTGACTCATGAGCACTACCACAGCTCGCTCCTCAGTCTGAGGTGCAGAGAGGAGCCCTGACTCATGAGCACAACCACAGCTCGCTCCTAGGTTTGAGGCACAGCGGGGAGCCCCGACTCATGAGCACTACCACAGCTCACTCCTCAGTTTGAGGCGAAGAGAGGAGCCCTGACTCATGAGCACTACCACAGCTCGCTCCTCAGTCTGAGGCGCAGAGAGGAGCCCTGACTCATGAGCACTACTACAGCTCGCTCCTCAGTTTGAGGCGCAGTGGGGAGCCCTGACTCGTGAGCACTACCACAGCTCGCTCCTCAGTTTGAGGCGCAGTGGGGAGCCATGACTCGTGAGCACTACCACAGCTCGCTCCTCAGTTTGAGGCGCAGTGGGGAGCCATGACTCGTGAGCACTACCACAGCTCACTCCTCAGTTTGAGGCGCAGCGGGGAGCCCTGACTCGTGCGCACTACCACAGCTCACTCCTCAGTTTGAGGCGCAGCGGGGAGCCCTGACTCATGAGCACTACCACAGCTCGCTCCTCAGTTTGAGGCGCAGCGGGGAGCCCTGACTCACGAGTACTACCACAGCTCGCTCCTCAGTTTGAGGCGCAGCGGGGAGCCCTGACTCATGAGTACTACCACAGTTCACTCGTCACTCGGCTCTGCAGCAGTGCTCTCTGCTTCTGTTTAGTCCTCATGTTTCATTTCCTCCTCTTTCCTTTTATCATCTCTTCTCTGTCAAACCCCTCCTTAATGCAAACTCTACTGTGTTACTGCCACATTCTGAAATAGAAACTTGGCCTTGACTGAGACACACAAACACACACATCCACACAAACCCGCACTCATGACCATGTAGGTATTTGAATGCGCACATATGCCTACACCCCTACCCATCAGGCACAAACACACTTCGACTCATAATCACACTAAAACTGATAATCGTATACATGCAGGCACATGGTAAAACACTCATTGTAAATTCAGCAGAAGCAGTGCATCCTAGTCCTGTGTCTCCTCTACATCTGAGCACTGCATGATTTAACAAACCATTGACCTCCTCACAGTGTCAGTTTCATTAGCACAGTCAGTGTCTCGTGGTCATAGGCCAGCTTTGCTCACGGTCTTTGACTGCACACGTACCAGAAGAGCTTCAATTAGTTGCTTAAGCACTTTTGTGTCTGATGCGCACAGGCGGAACCAGTATAATATTAACTAAAGTTCAAATAAAATGGATCACCCCACAAACATTTTCGCTGAACATCATTATCATTTTTTTCTTTTTTTTTTCTGCTAAAACCTCATACATCACTTTCTTTTGCTTGCTTGCTTGCTTAGTGAAATCACTCTGGCCAGCATTATCCAGAAATACATTGTGCTTTATTATCAGTTGGCTCAACTGCAGATTCTGAATATGTTGCTGCTTCTCCCATTACAGTTTATGCAATGTGTGCAATCTCCCAATGACAACATATACTATCACCTTTATTGTTCCAAAAGAAACACAACTTACGAAATATCACATAAAAAGTAAATACAAGAATCCCTACATACCCAATTCTCAACGGAGTGGGAATAGTTCTCAAACATGGAGTTTTCATGTCTCAGACTGCCCTCCTATGGCAGGATTTTTATTTTATTTTATTTTATTTTATTTAACCAGGAAAGTCCCGTTGAGATTGAAATCTCTTTTTCAAGGTAGTCCTGAGGGTAGAGATGGAGAGGGCGAATTGCATAGCCAATTAGATCAGGGGATGATTAGGAGGCGGGTTGGGAATTTAGCCACGACACCGGGGAACCCACCACTCCTGTCGATAAACATCATAGGATGTTTAATGACCACAGTGAGTCAGAACCTTGATTTAATATCTCATACTAAAGACGGCGTCTCCTTCAGTACAGTGTCCCCGTCACTGCACCGGGGTATTGGGGATTATTCCGCCAGGGGGAAGATCGCAACATACTGGCCCCACCAACACCTCTTCCAGCAGCAACCTGGTGTTCTTCGGCGGTTGCCCATCCCAGTACTAACGAAGCCCACACCTGCTCAGCTTCAGCCATGCAGCTGGAGCAGATCGAATAGTGGTATGGCTGCTGGCAGAAGTTGTTTGGCTGCTGGCAATAGTGGTATGGCTGCTGGCAAATGGTCACATCCTGCAAGATAAACCCTGTTCCCAAGAATTTTCATGACAAATTCCAACCCTTTCTATACTGATAAAAAAGTAAATTCCAGATTCATTAAATTACACACAATTATAATAAGATTATTTTACAGCATTGCTAGGCCTTTAAGCAGATGCAGCAAGGCTTAGGTATTTGGAGTTCAGGAGAGCTGAAGAAAGCTATTCCTCAATCAATGACACACTTGACTACACTTGAAACATTTGTGTGTTTCAGGCCCAGGTAACCCATCGCAGACTAAAACAAAGCTGGATTCAGCCAATTTGCAAATAGGGAGTGAAGTGATATTTCAACTGTATATGAAAAAAAAGGGCCACAACAAACTGCAGGAACAGTAACTTTAGTCTGACGTGGAAGACTGAAATGTAATCCAGTTTCAAAACATTTACTGAAGAAAGTTTAAATTACATCATGTCACATGGTTGCAAAAACCATGTGATCTTGTGCCTAATGCAACTCTCTGTCTAAATGTCTAACATGACATGACTCACTACATTAAAGGAAGCGTAAATATCAGCATTCAATATAAAACCCCAATTGCGAAATAGTTGGGACAAAGTGCAAATTGTGAATAAAATCAAAATGCAATGACTTTCAGATGACGTGAGTCAATATGTTATTTACAATAGAACATAGATAACATTTCAAATGTTGAAACTGAGACATTTTACATTTTTATCTACAAAATGAGCTTATTTTTATTTTCTTGCTGCAACAGGTCCCAAAAAGACAGGCAAAAAAGGGCTGAAAAAGCAATTAATATATAAGGATCAGCTGAAAGAACATTTAGAGAGTAATGAAGTTAACTGGCATCAGGTGTGTAACATGATTGGCTATAAAAGGGATGTCTTAGAGAGGCTGAGTCTCTCAGAAGAAAAGATGGCCAGAGGCTCTCCAACCTGTGAAGACTTGCTTAAAAAAATTGTGGAATAATTTAAAAACAATGTTCCTCATCAGAAGATTCGGAGAAACTTGAAAAATCTCTGTGTGTTAAGGACAAGGCTGAAAACCTTTACTGGATGCCTGTGATCTTCGGGCCCTCAGACGCCACTGCATCACTCACCAGCATGATTTTGTCATTGACATTATTGAATGGACCCCGAAATACTTACAGAAATCATTGTCTGTAGACACAGTCAGCCGTGCCATCCACAGATGCCACCTAAAACTTTATCATGTAAAATGCAAAGCATTATCATGCATGGAAAAAAGGGCCACCGTGTTCTGTGGGCCAAGGCTCATTTAAAATGGACTGCAGCAAAGTGGCAGTGTCCTGTGGTCAGACGAGTCCAAATTTGACATTCTTGTTGGAAATCATGGGCGTCGTGTCCTCTGGGCTAAATAGGAGAAAGACCACCCGTTTGTTATCAGCATTCAGTTCAAAAGCCAGCATCTCTGATGGTATGGGGATGCATTAGTGCATATAATTGGGACACTTGCATGTTTTAAAAAGCACCCTGAATGCTGAAAGATATATAAAGGTTTTAGAGCAACATATGCTCCCCTCCAGACGACATCTATTCTAGGGAAGGCCTTGTGTATTTCAGCAGGACAAAGCAAAACCACATACTGCAGCTATTACAGCAGCATGGCTTCATAGTAGAACAGTCCGTGTGCTGAACTGACCTGCCTGCTGTCCTGATCTTTTACAGATTGAGAACATTTGGCGCATAATTAAAGAAAAAGTCCGTCAAAGGGGACCAAAAACTCTCGGGTCGTCATGATAGTGCACTTTTCCAAGCCATTGATTTCTGTTCAAGGCTAGGATGTAATCCCATGAAGTCAATGATCAAGTTTTCAGTCTTGGAGTCATTTTTCCTGAGGTAAAGATCCTCACACAGTAATTCAACGTCATCAATCAGCTATCCATAATCAGACACAAAGATACAATATCATCTATCGCTTGTCCATAATCGGACTCCTCATTTTTAGTCTTTTCAGTCTTTTCAGCCCTTTGGTCCAGGAACACACCAAAAACGTCCTTGCTCATTTGCCTTGAGGTCTCTGCTCTGGACTCACTGAAAGCTTATCTACTCTGTCACTGTCAGCGGATAGTTTGCCATGTTTTGTTTGTATCAGACCTCCCGTATTTTTCTTTAGTGGCTGTGTTAATTTTATATTGATTTTCAAAAATAAAATGGCCAAAGACACATGCTGGGCCTGTCACAAATCCTGGATATGTGGGACTGCAGCTGATGCACATGAGAGGGTCTAGGAGTAACTGAATATTTTTCCTTTTATTTAGAAAAAGTAAACTTTTCTTTTCAAATTTTGCGATTCACTGCTTTCTTCCTTTCAGCTAGACTGAGCCACTGTATGTTGATGAATAGAGAGTAGTTTCCACTGCTGTCTGTCAACCAGTCAAATGAATTGCTTTGCAGCTCAGTGTTAAATGCAATCAATTTGAAACATTTGTGGAACAAATTAGCTGGGGGAGAACACAAAGAGCCAGATCAAGCAGGCAACTCATCTGTAGATGAACAGGTCAGTTGTATGAATAGCTTTATGATCATTGTTAACAAGAGCTGGACAAAACTGGGGCAACAAAATGAATTAGCATATACAATTTCTGAACTTATGCTTGCATGTTTTTGATTGCATGCATGCAATTCTCTAGAAAATCTTACCTTTTGTCTTTCTTTTATTCCAAAATTAACTTTTATGTCTTGAAAATGTGTCCCCTGACTACTGTATATTAGACCACTCGAGTTTTGCATTAAATAATTTGACGGAAGCATTGCACCACGTCTTTACCTTTCCGACATTCATAACGACCATATTAGTTACTTAACAATCTGTTTTGGTGTAGGTTTGAAGTGAGAGATTTTAATTCTTGCAGACCCAAAATCCAGAATATGTACCGGATCTTCCAAAGTTGAATCAACTCATCCTTGAATTGCTACCTGTCTTCCTAGCAAATTTCGTGCCAAACCGTTCATAACCTTTTGACTTATCTTGTTAACAGACAGACAGGCAAACAAATAAACATACGGGTGAAAACCACCGCCTCAGTGGAAGAAATAAACTGATTTTCAGCTCAAGACTAGTGCACAACTGGGATTGCGAGCGTTACAGTGATGGACCCACTTCCAGCTAAGGATGCACATGTCACAACTCTGGCTGCAGAGACTTGCGCAGTGCAATGCAATGCAAAACAAATGAGCTTGGAAATAGCTTATATTGGGGAAAATGAAAGCATATATTGGGGAAGGCAATAAGCTTTGTCTGTCCCTGGCTATGCCAATGCTCAATACCTGTGAGCAGTTTCAGACAGATTGTCAAACATCTTGAAGAGAAAAATGGATTCAGACAGGAAGATAGATGGAGAGATTGAGTTTTCCCCATCTCATTGCAGAATGGCCAGTGCTTGACTCAACCAAATTTAAAATGGAAGGCTCCTGGCCTTGCCCACTCACTATAAAAAAAGAAAAAACTAAACTGCAGACAGAGGGTAGAGAGCATTGGTGAATGTTTTATCTTTGAGAGTGCGCAGACAGGCATATTAATTAGGAAGTACCCTCTCCTATTTTGAAAGTGCTGTTACCAGGGGCGTAATTTTAACGGGAGTTGGGGGGGACGGAAACACGGCCTTTATTACAATTAGTCCTGGCCAGTTCTCAGTCATTTTCCTTCAT
This sequence comes from Gymnothorax reevesii, assembly GCA_029721435.1. NCBI lineage: Eukaryota > Metazoa > Chordata > Actinopteri > Anguilliformes > Muraenidae > Gymnothorax > Gymnothorax reevesii. Next base: position 132,099,374 of record CM056574.1, on the reverse strand, counting down.
CAACTGAAGACACGGTTCCTCTCCATATGCGATCTAACAGCATCCAGTGATGATATGGTCGGGTAAATTAAGTTCAGAAAATTAATTTACTGCTTGCCTGTGAGTCGACAGGTGAGCAATTTTGAATAACGTTGATTTAAACACAGCAAATACGCATCCTGATTTCTGTCTTACTTAATCGGAGAGAACAAGCAGCACCTGTTCATTATGGACTGCAAAAAGTTCAGTGTTGCATTAATACTTAGGCCTAAAGGGCAGAGTTATAATCGCATATGGAGAGGAACCATGTCTTCAGTAGCCAATTACGATAATTGGAAAACGCGTCGATGAAGGAGAATGATTGAGAACTGGCCAGGACTAATTGCCATAAAGGCCGTGTCTCCGTCCCCCCCAACTGCCAGTTAAAATTACGCCCCTGGCTGTTACTGGGATGGTATGAACTGTACCTCTGGGCTCCTGACTCCTGGTGGTTTAAGGCATATTTGGGCCCCATGCCACTAAAGGAGTGAAAAGCCCTTTGCAAGGCCAGGTAAGCTCTCAGCCGGGGGCTTCAATTCCTCTCTCGGGCACTCATCCCATATGGAAAAGATATAGATAAATTTTGTAAAGTTTTTATCTGAAACTTGTAAGTTAGATATAAGACTGTCAAACCAGATATAAAATCCTTAGTAAAATTATTCAATATGAAACTTGTATGATTTGGGAACTTATAAGAACAATATTTGGTAGTAATTCCACATACAATATCCTTAGTAGATGTGTGTAATGTCAAACTTATACGAGTTGGACAACCATCAGTGAAACTAAAATCTTACAAGTATTATAGAAAACACTTACAAGACTTATGTGAGGTCCCACATATATAAGACATACAAATAAAAAAAAAACATAATTTTACAATAAAATTACATGGAAAAGCACAGGATGAAATTTAAAAAACTGGGTTTTGACATATAATAATCACAAGAGCTTAAAAACCTAACCCCTTAACTTTGGATAAATAACACAGAAAATACAGTTGTGCTGCAGCAACTCAATCAACATTATCCACCTGGAAGTAAATTCTTTTAATGTTATGATGTCACACTGATTGGCTTTACTCATTATGGGGAAATTGTTATAAGTGAACGGGTCTTGGCCCCGCTTAGTTTTGCCCATGTTCATACAGTAGCAGAATAGTAGAATTTCCACAGTAGAGGTACCAGTAAAAACTCAGTTTTGTTAACTGTAAAGAAATTGGGTTGAAAAATCTGAGAATTTTACATTCTCTGACTGAATATTAGCATTATTTCACTGTAACAATTGTTCGCTGCTAATAAAGTCTGTTAAATGAAAAGGTTTGTCGAACAGCCATATTTTCAGTATTACAGATATTGAAAAACTGCATTTACAGATTGCATTTATGTAACTGGAATGAAATTGTAATGGTAGAAATTAATTGTCCTGTATGCTGACCAGGCAGTCTGTGCCATGCTAGTTTTAACTCAGTTGGATCCCATTGCAGTCAGTATAGGGTCAAATTAAGTCATGTCACTTCAGTATGTGATTCATATGTTTTTTACGATATACACTTGTATGAAATTTTATAAATTTCATACTATACATACAAATACATGTATTGTACATGTATTGTAAAATACAAGTATGTGTTTTATGTATTGCTATTGTAAATTTAATAGGCTAAAATATAAGAATTCTTATAGAAAAACATAAAGAAAGCATAGATTATGATGACATCATATCCCATAACATACAAAAAACTTGTATGTAATGGTACATATTCATATGTTTTTTATACTGATTTAGTCATTTTAATTAGATGACATATAATAAACGTATATAAAATATATAAAGAAAGCATCATTTTCCAACTAATTATATACTCTTTACATGCAGAAAACCTATATATAATGGTATCTTTTCATATATGAAAAGCATATGTCTTTAAAACAGACATATAGTTAAAAACCACAAAGATTATATGAAACAATTATGGAAAACATAATTTTCCATTCAATTTCCCTATAGACCACATACATAATTTTTACTTGAATCATACTTAATTCTTTTTATTATCCAGTATGAAAAGAATGCAAAAGTGGCCACTTTCAAGAGTTTATCATAGTATGAGACTTATAAGCCTTATAAGATGCACAATACATATAAAACATAAAGATTTACTACTATAGGTGATGGAAACTTCTTATAAGTTTTTACTATTCCTTTTCCATATGGGATTACTCCTCTGTTCCTGCCAATGCTGCAAATACTGCACCCTGCTTTATGTCCATCAGTCAGGCAATGGGTGGGATCTGTGGCAGCCTTGACTTGTTGAGGTAGGCCACGGCATCTTACTTTTCTGTACAGTGAAAATGTGGCCGGCCCTGCACTGTTGGTTGTCCACATGCCCCGAATAAGTGATTTTGGAATCTATTCTCTCTCAAATTTATTGTCCAGATTCAATGAGTGAAAGCAGTTTGCCAATGTGTGCATCTGTTTGTGAGTATAAGCTTGTATGGCAATTCTTGTGTAAACTAACTCTTGAGGAACTACAGAGAACATTTGGGTTGTGAGGACACTTTGAATGACCCTCACTGAGGATTGCGGCTAAGTGGTTAAAGTTAGGGTTACAGTTAGGGTAAGCATTAATGTAAAGTTGGGGTTAGGCATAATTTTGGTATACAGTTGAAGTTTAAGAGGCTGCACAGAATGCATGCAAGTCAGTACATGGCACAGCTATACAAAAGTGTGTGCAGGGATGCATTTGTGTGTACATGTACACACAAGTTAGTCTATTTTCAACCTGCTCCTCTGCTAATGTGTGTCTGTGTGAATGTGTGTGTGTGCTTGTCCATTTAAATAACTCAATTTAAAACCTGCTCCTTGTTTGTGTGTGTGTGTGTGCATGTGAAAGAGAGAGAGTGCTGAGAGGATGTTCGGTGTATTTTTCAATGTGTTTGTTACCAAACTGCATTCAATCATACTTTTGCTGCATACATTCCCAGCCAGCATGTCCATGTGGGGCTCACAAGGGTTTAATACGGGCTATGTGGGTACTGAGTGGGCATGGGCTTGAATTGGGCAAATTTAGCAGGTCCCATGCAGTTTCATTGTCATGGGCCCCACATGTGAAGCCCATGTGGGCTGGCCATATAAGCCTCATAAGGGATCGAAGTGGGCAAAGTGGGCATGGGTGTAAACAGGGCAAATTGTAAGGGCCCCATATTTTTTCAGAAACGTGGGCCCCACATGAGGAGCCCATGTAGGCTTCTAAATGGGCCCTATTAAGTATATATGTGGGCTAAGTGAGTCTGGGCCGGAACTGGGTAACATGGAACTGGGCCCTATATAGAATATACGTGGGCTAAGAGGCCATGGTATGGAACTGGGAAACGCTATGTGGGACCCATTTGAGTTTAGTTACATGGGGGCCACGTGACGAGCCCATGTAGACTGGCTGAATGGGCCCTATTAAGTAGCATATGTGAGCTAAGAGAATCTGGGCTGGAACTGGGTAACATGGACATGGGCCCTATATGGAATATACATGAGCTAAGTGGGCATGGTATGGAACTGGGAAACGTAATGTGGGACCCATTTGGCTTTAGTTACATGGGAGTAACCTGAGGAGCCCGCGTAGGCTGGCTAAATGGGCCCCATTAAGTATATACGTGGGCTAAGTGAGTCTGGACTGGAACTGGGTAACATGGACTTGGGCCCTATATGGAACATATGTAGGCTAAGTGGGCATGGTATGGAACTGGGAAACGCTATGTGGGACCCATTTGGGTTGAATTACATGGGGGCCACACGAGGAGCCCATGTAGGCTGGCTGAATGCGCCCCATTAAGTACATATGTGGGCTGAGTGAGTCTGGGCTGTAACTGGGTAACATGGACATGGGCCCTAAATAGAATATATGTGGGCTAAGTGGCCATGGTATAGAACTGGTAAACGCTATATGGGACCCATTTGAGTTTAGTTACATGGGGGCCACGTGAGGAGCCCATGTATGCAGGCTAAATAGGCCCATTAAGTACATATGTGGGCTAAGTGAGTCTGGGCTGGAACTGGGTAACATGGACATGGGCCCTTTACGAAATATACATGAGCTAAGTGGGCATGGTATGGAACTGGGAAATGTTATGTGGGACCCATTTGGCTTTAGTTACATGGGGTTAACCTGAGGAGCCCGCGTAGGCGGGCTGAATGGGCCCCATTAAGTATTTAATGGGCCAAGTGAGTCTGGACTGGAATTGAGTGACATGGAATTGGGCCCTATATGAAACATATGTAGGCTAAGTGGTCATGGTATAGAAGTGGGTAAACACTTTGTGGGACCCATTTGGGTTTAGATGCATGGGGGCCACATGAGGAGCTAAAGGAACTAAAACTAAAAAAGACTAACTGTAGCATTAGTCATTGTCCATTTGACACAAATAGATGTGTGAATGTTTTGATGCAGTACAAATTTAACCTTATAATTATTGTGTGTGTGTGTGTGTGTGTGTGTGTGTGTGTGAGAGAGAGAGAGAGAGAGAGACAGAGAAAACTAAGCGAGAGAGTTGTGCTGCGTTTAGGGGTTTTGGCGGAGAGCAGGAGGTGTGTCAATTTTGAAAAGTTAAAAGAACGTGCGCTTTCCGCCCCACTGTAATCGTCCCCTTCACGTACATCAAATTCAGTTAACGACGATTAAATTTCATTGGTTAACGCCCAATTCCGACAAATTATAGTTTAATCATAACCGTCATACCTGTTGCAAATATTAGTAATTTACAGATTAGATGGAGCAGTTAAGCCTAAGCGGGTTCTCTGCGGATGGATATGCTGTTTGCAAACCAGCTGCCTGGCATAGCTCCCGTCTCCTCTCCTCAGTTGCCCACAGGAGCTGCACGACGTCACTGTGTCAAGGGTCATTTGTACATAGAGCCGACCCGAGCTGAACGCCTTGTTTTTGTCCTGAAAATGAATAAAATCTACCTCCGTGATCGTCGAAATGGACGAAGAGCAGGAAATGTCCATAGACGAGATTCGTTTGTGGACCGTGCCATGTCTTCAGGACCACAGAGATATAAGAAAACTAGAGTGGACGGAGTGTGGACTGGACCAAAGCTGAAACGGCAGAATAGCTACGCCATCCTGTGTATGTATAAACGTCCAATGAGTTATATGTAAACAGTAGGCTAAACATGGGTGTCGACAACTTAGAGACTTGTTTTCCGTGTTCTTTTTATCTTTTCTTAATTCAAATGGACACAAATAAGGAATTATAATCAAACAACAAAATTTAATTTTTTAATCCGGTGTATTCGATGTTTATTTAATCGGAAGACATTACAGAGAAATCGGAACTTCAGCTGTTGTCCCGTATGAGCGAGTTTTCGTTATTTTTCGAGCACGATTTAGGCCAGTTATACTGCATTTTTCATTGAACGTCTGCCTCGATATACATACACAAGATTGCGGTGGCGTGCTGCCACGGAAACGACGAGATGGTCCACTCAAGTTTTCTAATATCCATGTGTTCGAGGACTTTCTTAGGACACGGAAACTGAAAGTTTCTGGGTGTAAAGACGAACTAGTAACGTTAGCCCTAGTGTTTTCGGCTCTACGAACGCCAGAGTTAGCGCCTGTTGTGGACTTGTCGAATAGCAGTGGCAACAGTTATTTCTCCAAGCTTCTTTGGCATTTTTCCTTTCTTTGCCACAAACTGCGTGCAAGAAATTCTTCACACCTGTGCAGGCCTTTTTTCTTTGTAAAATGGATTAATTGAAAAGGTAGGTCATCAACTGAGCAGCACACCAATAATCTGTCCTTTCAATCTGGTATCCAATGCAGTTGCACTGAGCGTATCCGACACCATTGGTTAATCTTCATTGGGATCATTGTAGCACCTAAAAGACTCTCCCTCACTTCGTTAGATGTAGCCTATACGGTTTCACCTGGCAGTCATTTGCGTGTTATGTATTCAACAGCGTTGGATACCAGATTGAAAGGACATGCAGGTTCTCGATATGTTGCTCAATTAGTACCTTCTCAATAAATCCATTTTACGCAGAAAAAAGCCTGCACAGGTGCGAAGTGTTTCTTGCATGCAGTTTGCGACAAACAAACGCAAAGTGCTAATTGTTGTTATTGAAATTCTATTGGAGTAAAGTAGAAAATTCTTATGGACTGTCAAATAGACACAAAGTGGAAATAACGTTAAATAAAGAACTGGGTACAGTCAGTTATTTTTGTTTTCATTGTTTCTATTAATTGAATTAATCTGTTGGGCTTTTAATTCGTGTTTAAAGAAAACAGCTGACATTATAATCCATTCCACCAGACTGCCGCAGGGGTTGCTTCGTTTTTCCTATGAAACCGCAATACAGAATGAACCAGGAGAAGTTCACTTGATTTGAATAATATTATATAGCCTATTCTAAATAACATAATAGCTAATCAAAGAACTTACTGAATAAATTAATTGGGGAAAGCGAATTCATATTTGATGTCGCACATCGCAATTAAAAAATTTCAAAGCTGCGTGAACATAAACGCTATTCATTCAACTCAGCCATTCAGCTTTCGGTTTTAATGCCCTAGCGCTTAAACAATTAATTTGTGCTAAAAATGCCAAACATGCCCAGTGAATGATCCGCTATGTTAAGTTTAATAATCTATTGTGTAATCCCATTCCGCCATAATAAACGAGATGAGCAAAAATGAAACGTTTTATTGTTTTTTTTTCCTAAAAAAGTATATCTTAAATGTGTTATATTTAAAGCAAGGATTTATAAAAAGTGCAGCTCACTTGTTTTATGTTTAAAGCAAGACTTTTTTAAATAAAAAGTGCAACTCAAATTTTTATGTTTAAAGCAAGCTGTAACATTCATTGAAATACAACTTTATGTTGTGGTTTTTGCTGCTAAATTGTTGCATTATTTTTTGTATTTAGTTGAAGATGAACTATGCAACTTTGATCCTGTATTAAATTTCAATTGTTAATTTATCAAATGGCTGTGGAGTAATTGTGATGGTTAAATGACTATGGGGAGAATGGAGGCTGTCTTCCAGTAGTGTTAGGCCATGTGCTAAGGCTGAAAATATGCCTAGAAAATGGTTTTCGTTCCAACGACTGGGTAATACTTTATTTTTGCATAATTATAACCAGAAAAACATGCTATCAAAGTAACCAAGAGTTCTCCGCTGAAAGGTTTGCAGTTTTTGCAGAAACAACTACCATTTCAGGGGCAAAGGGAAATGTAGTAGGGGTCAAAAATCTGATGTCATCGGATTGGAACAAGTTTGGTATCAAACTGTAGGTCTATGAATGTGCTTCAAGGAAATATGTGTCCCAATCCGCTGGCCAGCCCCTGTGCCTCTGTAGAGGGGGTTGAAATCTGAGAAAATGAGATTTTGGCCACTTTTCATGGGGCCCAGGGGCAAGTGAGCAAGCTCAAACATGTTGTATTCAAATACACTCAACAAAAATATAAACGCAACACTTTTGTTTTTGCTCCCATTTGTCATGAGATGGACTCAAAGATCTAAAATTCATTCCAGATACACAATATTACCAATGCTCTCAAACATTGTTCGCAAATCTGTCTAAATGTGTGATAGTGAGCACTTTTGCTTTGCTGAGACAATCCATCCCACCTCACAGGTGTGCCACATCAAGATGCTCTTCAGACACCATGATTAGTGCACAGGTGTACCTTATACTGCCCACAATAAAAGGCCACCCTGAAATGTGCAGTTTTTGCTTCATTGGGGGTCTGGGGACTCAGAACCAGTCAGTATCTGGTGTGACCACCATTTGCCTCATGCAGGGCAACACATCTTCTTCGCATAGAGTTTATCAGATTGTCAATTGTGGCCTGTGGAATGTTGGTCCACTCCTCTTCAATGGCTGTGCGAAGTTGCTGGATATTAGTGGGGACTGGTACGCGCTGTCGTAAACGCCGGTCAAGCACATCCCAAACATGCTCAATGGGTGACATGTCCGGTGAGTATGCTGGCCATGCAAGAACTGGGACATTTTCAGCGTCCAAGAATTGTGTACAGATCGTTGCAACATGGGGCCGTGCATTATCTTGCTGAAACATGAGGTGATGTTCATGGATGTATGGCACAACAATGGGCCTCAGGATCTCATCACGGTATCTCTGTGCATTCAAAATGCCATCAATAAAATGCACCTGTGTTCTTCGTCAATAACAGATGCCTGCCCATACCATAACCCCACCACCAACATGGACCACTCGATCCACAACATTGACATCAGCAAAGCGCTCACCCACACGACGCCACACACGCTGTCTGCCATCTGCTCTGAACAATGTAAACCGAGATTCATCCGTGAAGAGAACACCTCTCCAACATGCCAGACGCCATCGAATGTGAGCATTTGCCCACTCAAGTCTGTTACGGCGACGATCTGGAGTCAGGTTAAGACCCCAATGAGGACGACGAGCATGCAGTTGAGCTTCCCTGAGACGGTTTCTGACAGTTTGTGCAGAAATTCTTTGGTTATGCAAACCAATTGTTTCAGCAGCTGTCTGAGTAGCTGGTCTCAGACGATCTTGGAGGTGAACCTGCTGGATGTGGAGGTCCTGGGCTGGTGTGGTTACACGTGGTCTGCGGTTGTGAGGCCGGTTGGATGTACTGCCATATTCTCTGAAACGCCTTTGGAGACGGCTTATGGTGGAGAAATGAACATTCAATGCCCGAGCAACAGATCTGGTTGACATTCCTGCTGTCAGCATGCCAACTGCACGCTCCCTCAATGCTTGCGCCATCTGTGGCATTTTGCTGTGAGACAAAACTGCACATTTCAGAGTGGCCTTTTATTGTGGACAGTCTAAGGTACACCTGTGCACTAATCATGGTGTCTGATGAGCATCTTGATGTGGCACACCTGTGAGGTGGGATGGATTGTCTCAGCAAAGCAAAAGTGCTCACTATCACACATTTAGACAGATTTGTGAACAATGTTTAAGAGAAATGGTAATATTGTGTATCTGGAATGAATTTTAGATCTTTGAGTCCATCTCATGACAAATGGGAGCAAAAACAAAAGTGTTGCGTTTATATTTTTGTTGAGTATATGTTTAGTTAAACCTTTCAAATGACACCCATGTCAATGGGGTCCACAAACCCATTCACTCAGGGGAAATGTTCATGCATTTTGGCCCCCTTTTAGGGGGTTCCCTGCCCCTGGGCAGCAATGAGTTTGTGGACTCCAGCGACATGGGTGTCATTTGAAAGGTCTAACTAAACATACTTGAATACAACATATTTGATCCTCCTCACTTGCCCCTGGGCCCCATGGTAAGGGGCCAAAATCTCATTTTCTCAGATTTTAACCCCCTCTGCAGGGGCACAGGGGCTGGCCAGCGGATTGGGACGTATATTTCCTTGAAGCACATTCATAGACCTACAATTTGAGACCAAACTTGCTTCAATCTGATGACATCAGATTTTCGACCCCTACTCTATTTCCCTTTGCCCCTGTAATGGTAGTTGTTTCTGCAAAAACTGCACACTTTTCAGAGAAGTTTTGTTTACTTAAATAGTATGTGCTTCTGGTTAGAATTATGCAAAAATAAAGTATTCCCCAGTTGGTGGAACGAAACATCATATTTTGAGCCTTAGCACGTGGCCTATGTCCCTTGACCAAAATCCAACCTTGCACCATCAGCGCCTCCAACCCTGTATCCCAGCTCTCTTCTTGGCAGCATCACAAATATGTTCCGTAATCTCTTGTTTATGTCAGACATAACTACACAAATATACACATTGTAACATGTATGTAATGTCATCCCCCACTCCATGTGTACAAATTCACTTTAATTGAGCCTGAACTAGTAAAATCCCTCAAACTCGAATCGGGACACACAGGTGGAGCCTACATGGGTCTAACAGAACTCACCCACTTAGGACCCACCTAAAGCCCAGCCTGAGCTCATTTCAAGACCACATGGAGGCACACACTTGGGGCTTATATGGGTCTAATAAAAGTCTTCCACTTGGGTCCCAGTTACAGCCCAGTCAGATCCCTCTTAAAGTTAACCAGCTGGGGTCTAAATGGGTCTCAGATAAACGTCCCGGTTGGGTCCCATTTAAGGTCCAGTCTGATCCATCTTTGTGCCCATAAGGGCAAACATATGGGGCCTACATGGGTCATGTGTAACTCACCAAGTTGGGCCCTACCTGAAACCCAGTCAGAACCAACTTGAAACCCATATGGGCAAACACAGGTGGGGCCACCATGGAAACTGCGGACAAACCCACTTAAGGCCCATAATGTAACCCATTTGGGTCCCACTTAGAGCCCAGTCAGATCCCTCTTAAAGTTAACCAGCTGGGGTCTAAATGGGTCTCAGATAAACGTCCCGGTTGGGGCCCATTTAAGGTCCAGTCTGATCCATCTTTGTGCCCATAAGGGCAAACATATGGGGCCTACATGGGTCATGTGTAACTCACCAAGTTGGGCCCTACCTGAAACCCAGTCAGAACCAACTTGAAACCCATATGGGCAAACACAGGTGGGGCCACCATGGAAACTGCGGACAAACCCACTTGGGAACCTTATCTGCAGCCCAAATTCAACCCTTATGGGCCCCAGATAGACATGCTGGCTGGGTTTTGATTGAAAACAGATTTATGAATTGATTATATTTATTTATTCTCTCATCAGCAAGGTTGAGTGTTTTTCACAGAAATCTGAAACTTTCCTCAATTTATGCAATTACCACAGATTTTAGTCGCTTTCTATGATTTTTGGTCATTTTGGATGATAATTGTCAACCTTAATGTACTTTATAGTGTTTTTAGGTCGGCGTATGAATTTTAATGATATTTCCAAAACTGGTGGGAGAAACAAAATGTGATAAAACATAAATAACTGAATGCACTGGGATGGAAATTTCCATAATTGCTGGCAGAGGTTTGATGTTGTTGCCTATTGCTTATTCGCCCATTCAGGTAAGGTTCTGTGACAAGAGGCTCTCCATCAAAAACCGATCCTAGCACAGTTCAGGAAGCTGCACTTGAATTATGTAAATTGAGCTCATTTTAATTCTGACAGCTTTCTGTCACATTCAAGGCGAAACAGCATGCTCTAACTTCATCTACAGTATATGAGCATTTTACTCATACTGTGCCTGCACTGTCATATTCCCAGCAATCAGTCATTATACTTTGGCTTTTTTTTTACTTCAAACGTATTACTTTTGCTGCGGTCACAGATGCAGTTTCAATAATTTCTTGCCACTGTGAATGGGATCTATTAATTTAACAAAATAATATAGTTTTTTCTTCTTCTCTTCTTTACATTTCCTGTGATTCTCAACAACTTTACCATGACTGCTCTTTAAGCATCAGCCAATATTTCCAGTCACAAACTCCCAGCCATGCTCATCTCTGAAGCCAGATATTGACAGAGACATGAACTTGGCTCCTTGAAAATATCTGTTAATGTGTGTTGAGCAGAAAAAACTCCCAGCTTTGATTTTCAGTCTCTGCTGTTGACAATTAACAACGGCATCGCTTCACTTCCCATGTCTGTACTTCCGGGCTATGGCAGCTTTTATTCTTTATGGTATGTCGTGACTTTGTAAATGCAGAGGTTATCCCCATAAGTCTTTCAGTCCATATTCATTAAAAATCAGATAACACTACTAATCCATTCTTTCATTGATGAGGAATTAGCCACATGAACTAATTTTGGCCAAATAGCACTTGAGTACAGTATTAAATGAGCAGTGAATTGGAAATTTTCCAAGAAGCTACTTATAGCGGTGGCCAAGGCCAGTCTTAAACTTCTACAAGTACACAAGTCCAGTCAGCCAATCAAAGTTTTGCTTAGAAAACTGGTTGGCCAATAGCAGCCACTGTAGCTTTCTTACCTAACCAAAATGGCTGACTCTACAGGCCAGGATGTGTGTGTGGACTCAACTCAAAAGAGCTAAAAAAAGAAGTAGCAGGAAGCCAGAAACATGGGCTGAAAACAGGCAAAAAAAACAAGTCTGGCTAAAGTTAATATTTTTTTGCTGCTTATTCTTTCTTATGGTTCATGCAAAATTATGCTCTTTAAAAACATGTTAACAATGCAGTGGCCACAATTTCTGACCCTGTTTGATCCTCGCTGTCCTCTTTTTGATCTCCAGTTTCCCTGATACTAGAAACTATAGCCAAACGAATGCGCAAACCTGTAGCTAATTTCCATATACAGGTGTATATACAGTGGGTCCAAAATTACTGGCACCCCTGACTGGCATACACAAACAAAACAAAAAATATAATAATATTATTATAGAGTGACTATCGAGAAATTGGATGTAGTAAAATAGGTGAAATACAATATTAATGTTTCAATGCAAACAACCAAAATCATAACAATCATTTCATACAACATGAATTTCAACAAAATCAAGATTTTATAGTAATTGGCATCCCACTTTTAGTATTTAGTGCGACCACCTCTGGCATGAATAACTGCATGTAGTCTTTTCCTCTAATTTTTGATGAGGTTAAGGCACACATTTGGGGGGGGGGATTTTGTACCATTACTCTGAGCAGATACTGAGCAGAATGCACCAGGATCAGTACAATGATGAGGGAGTGTTGCTGATAAGGACCGGTCCGTGTGAGACTAAGACAGAGACAGAGGGGGTACGCGGAGTGGGGGGGGGAGGGGTGCCAATATAATTCAATTTTGGGTGGAACAAGCAATTTCGATTGATCTGTATCCATGTTATATTTCTTGTTTTTTGTGTACTTCACGCTTCAGGGCCGCAAGTTCTCCTGTCGCCTCATCCAGTCTCTGCTCAAATTCACAGTCAAACCCAATACCTCCCCACACTGACTCAAAACAGTGTCCATTTTCCCATGTGTTTCTAAAGATGTTCCCAGGGATGTTTTTGAGCAGCTCTTCATTTAGTGATGCCCGTCGATGTAAATCCATCACTCGTTCGCTCGTTACTCCACCGAAGCGTTCCATATTTTCGGTGCTAGGCAGCGCATTGGGCTTTTTCCTCGCTCCCAGCTCGCACACTTTGCGGTAGATCAGAGCAACTCCCATGCCAAGTAGGAGAAATCCCATCACCATAAATGCAAATAGATAAATATCCTCTACGTCTTTAAGGGATGGTGCTGCCAGACACAGAACTTGCCATCTCGACCACGCGTCCTTGGCGTAGCCAGCAGCAAAAGTCCCGTCAGGGTAGCGCGGTTCACCAGGTGCTCCGCTTCTCGATGTAAAAATGTACTCAATGTACTCAAAGAGTCTCAGAAGCAGACGGAGGGTCCAAAAAAAAAAAAAAGAAAGAGGGGGGTAAGGAGACGATACAGGACAAAGAAAGGAAACGTAGGCAGGAGCAGAAAAAAGTACAAATGCTCTCCCTGAGAGGCGGAAGTGGAAGAACCACTTGGACCACTGCATGGATTTAGGAGCACTTCTGAAAACCACTGCCAGTAAACCCAGTTTGTCACTGCATCCACAAATGCAAATTATAACTCTGCCATGTAGAGATGAAACCATATATAAACAAGATCCAGAAACACTGCCTTCTTCTCTGGGCTTAAGCTTATTGAAAATGTACAGAGGCAAAGTGGAAAACTGCCCTGTGGTGTGCCTAATCAAAATGTGAAATTCTTTTTGGACATCATGACTACCACATCCTCTGGGTTCAAGAGGAGAGGGGCCATCAGGCTTGTTATCAGCAAACAATTCAAAAACTAGCATCCATGATAATATGGGGGTGCATTAGGACACAAGGCATGGGCAACTTGGGCATCCTTGAAGTCACTTTTAATGGTGAATGATACAGTATACAGCTTTTGGTGCAACATTTACTGCCATTCTTATGCCTTTTTTTATGGGAAAGCCTGTCGCATTTCAGCAACACCATGCCAAACACCATGTTCTGCACGTATTACTATAACATGGCTCTGTAGTAAGAGAGACTGGGAGCAGTCCAGACCTATCACCTACTGACAATATTTGGTGCATTATGAAATTAAAAACAGGACAAAGGAGACTGCAAACTATTAAAAAGCTGAAATCCTACATGAAGCTATAATGGGAAAACATTCTGCTTTCAAAACTTCAGCAGTTGGTCTCCTTAGCTCCCAAATGCTTACAGAGTGTTGATTGAGGAAGATGTGATGCAACAAAGTGGTTAACATGCCACAAACTTTTTAGAAATGTGTTGCTGGCATCAAATTCAAAATGAGCACAATTTTCAAAAAAAAAAAAAACACACAACAATATCTCAGTTTCAACATCTAACATATTGTCTTTGTACTATTTTTCAAATAAATATTAAAGTTCAGATGATTTGAAAATCATTGCATAGTTTTTTTATTTAGATTTTACAGTGTCTCAACTTTTTTGGAAATGGGGTTGCATACACACACACACACACACACAGTGTTGCTGCATGTGTGTGACGGTGCGTTCAGGAACCACACGCAAGAGAGGGAAATCCAAAAAAACGTATGCCTTTATTGGAGTCCGAGTCAAAGCAAAAAAACACAGGAATTGCCAAGCCACAATACGAAATCCAAAAACAGTATCGACAAGACAGGCAGGGGTCAGAACCAGTAAGACAGATGGGTAGAGGTACAAAAACGATGGAAGTACAAAAAGTCGTAGTCGATGGGCAAAGCCAATGGTCATACACAGGGCATCCAAACACAGAACTCGTGGTCATACAAAAATAGGTCAAAACCTAGAAAGACAAAAACAGTGCAAAAAGGGCAATGGCAAGAATCAAGCTCGGACTATCCAGTAGAAGCGAAACAATAATCAATGGCATACGAGGCACTCTGCACAAAGAAATATTGATCAACGTTCTGACAAGAGCTGTGAGTGAAAAGACTCCTAATATACACACAGGGAAGGTCACATGCTATACAGGGATCAGCTGTGGGGAATGAGGCTAATTACATCGGGAGAATCACATGAGGGAAACCCTAACCACGAAAATTGGTGAGAGACAAAATACGAACGGGAATTACACAAACAGCCTATGACATTTGCACAGCTCCGGTCCAGGAGTTCTACGTGCACAGATAACAAGCGCAGGAGAGTGATTAAGCACGTGCGAGAGATTCTCGCTGAAGCTCAGGAGAGGACAGCGACAGACAAGGGGCGGAGAATAGAACAGGGCGATTGCGGAGAGGTAATTAGTCTATTAGTAGCGGTACAACATCACAAATTAAACTAGAGTGCTCATTAGTAAGTTAGTAATCTTATATATCCATGTGTTGTGTTAGTAGACTATAATACAAAATACAAATGTTAGTCTTGTTAGTAATCAGAACAGAAGGGCAAAGAAAGAAAACGAGATTCGAAGGAATATATTAAACACCAGAATTAATTTAAATCACCCGAAGTCAGTGAGCACGCAGACAGGGAAGACGGACTGAACCAACTAGATCACAAGACGGGGGAGACAAGTGCAATGGAACTGAGACATGGAATGAACTAAAACCTGAATGTTACAAAAACCAAAAAGAATAAATAAAAGACAATAATCATGAACATGCACATAAAGCATGACCAAAAACCAGAATCATGACAATGTGATTATTTCTTCCATTAATGAAATGTTGAGAATTCTCATCAACCAGTCTGAGAAATACAATTTACAACTATTTAGTAAATCAGTTATAGGGATATTGTTCTTTATTCTTTCAATTTAAATGAAGTTGCTTTGAATCATCAGTGGAAATTTTTACATTTTTTGTTTAGGCAACGTGCGTTTCTCCTGAAAATGCTCACCTGTCAGCCAACTGTTTCTATCATGATGTTTCCCTGCGCACCTGCCTGGTGGGGATGTTGGCCATAGCAGCTGGCTATCGCACCATCACATTTGAGATTCAGATCAGAGATAATATTCAGTTATGTCGACTGAGGCCTCCCAGTGCATATAAAAGACTAGATTCTGAAAGCTCTCCTGTGCCTGATGTAGATAGGACAGATATAGGCCTTTTGCAGATTGGGTCAATGCCCATGTCACTGAGTGCATTTCCTGTCCACTGACAGGCTTTAAGCAGAAATTCACAAATACAGTTTCTTGAATTTTTAACTTGTAATTAAGCCGTAAATGGAGAATTTGTAAAAAAAATCAATGTGGAATGCTAATGAAGGCTGACAGTTTCTCTCCGGTGGCCTTTTCTCTAATGAGGTCATCCCTTCATTGATGGATGTTTTTGAGATGGATTTATAAGATAGAGAGATAATCACTGCTCTCGCCCTGAGAGAAAATAGCTGAATAGCTGCCAAAACAAACTAGAACTCCCTGCGGTTTATATGGAATAAAGCGCAGACAATTCGGTCCGCAGGAAGGAGCATGGTGCAGCAGGGGATTCTGGGATTGATATGAAGTAGCTGATGTCCTCCTCAGCACTGCCAGGGGGTGTTCCCAGCATCTGCTGGTTGGTCTTAGTGCATCTTTGCCTCTGGCAAGTGAACCTGCAACATCTAGACGTAGTGTCACCGGTTTGCTGAATACTTAAAAAGTCTGTGTTCTCTTGGTCAAATTCCGGGTAGTGTGTTCAACTGCACCCACTCGGGGAACACAGTTCAGATGTAACGTCCACAGGCGTTTAACTTGGAAGCTGACGCCCATGGGTGCTGGACTGGTTGGGATTCGCACATCAAATCAAGATGCATCAGAACTGGAGATGGCATCTGCTTACTGCTTCCAATTTTTCCTGTGGGAGCTGCTTAGGGACAACTGAATCCAGTTCTCGGAGGTGCGCTGTTATAAACTGGCATATTTTTTGCCAGTTATATTATCACCTTTCTTGCCAGTTTTTTTTTCAATTATATATATACAACCCTAATTCCAAAATAGTTGGGACAAAGTGTAAATTGTGAGTAAAATCAAAATGAAATGACTTTCAGATCACATGAGCCAATAGAGTACTAAAGTGATGACGTCACTGCTACTTAGGTACAAGACAAGTGGTGTTGGCGATTTCCATTTTTGCGAGTTTTGTCAATGGCACGGCATGTGACTCTGCTGGGCCAGTAAATGTCAGAATGTTAAAACAAGCCCTCGTAGGCACGAATGGGGCTAGTGCGAACAGTGTTTTCACAATTTCTAATTCTACTTAAAGCTTATTTGCTAGCTGGTTAGAGCTGAAGGAATACCGCTGTTACAGCGAGCTAGCTTGTGAAGGTAGGGCAAAAACCAAATAACATCGCTTAAATAACATGATTATTAACAAATCTGAATAGTAATGTACCACGCGACCGCTAAACATCAGTGTTGTGCTTCTCAGCTCAAACTGTCGGCTTGCTCTTCATCACCTTAGTACTCTATTGGCTCTTGTGATCTGAAAGTCATTTCATTTTGATTTTATTCACAATTTACACTTTGTCCTAACTATTTCGGAATTGAGATTGTATATATCTTTTTAAATTTGGCATCTTCAATTCCACCCAAATCTGTTCAATTGGGGAACTATGTACAAGGCTTGCTCGTCTGCGACCCCCTGTTGCCAATTCAGGAGAGTGAAGACAATTCGTGGTTCTCCTCTGAACCACGCGCCCGTCAGCCACTGCTTGTTATACACTCATTGGTTGAATCTTGGCAAGGTCAGAGCGAGGGCGGAGGATACCCAAACATGAAAAGCTTAGAATCTTCCTGATGAGCGCCTGTCTGGCCAACAGGAGGCGCCTAAGACAAATAAAGCAACTTAGATTAACCTTCACAGCAGACCCCTCCCAATTTGCATCCCTGTAGCGCAATGGCCAATTGTGCGCTACTCTGAAAAAGCTGCCGACCACTGCCGGTTAGTACGACGGGGGCTCGACCCGCGCCGTGATAGTCATTTCTTCTCAATGCGATGATTTAACCAAATGAGCTATCCCTATCCGGAATCTTCTTGACAGTTATTTTGACTGTAATTTTACAATCAATTTATAACAGAGGTTTTGTGTATGTAAACTGTAAACCACAGTTAAATATTCACAGGACACTACTTAAAATAACATGGAGACAAAGAGTAAATTTAACTATTAAATTCAGTCAAATTATATCAGTGTGGCCACATTTAACTGTGGAGTTTTTTTTTTTTTTTTTTTGCAACATAACTTGAGCTCTGGGGCTTTTCTGGCATCTGAGTCTTTGCCGCTGCAACAAATTAACAGGGAGAGCTGGCACAGACACAGTCCCTGGAGTCTGATCCGTGCAAACTGGAGGCGTTTTAGATTATAAAACCTCTGTACAATTATAGTAAAATTTGACAAGGGTAAATGAATGGTTTTGAATGGGAAATGGGAAATTTTGCTTGAATGCTTCTTTAACCACTGCATTTTGCTGGTTTCTTGGGGTATTTCTCTCCCTGGCTGTCTAGACATTGGCTCGCTTCATAACTTTTCTGCTTTGTTTTTCAGGAAATTGAGACTAAGTATCATGAATCAAAGGCAGTATGAAAGTATCAAAGGCAGGCCAGACAAACTGCAGAGGATGACAGAGGTATGGGTTTCCACTGTGTGTCACATGGGAGTGAGGGAACACTAGCGATTGACAAGCTTCCCCGTGGTGACTGTGGTTATTTATGTCTCCCACAGGCAGGAGTCAGCAGGATGGAGCTTCAAGGCATGGCTTTTGACCCATAGGGAAGGCTGGGGACAGGGCATCGGACACTGGACCCTCCTTCTGAGCTGTTTGCCATTTTGTTTGGTTTAACCACCTTGGTGTTCTCCCCCGACTCTTGCCTATCAGAATGACAGACTCCTAAAACCCAGCCCCTCAGCCTCCTCTATCTTTTCTCACTGTCTGAGCGAGAAGTGTTTCTGAACTGTGTTCAGGATGTGTATCAAGCACAAAGCCAGAAAGAAAAGAAACGTATAATCTATTTTGCTATGTTTTTTAACCCGAGATGTACTTGTTTGATTTTCCTCCCCAGTGGTTCTTCTGAGTTTTACCTTTGTCACCTGCATGCCTCTTCCTTTGTTCCCTCAGGGCACCATCTTTGTAGGCAGAGCGCCCTCTGCAGCATGGAGGAGTTTATGGAAAAACGTGGGACATGGCAGCACTGGTCTGGCTGCTCCCATAAATATGCCCAAATTCTGTGTAACGCACTTAATTTGGCTATTAGAACAACTAAAAAGGAACTCTTTTGCTTTGTTCCTCAACTGCATTGGGACCAACAGAACACAAAGATATTCAGGCCTTTGAGATCAAATTGGTAAAGAATCTGCAAATTGTCACGTAAACCATATGCTTGGTTATACCTTTACCCCATAAGTCATATTTCAGATCGTGTTAAAAATATTTGCCCTGCACTGCCAGTGATGTAGAAGGTTATTCTATCAACACTCAGTGTATTACTACATATTCTCCTCCCTTCGTCAATCATGGCATCTATTTACTCCAACATATCAGCCTAAAGTTTCAGGTCAAGCAGTTAAGGTCCTTTAAAAAGTTTTGAAATTAAGTATCACAAATAAATGCTGACATTCTGTGTCTGGGATATAATGGCTGTGGAGCTGTTCTGAGAGCCATTACGAAAGTTTCTGGGGCGTTTCTTAATCCTAATCCCCCTTGCATGTCACCTCTGCATTGGAGTCACATTGCAGAACATTTTCATTTTGTTTTCATTGCTCTAGTGAGGGTTTATTGTTCCTCTGGGCTTCCCTTGTTCCATTCACTTTTCATGTGAGACACTTTGGATATTTTGAAATTTAGCTTTTGGTAGCTTTTTGAAGTAAGATTGCAGCTACCCTTCAACACCATGGTAACAACATATCATGGTTTTGCTAGATTTGGGTGCTGTTTCATGTATTTGTTCACAGGCACACCTGCAGGGGTGGATCAGGACTACATTTGAGCCCCTGAGGACAAGAGTGGTCTAACTCCATTTTTCATAGTTTTGAGAAAATTTATTTCTTTAGTTTATGACCACGTTTTTCAAGATAACACAACTTTTTTTCTGCAAAAGTAGTGTTTCAGAGGTTACTTTCTCCAACTTTTCTGAAAAAAGCTATTTTTATAAGTTGAACACTCTTGCACTGGCTGTCTTAACAAATATAACTGACTTAAGACAAGTAATTTAATAGCTCAATATTAATAACTCAATAATAGCTTTAATTTCCAGCATCCTTGGATTTCGAAACACAAAATAACAAGAGAATACAGATCAAAAGTGAAACATTGTATTGCAAACTGCTGACCACTGAGAAAGTCATCCATCAGCTAAACTTGTTTCTCAGAGCTGTCTTCGCTGTCATCATCTGGATGAAAGTTTGGGCCATCTTCATCTTTGATCAGACTGAGATAGAATGAGTGGTGGACGGGTGGTATAAGGTTGAGATCATCTTTCAAATCCTTGACTTTTGAAGGGTTCAAAGAGTGAGACCACTGTTGCACTCACGCTTTTTGTCTTAATGGAAGTGAGGATAACAAAAAATCTCTGTATAGTAAGATGCATCACTGTGACATCTAGACCACTTAAGCCCTGAATAGATGTTACCGATAACTTGCGAAATATGGGTTTAACTCAAAAATGGGAAAATTAGAGGTAGACCACTATTACACTCAGTGACTCATTTGAGGACAGACTTCCAGGTTGTAAAACCAGGAAAAGTTGGGACATGAACTCAAACTCAAGACCTGATAACAAGCTTTTGAAAAGATGGTGTGTTGACCTTCAGTAAAGATTTTGTGCTAAAACAAGCTAAACCTAAAGATACATTGGGTGGGAGCAAATGGAAGTTTGGGAAATGTTTTCTTGTACACCTTGCGCAATTATGACCAATTGTGCATCTCTTAAATTTATAAAATACCTTTATACATTCTGTTGTTTTGCATTCAGAACTCATATGATAATGATTTTAACGGAGAACAATAAGATGAATAAAGTTGGTAAAACATTAATATAATTCTGTCTATTCTCAACCCACAACTTGTGAATTTTATATGTATACACACAGTATATATGTTCTGTTTTTTGTTTTCTTTTGAAATCCTGAAAATGAAGATGTAATGAACAATGAAAAGGGAGAGACTTTTCTTGAATATCGAACAATAAAAAGGCCCAAATGCAGTGATGCTCTCAAAACATCTTGAGCATGAAGAGCACTCCAGTGGATTCTGCAGAAAGGTAATCTTTTGGGTGCAGATTTCAGTCGTGTGTGTTGGTGTGTGAGTACCTGTGTGTGTGGTGGTGGTTTGAGTTCACTAATCACACACAGCAATGTATGGGCATGCAGATAGGGGCTTGTGTGCCTGTGCAATTAGGTGTCCTCTGTAAATACTGGAATAATCTCATTAATGAACATGGCAGTAAGAGGTGTGATGCGCTGTTTTACCCTGCTCGACACAGTCAGCCATTAATCACCAGCATTCGTCTGACAGAGGCCTTTATTGGACTGGTTTAGTTATAAATTGGCTTGAGAGAATTGTGCTCAGGGAGGTTTGTAGAGGTGATGTAATGGTGCTTGTAGCTCCATTTTCCCCTATATATTAATAGCTCTGTAGTGACACATTCTACCTGCGGGGGACAGATGTAACTCGTCTTTGCTGCAAGGAAATGGAGGCTCCTGCTGGCACCGGTGTCCTTGGGCCTTATGACAAAGCCAGTCTCTCATTCTGCTGAATCTACTTCAATTGACTTAATTATTCTGAAAGGCTCTTGTGTCACATGGACATCTTTGGGTGAGGATTATACGGTGTAGAGCCAGCTGTTAGCGCGGCTGTGGCTTTGACATCAGCGCAGACATCAGGCCAGTGCAGGGAGTCCACTTCCTCTCTAGTGCTTCCTGGTGTCTCATCATCCATCTGCTTGTACAGGGTGTCGTGTGGATGTATAAACGTGTTTACATGAAAAAGGATCATGTCATAGAAGGAAAAAAGATCATGTCATTGACGGATATGCAACAGCCTGGCACACATCACGCGCTTTGCAGCGAAGCCACTACACATAAAACATTTTGAGCCGGCAGTGGTCATTAAAAGTGGCATTTTGCGTTGAATTTGGAGAAGACACTTGTAATATTTGTTGTGTTGAGCTATTTAATTAAATAGTTCTTGTTTGATATGTTCATTGCAAACAGCTGAAAGTTTGTAAATTTTGCCAGTAAACCTAATTTTCAGTGCGGGTTGAATAACTTTGATTGCAACAGTATTCCAAAAATAGTTGAGACACTGAAGTATTTATCACTTTGTAATGTGGCCTCTCCTTTTCACAGTAATAAATAAATGTACAAGAATTGAAGACACTGAGCGATAAAATTTTTCAGGTGTATTTTTGTCCGATTCATCCTGCAAAAAGTCTTAATGAGTGAGCACAGGATCTTTGCTGTAGCATTTTGGATTTCAAAATGTGCCTCATGATCTCTTATAGGGAAAGTCTGGACTGCATGTTGGCCAGTCCAGCACCCGCACTCTCTTGTTACGCAGCCATGCCTTTTTAACCAGTGCAGAGTGCAATTTTGTGTTTTCTTGTTGAAAAAGGCAGACTATATTGCTGCAAAATTTCAACATACTTATTAGCATTAATGGTGCCTTTGGAGAACTAGAGGTTACTCATGCCAAGGGAACTAACATAACCCTTTACTATTACAGGGCGTGGCTTTTGAATTAGCTGCTGGTTAAAGTCTGGATAGACCTTTTTTTTGACTGAGAACACACAGTGTCCATTTCTTCCAAAAAAAATGATCTTAAGTATTGAGTGGTTACACAACAGATGTCTTCGAGCCCAGAGGAATCCTCCGGACAGTTGAAACACTCTTGTAGTATAATTGTATTTTATTACCAGTATGTTATAATGAAACACAATAAGCATTTCAAATGCTCACAAATCGTGATTCTCAGTGTTGTACTTCAGTGTACTTAAAGTTTGCAAAAAGTTGTGCCAATTTAGCAAACTATTTAGACAAGTATACTCAAGTAGCACTGAAGTAGTACTCGAGGACTACTTGAGTATACTCAAGGGTACTTGAAGACAACAAAAAAGCATTTGTAAAGTATAATTGTACTTTTGTAGTATAATAGCTTTTTGACCTGGGCTACTATGTATGTCGCAATTACATAAACTGCCAATGTTGCTGTCACATATTGTTTCTCTTGTATTTTTGGTTATTAAATGTTTTGGTAATGATAAATCAAAATGAGTTATCTCAGGTGTAGTTTTCTTTTGTTCTCAAGATATATGGTAGCATTTGTTGGATTTGTTGAAAGCTGATATGCTATATGCTTATATATTGTGGTGCCCTGACTCCTGAGCGGTGCCCCGCGAGGTCAGCACGCCTGCGCAGACCACTGGGACAGGTGGTAAAAGGCCAGTACTTCCCAGTGGATGTCTTAGTCAGTTCAGCACCAGTTCAGTAACCTGGACAGCAGTCATCCATAAGTACAGCGGAAACAATTCTCTCGATCACAGTTTGAATCACTCTCTACAAAACAATGATAAAAGCAACAAAGACTATTAAAATTCTTCATCACTTTATAACAAACATAAAAACTACCAAACACAAAATCAAATAAAACAATTGAAGAGCTTAAGTTCAAAAACAGTGTGACGGCCTCTAGGTCTCTTGCCCAATTACCTGTTAGGGAGTGGCTGATTGGAGTGCAATTGCTGGCACATGGGGGTGGTGACTGCTAAGCTATATATATACAGTAGCGCTTGAAAGTTTGTGAAACCTTTAAAATTTTCTGTATTTCTGCATAAATTTGACCTAAAATATCATCAGATTTTCACACAAGTCCTAAAAGTACATTAAGAAAATCTAGTCAAACAAATGAGACAAAAATATTATACTTGGTCATTTATTTATTGAGGAAAATGATCCAATATTACATATCTGTGAGGGGGAAAAGTATGTGAACCTCTATGGTTAGTGATTAATTTGAAGGTGAAATTAGAGTCAGGTGTTTTCAATCAATGGGATGACAATCAGGTGTGAGATGGCACCCTGTTTTATTTAAAGGACAGGGATCTATCATAGTCTGATCTTCACAACACGTTTGTGGAAGTGCATCATGGCACGAACAAAGGAGATTTCTGAGGACCTCAGAAAAAGGGTTGTTGATGCTCATCAGGCTGGAAAAGGTTACAAAACCATCTCTAAAGAGTTTGGACTCCACCAGTCCACAGTCAGACAGACTGTGTACATATGGAGGAAATTCAAGACCATTGTTCCCCTTCCCAGGTGTGATCGACCAACAAAGATCACTCCAAGAGCAAGGCGTATAATAGTCGGCGAGGTCACAAAGGACCCCAGGGTAACTTCTAAGCAACTGAAGGCCTCGCTCACATTGGCTACTGTTAATGTTCATGAGTCCACCATCAGGAGAACACTGAACAACAATGGTGTGCATGGCAGGGTTGCAAGGAAAAAGCCACTGCTCTCCTAAAAGAACATTGCTGCTCATCTGCAGTTTGCTAAAGATCACGTGGACAAGCCAGAAAGCTATTGGAAAAATGTTTTGTGGATGGATGAGACCAAAATTGAACATTTTGGTTTCAATGAGAAACGTTATGTTTGGAGAAAGGAAAACACTGCAACCCTGCATAAGAACCATATCCCATCTGTGAAACATGGTGGTGGTAGTATCATCATTTGGGCCTGTTTTGCTACATCTAGGCCAGGACAGCTTGCATCATTGATGGAACAATGAATTCCAAATTATACCAGCAAATTCTAAAGGAAAATGTCTGGACATCTGTCCATGAATCTCAAGAGAAGGTGGGTCATGCAACAAGACAAAGACCCTAAACACACAAGTCATTCTACCAAAGAATGGTTAAAGAAGAATAAAGTTAATGTTTTGGAATGGCCAAGTCAAAGTCCTGCCCTTAATCCAAACAAAATGTTGTGGAAGGACCTGAAGCAAGCAGGTCATGTGAGGAAACCCACCAACATCCCAGAGTTGAAGCTGTTCTGTACAAAGGAATGGGCTAAAATTCCTCCAAGCCGATGTGCAGGACTGATCAACAGTTACCGGAAACGTTTACTTGCAGTTATTGCTGCACAAGGGGGTCACACCAGATATTGAAAGCAAAGGTTCACATACTTTTGCCAGTCACAGATATGTAATATTGGATCTTTTTCCTCAATAAATAAATGACAAAATATAATACTTTTGTCTCATTTGTTTAACTGGGTTCTCCTTATATACTTCAGGAGTTGTGTGAAAATCTGATAATGTTTTAGGTCATATTTATGCAGAAATCTAGAAAATTCTCAAGGTTTCAGAAACTTTCAAGCACCACTGCATAAGTGCCTGAGTATTCGGGATCTCTCTTGCTACCCTGGATCACTTGGTTTGTTAGATTCTTGGTTGTTAGATTTTGGTTTGCTTGATTTTGGGTTTCAAACATTGTTTTCCAGGTCTGCACATTTACACATTTCTAAATTACAAGTTTGATTTACTTTTCTGGAATAAAATTATTCTTCATTTCAAAGAGTCATGTGTGGTCTCCATATTTTGTCCTTCCCTTGAGTTGGGTCGTGACAACCGATAAGTGCCATTTCACGAAACTTCATATAACCATGAAAATTGAAGCTCTGAGATCACAAACAACTTAACTCAGAAATCCAATGGAATGTGACTGAAGTTATTTTTGATCTCAGAGCTTCAATTTACAGTTCAAGTGATGATCTTTGTCCCAAATTACCTGATTTTGAACTTAAGCTGAAAGGGATATATCTGTTTTTGAATTTAAGCTTTTCAGTTATTTCATCTTTTAACTTTACCTTTTAGTCCAGTTGTATCAGAAGTACAAAGTATCAAAAATTTAATAAACATATAAACCATCATATAAACGGATGTAAAGGCACATTGTTATACACTATGGCTGATGCATCAAAAAGTCTCAGCAGTATCATGGTCAGAACATAGTAGTTTAATGTACTGAAAGTAATGGCAATCCTGAGCAAATTCTACACCTCTGTAGCACAAATCAACAGTCTCAATCTGTGCCCAACCAGACTATGATCGGCGAGCTGGAATGAGCCCTGACCGACCCCATGAGCGAGTGCCAGGCTAAGGGTCCGGCATAGCGGTGTTTGTCAGGTGATGGAGCAGGGATGATTTGTTCCCCAATGCAGGGATGTCTGAAAGACGATTGACGAAAACGCCATCCCAGGAAGCACCACTATCACCAGCTCTACTGAGGGTGTGGCCGACGTCGACAGACGTAGCATTGGCTGGCTGCAGGCTGGTGTAGGTGTGGCCCTGGTTATGCTGGATGATGGGAGGCGGAAGGTTGTGAGCTACAACATGGGGAGGTGGCAGGGGATGCTGACTAGCCTGAATGACCTTGGAGGTAGCGACGTAATGCATTAGTGTGTCAAATTGCCTCCATACATACTCATCCCAGAAGTCAGGGTGGATGAACGGGTACATGCTCTCAAGGAAGTGCGCAAAGGCTGTGTGGTGGTTCTCAACTGTCTTCACCATATCTTCAACCTGTTTGCGGAGACCCGCGTCTCTCTCAGATCTCTGGGCAAGCCTCTGTACTAATTCTTCAATCTCAGCGGTCGCCATCTTCCTCTTCTTTTTATTCCTTCCTGCAGCAGAAGGCGTGCTCGTCAAAGGCTGCGGTGGTGTCTCTTCTTAATCGAAGCGATGCTCTCTCAGGGGTTCCGCTTGTGGGTCGACAGCCTCCAAATCTACATTGCTCTCTTCCGAGACAGGGTCAATGGCCCTTGATTTATTTTGGCGGTTGGCCTCCGTCTGAGATCTTGACTTCGGCTGAAAAATATAATATGGGAAATAAAGTAAATGTCGGGTTAAAATGGTTCTATACATCCATGTTCGCATTAAGTCAGTATTATCATATTGGAATATGAACACAATAAATGTTATCTCCTGTAATCTTGAAAAAACCTAGCACATACAGCACAGGCCAAAAGTTTGGACACACCTTCTCATTCAATGCGTTTCCTTTATTTTCATGATTATTTACATTGTAGATTCTCACTGAAGGCATCAAAACTATGAATGAACACATGTGGAATTATGTATGTATCTAACATTTCTCCAATAGGGCAATGTATCAACCTGAATTCTGCACAACACAACTGATGGTCCCAACCCCATTGATAAGGCACTAATTAACCCTGACAAGGCACACCTCTGAAGTGAAAACCATTTCAGGTGACTACCTCTTGAAGCTCATCAAGAGAATGCCAAGAGTGTCCAAAGCAGTAATCAGGGCAAAGGGTGGCTACTTTGAAGAAACTAGAAAATATGACATGTTTTCAGTTACAGGTATTTGACACTTTGTTGTTGAATACATAATTCCACATATGTTCATTCATAGTTTGATGCCTTCAGTGAGAATCTACAATGTAAATAGTCATGAAAATAAAGGAAACGCATTGAATGAGAAGGTGTGTCCAAACCTTTGGCCTGTACTATATGTCCAGTAGAAACTTAGTTTGGCCCGCATTTGCAGTAATTTAAGAATGGTAAAAATCTTAAAACCCTTGCTAGTAGCTTTATTTAAACTGTCAAAATCAAGTTTCTATTATTTTATCCTGGTTAGGTAAAGTCCAGAATATAGAACTTTTGGTTCAATTACGAGACATTTGCCACTGATAAACTCAGTAGGTTTTTCCAGATCATAGGAGTTATGCACATTTGTTTTCAAAGCTCCATTTAAATAAATATTGACCAGGATTCAAATTATTACGAAAAAAATAAATATTATACTTACACCAAGCTGACGGGACTCATGCCGGATGATGTGGGTCTTGAAAAAGGAGAAGGTGGTGATGATTCATTTCTCCCGAGAGATGAACTCCCACGACCCGAAACTGGACCCAAACGCTTTCCTCGTCAGCTTGCCGTATGCACTCCTCATGGAGTAGTACCACGTTTCGTGGTCCCCCGGGTCGATCCCCATCTCTGTGCAATTATCTTGAATGGCAGATTCCTTCTTTCTCGGTATGCCTTGCAACCCTGTCGTAAAACATGGGGTTAGCCAAGAGCCACTCCCCAAACTCTTTCTCCTGGTCGTCCGTGAAGTTGACAATGCCTTTCCGCGGCTTCTTTGCCACATTCGCCTCCTCTTGTTCAGCCAACGCAGGTGACTCCGAGGCTGGCGGGGGCGATGGAGACCTAGGCAGCTCGACTGACATTGTACTCGTCGTCACTTGGTTTGCTTTGGCTTTCAGCATCTTCTTGTTCAACTGATTTCCAACCCATGTGGCGCCCCGCCATCTGATACCTCCAAAAAAGAGGTGGGTATGATTGCATTTACCTGCGCTAAGCTACTCGCTGTTGCTCGCATTCACTGGTTGCCACTTGTATCTGCTCGTAGGCAATTTGACCGTGCGATTGCTTGCTATAGATTAGAAAATTTTTCAATTAGCGAGCGACTAATGCAGGCCTATGCGCTAGTCTGCGTTTTGAGTACGTAGTGAGCACGTTTCATTGCACTTTATTGGGTAAGACTGCCTATGTCTGCGTTCTGGCAATACGCAGCAATACGCAAGCCAAATACGCAAAGGTGTGACCGAGGCATTACAGTTAACTTTTTTTTTTTAAGTCTTGAAGTGTGAGGAGTCTCCGGGGGTTTCTGGACTTACCCTCTTTCCCTAGTGGATTTTATTCTGGGTTCATCTTGAGATGACATTTCTGTCAGGCTGTTGAATTAATTCACACAAATTAGAATAGCCATGAGTTACCAAATCATGCAACAGTTTTTCCAAACAAAACCAGCGGTAAGAAAGGGAGATTTTAACTTATGATTTTCTATATTTTCTATGGATTTCCACCATAAGAAACATGCCCCAGTTAATGGCCTGAACTATGTGCAGTGGATTCATTTTTTGAGATAAGAATACGAGGGTGGGGAGAACTCTTTACAGATGGGACTTCCTGGGAATATACATCCTGGAGAAAGTTCCTCTCATATGCCAGGTGTGGGACATCTCCAGGCTAACTGACCTGCCGAAGGCACCTGAGAGAGAGCTTTGATTGGTTGAATTTTTACTTATAGGTATACACTGTATTTATTTGTGTGTAGCTATAGTCCTGTGCAAAAGATGCACAGAAAGCTCACCAATGTTCCCTGGCCTGAAAACAAGATTTTTAAATCATTGAAACAGGAGTAAATAATACTAAGCAAGATCCAAAGCCCAGTGTCAGAGATAAGAAAGAGAAAGATGTGGATGAAAAATTGGATTTTAAGATTTATGTACATATTTACATTGTTTGCCTGTTAGCCGTGGTGAGATTTTAAACGATGCGAGCCGTGCCATAAAAGCTGTGTAGTGTAATGGGGGGGATGTGTCCTTTCAGGCTTTGGGAGATTGAGCAGCTGGTGTCTTCATGGCAGTGATATTCATCAGCGGATTAGCGGGGAGAGCCAGGGGACCGCTAAGAATGGAACTGCATTCGTTTGGAAAGGATAGCACTAGCGTTTGGGCAGGGAGCGGTGTTGTGCAGGTGGCATGAAAACCACATGATAGCAGGTAGGCTTTTGATGGATCTCTGACTTGTCACTGTGAGGGAAACTCATGCAAGGATTACCTCTCCTCCTTGACCAACAACTAGAAGTCATTCACAATTGTTTTTGTATTGTCTCAGCTGCTATTTGCAGTTAATGTTGCAACTTATTGTTGCTTCTAGAGGTTTATAGAGGTAATTTGATCTAAATCAAAAAACAAAATTCACTTTCAACTTGTACACCTATGACAGATACTATGAGTCAAGATGACCTCAACTGTCAACTTTTCAAAATACATCTTCAGTTTATGCTGTCTCCACACTGTACCAACTGACTCTGGGCTTATTTCAGTTGCTTATTTTCAGTCCCCTCTTCCCTCCCTTATGCCTAACTTGGACATTCATTGAGGTCCGATGTCATTAAGGAGATTTCAATCGGTCCACAGTCCTCAAGGTCAGTCCTCTCTACCACGCCATGCCCCCCCCCCCCCCCCCCCCCCCTTTACCTGGGAGTCAGGTGTACAGAGAGTCTGGCAAATCAGAAACAATCAGTGTTCTTTCCTTTACCTGGGATTTTAAAAAAAACTAAACTTGAGCTGGATTTTGATTTGAAGACCAGATTTGAGGATCCTTGAAAAAGAGTTTTACCCAAGGTGGTCTCAGGGAAAGGAATGATGAGGCCGTCCTTTGAGGTTGAAAGTCCAT
The DNA here is from genome assembly GCA_029721435.1 of Gymnothorax reevesii. Lineage (NCBI taxonomy): Eukaryota > Metazoa > Chordata > Actinopteri > Anguilliformes > Muraenidae > Gymnothorax > Gymnothorax reevesii. The sequence continues at coordinate 132,069,252 of CM056574.1, read as the reverse complement.
AACTCTCTTGCCTGTAACTGCCAGTAACTGATGTTCACTTGAAAAGATGATGAAAAGAGAAAGAATTTCCCTTGATGATGATTCTATCTTTCATCCCCTATTGTTTTAATTTTCTTTCTTGTGTCCCTGATGGTTTCAACTTGGGGCCGAAAAAGCTACAAAGGCTGTGTAAAATAAGGGATTTGAATGAGCCCTCCACCTGCATTTCTATTACTTTCCTCAACATAAGAGATGTCTTCAACTGTCCTTTGCTAGAGAGCACAGACCTGTGTCCTCCGCTGTAATTGGCTAAAGACTTCGGATCTCTCTCTGTCCTCCACGGGACAAGAAGTTAGGACCTCTTGTTGTCCTTTACTGTCACTGGAATAAAGAACAAGAGACTTCTGAAGAATTTACTTAGTCTCTCTGTTAGACTCCTTCCCCCTTATCAACAATGATTCATTCGTCCCTTTGGATAAAAGGAGCCCACCATCTTCCCTTTGTGATCCTCCATGATTCAAAGGCAATTTATTTTCACTTAAATTGCACTGGTAACATATAATGAGTCAGAGTCCCTGAACAGGAGAAATGGTTTTTTCCTTTAATGTCATCGTATAATTATGCAAAGCAGGAGACGATGCTGTCATCTGCGATCAATGAGAACTTGCTAAGCTAAAATTCCTGCAGGAGCCACTGAATGCCACTACTTACATGACTGCTTGGAGAGAAGCAGACAGCCTGTGCTTCATATCACTACTTACCAGGGAGACATTACCGAAAATTAAATAGCGGGTAACCTAAATCAGTTATTGGATTGGCTTGGAATATGGATTTTTGTAAATATTATGTAGAATACATTATGAAAATAATTCTTTAGACCTGTGTTTTACAAGCAAAACTGTTTGTGCATATAGATGTACTTCAGGGTATATTCACCGCGTGTCCTGTAGTGATCTTCGCTCAGCACTGTTACTCTGTTGCTCCTGAAAGGGCTGTACATTCACTGGCTCAGAGATGCTCAGCTCGCCACTTTGGGGAGCAGTTCAGCACAATCCTTTTCTCTCAGAAAACCCTCCATTACTGCAAATCACCTGAATCAATAATAATTTAATTTGAGAGAGTCTTCTTGATCTCTTGCATACTTATGTAATAATCTGTGCTCCCAGGCCAATCGATCACTGGTTCAAGAATGTCTTCATTCTGCGTAATCTCCATAGAGGTCAGAAGTCAGTTTGATTTTTAAAAAATGATTCATGCAAGAAGAGTATTTGATGTCTGTTTACTTTCATTGCATTCCTTAGTGATATGCGCAGAACACAAGGCACCTGATGCAGTTTGCTGAAGTATTTATAGACCTTAAGATTTAATGTATAATCTGTACGTGTGTTCATAGTACCATAAAGTCAGATGTTGGAATTGGATGTAGAAGGCAGGAGATGTTGCAGCTCTGCAGGGAACATGCTCAGAGACTGATAATGCAGTCCATTGTGCAATGTGCAGTGACGTTGGAGCATGTGATCAGAACAGTCTTGTGGCCACTTTTTTCCAGAATGTATTCACTTTTAAAGTGCATACAATATATGTTGTTTATAAAAATGTATAAAAATTGCAGTCAAAAATTTTTTTTTCGAATTTAGCTGTGGCAAATACCATAAGCGTCTGTGTGCTCCTGTATGGAATACCTTATCAAGTAACAGTGGGGATGAGAAAGCATTCAAGTTTTCCATCTTATTTAGATTTCTTAACTTTTCCAAAGGTATTATTTTTTTATCAGTAAGTATGGAATTCTGAAGTCACTTGTCTGCTTTGACACAAGGAATGCAAATCCCTGTCACTGAAGGGGACATTTATAATTTGGCAATAATGTCTTTTATCATGAGGCCTAAATTAGCTGTTAATTAAAAAATTTCAGTTACTCATCATTTTGACATGCCATTGTTTTTATAAATGGCTACGAGTAGGCTTCAGTTGGTAAAGCAACATATAATGTGGAACTGGCAGTTATATGGTTGCACAAACATGAGTGAGTTGTTTATCTATTTAAAGCTATGGAGGGTTATTACATAAATAATGCAAATATGCACAATATTTCTCCAAAATCTGTAAAGAAAAAGTTGACTTACTATTTTACGATTCAATTTCCTGAGTTTTTGCTGAAATATTACTGTTGTTGTCTCCATTACTGAAAGAAGAATGCTGGCTTGATATTTTCTGGTTGTTATCAGCACTCCACCTGCCTCTGAGTCCTAGAGATTGGGAAAATGGGTTTTCACTCAGTAGTCAGAATTTAGACCACTTCAAACCTCAATACACTGAGATCAAACAACTTTAATATTAACATTTAGGGTTTCCGGAGACATGAAGCTATTAATTGAAACCAATTCAAAGCAGAAAAAAGAAAGCTCCGTGTAGAATTAGACTTGTATGAAAAAATGTTTCAGAAGAGGGTTTTTATTGTCTCATTTGAATTTTCATCAGAATATTTTCATGACTGTCTAGGCATTGCTTATCAATTATTCTAACAACATATTTTTTTTAATCAAGGAATAGCCTCTCCTGTAGCAAAATTGTAAGAATAAACAATCCCATTGATGGAATTCAAACCAAAAGATAATTTCCTCTGAAAGCATAATGGTCCTTGCAAACAGAAAAACATGGAAGTTTCTACCTTTCCTTACTCAGTTTTTCTATTGATAGCTCATTGTAAGGGTTTTGCATGAAGGACAGGAAATTGAGGACTGGCCATAGGTGCAAGAATGGACTTGGTCAGGGGCGTTACCAAGAGGGGGGGGGCGAGCTCTGCCCACCCAATGAACACTCAAAATAAAAAAAAAAAACAGATTTACTTCTATTCGACAGCAAGGACGCGATATCCCACATGATTCACAGCCGGCGATAGACAGCCATTAAGAGAGAGCCTTACGCATGCTTCATCTATCTATCACTATGTGTGATTGGTGGGTTCCTTTGCTAGTCCATTATGATGTGAAACTAGCCAATGGGCACTCTCAAATTACTAGGGACCCTCCCATTCTCTTTGACTGCCACACAGTCTGAGGTCATGTCTACAGTGCTCATATAGGACCTGTGCTTCTCTCAGGGAATGAAAACTTTGCCCATATCTCTTTTGCTGCTACTTCTTCCACTGCTTATTTTGTCAGTCTTGTTGTTTGACATTAAGGTAATTTGTGTTCTAGTTTTTCATGTGTGTGTGAGTATTGACTCGTGTGGTTATAACCTGAGTTGGCTACCGAGTGAGCCCAAGCAGCAAGTTAGCAGCTAGTTTGGAGTTGCTAGTCACTCACTAGGGTTGTGGCAAAAATAATTCTGTATCATAATCACATTTCAACATTTTGAACATCTGAATCATAAGAACTTTGAATATTTGCCAAGAGAAATGCATAGGTGGCTCATTAAAAAACAAGCAGCTCCCACTCCCTCAAGTGCTGCCTCTACCAGCAGCCCCGCAATCACCGAACAGAGCGTTGCATCCGTGCCGGGGTCCGGGACTGCCTGTGAATCCCCAGCAGATGCACCATGCTCCAGCAGCGCTGCACCCATGATGGGGGCTCAAAATATCTGTTCTCCCCATGTTCAGACCCCCGGCTCTGTGTCCACACCTCCGGACTTAAATTTGGATCGCCCATCTCAGCCATTTTAAGCAGTTATCCTAAGCGTATCAAACTCGACCATGGCATGGCTTGAATATTCAGTACTGCGGAATGTCAGCTTTTGCTTCGCTTGTCGCGATTTTAATTCTCATTCGGGTCGTGAGGACATATTTATTAAACATGGCTGCACAAATGAAAGACAGTGCAAACACGCAACAAGCATCTCACAGTCCATGGGCATGGTTGCATGGCAGGAGTACCAGTGCCGGTCAGAGACAGGTGAAAATATTATCCATCTGCTGGGTCATACCCAAATATACTGAGAACAAATGAAAATGCACCACTTGAAAAAAGTCAATATTTAAGTTCAAATGAATTTCAATATAATTTTTATACAACAACAACACTACAGTGACGTCACCCGACATGCCAGGTGCAAGAAATGCGAGAATTTCAAGTTAACTGTAACGCTAGGCAATTTTTTGCAAAAACGCAACATCTTGCACGCACACCACGGGAAAAATGAATTTCACTCTGAATCTGTGCACACATTGCCTTTAAAAGCATGTGAATCCGTATAAAATGTCACCTCTTCACTGACACTTGTGAAACGTCGACACTATGCCGCGACTTACAGCCCCTGAACGGGAACGTGCCATAGGCATGCTTCAAATTGGCGCCAGCACCAGGGAAATTGCCAGACGACTACACTGCGCGCACACAACGATCGCAAGACTCCATCAAAGGTTTCTGCAAACGGGGAGCACTCGGGACCGTCCTCGACCGGGTCAACAACGTGTGACAACTGCACGTCAGGACCGTCAGATCGTATGGGATCATGTTTGAGACCGAACACTACCAGCGACAAGAACGACTGCTCAAGTCCAAGGACGACTTGGATTCATTCACTCCAACACCGTACGGAACCGTCTGCGAGCTGCAGGCCTCCGTGCACGACATTCTTATTTCGGCCCCATATTGACGGATCGTCACCGTAACCAGCGGCTACAGTGGGCAAACAGGCACCAGAATTGGGGACTACGACAATGGCACGGTGTCATCTTTTCTGACGAGTCACGATTTCACTTAAGGAACGCAGATGGCCGTATACGTGTTTGGCGGAGACGTGGTGAATGTTATAACGCCGATTGTGCCGTTCAAACGGACCGTTGGGGTGGTGGCAGCGTTATGGTGTGGGGTGAAATAAGCTACCGTCACAGAACCCCTCTCCATATCTGCAGAGGAAGGGTGAACGGCGTCTACCACCGAGACCAGGTGCTGCAGAACCATGTAGTGCCGTTCTTCAACTAACACCACTATGTCCACACGTTCCAACAGGACAACGCTAGGGCACACACTGCAAGGGTGTCCATGCAGTGCCTTGCACAGCAGAACATCCCCGTGCTTCAGTGGCCAGCTCTGTCACCCGACCTCTCCCCTATCGAGCACTTATGGGATGAAATTGGACGACATCTTTCACATCGACGCCAGATGGACAACATCCAAGAACTTGAGGTTGCCCTTGTTCAGGAGTGGAATGCTATCCCTCAGAACACTATCCAGAGACTGATCAACTCCATGCGACGACGATGCACCGCATGTGTCAATGCAAATGGCGGTCACACCCGTTATTGACTTTCCTGTTTGACCCCTACACCAGTTAAACCTCTCCCGCGCATTAACATTATTGTGAATGAAATTGAATGATGTTTACATGTCTTCTTAAATCATTCATTAACTCAAATGCATCATACGTATATACTTCACATATCAATCTGTGGAGCAATTCCAGATTTCGTGAGGGGTGCGTTTTCATTTGTACTCAGTGTAGAAAAGAACAGATACTGCATTAAAAGCATGGGTGTCGTCATTCAGTTTCTCATTGTTAGTGAACTTGCTTTGCTTGGGCACAATCACAGGGATATGGATGAGGAGGACTGTTTATTTGGCTCATTGATTACACTCTCAAAACAGATTCCAAACTCGTAGATATTGCAAAATCCATCCCAAAAAAAGTCCAATAAACATCATTCTCGCACGGAATTTAAGTCCTTGTGCATGGAGGTTTACCAGTTTCACCTGCGTAATGACTCCTGCCTTCTCACGCTTTTCTTTACTCAGTGGTTGGAAGCAATGCATGTGTTTCATTATCGTTTAAATAGTTTAAATGAAATAAGATCATTTGAAACCTCTTTATGCAATTTCACTGCTTCCAATGATCTTATTTAAACAGTTTAAACTATCATGACACACATGCATTGCTTCTAACCCCTGAGGAAATTAAAGTGTGAGAAGTCCGGAGTCATAATGCAGGTGAAACTGATAAACCTCCATGCACAAGGACTTCAATGCAGAATGCATGAGAGTTAACAGATGTTCGTTATTAATGAAAACTGACCACACCTGTTAATGTTGAGAGTTTTCTGAGCTTTTGCAATGGTAGTTTAAATGAATGATTGAAAACAGGTCATGACCAATCATTATTTGAATGGGTTTGAGCCTCCCCTATCACCAGTTCTCCAGCCGGCACTGACATAAAAAAAGTTTCAAGATGTTGTGCGTGTTGTACTTTACGCTGATTTAGAGGTGTTATTTTTTGCCAGCTCAAAGAGAACAAATGCTCACCCAAGCTTGGCATCCTGGCAACGCCTCTGGACTTGGTTGTATTTAATATGCCTTTGTTAAAGTAAGAAGGCATATAAGATGCAATACAAGACATACAAGGAATAAAACTATCAATAGTACAAACACTGGGCTTTAGCTGCAGTAACAATGTATTACTAAGATGGAAAAGAAAAAGGAAGTGATGTTTCTCATAATAAAGTTAAAGTGCTGACATAAACAATAAACAGCCCTAAGTTCAGGAGTTAGAACACACGCGAGAAGTCTATACAAGACCAGAGGTTAAACACAGGCGTGTGGCTTGTTAGACTTTGCAAAGACTAAATGCGAAGCTTTGTCTTAAATAGTACAACACTACCACACAGTGGAAATAAACAGCAGCTGCATGTGATGATTGCAGGGCAGAGAATGCGGTCCAGGTCTTAATAGACCGGTAAGTCTGAAGACTGGAGGCGTGGCCTTACACTCATTAAAACATAAAAACAAAACAAGTGTCGAAATGGGACTGAACAAGAAACAAAACTGCAAACTGATGGCATGTGGAAGAGGAATATGTAGCTTCAAAGTAAGTGACCCATAGAATCAATCCTCATTGCTGCTCCTCATTTTCCAGTTAAAATCCTAAAACTGTTCAATATTACTTAGCTCCTCAGGTGAGCCTCACTAAAGAGAATGTGTTGTCCCCACGGAGGCTTTCTCTCAGGGTATATCCCAGTGCTTAAAAAAATTGATTCTCCTGGTCCTCTTTTCCTCTGTGTCCTGTGAGGATTTTTGTACTCTTTTCAATCACTAGGTTTTTAGGGCCTTCCAACTGTTTTTTTTCTCATTATCTTGCTCTTCCCTTCGCCCATCCAGGAGACAATAAAAGGGAGGAAAGACAATGGGCTGAGGAAACTTGATGAAATTAAACTTTTTTTTTCTTTTGGACATTAGTTTGGAGTATGTTCTCATAGACCGTAACAGACGTTGCTGAGACATTGCAGTTGGGAACTGGTGGATTCACTGGTCAATCACTTGCTTTTTTGGCATACTGGGAGACCACTACAAGAGAGGAAGGTCTCAATACACCGTAACTGAAGTTTTCTAAGAAAATCTTCAATTCCTGATACCGAACTCAAATAATGGTTTGGAATTTCTCTAATGATGGTCGTCCTCGATCAATTTCTAGATCAAGGGAATGTAAGGAACAAAAGTGGAAACAATGCAATTGAAATGAGCCCAAAATGTCTTCCCTACTGCCATTTAAACCACTTTTTTCACATCCCTCCTTGTCTAGTAACTGACTTGGCAAACAATACAGGTCAGTGTGTCCTCATTGAGGAGATTACAATCTATCAATAGAAAGAGCAGGAAGCAGCCATGAGGAGATTCCCAGATATTTTCAGCTAGGAGACCCAAGATTGTCCTTTGTAGAAGTGCTTTTTCAAAAAGTGAGACATTATGAAATTAGGGAAGTATTGTCTTGAGATTCCTAACAATGTCTTCTGACACGGTATTGTTGAGCAACACTGTTGGAGAGATTGGCCTACTTTGTGAATTTTAGACATTCAGCGTTTCCTGATTACTCTTGAAAATATTTGTGCATGCATCGAATATTAAGAAAATCCTTAGCTCTTCAGCTGGATACACATCATCAATTGAATACATGATGAGAATGTTTTACCAAGGCATAATAAGGGATAAATATTTGAATACAAGCAGGTTGAGGAGATAACTGCAGAAAAAATGCATCAAATTTGTTTTTTTCTTAGAAAAACTTGCAAATCAACAGATGAAGGAAACTGGACCTGTAGGGATGGGGAGGCCATTTTCTTGTTGACTTGCCGGATTTTTCTCTCCCAGTGTCCGCGTCAGAGCACTGCCTGGGGGCAGGTGACCCCCAGCAAAGTCTCCTAATAATGCTGCTTTGATGTGAACGTGGCCTCCTTGCCACGTCAAGTACAGAGTTTGGTCAATCATAAATAGCAATCAATTTGCCAATAAAATGAAGGGAAGAGTCGGGTCTGTAATTTGGAAAAAGACAGTTGGGTCAACAACGGAGGCGTGAGGGGAGTTGTGTCCGTAAATAGGAAAGGATACTTGAATCAGTAATGTGGTGAGAAGAAATTGGGGTCAGTCATGTGGATAAAGGGGTGTTGGGTCATTATAGAGGTGCTTGATAATTTGGATACTAATGAAGAGAGAGGGGAGTTGGGTCAGTGATCAGAAGAGAAATGAGTTGGGTCAGTAATGTGTAGAAAAAGGGATCACCTCTATACCTTATGTGATATACATGTATTGACATACATTTGTGCTATTGGTGTACTGGTGAGTCTTCTCGTGTACTGTAAACCCCGATAAGTGTGGTGTTCTCAAATGTTTTGAGGAAACGGATTTCCTCAAAAAATTGCGTATGCCAACTTAACGACCTTGTGTTCACAGCATGCAAAACCACGTAGAAAATGACTTTACCCTATTTTTTAAGTTCCTTCCACACAATGCAATTAATTTTGCCTTGATGATTTTTTTGAGGCAATTGGTTTCCACAAATCATTTGAGTTCACGTCACTATCAGGGTTTACAGTGTATTTTTGATTGTTGGCAGACTAAAAAAAAAATCCTGTGAGTATATCACATCGCTGTCCTCAAAAAGTTTAATTCCGCTTATTATTGATGCAGTAACAGTTTCATTTTACCATCTATTCTAAGAAGTATATTATTTGCCACAGCACTTTTTGAAGGGCTAGCACTGTTGTAAAATAGCAATGTTTGTTCCACTTCAATTAAATTTTATTTGTATAGTTCTTATTGCTGTATGCCTGTAATGAACACATTGCATAACGTGGGCATTGCCCAGCCCAATCCCCAAAATAGGAAATATGGGGAAAAAATCTTAAAACAATGGTGAGAAAATAACTCCCCCATGGGAAGAAATCTCAAGAGGAACCCCGCAGACAAGCTTATTAATGAAGCTGAATTTAAAAACTCTTTAAACATCCAAGCAGCAGCATCTGTAGCTCCAGGAAGTGGCAAGGTCAGGATGGGGCAGAACCGGATCTGGACTGGATCAGGACAGCAGGACAACAGCAGCCAGCAACCACACAGTAAGGAACAGGGCTTGGGCAGATGGAGGGAAAGGATCCCGAAAGAAGGACAAAAGAGGTAGATTAGGCACTTGATAAATCAACAGTGAACTAAATAAAATGTTGTCCTGTGTCAGGTTCCAAGTTGTAACTGAGTTAGCCATAATTATGAAGTCGGGAAACAGTCTTCCACTTTTGGTACATCAGAGGCCCTGCACTTACACCAGGCGGTAAGACTGATGTGCCTCCAGTTTACTTTGCCCAAAAAGTCGTCACTTAGCGATTTGCTTATATTCCAAACTTCTGAAACTTTTTGATTATTGCTCTGACTGTGGTACAGCTGTTTGCGTATTTGCTAATACTGCTATCCTTTACCGCATTTGAGTTGTTCAACAATCATTTGCTTTTCTTCAGGTGAAAGCTCTAAATTTTCCCATGGTGATGAGTGATAAAGGGATTAAATGAGAGGTATAAAATACAATGTCATTTTAGGCCTCTCTTTTTTGTAAAAACTCTTTAGGGTGCAAAAAATTTTGACCTGTACATTTTTGTAAAAAAAAACAAAAACAACTTTTACTTGAAATGTACACATAAAAAACAACACTTTTTTAAGTTTAATGAGCAACCCAATTGGTCAGATTGAAACTTTTAGTCATCATTTTTATTATTCATTTTCTACCATCATCATTTGTTTTTGACCTAGGGTTTCAATAAATCTTGGTTTGACTAGTTATTCTGGGTTAATGAAAACTGCGATGGCTGCATTTATCTGGACTGAGGTGAGTGACCAATCTGCTGAGTTTGCGGCTCCTGGATGTTTGTTTCAGATCATGTTACATTCCAATGTGACCATGATAGCAGTTAAGGAAAACATGTTTGAATTTTGCATGATAACTACTCCCCAAACTTCCCCCAGTGTGACTGACAGGTGTATGTTCCAGAATATCCTGGAAGATTAGAATTTAGAAGAAGGATTAAGTTTAAACAATTTATTAAATAACAGAGTGAATGAACGTAGCAATTACAAAAATACAGGAATGGATAATGTAACTATGATATTAAAGATAGAAATACTATTCACTGGCCCGAACTATCCGTCCTTGCGATGTTCCCACGACAATGGTGAAGATCCACTGGAATCTTATGTCTTTGATGCGGTGATCCTGATAACCACAGAGATTGTATCCAAGAGGTGTCTGTATAATCCAAAGTCCGATTGCACCCAGCAAAGCCGGTCTAGCTTCCAGGTACAGCAGACCGGACAGTGTCTTCCCCCATTGGCTGCAAGTGCCTTTATATAGGCCTCATACTCCTGTATGATACTCCTGTCATTAAAAAAAATCTTCAATGATGTCCTAAAGAAGAATCTTAAAAGTAATGGCTCTTGAAGAATCCTGCAGACAATAGAACCCTGCAGATAACTAGATAACTCCTGAAGATTCTATGGTGTTCACAGGCTGAGCAAAATAATACAAACAAGTCACAACGTCACACCAGCTGGAACAGAGCTGAGATGATTAGCGAGTTGTCCATGTGATGGAGGACAGTAGTCTATACTGATTTGTAATGAAAATAGAATCATGAAATGGCAACGTTAATCCCAGAGAGCCTAGAGGGGTGTAGAATCTCATCTGTTTGTGGTCAATATTTTATTTATCAGGCTGGTCCTATCACAGGTGCCTTTACTCCAAGGAGACACCTTCACTAACTGACCTGCTTCAGATAACAGCTTCAAATCACATTCCCTAAACATGTGTTAAGGCCTGATTCATATGCATCTCACAGGGGCTGTTAGAGTGATCTCCACCTTCAGCTGGTGTCATAAATATCTTTGCTCTGTGGGTTGAGAATTCTTGTCCTGAAGAACTGGTCTGCATGTCGATTTTTGTTCCAAACAATAAGATTTGCAGTTCTTTTCTCATAGGCCACATAAGCTTTGCTGATGACTCTTGTTCCTGGGCACGGTAAAATACTGTATTTTTGAATACTCTTTAGCATTTGCCTGTAGCTGGTGCTTGGACACCTAGATATCTACTCATTAATTATCTTTACTGCTTCTTCCTCACTAGGGTCTTAGGGGAGCTGGAGCCTATCCCAGCTGATAAGGGGATAAAGGCAAGGACACACCCTAGATGACTTGCCAATCTATCGTTGGGCAACATCTAGATATGATTGGGCTAATTAAATCAAGAGGAGTAGTGGGCAGTAAAATTGGCTCTTGCTGTGCGGCCCTGCATATCTACTGCATGCCCAGGTACATCCACATGCAGGTTAAGAAACGCAAGTATAAGAAAAACCAGAACTTCTTTTAAAATATTTCAATACATAGAAATGATTTTCAAACTGATCTCTAATGTTATGTCGTAAACATAACTGGAATTTGATGGATATAGGCTAATCCTCTAGTCATGGTGCTCATTAATCTTGTACTAAAGAATAGCTGACTCAGCTGTACCAACAAAGCATTATTGTAAAATAAATTCACTAAGCATTATGACCCTCTGTGCTTTGCCTTGGTAAACATCCAGTTCTACAAAGGGATTTTCTCCCAAAAGAATAAAAACTGTGTCAGATACTCCAGGGAACAACATCAGGTAAATCCTTCCAATACATACTATGCGTAACGTAATATAGTCTTACAGAATTCGTATGCTTAGCTGCACATTTCTGTGTAGCCATTGAGTGGGTTACTCTCAAAATGCTGCTGCCACGTTGCCAAAAAGTCAAGGAGGTCAGAAGAATGGGTATTGTGAGGAGGAATATTCTTTACATTGAATAATGCACCCCTTCCTCCTTCTCAGCAAGTTACATCAGTGGGTAGAAATAAAATTTGTCAGACTTTCCATGGGGCAGGCCAGGGCATTTCCATTTTCTGCAGTGTAAGTGTAAGGCTACCTTGCTCTCAGTAAATAATATGTTTTTCTGTACTGGCACGAATGGCAATTTTCACACAAATTGCAAACTCACCAGCTCAGTTCCATTTATTTCATCTGATGATTTATATGGAAGTAAATGTAAGGGTTGTGCTTTTTACACTGTTCAGGTGCACGGAGGACAGGTAGTTGAGGACTGGTCTCAGGTGCACGGATGAGCTCGGTAGTATTTATGATGCCTACTGCACAGCAGAAGGCACGGATGAAGCAACACAAATCAAACTGGTATCGAGGTTTCTTAGAAGCACTGTTGGTAATACAGACTCTGGGCGTTAGCTATAGTAACAATGTATTACAAATAGAAAAAGAAGACAAGAATCGAAGTTCCTGGATAAAGTGCTGACGAGTAATAACAGCTCTAATTATAGATTTAGGCATAATATGTGCGGAAATGCATCTATGCAAAGGCTATGAACACAACAAAGGTATGCGGTTATGTGACCTCATAAAGACCAAGTGTGAGACTCAGTCATATATAGCACACTGCTATCACGTAATGGAAATGAGAAACAGATGCAAACAATGATTAATGGAGTGAGGAATGCAGTCCGGGTCTTAATAGACCGAGGAGCTGGATGGCGGGAGGCGTGGTCTTAAAGTAACACAGCTCTGCTGGTGAAGAGCGTGGCTGTAGTGAAGCCATTTTAATATCACTTCAACTGTGATTTTGGCACAAACAAGGCAAACACTCCCAGTGTTTGAATTTGACACCTTCAGTGGAAGAAGAAGGGACACAGGGAAGACAATTGCACAAAACCCAGCTGACTTAATGAAAGAATCCTGCGAGTTTGGTAGATATTACTGTTGATGATATTACAGACTTTATACATTCAAAACCATCAGTTTGAAAACACTTCCCTTAACACAAAACATTGATGAGTAAAAATGACCATGCCACTTGGCTGATTGGTTGAAAATTATTCAATTGTCAAAGTTTAAATTTAAGTCAACATTGTGGCAAACTGTATCACAACATTGACTTGCTTTTCAAAGATGTGCAAGAATGAGCCCTTAGATTCGCTTGCACCAATTAGTCATAGCAGGCCCAGATACCTGGACTGTGGTGCGTAATGAGGAAGTGTTGTCTTTAACACAGGCAGATCAAATGAAGTCATATCTTCAGATGAATTTCGATGCATGGGATTGAACTGGATATAGTACATCATATTGCTGTCTGTTGGTATTATGGATCTAAGCACAACAGTTGGAACTCTATTGTTTTTTGTGGGATCATTATTTTTCCTCATCTCGGCATTGAAACTATGTGCATCTCATTAACAGTACTAACTACAGTTCTCAAGCTTGGCAGAAAATCAGGTTTTTGACTGCCATTTGACTTTGACTGGCATTACACTGATAATTTGGTCATTATGTAAGCAGAAATAAGATCCCAGTTTCAAGTAATGATTAAGTGCACAGGTTCAAATTCAGTGTCAGACAAATTTGTGATATTAAATACTTTTGACATATTTTATAAAAATTATATTTCATGCTATTCATCCAGGTGCTTAGACCATTCACCTCACCACTTGTGGTCATATTTGGGCATTTAAAAATGTGATTAAGGATTTTGAGGTAAATTTGATTGGATATGTACTTGTCAGTGTGCTCGCCTACATATGTCATAACTGCAACTCTGATGGTGATTATGCATAAATCATAGCTTGTGTTGGTTCGCTGTAAAAATAAAAAGTTCTCACCATTTCTGCTATGAGAATATTGGACTGTCTTTTTCAGCTTCAGCTGATTGCCAACTATGACAATTTTACCCCACCCATCTGACAAAGTAACCCCGGGTATGGGGTTACTTCGGCATGTTTGGGACATATTGAATATTGCGACGAAAATATACGTTATATTGAGATTGTATCAACACAACTTTTGTAGGTGACCTTCTGCACTACACATAGACCATAAAGGTATTTGTTGCTAAAACTTAGAGAAAGTTATGAAGCCAAATACAAAATCATGAGGAGGTAACCCCGGTCTCCCCTATTCATAAAGCATTTTAGGTCTAAAAGTAGTTCCTAAGTCTGGGAGTGCTTAAAAGTAGTCAAGAGGTCTCCTCACTTGCTAAAACCTATTCACAAAGAATCGGAAAATGGCTGCTGCTGTTGAAAGACGGAATGACTTGGAAATTCTGAAAGATGCGCAGTTGTTGAAAAGATATTGGATCGACCGTGAAAGGATTCGTTGTTGACTCTGTCAGGGAGAGAATTAGCCTGCATCTCCAACCATGAGAAACAACCCAATAAGCCCTGAAATAGAATGTTTGACAACACTTTGTTACTTGGCCACCGGAAAATGCAACTTTGCAACGTAGAAGATTTAGGAATTTCACAATCATCCGTCAGTTGCTCAATTCAACAAACAATCAATGCACTCTGTGAACCCCATGTCATCAGACATTTCCAGCAGACATTCGCCAACAACAGAGAATCAAACTTGAATTCATGCTCATCTCAGGTGTGCCCGGTATCATCGGTGCTACTGACGAGACCCATATTCAAATTATTTCTCCGACCCAAGATGGAGAGGTATTTGTAAATAGAAAAGTTCATTCCATCAACACCCCCACTAGTATTTGATGCTGAAAACAATATTTTGGACATTCCACACATTACTCGCATTTTAATAGAAAGCTGATGCGAGATCAGATAGAAACCAAAACATAAGGTGGAAGGGAATAGGGAGTTTATTAAAATAAAGAAAAACAGGTATGAGGGCCAACAAAAAACTTGGCCCAAAGGCTTGCAAAAAACTAAAGAGAGCTTTACAGAGCTAATAACTAAATATCCAAAAATGACAAAAAAAAAAAAGCCACTGGAAACTCCAGACAGAATAACCGTGACAAGAAAAGAATAATAATACTAAGAATTCAAACAAGACTTGGCAAGGACAAAATACGTGAATGCTATAATACAAAAATGACAAGATCTGTGACCATGAAAAGCTTGCAATGAAACTTGAGACTCTGTCTGCCAGCAAAACTTCCACCGCCTCCAGATAAAGGGAGAGAAATCAGGACACATGAGGAGCAACCCCTGGCAAAGAAACAATGGGCATGGCAAGATCATGAGACAAGGACCAAGATTGGTGGACAAGACTTGCTCATTAAGAAAATGACCGTGCTCAGCTTAAGTACCAATTAAGCATGCAGATTGGAAGGAAGCATGAATGTTTTTTGAACAGAAAAACACAGCAAGATCTTGAAATAGCAAAGCAGGAATCATGACAATAAACTCCCTACCTAAATTAGTAGTATTAATAATGTGCCTGTCTAAGAATTACACCTCCCGTGACTGTTAGCAAATGTTAGTAACTTAAAAACAGTTAATTGCCAATTAAGTTTTGACAGCCCTGAATCCAGCACAGCACAGAAGGAAGAGGGAAATACCAAAGCCAACCAGAGCCCTGAAATGTGCAAAAACAAAGGCACGGGGCGGAACGCAGACAAGCGGTGGAGTGGCTGGGCAGACCTTGCAGGAAACAAAGCACGGAAAAGTTAAAATATGAACAATAAAACATGAACAATGAAAAGTGATAACCCAATACAAGAAACTGTTAAAACTGTTATGAATAATGAACATGAACTATGAAATCCTGATACATGAAACTGTTAAAACCATACAAGTACTGTCCAGGTCAAAGGCCCAGGACCCTGGAACACAACAAAAGCAGCTTATGCCAATTATTTGACAGGAATTATGAGCTTGCAAGATGCTTCTTGCTCTGGGACAGGGGCTTTGGTGCTGTACCTCCTGCTATGCATCAATTATTTTATTAGGCTATTGAGCGGAGGTTACATTTAATAGATCATCGTAATAATAACAGCCTATGTCATATTTTGGATGCATATTGAAATGATAGGCTATAAATTACAAACCAAGCTTAGTATGCTTTACTGTTTGAACGATAGCCCGTTTATAGGCTGCAATCTCGGACCTCCCCTGCGATTGCAGGCTGCAATTTGCAGCCCATACCATCGCTTCTCGCAGTCGTCCGTCTGAGACACCGGGAATGCAGCGGCATTGATCTGTCGGCTGATATAATTCAACGCATCCCGCTTGGATTTGCTTTTCACCCGCGAGCCAAATTTCCCTTTAATAACGCAACATGCTTTTGCTCCAGCACCAACTGGGCCAGCAGCAGTAACTGGTCGTGGCTCCAGTTGGGCTTTCGCGTCCTTTTTTAGGGCAAACAAACTTGAACAGCTCGACATTTAAATGATGGCAACATATTCTCATTGGGTAATAAGTTGCTAATTATTGGGGCAAATGATGCATTTTATTATTGACTCGTTTTATGCTATTGGCATTTTTACAACTATATCTTTCCTATGTGTGTTTATTTTCCTAGAGCGTGATTTGTGGGGACTGCGCATAGTGCATTTTCACTTTTGCTCAACATGTAATTATTTTATGGGACAAACCAGACGTTTGGACAATTTCCTCATTTTTTCCTCCATGGGTTGCATGTGGGATATTGTTTTCAAGACTCGTGCATGAGAATTGATGGCATGCATAGACGAAGATTTACTCCCACCCAGAGCCATTGCTGGGCCCAATTCCAATCTGATCAATTATGGACTCACTGACTTAGAGGCGCGTTCACAGGAAGTCTGTGAGCGTGTGAGGGCTGTTCCATTGTCAGATCATCAAGTCAGTGTGTCCGTGAATGAGCCCTTACTGCCCCCTTAGCGTAAGTCAGCCCCGATGCTGACTTTGGGTAAGGAAATTACCCACAGTTCATAGCATTGTGAAGTCAAATGCGAGGGATGCTGTCGGAATACTGGAAATGTAAACAACAACAACAAAAAAAAAAAAACGGTAAATAAACCAAAGAGCGGTCCAATCGAGGTAACGAAAGGAGTGAGAAAGAAAAAGTTTACTAAGTATTACCGTTGATTGTCACAACTGCGTGTAGTTTGGTAACGTGAAACGGGGTAAGCACTGTTTCATTCCAATTTATAGGATCTGGAGCCCTCTCAGACTGTCAGACTCAGTCCCTTACAGCTGATGTCAATTAAGTCAGTGAGGGTTCAGGGCTTGAGTCTTCAGGGGGTGGATTGGAATTGGGCCTTATTTACAGAGTTGCGTTACTCCCATTGACTCTCGTGTACAAAAAATGGCGGCGCACTTCCGGGTCTGGGAACTTCCTATAGTTCCAAAAGAGGATTCTCGCAGCTTTGTACTAACTCACTTCCATTGAGACAACATCGAGGGTAAGTAATAAAATATTGATGTCCTATGATTCAAAAAATGTATATATCATATCAGTGGACATGTATCATTTATAATCTCCAATTGTGTATGATTGGCATGACAATATATGTATTTTAAGTTTGTAGAGGTCAATTTAAGCTCAGGTTCTTTGCTTTCAGTTTAGCTTGAACAGCTGTGGGAATTCTGTCATGAACTCTATGGAGTTTCTATTTCTATTTCTCACTAACCCGATATAAATCATTGATTATGGGAAGAGGGGCCAGTGAATGGTTTCAGTAAAGTTTTTTTTATTTAAAGTTAGCTTTGACGATTTTGCCATGCTCTTACCTAGCCTAGCTTGTTCAGCTGTTTTGAGTTTATTCACGAATGGTTGCAGAGTTTGTAACTCAGTTTAGCTCTCAAGAATCATTTCGGATGAAAACCACTGGTTATTCATAAAATTGGATGAAACCACAAGTTAGGAAGTTGATGACCTAAGTGTCACCCATCATGTTTTAGCTTGCTGTTATGAAATTGTTTCTGTCAGTTTGCATTTGTCATGCCAGACGCTGTTAGCTTCCTAGCGATCTTGACATAGTCAGCTAGCTGTATTATATGCCATGTTGTATTTCGCAAAAAGATGGTCTTTTTAAATGATTTACTCTTGGAGATGCGGTGGCTGTGGTTAGTCTATATTACTTTTCTGTGCTCATTTTAGTGCCATGTAGGCTTTCTGTTAATTTAGTGTTAATACGGGCAGAGGCTGCTGTTGGTGATAGAGGCTATAGGGTTCGTGGGAGGTTCTGAGATGCCTAAACGTTGCAAATCACACATTTATTTTAATCCCAAATTAAATTTAAAACTCCTTTTTTTAAAATAATGCGATGATTTTGTTAACTTTTGTAATTGCATGAGTGTCTTACATGTCAATTATGGGAGACTTTGAAAAGGTCTTAAATTTAACTCAATGAAAACCTGCAGGTACCCTGTGCTGCTGGCAGTGGCGGAGGCAGGTGCTGTCAGAGGCGGGCAGAGGCTGCTTTTGGCAATGGAGGCTACAGGATTCGTGGGAAGTTCTTAGATGTCTAAAATTTGCAAACCTCTTCCATAATTCCTGGCCCTTGCATTTGTATTGTCCCCTGCCCCTTTATTTAATTATTTGTAATTCCACAAATGTTCATGCCACACAGTTTTGTTCTTGTTCCAAGAGTTTACTAGTCTGTTCTATTCATTACATTGCTGTTAAATCCATTTAGATGTTATAGTCCTATTCACAACCCTGTTCGGCCAAAACACACACACACACACACACACACACACACACACACCAAACACTTAGCAGTTCCACACATCGAGAAGGTTCATTAATTTGATCACCCCCTCTCCCGCACTAGAACCCACCACCACCCTGCCACATTACTATGTACAACGCTGTATTTCTTTTGTTCTTTGTTGTACAAGGTTCACTCATGGTTCACTCACTCTCACTTGCACCCCTCCATGTTTAATTTGTTTCTCAACTTTAACTTCTGTGCCATCCTGTTGTCCACTGTTTAATAAAAAATCTTTTTTTTTTTAAAACCTTTCCTTGCATCAGTCATTGTATTTAATCTAATTCAGTCTCCTGGTCTCACCAGCTGTAGGTTACATGTGTTTTGTTCATTTTATCTAAACATTAGAACAGGGCTCTGAGATGAGCATGGTGGTGCACCTTTGCTTTAAAGAAGAACTGGCGCGACATTGAATGATATAATAGGTCAGCAGAACTTTAACATGGTAAGTTGTGGGTAAATCCAGAAGATAAAGGCAGACCCTGGTAATACAATAATGTAACTTAAAGTTAAAATATGTTAAATAATCCATCCCCATGACAGTGTAAGTACAAGGTTAAATTTACTTAGAAATGATAGTGGATCATTGGTACGTAAAAGCACTAGCTCACTGATGCTAACATGGATCTCTCCCTCCAAAAGCTATGACATGATCTTAGTAGTGAAAGCATGACCTCTATAAACTGTAAATACTGTCATTCATTACGATAAATACGTGTGCAGCAATTGTGCAAGGTTTAATTTAATATTTAAAGTTCAGTTACGCAATCGCTGCTGCCTGTCCCATAGGAGATAATGACAAGGCGGCGTTTGCTTGGAACTATAGCGCTTTCCCACGAACCACGTGACCACTCAAACAACAAAGTCAACGGGCATCGCCACCCTGCGTTATCTATTGCTCTGCTCCCACCTCTCTCAGAGCTACTCCTAGTCTAGGAATTGCCAGTTTTCTTAACTAAAAGTTGCTCTCTGCAGGTTTTTGAATGACTTTTAAGATTTTACTCCTACATGAAATGTTTGAGTGTGACTTAGGAGTACTCCTAGCGGTAAGATAAGATGTTTTGTGAATACGGGCCCAGGTGAATTGTTCAATACCCCAAATCTTGCATGACGAGAGACGCTGTGTTTGCATACTAGTGGGTGCAAGACACTAAAAATCATCTTATTTAAGAAAAATTATACATGAAAGAGGGTATTTTTCCTCCTCCCTGTTCAGTACAGAAGCTGCCACTGCTCATAAATATTCGGAAAAAGTATACTCATTTACATTTTAAGGTAATCCATATATCATTTTTCAATGCTTACACAAACTGAAAATCAGCCTGACATTCCATTGTTGATGCCTGTGCTACAGAAAAACAAAAATTTTCAGAGCATAGGTTCAGTGATTTATCATGTGAGCTGCTATATGTCTCTGATGGGGAAGAATGAGTTATGTGCAATGGAGAGTGCTTCACTCTGGTTACACATGGAGAAAAACCTGCATTAGTGGAGTTTTTCAGGCAAAATACAGCAAAAAGACATTTTTCAGCTTCTATTTTTAACCTTGCATTACAGAACCCTTTTGATTGATGATCCTCAAAAAATACATTTTTAAGAAATATAACTCCCATCACTTGAACTTCAAGGGTAATACAAAACAGGTTTGAGAGGGATGTAAAGCATCTGTTGACAGAATATTGTTGAATTCAGTTGATACCTGGATGGTGAATTCATAGCCTGCAACCCTGATGGGTTCATTTGTGGCATTGTTAATTAACTTAAAATACCAACTGTGATACAGAAACATTTGCATAGCTTTCTGTTGCCCTGACCTGTCTGCCTTTGTAACAGCTGTGTTTGAGCTGGTGATGAGTTTGCTTCAAAATAAAACTCATTGACAATGTAAGTAAATCTTGATTACAGGCTGGCTACTTTCACACGTATCCAATATGCTAATTCATGACCTCCTGGATTTTGTGAGATTTGTGATTGTGAGTTGATTCTTGAACATGAGGAACTCCTGTAAGTCCATATTCTTGATGATAAAATGCAGCTCTGAGCCAGTAGAAAAAGGCTAAATCTTTATTTGGATAGAATAAACCAGTGTCTTGCATTCAATTAATTATTCTCCTTAAAGGCTTCATGAGCTATTCCCCAGAAAAGTATCAACAATTTTCATGCAGCTATTTAATTTAAAAGCTACAAATTGCAATATTGAAAATAGTGTTATCAGCATTTAATAAGACCAGTCTTTGAGCAAGTGAGAGCACCTTCTCTCAGTCCTGATATCTGCATTGAATTACTCTGGCCCTTTAGCAGGTCTGTGGTTGGCTGAAGAATTCTGACCTGAAAAGAGCAGAGTCCTCCATATGAAACTGAGAGGTTTGTCGTTCCCTCTGTCATACTGTTTTTCTCTCTGGCCACTTTAAAATTAATGCTAATTTACTGTGTTTCAATGGTCCTGCAGGGCGCATTTATATTCTTCAATGGTTAAGAGAGTACAGAGACTACAGGCATTCGAGATAGAGCATAGAGGCTGTACAAGTGTACACTCCAACCAGATAACAGCACAGAACATTTAACAGCAATTAAAATTGTTTCATTAACAACATAATCACTCAAGAAAGGGAAGGCAGGGATGGCTGCATTTTTTTCCTCCCTGAAAATACTCAAGGCTTTCTTTACAAAATTCTATGAAATGGTGACAAAATTTATTCTCGTCTGCTTTTATTTATTAAGAGAGCATTCTTCACAAGGTCTGACAGACTTCTCTCCCTCTGCCCATGAAACTGGTCCAAAAATTGGCTGTCACCGGACCTCAGGAAAACTGGGAATGGACCTGTGATGGCTTAATCTGCCAGGAATGCTCACCTGTTAGTGAACTTAAATGCGGGTTCTGGACATAAGGACCATCCATCCATCCATTTTCAACGGCTTATCCGGGGCTGGGTCGCGGGGGCAGCAGTCTAAGTAGGGATGCCCAGACTTCCCTCTCCCCGGACACTTCCTCCAGTTCTTCCGGGGGCATCCCGAGGCGTTCCCAGGCCAGCCGAGAGACATAGTCCCTCCAGCGTGTCCTGGGTCTTCCCCGAGGCCTCCTCCCGGTGGGGCATGCCCGGAACACCTTCCCAGGAAGGCGTCCAGGGGGCATCCGATAAAGATGCCCGAGCCACCTCAGCTGGCCCCTCTCGACGTGGAGGAGCAGCGGCTCTACTCTGAGCTCCTCCCGGGTGACAGAGCTCCTCACCCTATCTCTAAGGGAGCGGCCCGCCACCCTGCGGAGGAAACCCATTTCAGCCGCTTGTACCCGAGATCTCGTTCTTTCGGTCATGACCCAGAGTTCATGGCCATAGTTCATGGCTATAGGTGAGGGTAGGAACGTAGATTGACATAAGGACTGAGCATCCAATTTTGGCCATTACAATGAAAGTCTGCTGTTATGCTGCTGGTGCTGTGGGAATGATTGTAACTATTGCAACAACAATAAAAATGGAAACAAATGATGCCTTTGAGTTATACAGCCATGCTGAGTACATTTTCCCCATTCTAAGGTTTATTCTTATATTGATCATATGGTGACTGTTCGGGGACTTATCTTCATCTAACTAAAGAGAGAATAAGCCTGTTCCGAGCCTAGTGGCCCATCAGGCTGGTGTTTTACCTTGGTTTCTGTGGCATGAAGCGACCAGGAGTATTGCTACTCCCCCTGGATGGGATGTCAGTCCATCACGGGTACTCCCCCAGCGCTTACCCACGTTTCCCTGACAATTTGCTGGTGGCCATTTATATCCCTGGGTGGACTGAGGCAGTTTAGGAGAGAAGTGCTTTGCCCACGAACACATCGCAAAGGCTGTGGCAAAGACTTGAACTCAGGACCTTTTGATCCCACGTCGTCTACTTAACCACTGCGATGGGAATTCGAGGTTTGCATGTGCAGTCTGTTCTTGGGCGCACTGGCAAACTGTTTTATAAAGTGTCATCACTCTGCGACTTAAAAAGTATAGATTAAGTTCACGAGTGATCTTCCAATTTCATTGTTCCTTACACAGATTTAGGGCATCCTATGCCAGACACAGCAAGGCAACCCCAACATAACTCACCTCCTCCATGTTTCACAGGAGGCGCATTGCTCTTCCCTTCTAAGGTGGCATTTTCTCTGTGATGAGCATAGAGCTGATGGGACTTGGCAAAAAGCTCTGTTATTGTCTCATCAGTCCAGAAGACATTCTCCAAGAAGCATTGGGGCTTTTCAACATGCATTCAGGAGACCCCAGTCGGGCTTTTTTACGATCTTCTCTCAACAGAGGAGTCTCCCTGGGTCTTCTTCCACGAAGCCCACTTTCATTCAAACTGCAACAGATGGTGTGAGCAGACACTGTTGTGCCCTGATTTTAGAGATTAGCTTGTATGTTCTGAAGTTTTTCTTGGCTCTTTTTTTCCATTGCTTGACCTCTCCTTCTATTTACTCAGGGGTCAATTGTCCTCCCCCTTACATGTCCTGGGTGTTTGGATATAGTCAGATGGGCCTGAAATTTCTTGGTAATGTTAGCAACTGGGCTCCCAGGAACCTGACTGCTTGGAGATGGCCTTGCATCTTTTCCCTTGACCATGTTTGGCAATAAGTTTCTTTCCAATCTCCTCAGACAACTCTCTCTTCCCTCCATTGTCCATACTCAGATTAGTGCAGGCAATGATATTGAACAGTGCAGTGAGAACATTCCTCTATTTAAATAGGTTAAATGATTGACAAGATACCATTGACTCCAATCTGAGGGAATAGCTTGGTTGACATATCCCTACAGTGTTTGTTATAGTTTTATATTGTCTTTTGTTATTTCTCAGGGGTATCAACAATTTTATCCTGGCCATTGCTTCATATCTTTGTAGAACAAGTAAGAATGCAGCCCTTGCCATGGTTTATTTTATTCTATGGCAAACCAAAAGCATTTCAGCACCTTTCAGGAGGAATGGAGCTTTCACTGCAAAAAGTGAAAGATAAAAATACTAGGTCAGATGAATTTACTTATTTTAAGACTAAAAACACTTATTTCTATCACAATTTTTCTTAGTAAGACAAACATTTTTTCCTGATTTGAGATCATTTTTACTTGCTTGCAAATGGAATAAGAACATTTCACTGTCACTGTTATTTGAAGTTACTATTTGCTTGACTAGAGAAAATTTCTTATTCCATTGGCAAACTAGTCAAAATTACCTCAAATCAGGAATTTTTTTCGTCTTACTCCGAAAAATTGCGATAGAAATAAGTGTAATAAGTCTTAGAATAAGTAAATTAATCTCACCTGGTATTTTTATCTTTCACTTTTTGTAGTGTTGTTTCAATGAGGTTTAAGGGTGCGAACCACTTCTTGATACAAATATGCAACCTCAAATCCATGTTTAAAATGCGAAGAAAACAGCAGGCAGTAACTTGCAAATCACGTCATACCTGTATTCACTGTAAAAAAGAACAAATCCAAAATCATAAAAATTTTAACACAAAATTTTATAGTTTGTTAAAAAATCATGGCTTTTTTCATGTGATGTCTGCGACTCGTTTAAAAGAAGTTTGGAAGGGTGCACATCTGTGTCACCGCTTCTTTTATTAACACTTAGTTGTCAATTTTGATTTGAGGTTAGTAGTGGTTGGAGTTTGGAGTGCATTGCTGGTCAAGGGAATGAGTCTGGCTGAGAAACAACCTTGATTCTGCAGTTGGAGAACCATTTTTTTGTGTTGCGTTTTTGTTGTTCACTGATAAGATGAATTTACTTATTTTAAGACTTAATACCCTTATTTCTATCACCATTTTTCTTAGTCAGACAAAACATTTGTCCTTGATTTGAGGTAATTTTGACTACCTTGCAAATAGAATAAGTCAATTTCCTTGACGAGCGAAAATTGATTACTTAAGTTACTATTTGCTTGACGAGAGAAAATTTCTTATTCCATTGGCAAGCTAGTCAAAATTACCTCAAATCAGGAAAATTCTTTTGTGTAAGAAAAATTGTGATAGAAATAAGTGCTTTAAGTTTTAAAATAAGTGAATTCATCTTACCTAGTATTTTTATCTTTCATTTCTGGCAGTGTTGTCCTGTTTGAAAATCCAACTATGGTCCAATTAAGCTTTCTGGCACTCAAATTTTCATTAATATGTTAAACAGTATTTTGTAAAATACATCAATGTCTAATAAAAACATCTCAAAGCCATTCACCAAAGAAGAACTCCAGAACTACTTTACTCTCTGTCACTGAATTCAGTCGTGGGATATTTTCTTCTTGGACTTGTCTTATGATCGGTTGTTTATTTCTTTGTTCTCACCGGTGCCCTCCCACTTTTATGGTTGACTGGCTTTTGTATTTATAGCCTACCTTACTTCAGCCTTGTCGCTGAGATCCCTACTCTGCAACCTAGCCATTTACACAAGCTCATTTGAGTTCTCTCTGGGCCTGTTTGAGGATATGAATACTTTTTTCTCTTTGCCTCAGCCTGTAAAAGGGTACTTTTTAAAAAATCAATAAAGTTCCCTCTGCAAGTTTATTTTATTTTTTCAACGGCACACTGGTTAGGGAAAGACCAATCACTCAAAACATTTCGATTCAAACCCTGGGAGGTCCATGAACTGTCTGGCAGACATTAAATATTTTATTCTAACAGAAATATATGTATGTCACTAAGTTAAAAGAGAAACATTCATTATTTTATTTCTGAATCAGTTAAAAGCTAAAGATATGAATGCAAAATATTTGTAGTCTAATGACTCAGTTGACAGATATTAATATGGCTGCCTTCAAGCCCCACTGGAATTAAGGAGGAACTGTATTACAACCCAAACTTGGAAAAGGTTGGGATGGTATGGAAAATGTGTATACAGTACAAACAAAGACCAGTGGCAACTAAGTTTACTTTGACTAGAATTTCATTGCAGGCATCATGAAGACATTATGTCTAATATTTTGTCCGGTCAAATTTATTTATAAACATATATTGGTTTCCTGCCGTTCAAACCTGCAGCCGATTCCAAAATAAGTTGGAATGGGGAAAATTTTGAACTAGTAATGAGATTTAAATATACACACTACCGCTCAAAAGTTTGGGATCACTTGGAAATTTTCTTGTTTTCTATAGAAGCATACATGAAATTAGTCTGAATAGGAAATATAGCAAATGAACAGAACATGCTGACATTGTCTGAGTTAGACATAATGATCTTAATGGAAAATGATGAATATGTACTTCAAACTTTGCCTTCATCAAAAAAAAAAAAACCACCTTCACTGTTGATACTGAAATTGGTGTTTGACAGGAACTATTAAGCGCAGCTGCTAGTTCACAACCTGTGAGGCATCTTTGTCTTAAACTAAATACCCTCAGTTATTTGTCTTCTTGCATAGTTGTGCATCGGGGCCTCCCACTCCTTTTTTCTGTCCTTGTTAGTGCCAGTTTGTGCTGCCTTCTGAAGGGAGTAGTTGACAGCATGGTAAGAGATTTTAAGTTTTCAATTTCTCGCATTGAATAGCCTTCTTTTCCAAGCACAACAATAGACTGCCAGGTCTCTAAAGGAAGTTCTTTATTTCTGGCCATTTTGAGCCTGTAAACAAACAACTGCTGATACTTCAGGTACTAAGCCAACCTCAAGACTGCCATTCTCCCTTTTGCGCTCCCTTATTAGTTCAACGGTTTTCAGCTGTGCAACACATTTGCAGAAGGGTTTTCTAATAATTCATTAGCCTTTTAAAATGCTTAACTTAGATTTGCAGCCATATAAGGAGATTGATGGAGAGCACTGACAATTGCTGATAATAAGCCTCTATGCAAAAATGTGTATCATTCTTTGAAAATCATTGGATTAATTTTAATCGTTTGTGAAATGGAAAAAAATGTTTGGGAAATGCATGAAAATGTGTTTTTCTTCGGAAAGCAAAGAAATTTGCAAGGGATCCCAAACTTTTGAGCGGTAGTGTGTGTGCATATATATATATGTATATATACATATATATATTCAGATATTTCACCCTCTACAGTACAAAATGTAATTAAATGATTCAAGGAATCTGGAGAAATTTTTGTGTCAGTGCAAGCCTATGCTGAATATCTCTGATCTTGTAACCTTCATTCACCCATCAGTGATATAAACACATGGGCTCGGGATTATTTTGGCAAAAAGTTATATTACAAATAATACAGCTCGTAGTTACTTATCTAGGTGTCATAATTACATCCACAAATTCCAGTTACAACTGTACCGTGCAAAAATAAAGCTTTATGCTCACAATGTCCAGAAGGCTTCTCTGTGCTCAGATGTACCGGTAATTAAATGTCACCCAGTTAATATGAGTGTTTTGGTCAGACAAATCAATATTTCTGCTTTTTTGAAATAAATGGACATTGTCCGCTCAGGGCCAAAAAACAACAGGACCATCCAGACTGTTATTACCAACAAGGCCAAAAGCCATGCTCTGTCATGTTTTGGGGTTGTAGTGCTCTTGAGCTACGGTTGTCATTTGTGGCAGCCCTAAGTGGGGTTGGTCAGTGACATGGCCTGTTTTCCCTTCTCGGACAGACAGCCAACTGAATGCTGACCAGTGACACGGCAAATAACACGCAGCCTCTTGGCGGCTGTTACCTGCCCGTAATGTGCCAATGGCCCTTTTTCGCTCATGACATAAGCCGTGCCATTTTCTTCATACCGTAGTATTATTAGTTGTTCTTGTTGGCTTTATGCAAGTTATTGAACAAACCCAAAAGAACAAGTCAAGTGTCACTGTACACATCAAAAACAACTAAAGGTTCGTTATCACTCAGGTGCTTGGCGCGTCCATGTGGCGCGTTTTGGGATTGCAATACCATGTGCTTTCATTTATTTTCGCATATTTCACAGGAAAAGCAATAAAAATTGATTGATTCTTCAATTTGCAGCAAATACAGTACATAACTCACCGGTGCATTTCAAATGGCGCCAAGCATGTATAATTATACACCTTATTTTCTTCAAATGACTACATTATCTCATTACTGCAGGTTACACGACTGGGCCCTGATTTGTGCGTCTTCAAGTACTTTGGTTGCGCATTACCTGAGATTAAAATACAAGCAGCAGTGAATCATAACTGTAGAAAATTATGAGGATTCATCTCTCACCCCATATTTCAGTGGCTTCTCAATTCTAACGGAGTTGACTGTGTGTATGCATGTGAGTGTCCACATTGGCAGAAAAACATGTCACAGCAATGAAAACTGATTATCATGGTTGAGTGTAGACTGCAAGTAATAAAGTAATAAAAGAAGCACAAAAGGGGAAATTTGTATTTTGGAACCTAGTGATTCTTGGTTGCCAATGATCAACTATCACCTGTCACGAATGCAGAGTCGAGCCAAACACAAGATCTCAAATTGGGCTGCAATTAGCCTTTATTCAACAAAACAGAGTTCAGCTCAGAGCTCTATGGGTGGTCCGCAGCCAGAGGGGACACATGGGTTCTTTGCGTCAGAGCAGGGAACCCAGGGTAGATGAACGCTTCAGAGCTGGATCACAGGTGGAGTTTAGCTGACCAGTTCACCAATAACGAGGACAAGCTCCCACTGAAGTGTTTCTTAGTTTAAATGCAGCTATAATGGGTTTTCATTTTTTTTTTATGTTGTTGTATGAATCATACATAGTTTTTATGTCCATGCAAGAGGTCTGCGTAGAAAAACTCGAGGGAACCTACAGAAGCAGCTCCCTCTGTCACAAAACACACTCCTGCCTGAAATGTCCCTGCAGACCTGCCTGAAATGTCCCAATAGCTTCTGGCCATTATTTTCATCAATTGGAGATGTCACCAAATGATTTTTTTGTGCCAAGCAAGTAGTTTGGCACACCCTTGAATCAAGCGGGTTACACCCACAAGCTACTTATAGCAGCTTGCTTATTTACATTCTGGAGCAGAAATCCATTTGTGGTAAGCGGCGTGCCATTTCAGACGCATGCACAAACCGGCAGACCAAACACAAGTGAGTGATCAAGTTGACCAATTATTGCACACGGAGGTTTTCAAGAGGGCGGAGCCAAGATCTCATCACAGCATTTGACACACAGGTACAGCAGATGGCCAGCATAAGAAAACTATTTAAAAAAAAAAAAAAAAACAATGATGCATTTAAAGTTTTTTTTTTTTTTTTTTTAGTAGACTGCAAGAGTGACCAACGAAAAGTAATAGGAGCACTTAAATTCAAAAGATTACTGAAGACAGAATTCAAGACTGGACTCTGGAGCAATCCAGCAACAAGATAGAAGGCAGAACTTAAATTCACGAGGCGACAATCAACAAAATTGAGAATGTCTGCGAAGACATGGGGAAGGAAATAAGGAAGATGAGGAATGCAACAAGACAAATGAATGTAGAGAATCAATCTACGAAATGAAACAAAAACTGATGCCGACAGCTGGATTGCAAGGGAAACCAACAGGGGAAACAATTAGGATGTAGCAATAATCGTTTTTATGAAGAAGTTTAAGAATGGGCCAGCATTCCTGAGGTGCAGCAGCAGCCAACTCATATTGCTAGCAAAGGGGAAAGTGGGGCATGTATATAAATGTTCAATAACCACACAAAACTCTCATATTCGAAGGCTGAAAACTCTCTGAGCAGTCATTGTCGCCTTTTTGAAACAGTGACTTAAGGATCATGGCCACCTTTACTTTAATTCTGATTCTGCATCGGAATTGCTACATACACATTTACACAAGGCACGGTAGGCACCTCCGAAGACTATTCAAAAACAGCTTTGAGGGACTAATCGTAATCGGTAAAGGAGGGGAGGTTTCGTTTCCCCCCCAGTGACAAGGTAGGAATCCATCAAAAGCCTACCTGCTATTATCAACACAGTACTCACACCACCCACACAACACAGCCCCCAGCCCAAGCCCCGGTGCTCTCCTTTCCGGACGACTGCTGTTCCATTCTTGCCCGTCACCTTGCAAGGACCGCTAAATCGCTGATGGATATCACTGCCTTGGAGACATCTGCTGCACAACACCGGCAAAATCTTCCCAAACCTGATCGTGATACGTCCCTTCCCATTACACCTCACTGCTTTCAGGATACAGCTCACATTATTCAAAATTTCACCTCAGGCTAACGGGCAAAGAAAGAAATGTCTTCTAGATGGGTCAATATGTGGTTGGACCCCAAAAAAATTGTTAAAATAGGTTTTTTAATGGATTCTGGTACCCAAGGGCATGGTGAATAACATACTAAAAGTCTACCAAAATCTGTCTTCCAGAAGACGTCATTTTCAAGATAGCTCCAAGATGGCCGCCACAAGCTTAAAATGGCTATAACTCAATTATTATTCAACTTACCAAGGTGGTTTTGGTCTCTAGCCCCATATTTTAAGGGTCAAGGAATCCAACTGAATCATTAAAATTGCTCTGTTTATTATTTATTGTCAAATCTAAGTTAGTGCCCCAAAGTGACATTCTGATCCATTAATTGGCTCTATCAAACAGTAATCAACCTAGAGATACTTTTAGTGTTTACACACAGGTTTAAAGCATCCCAAACATCATTACAATTATTTAAATAAATCCAAAGGTATCTGCTGATACAAAATTCTCATGAAAGAAAGAGGAGGTCCTGTCAAGAGATCTCAATAAAAAGAGACTGATCAGGATGATAGGTGATGAACTGATAGAAAGGTATTGTAAAGTGGTCAACGCATCTGGAGATGCTGACGTAGATATAGTAAAGGCTGCAGTGGAGGCATCTCTCCTACACACCACCACACTGATAGGAGAAGATAATGATCTCCTTGTGTTACTCCTTTGCTATGCACAGGAAGGTAATAAGGGCCTTTATTTCAGATATTTTTAAGTTGATGGCAGCTTTAAAGTGTATGACATAAACCGTCTAAAAGAAATCCTTGGATGTGACATGTGTCCTAAGTTATTTATCCCATGCAATGATTGGTTGTGACTCGACTTCTCAGATTTTTGGTGTTGGCAAAAAAAACTGCTTTCCAGAAGCTTCTGAAAGGAAATCTTGTCCTTCAGTCTTGTGCCAATGCACTCACTATGCTTAACCAGACCACAGAGGTGATCGATGACCTTGGGTGCCAAGCAATGGCTGCCCTCTTTGGTGGCAATAGCAAAGATTTCCTTGCTACAATGAGATATAATACCTTGAGCAAGAGGGTTATCTCAGCTACATCATTTGTAACACCTGAACATCTGCCCCCAACTGAATCTGCTACCAGACTTCACTGTCGAAGAGCATACTACCAGTTCATGGTCTGGATAGGAAAAGAAGCAGGCATGGACACCATGAAATGGGGCTGGAGCCTGCAGGATGATCAGTTTGTCCCACTTGTGTCAAAAATGAATTCTGCTCCATCCAGTCTCTTGAAGGTCATTCACTGTAACTGCTCAACTTCCTGCAAGAAATTCCGCTGCTCTTGTAGGCGATATGGACTTCCATGTACAACCTGTGGACTTTGCCAACTTGAAAGATATGATAATCCACATAAGTTTCTTCCAGAGGAGTCAGAGAATGATGACTAATAATAGTCACTGTATAAAACAACATGTACTGAATGGGTTGCAGTCCAAGCTTCCATTGTGCTTTGTAATGTTAATTCACAAAGCCCTAGTAGACTTCCACGAGTCATCAACTATGACTCAGTGTAGACAAGTAGTATGTCATCGTGGGACACATCCTCAGGATATGACCTTTCATTTGCACTTGATTTGAGGTCAATCGGACAAATACTTCCAGAGAGATATCATAAAAAGTGATTTTTTCAGTTTTTGGCCCCTGGTGGCCAATCTAGAAATTGTACATTGTCCAAAATCGAATCAGTTCTTCCTCTTTAGGATACTTACTTATGTGCAAAACTTGAAATTTGTAATTGAAATATTACTGAAGTTATGGCGAAGTGATTTTTTTCTGTTTTTGGCTCCTGGTGGCCAATCTAGACATCGTAAATTGTCCAAAATCGAATCAGTTCTTCCTCTTTAGGATACTTACTAATATGCAAAACTTGGAATTTCTAATTGAAATATTACTGCAGTTATCGCCTTAACATCTAAATCAGTTTTTGGCCCCTGGTGGCCAATCTAGACATCATAAATTGTCCAAAATCGAATCAGTTCTTCCTCTTTATGATACTTATGTGCAAAATTTGAAATTTGTAATTGAAATATTACTGAAGTTATCGCTTTCACACGTGCGGCAGTGGCGGTCGGACCAAAAACAATCTCCCCGAAACGCTGAATAAGAATTCTTTTTTTGCCTTAGGTCATATTTGAAACTTCACTGAAAAATTTTGGCATAATACAGCAATTCAAATTAGAGTGAAGTGATGCAGCAGAGTTGAACAGAGACCATTACATGGGAGGCAGAGGTTGAGAAAACATTATGGGGAGGCACAGACTCAATATTAACTTCCCTAGACTGGAACATCAAGGAGACACCCAACTGCTTGGCAGAGGCAGACTGGCGACAGAAAATAATTAATGATCATGAACTCTGAGCTAATATTTCAATTATGATTCTGGAGTGAGGTCACTGATATACCGCAATCATGTAAGCAGCTTGTTATGCCCCATACATACATTACAGTCCAGCATTTAATTTTAGCAGAGAGGAAAACTGCCATTTTACCTCAGAGCTAATTTTCATGCTGTAGTAAGCCAGCCATTAATGCAGCACGATCACACTGACACACACCGTGTTCAGAGTGCATCCACGCGACACCCTGTACAAGCAGAGGGATGAGACACCAGGAAGAACTGGAGAGGAAATGGGCTCCTTGCACTGGCCTGATGTCTACGCTGATGTCAAAAGCCACAGCCGCGCTGAAAGCTGGGTCTACACCGTACAATCCTCACCCGAAGATGTCCGTGTGACAAGAGCCTTTCAGAATAATTAATTCAATTGAAGTAGATTCAGCATAAGGAGAGACTGGCTCTGTCATAAGGCCAAAGGACACCGGTGCCAGCAGGAGCCTCCATTTCCTTGCTGCAAAGACGAGTTACATCTGTCCCCCGCAGGTAGAATGTCACAACAGAGCCATTAATGTATCGGGGAAAATGGATCTACAAGCACCATTACATCGCTTCTGCAAACCTCTCTGAGCCCAATTCTCTCAAGCCAATTTATAACTAAACCAGTCCAATAAAGGCCTCTGTCAGACAAGTGCTGGTGATTAATGGCTGACTGTGTCGAGCAGGGTAAAACAGCGCATCACACCTCTTACTGCCATGTTCATTTATGAGATTATTCCAGTATTTACAGAGGACATCTAATTGCATAGGCACACAAACCTCTATCTGCATGCCCATACACAGCTGTTCGTCAATAGTGAACTCA
Organism: Gymnothorax reevesii; assembly: GCA_029721435.1. NCBI lineage: Eukaryota > Metazoa > Chordata > Actinopteri > Anguilliformes > Muraenidae > Gymnothorax > Gymnothorax reevesii. The sequence goes on along the minus strand of CM056574.1, from coordinate 132,036,178 downwards.
AACCACCACCACACACACACACACACACAGGTACTCACACACAAACACACACGACTACAATCTGCAACCATAAGATTACACTTCTACAAAATCCTTTGGAGTCCTCTTAACAATTAAGATGTTTTGAGAGAAACACTGCATTTGAGCCTTTTTATTGTTTGATATTCAAGAAAAGTCTCGCCCTTTTCATTGTTCGTTACATCTTCATTTTCAGGTTTTCGCAACTTAACACAAAACAGGACATTGATATGTACTGTGTGTATATTTATATTAATTTACACGTCAGATTTCTAGAATACATTAACAGAATTATATACATATTCACCAACTTTTATTCATGTTCTTTGCGTTCTCCGTTAAATTCACTATCATATGAGTTATGTATGAAAAACAACATAACGCAAAAAGGTATTTTATCGGTTTAAGAGATGCAACGTTGGTCATAATTGCACAAGTTGTACAAGAAAACAACATTTCCTAAGCTTCCATTTACTCCCACCCAATGTATCTTTAGGTTTAGCTTGTTTTAGCACAAAATCTTCATTCGAGATCAACACAATGTCTTTTAATGGGCTCGTTATCAGGTCTTGAGTTTATCTCTCAACTTTTACTGGGTTCAAAAACTGGAAGTCTGTCGTCAAATGTAGTCCTGACCCAACCCTGCAGCCAGATGTGTATAATCCAGTGGTCAGAAAGTAAAAATCCTACCATGTTTTCATTCCACCCGTCAACTCCTGTCAGCAGATTTCACTTGTTAGTTTTACCTCCCTTTTTATCCTTTGTGGCTGGAAAAATATCCTGGGATGAACTTGTACTTTCTGAACCTGGATTATACACCTCTGCCTGCAGCCAACACCATGAACAGATCCACGAAATGGCGCATCCCAAATCAAGCACAAGCATGGTGAGCCGTTAGCATGATGATGTCAGGCAGCTCCAGTCTTGGTTCCCACAAGGATCCAACTGAAAGCTACCACATGAAATTTCAAAACATCCCAAGTGCCATTAAGGAAAAGTGAATGGAACAAGGGAAGCCCACTGGAGCAATGAAAATACAATGAAAATGTTCTGCAATGTGACTCCAATTCAGGTGCGCCAGGCAAGGGCTCCCATTTGGATGAAGAAAATGGCCCTCAGAACAGCCTGGCAGCTTTCGTTACTCAGACACATGGGATGCCAGCATTCCTTTGAGCTTCTTAAAGTCAAAATTCTTTATAGGACCTCAAACTGCTGGACCTGCATCTTTAGGCTGATATGTTGAGGAAAACCGAGGCGAGGTTTGATGAAGGGAAGAGAACATGTAATACTGAGTGTCGATAGAATGGCCATCTACATCACTGGCACTGTAGGGAACGTATTTTTATCAAAGTCACAAAAATGACTAATTTGCTTAGAACATGATCTAGCACATTTTACATGACGATTGGTAGATTTTTCAGCAACTTGAATTCAAAGGCTTGAATATCCTTAGGTATGGGGTTTGTCCCATTGTAATTGAAAAACAAAGCAAAGAGTTAGATGTTCTTTCGGACACACTTAATGTGTTCCTCAGAGTTTGTACATGTTTGTAGGGGCAGCCAGACTAGGACCGCAATGTCCCATGTTTTTGAATTAATTCCTCCGTGCTGCAGAGGGTGCTCCACCTACAGATGAAGATGCCCTGGAGGACCCAGAAGAAGAAACATGCAAGTGACATGGGGAAAACTTACAAAAACCACGGGGGCAGAAAAATCAAATAAATACATCTTGGGTTAAAAAAAATAGCTAAATACATTAAAATTTATTTTCCTTCAGGATTTGTGCTTCATATGCATCCTATAGCACAGTTATACACATTTCCGTACAGTCTGCGTCCTGCTTGGGGGGTCCATCGTTCTGATTGGCTGGAGCTGAGGGAAAGGAGGAACACCAAGGTGACTCCAGCAACCAAACCAGCAAGCAGCTCGAGAGGAGGGTCCAGTGTCCGATGCCCTGTCCCCTGCCCCCCCTATTGGTCAAAAGCCATGCCTGGAAGCTCCATCCTGCTAACTCTTGCCTGTGGGAGAAATTAATAACCACAGTCACAAAGGGGCAGCTTGTCAATTGCTAATGTTCTCTCACTCCCATGTGGCACACACTGGTGACCCATACCTCTGTTATCCTCCGCAGTTTGTCCGGCCTGCCTTTGGTATAGTTCATGATACTTGGTCTCGATTTCCTGAAAAACAAAACAGAAGTGACAAAGTGAACCACCCATCCAGACGACCAGGGAGAGAAATATCCCAAGAAACCAGCAGAATGCAGTAGTTAAAGAAACATTCAAGCAAATTTCCCCACGGTCAAATTCCATTCAAAACCATTAATTTACCCAAGTGAAATTATACTATAATTGGTTCGGATTACATTGATCAGACTCAAGAGACTGGTTATTTCGGAGTCTCTCAGAAAATGATTTATTTCCATTCCTCTGCAGCCCTTTACCAGCAGCACAGAATCAGATGCCAGAAAAGGCCCAGAGCTCAAGTTACGGGGCCAAAAAAAAAAAAAACACTCCACAGTCAAACATGGCCACCTCCAAGGACTTGCTTTCAGTTTTTACTACGCAGCTCCCACAGGAATCAACGGAAGCCATAAACAGATGCCATTTTCGGCTTTAATACATCTTGATGCACCAATATCAACCAGTACGTCTCCCACACAGGGTTCTCAATTTCAGCCTGGACCCGAAGGGACCCAAAAAAGCCTGTTGGGTTCGGGTTCAAGCCAACAATTAATGCCAATTGGACTAGTCGGATAGGGCTTGGGCTGTGAAAGGGAAAAAGAAGTCTTTGTGTGTATTTACCCAAGGTTAATTTGCATTTTTATAAGCGAGTACTCGGCACTGTACACCGTGCTGATTGCCAATTTTAAAATCAATCAATTGAAATGAAATGAAAATGAAAAGTCAAAACTTTCTCTACTGTTTAAAATTTGGCTTTTAATTTTATTCATCCACCATCTACCGTAATCCCACTTGCGGCAACTGGTCTGCCACCCTGCCATGCCAGTTTGAGATTGGGATAAAAGGCTGAAATTAAATACCAAATTAGTCGCTGATTTTAAGTTTTTGTACAACAAATTTCAAGAAATTCAATTAATATTTGTGCCTTCGAGAGGTTATACTTGTTCAAATAGGTGTCTATGGGTGAAGGAATGTGAAAGATCAGAAAGTGGCCCTTTTTCAGAAATAGTGAAAACTCAATTATGTTGAGACATGGAATGTACTACTTAGAAACCAAGTCTCAGGTTCAGTTTTTCAATATGACCACCCTGCCACACCCACTTTTGAGGGTGGGGGGCCAAAATGCAATTGCAAGGTAGTTTATGTGCTATAGATATTGCATACCAAGTACTGTCAAATTTTATTAAAATCAGTGCCCGCTAGAGGTTACGGGTCAAAGCGTCAACAGCAACAGACAACACATGACGACGTCTACAACAAATAAGCCATCTTTAGAACACAATCTGAATGCAGAAAAACAGAATGCAGCGGTAGGCAACTTCATTTTTTGGACACTAATTTAGGACAAAGATTTAGTTATTAACTGGTAAAGATTGAATTGTTCACTCCTGGCTAAACGTTCATTTCTTGAAAGAAAATACAATGCACCAGCCTTTCATGTCATTATTGACCAATCAAACAGAATTAAGACTGCCATTTAATTTGTGTGCTATATTTATTCCATTAATTCTTTAACGAGCAGCATACAATCTTACTGGATTGTACAGGACCCTGCAATGCGGCCAGCATAATTTGGCATGTACAGTAGCCAGCTAGCTGGCTACACAGGCTACATGACAAATGGTGGCTCAACACCACAGTTTTCATGTAGCTCTGGAGCTAGCTAGCTGGCTACAGTAGACGTCAAATCTATGTATACACAAGTAACGTTAGTGCAGTACACTAAAAATTGAGGCAGAAACCCAAAACATCTCAAGCATAACTACTGGTGAAATGGTGCCTTTATCAGGCTTTAATTGAATCACTAATTATTTCATCAGCGCCCTGGCTAGCTTGGTTGGCAATCTAACTGATAGAAGCAACGTGCAGTCCTGGTGGATTGCAAAGGTTTGTGCGATGCAGTGCATTTTCACATACTAATTTAGTGTGATGCAACAAACATTCAATCAAATCTTATTCAGCTGATCTGCTACACTATATTTGTTTTACTCAGGCCTCAGACTGAGTCCGTTCAATTCAGGTTTGAATCTTAAGCCCCATGGAGAACTTTACTCCAATGGGCAACCAACTTGTCATTCAGTTAAAAGCCTGTGGACTTTACATCTGAACTGCGTGCCCCAGTGGGTGCAACGAAACATAACCAGGCATATAAGGATGATAAAAATTCTTTGAGCGTTTCGTGATCCGGTAAATTTACCTTTAAGTGTTGCAGGTTCACTTGCAGGAGGCGAAGGTGCGTTAGGACCTGCCGGCTGAAGCTGGGAGCACCCCCCAACTGTGCTGAGGAGGACAACAGCTTCTTCATATCAATCCCAGAATCCCCTGTGGCGCCACGCTCCTTCCCGCTGACCTCGTCATCTGTGCTGCTCTCTCCTGAGCCTTCTAGCACGAGGTAACCTGCAAAGAGCGACAGGCTTGAATTAGACTGGCCTCTGTTCAGTACACGGAGCATCTCATGGGACAAGCGCAGCAGTAGCACCCTGACCTCAGGTCAGTCACAAAGGGTCAGAAGGGTAATGTTGGCCCTGCTTACTGTAGTCATCCGTGGCCTCGAAAAAGCCAGTGTCTCCTGCAGACAGGTCCTGCTGCCCCTCGTCTTGGCCATTTTGAGGGGAGCTGAGCTTGGCTGTGGTTTGGGATGTGGGGACTGTAGTGCGGGACACAGGGGCTGCGGTGCTGGACAGGGGGATGGCGGAGTGGGACGTGGGGACAGCAGTAGTCTTCAGAGACGTGGTCCTCTGGAGACGCACCCCCGCTGGCCTGCTGCCCTTCCACCAGTCCTCCTGAGCCAAAAGCAGCTGCTTCAGGGCCGACACTGAGATAAGGACACAGCCGGAGACGAAGGACACAGGCGAGATTACTGCCACAGGCTCACAACGGTCACAAAGCAAAGCCACAGAGACACTATCATAGACAAAACCCACAAAGACAGTGCCAGAGCAAAACCACGGAGAGAATCATGGAACAAACCAACAGAGGCAGGCTTACAGAGTAAAACCACAGACACACTGTCGTGGAGTCAAGTGTTGAAAAAGTATTAACACAGTTCCTGATTTCTTTTATATTTGCTTATCTTTCATATTTAAATAATTCAGAAAATCACACAAATTTTAACACGACACAGACAATGTGAGTGCACAGGAAATGTAGCTTAAATTATCATTTAATTTACTTAAGCTTAGAAGTTTTCCTAAACCTATATTGCCCATGATAAAAAAAAATAATAACCCCCCTAAGCCCAGTGTCTGGTTGTGCCACTGTTGGCAGCAAAAAACTGCAGTCATGTGTTTTCCACAGAGACACCAACACAGAGCAAAACCACAAAAAACAGTCAAAAAGAGCAAAACTGCGGAGACACTGTTGCAGAGCTGTAAGATTACAATACGAGGATCTGCTGAAGCAGAGACAATGCATGTAATAACTAGACAATCAGTCTCTGTGTCATCTTGTATCCCCAGAACCCCTAAAGCAATCAAAATGGAATGGCTTTGTAACTTTACTGCACATGAGGTCCACACCAAACATTAAACAATTCGGTTGAAATTTGAGGCCTGAAGAGACCTCACAAAAAAACCTCTCCAGATGCGGTGTGATGATCGCTGCCCCATAGTATCACCGTCGTCCTTAACCACTTGGGCCCGGGAGACTCAGCATGTGAGTGATGCTGTAAAGTGCCTGTCAGCCGGGAGACTCAGCAGTTGAGTGATAGTTTTACCGTTGTTGGCATAGCCAATTATCATGAGTGACGTCAAATACTGATCGCTGCTCACTGAAGCGGATGATACTCACGCATTCACACAAATCTAATCATCTAATTACATTGACTGTAGCTGAATGGTATTCACAAAAAAAAAACAATCATCTAATTACATTGATTGACGTTGATTATTGGTTCGCACATTCTAACAAACGTGGAATCTGCTGACACATCATGAGTATGAATCACACGCACGTTTTGCAATAAAAGAGAGAAGTTTTTGATTCGTGACCAGTATACTTCTCGACATGGCAGATGTTACATCTGGTAAATCTACCAGTTCGTCAGACGGAGAATCAGAATACTCAAGTGACGAGTCAGATGTTCCGCTGGCAGTTATTTCTCGGCGAGCACTTCTCGATAGAGAGCAACAGCCATCCACGTCACAGTCTCATCAGAATCGAGGGTGGAATTGGAAAGATGAGGACTTTTGTCCGAAAAAATATGCTTGCGCCAAGCGAACGACAGTCAGTTTTGCACAGGTGGATGAGGAAAATATCACACCTGCCAACATATTCTGGAAAGAGTATTTTTCTGACGAGTTGATGCATTTGATAGTCCGGGAAACGAATCGATACCAATTCCAACACCCACTTCGTCTGGCAGCTCGTGGTCATCAGAAGCCTTGGGTAGATACTGATATCAACGAAATGAAAAGCATGCTTGCACTGATGGTCCTGATGGGTGTAAATTCACGACCGGAGGTTCGGCAGCACTGGAGCATCGATCCACTTGTTGAGGCACCTATCTTCCGGAGTGTAATGCCAAGGGACAGATTTCTGGACATTCTTGCCCAGCTTCATTTCCGTGACAATGAAGAAATAGAGGATGAAGAAGTTGATAGATTGTACAAATTACGTCCCGTCTTGGATCATCTTGCTGACTGATTTCGCTCAGTCTATACCCCTGGGCAGAACATCGCTGTTGACGAAAGTCTGATGAAATTCAAAGGGCGCCTCAAGTTCAGACAGTATTGTCCAATGAAGAGGGCGAGATTCGGTATCAAGGTGTACAAACTGTGTGATTCTGGGAAAGGTGCCGGGTATACTAGTGAATTCCACATTTACACTGGAAAGGACAGAGATCCATCGATACCTGCATCTCAGAAAGTTGTGATGAACTTGACGTCAAATCTCAGTGGACTTGGCTACACACTAGCACTGGATCGAGGTTTTTCGTGTCCAGATTTGTTCTTGGAGATGCATTCCCGAAAGTTCAATGTCATCGGCACTGTGCAAGCTAATCGGAAAAATATGCCAAAGGACCTTGCAAACCCAAAGCTTGAGGCAAATGAGACTAAAAGTAGATGCACTGATAAAATTCTAGCTCTTGTATGGCGAGACAAGAGAGTGGTAAGAATGCTCAGCACTGTTCACAAGGATGAGATGAAACCAACTCGAAAGAGAACACCTGATGGTAATACGACGCGAAAGCCGGCAGTGGTGGTCGATTACAATCGTTGGAAACTCGGTGTTGATCTGTCTGACCAGCTGGCAACTTCGCACAACTGTGCTACAAAAACTTTGAAGTGGTACAAGAAATTGTTTTTCTACTTTGTGGACTGTGCTCTTGTGAACTCTTACGTTCTGTACAAACTGTCTACCAGTGATGCAACAAGGAGGCGATCAAACTTCACAGACTTCCGCCTATCCTTTGTCAGAGACACTTTGTCTGAATACAGTGGTGACATGCCAACCTTGAGAGTACAAGGCTCACACCTCAATTTGCCAACCCGTCTAACTGAACGTCATTTCCCGGTAATACATGGTCGTCGAAACTGCCACGTATGTCACCGCAACGGAACGCGCTAGAATACCAGATTTCGATGTGAACAATGCAATGTTTCTCTGTGTCTGGAGTGTTTCCAAATCTACCACACTGTTGAAGAATACTGATTGAAATGTGTGAATGTGAATCTATAATTTCTGCGTGAATAAACATCCAAACTAGTAAATTGCTTGTTGTCTCTGATACCACAGTGATATCGGTAATTGCTTTATCTGACAAAATATCTCCCGGCACACAGTACCTCGCTGTAAATTATATAGCCGGGCCCAAGTGGTTAAGCACATGCAACATCATTGAAAATTACCACACACAGCGTCCAAGATGGGGTGGTACAGTGGTAGTTATGTTAGTAAAATTTCCTGTTTTAGTGTCTGCACCACGTGATGGTCAACAGTCAATGCAGCATGGTCATTACTGAGCGAAATCATTGTAATGTACAAGCTGGATCAATGGCCAAGCTTACAGTAAATTCTAAACATTGTAACTTTGCATTTGTTTGCCATTCATTTAAAGAAATTGTATTCACATTTTTCTAACACTTACAGGTTTTTAAAGCATCTTCAGCTCTAGACGGAGGGACACTGAAGGGGTTGGAATCATCATCGCCGATTGCAACACCCTGACGGGACCCCCGTTTCAGGAAGGGCAACCGGTCCACTAGGCTCGAGTCCAAAAACTCATCCCCGCCCTCATCCTCTTCCTCGAAGGGATTGGGCCCAGGGGGAGTGGCCTGCTTCAGCCGGGGAGACGCCGTGCTTCCGTCTCTCTCTGTACAAACAGGAGAACCAACCAATCAGTGACCTCAGTTATCACACCCCACTCATACACATGTATTTAATCCCAATAGGCATTGCAATATGGGCACTTTGTGCAGAAAAGGCTGATAATGTGAGTGTCAGCTTTGCAGCAGTGATTCTGCCATAGGGTGTGGTCACCTGGGGACTGAACACTTCCAGTTGAGTTGCGGTCGGGGTCCTTGCCAAGTCGAGGCATCATCTCCATGGCCTCCCTCTCCCTGCTGAAACGGCCGGGAAGAAAGTGTGTGTGACCTCACTAAATCAATTAAAGATAAATATCAGCGCACTGGAAAATTTATGATGCTTTAATTTTCAAATGTGTGGATATTACTTTGTCCAGCACTAGTCCGCCTGTTTGGATGCGCTGAATTATGTTTGGGAGTTTGAGATATTTTTTCCATTTGAGAGAAACAAACTCACTCTGGTTCCAGCATGTCGTTGTGCTCTTTGGATTTCATGGAGTCTGCTCTCTGTGCAATCTGACGCTGCCACCTGGTGGACAAAAGACAAACCTGCAGTTTTACTGGCTCAGGGCACACTTCAACTCACATGATTCAGTGTCATTCATTAGCTGACGGGGCATGCACGACTCCAGCAAGCTGCTTCACCACCAGGAGTCACTGAGGAGCAATATACTCAATCTCACGGACAAAACTCCTCCCTCCCCGGATGCTACCGCAGGGATTTATCAGAATAGCTTTGGCAGTCACAAGCAAAGTACCAGACCATGGGACTCATCCACAGGTACAGTGCCTTAATGCCTGAGTCCATCAATAGCCCCAACATATGACTTCAGAATCACTTTCTACTAATACGGTAAGATGTTCAGTGAAGAAGTTCAGGCTTTTCGGTACCAGAACCAAATGAAGCACTCACGTCCTCTGCTCGGACACGGTCTGGGCCATCAGCTCGTAAATCTGCGCTCCATTGTCAGACATGGAGATCACAAAGAAGGACTTGTTATCTGAGGGGGAGAGGAGAGAGGACACAATTGAAGTGGCTGGCTCACCCACCCAGGCGGTGCTCCTCGCAGTACTGACAGGGGCGGGCCGCACTCACCTGTAGCCACAGGCCGCACCAGCACAGTGCTGAGCTTGATGATGGGGCTGTAGATGTGGCAGGTGTCGGCCGTCCCCGCCAGGTTCTTGCTGTGGCATTTGAGCACCAGGCGCTCATCCTGCTTCTGCAGCAGGACCAGAATATCCTCCAGCAGCAGCGTGTACAGCTCTGTGGGGAGGGACAAGGGCAGATATATTCTCTACTCACACTCTCCCTATGCATAATCAAAGTGACACCATCATTAACTCCTGGATAAGCAGTTTGTGAATAAGGAACCGGTCATCTATGCCAAGATCATATTTATCTTACCGCCCGTGGTCGTGCTAATGACAAATTCATTGACTGATTGATTGATTACAGAGAGACGATCAAGTCTCATCACAAAACTACCTCCAAAGCTTTGCTTATCCAGGAGTAAAAATGCATGCATGAGAGATTAAGGGTGCACAGAGATTAAAAGTCGCAGTTTGTGTTCTTTTCAACAATCAGCAAAACATGGTATTACACCTTAGAGCAGGGGTGTCCAAACTTGTCCATAAAGGGCAGGTGTGGGTGCTGGTTTTTGTGCTAGCCAGCAGTGCTACAGCACCTGAATCCACTATTTAACTAATCAGGCGGTTCAATCAGGACCCTGCTGGGTAGAATCAAGTGTGTTAGTGCTGGGCTCTAACAAAAACCAGCACCCACACCGGCCCTTTCTGGATTAGATTGGACACCCCTGCCTTAGAGCAACCCCCCAAACCAAAGGTGTGCCAATGTAAGATCAATTTTGAATCCCAATTTTTTTTCCTACAGTGTAATAAGACCAATTGCTGCCATGGGGCGTAAAGGGATTTGTGCACCATTTCTTTTTCTTAAAAACATACCTTCATAGCAGAATAGGGTCATATACAAATCGTGACCAAACGGCATGAGCCAAGTGAAATGGCTCCTCCAGAATATACTGAGAAGTCAGCTTATCACCAAATCAATTCAAATCAATTTTATTTGTACAGCACATTTCATACAATTGTGAGCTCAATGCGCTTCACAGAATATAAAAGCAAACAAATACCAAACACACAAACAAAAAAAACATTAAACACGTTCAAAAACATATAAACAAAATTCAAAACACATTTATGAAATAACCAGCGAGGTTGAACATAATCATCTTTGAACTGGTAATTATTGACCAGCTGTTCCTGTGTTCTTTGCCTGAATAACAATCAAGCTCTAGATTTACCAACAAATCAAAATCAATGCGTGAACCATGTTGCATAATGACTAAGAAGCGATACTGAGAGGCTGATATATCCTACAATGTGAAAATTTGAGAGTGACAATGTGAAAAATTAGGGAAAAATATCCTGTCGTGGTATTTTTTCCCCAGAATTTTGAGACATTATTGACATTTTTGATGAAGGATAGCACTTGATTTAGTTTTAGAAGTTTAAAAATACAAACTTATGGTGGTAAAATTTTACTTGAACAATTGTGACATACTATAAATTATTTTCAAGAAATGGCCAAACACTCTCAAAGCCAAGCAAAAACATCTCCAGCTATCTGCGCTTATCCCTGTACATTGAGAGTTCAGAAAAAAACCAACAGTAATATTTCTTAAGTAATCATAGGCCAGCCAACCGCTTGGTCTTGCTGATTCAGGGAAGCAATTGCTTATTTGCTGATCGCGAAAACATAGTTCACACATCGGTTTAGATTTGCTGGTTTAAAAAAATTGTGTGTTAGGTGGCAAGAAGTGCAACCTTACTGGTGATCAGCTGATTTCTCAACATTATTTTTCACTTGGTTTGGCCATTAGGTCACAGTTTTTAAGAGACCAAATTCAGGTATGATGGTAAGTTCAAGAAAAAAAAAAAAAAAGAAAGAAAAGACATCCCCCACACATGCCAATATGCCTCATGGTGGCAGTCAGTCTTATTGCCCTATGAGAAATCGGATTCCACATCAGCACACCTCTTACACCCTGCAAACTCAGCAGGAGCAGCCAGTCTCCTCTTCAGCCCTCACTAACTCTGCGAGAATGCCGGAATAAAAGTTTGCGAACAGACCAATCGTCTTGTCTTTGTTGACTTTCCAGGAGAGGGGTCCCTCGTGTACCATCTTCCTCTTGGTCAGGTCCAGGTTCTGTGGACAGCAGGAGAGATGAGCTCACATCGGGGCCTAGTACATGGGAAGCAGGGACTTACTAAGACTCGTCTTAAACCCACCTTAAACTCCGCAATCATGGGGTGTTCGCTCTGCTTCAGGGAGGAGAGATCTAGCCGTCTCTGATAGTCCTCCAGCCTCTGGAACGAAAATATACATAAGACTCAGAACTGCTGCCCATTATCCTCACACTGTGGGAGTTGTACATGAAAGATTGAGTGAGAGTGGGAGAGAGAGAGTGTGAGTGTGTGTGTGTGTGTGCGCGCGTGCGCGCACACAGGACCTGCTCACCTGCTTATTCTCAGCCTCCTTCACAGCCTGGTTCACATAGTTCAGAATCTTTTTACAGCAGTCAGCTGCCCTCTTCACCTTCTCCTTCTCCTCTACATCATCTGTTAATCACACACACACACACACACACACACACAGTAGCTCAAAGGACAGTTCAAAGCTAAAACCAGTTTCAGGAAGAAGGCCATTTATTGCACACTTGCAAGTGAAGGACCTAATGACACTACACTGCATTTGGGCATACTGATGTAACTTTAAACAGAGGAGGCAGGATTAAGCAGATGTGTTAAATGGCTCCTCTGTTCAGGAGGGCTGAGATAATGACTTTATTAAGCAGCGAGCTAAAATTGCTCAGAGCGGCTAAGCAGAGACACCTCAGCATGCATCGGCTAACATTTGTACTGCAGCAGCTGAACAGGACTAAAGCTGTGGGAGTCTTTATCGCACAGCTCCATGGCTGATCAATTTACAACATCCCAGCTACAGCAGTGTACCACTGTGGAAGGGAGATTTACCCACAATGCACAGGGCCACGCATCACTGAGCACACAGTCACAGAGAGACGGGCCGTTAGCCACAATTATGCCACGGATCACAAACAGGCACGAGTAGTATAAATTAGAACTGAGTGATGCCCATTAATTCGTTTGGCTATTGATTTACACAGAAAGCCATTTATAGTAAATAATGCAGCTGTTTATATCTAGGACCAACAGCGGGGTAAAGAAGTGATGACATCACATTGGAGTCATAAGTCAAATTCCTATTCACTTTAGCTACAGTCATTTCATTAAACCGCACTTCTCATTCATTTTAGCTCACCATCCATTTCAAAATTTTAAATCATATCCCCGAGAGACTGCAAATGTCCTCTTGACTGTCGGCAACTATAATTTACATTGTGGTAAATTCTGCTGATATGCGAGCACATTTGTAGTGATGGGCATGAAATTGCATTCACACACCCAACAGGTTAACCCTGAAGCATCTCAGCTCATAAAATGATTGCACAATGGCACAGTGTCCCAACGCAATCAGGAATTTACATCTGTGTTTTACTTCCGACACAAGAAGCAAACTCTCGTTGTCGCCTCAGTGCTCCATCTGACGGGCTGAGGCAGGGAGGTTAATGCATGCTGGGAGCTGTAAAGCAGGAATGGGCTCGGCTGGGCACCTGTGTACTTGGCGATATTCTCCAGCAGGAGGGGGTATTTGGTCAACCTCTGCATCTCCACTGGAATCATATCTTTGAGCTGCAGTCTGCGACACACGGGATTACTCTCCGCCTCCTGCAAACACACAACCACACATACACACGTGACCATTCAGGACAGACATCACACACAGTTTCCTTGAGCCTACAACACATTTGCATGTGTTAAGTTAGCCGAGGCAAGATTAATGCCACAGTAATACCAATAACTGACAATTCTGACCCAAACTTGTGTTTAAAAGTAGTTCGAGCAACCACAAATAAGATTAGCCTTTGCTAGTCAAAGGAATTACCTTTCCTCCGATCCAGCGACTCCCAAATATGGTCGTGGGAGGCCCCTGTACATGCAGGCATTTATTTTGCATCTACTACAGCAATCCCAGAATATTAACAAGCTGCTATTTTTTCTGACCTAAAACCTTTTATTAAGAGCATACTTAAATGCCTAAAACCTTTTTGGTCAGAAATCTCCATGGACCTCATAAGAGAAACAATTCTGAGCATCTGCTGTGCTCATTGATTATCATCATCTTTGGTGCAATAATTTTACTGGGCATAAAATGGCATGAAAGAGATTAATTGTCCATCACAGTTCAAATGAAAGACTGAAGTGAATTTATATTGATCAGTGTGTGGGCACCTGGCCTCCCATTCCAACCACCAGGAAGATGAAAGGCAGTGCAAATGATAAAGCAAACCGGCATTATGTAAAATTTTAAGAAGTCTGTAATTGAAAGTAGTATGTATTAAGTGAATAAGTTCAAAGCCCATTAACATCAAAGTTAATTATCATTACTTTTTAACCTCTTTTCATTCAGTTATTGGTTATAAAATTCTGTAAGCGCTATATGAACTGGGGGATGTTATTGTTTGCAGCCCTCCGAAGCTACTAACAACAAATACAATAAATAAGGCAAACAATCCCTACAAAAATCAAAGATGTCCAATTAAGAAAAACAGCAGTTAAAAATGTTGGGACAAAAATCAGGACACACCACTCTTGACCCAACAGTACTCATGCATGGTGAGGGTCTAATGTCCACATCAATCCTACAGCTGTCTTTTGAGTCATATACTTGTTTACTACATACTGCATATTACAAAAATTCATACTGGATACATGTCATTCTCCATGGTGATGTGCAGTGTATAAGCCAGTCTGTGACAGCAGCCACACCATGTACCACTAAGCCAAATGACCACCAGGCTATTGAAATATCACCTGGGTCTCATGGGACAGTACCATTGACCAGTGCATTCTGGGATTTGGAAAACTCTGGCTGTGTATTGTGAAATTTGTAGCGTCATCTTTGGAGCACAGGTGCATCAATTTCACATTAGTTACACAAAATATATGACTCGCTACTTTCACCATCCATCAGTAAAGGAGTAATAAGTAGTAAGCATTTCCAAGCATGGTCCAGCTTTTAGGAGCTTTCCGTGAAGGGCTCCTGGGTGCCCAGCTGAATGCCTGCATCTCTCTCTCTCTCGCCTTCTCTCACCTGCATGAAGGAGGCAAAGCGGCCGTCCTTCTTCCGGCTCTTGATGATCTCCAGGGCGAAGGGCTGGTTGCTACAGAACGTTCCCGCGGCTCGCTTGATCTTCTCCTCCTCACCGTCGCTGAACTGGGAGGAACACAATCGGGAACAATGAGATCAGTTAGCATAGTGATGCAGCACCGGGCTGCTTTGGTTCTGTAGCTTCATAGAATTGAGGGGATAGAACTCCATTTGGAAATACCAGGAGCTCCACATAGAGCACAAAAATATTAGTCTTTACCCCTGAAATATTCAGTACTGCTTTAAAAGGGAACTCTGGCAGACCAAAACTTCTTAAAACTAGGCTTATGCCGTCGGAGGCGACGGCTTGGGGTATATCCCCGAATGCCCTCAATCCTCCAAGTCCCTAATCCTTGAATAGACTTTCATTTGAACTTAATTTCAGGTCAATCGGACAAATGGTTCTGAAGATATGGCCAAAGTGGTAATTTTCCATCACCAAGCCCCACCTGGTGGCGAAATATTGAACCGTACAGGTATGATGTCATCATGTGACACGTTGTGAGGTCATGACCTTGCAGTTGCACATAGTCTCATGTCAATCAGACAAATGGTTCCAAAGATATGGCAAAAATGGTGAATTTTATGTGACAAAGCTCCACCTTGTGTCAAAATTTTGGACCAAACAGGTATAATGTCATTGTGGGACACATCCTCAGGTCATAACCTTTCATTTACACTTGATTTGAGGTCAATCGGACAAATATTTCCGGAAATATGATAAAAAACAGTGATTTTTCCGTTTTTGGCCCCTGGTGGCCAATCTATAAATTGTAAATTGTCCAAAATCGAATCAGTTCTTCCTGATTATGATACTTACCGATATGCAAAACATGAAATTTCTAATTTCTAACGCAGATATAAATAGGATATAAATAGGTTAGAATTGTTGCGTACATATAGGTATGGGCAACCTGACAGCTCCTCAAAAGTGAAGCCAAAACACCTTGATCATCTCGTGGCTGGCTGCTGTATGAATTATAAACCTGCCCACTCCATGTTGGTGCTTGGGACTTTTTGTCAAACTAAAAATTACAAGTATGCATCTGGAATGCGGCCGTCAAGAGGTGATATATCATCATCACACATGCAGGAGATGCTAGGACCAAGTACAACTGAATATTACCCATGGTCCAATGTAAAGTGACAGATTTGTCTTGGTTCTGAATTCAGCGTCATATCATATTCAGCATTTGCAGTGACGCTGTTGCGAATAAGTTAAGCCAGTTCGCTAGCTAGCTAAATAGCCAGCCACATAGTTTAGCAAAATTCGGTAAAAATCATCATACTCCATTTCTGTTGGTACCAAAGTTGGTAAAAAATAAATAAAAAAATCTCCCATACAACATAATTTAGTGGTGGGAAAGTTCCAAAATACGAGGGAGAACCACATTTCCAACAGTATCATTCACTTTACCTAGTCCAAGGGACCCCCGAAAAATGAACAAGAGCAGCACCGCCAACGGTGCATAATACGCCCATCATGAACATGGATCAGGAAGTGGACAGACAACATGATACCAATATCCAACAGACAACAGCCCCACGTGAGATTTGACCTTTGTCCGTGACCTTGACCTTGGAGGAAGGGCCGTAAACATGGTACGCAACACTCGGCTCAGTGATGGTACACGTGTGTGAGAAATACCACGGATGTATCTGAAGCGGTTGAGAAGTTATGCTCTGGACAAGCCCCATCTGGGCCTCATATGACCTTTGACCTTTGCCAGTGACCTTGACCGGGTGAACGAAATCATGGTGCGCGACACAGCGCCTAGTGATGGTGCACGTGCATGTGAAGTATCACGTATGTAGCCGAAGCGGCTCAGGAGTTATGCTCCGGACAAGAAATTGCTAACAGACAACAGACGGACGGACGGACGGGGGTGATGACATAATAATAAAGATGACTTGCCATCTTAAAAAAACAAAAAAAAAAAAAAAAAAACAACAAGATTTTGGGGACCCTCCTCTCACCCCTCTAATGTCTCATGGTGATTCTGTGTACAGAATCCTGATAAATGGCGAATCTCCACAATCCAGGTATATGGGCCAGAATACACCAGCAAATCAGATTTCAGCTTCCTTTCTCCATTACGTGAGAAGTTGGTCCTTCCAAAATGCTACAAAATGAAATTTCCAACTCACTTCAGTGAAAAAGGGGTGTGGCACCCAAATTTCAAGAGGGCGCCACACAAAAACCGTGAAGAGATATTGACACAAAACTTGGAATTCTTTTGTTCTGTGCCATAAAGTATTTTTGGACAAAGTTTGAGCAAAATCCGAGAGGTGTCATGTACAAGGCATCTCAGTATTGGCCGTTTTGACATGGAATGACCCTAATGCATTATCTCATACTGCTACAGTGAGTAAGAGATCACTCATGACTTCTATATAGCTAGATGCCCAATGCATTTGACAGCCCATCAATCAAATGCTACTTATAAGAGAAAAAAAAACATAAGACGGTCAGTTGCCCACAGGTTGACCTGTGTCCCCAGATGCCCTGAAGCAATCACTTCCAAAACGGATACGCTTTGTGACCTTACCAGACAAGGTCCATGCAAAGTATGAAATGAGTCCATTGAGAACTGTGACCTGTAGAGTACTCACAAGAAATCTCTATGGATGCACGAAACTCGGTTGTGGGTGCAGCGTAAGGACTGCTGATCCATACTATCCCCCATTTATCATTCAGGGATACAATAATAGATCAAATATACCTTTTAAAGAAGTTTTTCTATGTCTTTAAAAGCTCTGAGTGAGTGTTCAAGAACTCCTTTACATACAATTACCAATAACGAAGTGAAGTTGTTGAGTTAGTCTGGTATGGTCACTGGCATCTCTGGATTTACTGTGATTGGCATTTTGGTCATTCTGTTCCAAACTGCACTACACACTCAATGCTCACTGCAGAAGTCCACAGCAAACAAAGTGGGATTTCCACAGTGCAGGAAGGTACAACATGAACTATGACCCTGTGCAGAAGCAGTCGGTGTTTCCACAAGCGCGTACCCAAGAGAGCAGGTCTTCTCCCATAGGCCCAATCACGGTTTCACTTTTCTTCCGAATGGTGGTCATCTTTTCAGCAATTGAGCCTAGAAGAGGTGGAGGGAGAAAATAAAAAAAATCAACAGGTTATCATGTTGTCATCATGTGTGATTTTAAAGGCAGAGAGAGCAAGCTTTGGAGGCATGTGTTCATCTCCCAAGTATGGAAGTAACACATCTTAAGGCCAGTGCATGTCAGGGTACAATGACGAGGTCAGTGCTATATCGTCAGTGTCGGACGAAAACCTCAGACAAATTCTGCGGGGTTTTCAAAAGACAGGCAAAATTCCCTCATCTTAAACTTGTGAGGTACCTTTCATTTATCTGTGAAATGAAGGAAAGGAAGATCAGTTTTTGGAAAACTGTATTTATTTTTTTATCAACAGATAACAATATCACGTACAAGGTTTTCCTCAAAAAAAAAAAGGCCTCATCCAGATCTGATCTTTGTAACATGAAATTTCTCTCTCCATCCTTTGGCCCATTTGTGCAGAGGTTTTCACTGTAGTTGCAGTGCTTATTTCTGCTTCTACTGATCAAGTGAAGAATCTCAAAAAGGCCAAAATTTTCATCCCACCTCAATGACACGACAGTGTGGCCGTTAACCATAAGTGCAGCGAGTGAACACTGAGCAGGTCAGTATCAATGGAGGATCCAGTGTGTGTGAGTGTATAAAGACAGGGCCAGTGAAACCACTGTAATATGGGAATTTGAGCAGCTCTAAGGTGGTGAGTCAATTATAATTCATGTCAAAAGCAAAGTGGTGCACCGGGGAATGTAAGACTGAAAAACATTTGGTCAGAATAAACGCCCACCGGAACTCAATGATATGAAATTGACCGAGGTGAAGAAAAGCACATTTTGATTGAGTACGATTTGACTGTTTTGAGTAGGTGAGTGCCGTCTCTGTGTAGAGCACAGTTCAGTGGACCATACCGTGCAGCTGCATAATCTCCTCCAGGTTGGTGAAGATGCGTTTAGTGTCCGCAGGGGGCAGTATGGAGTCTCTGGTGAGTTTCTGATAGAAGACGCTGTCGAGCACTTTGAGAATGCGCAAGTGAGCGCGCTCAGTGTAGAACAGCTCTGTAGACACAGGAGAAGTTCATAACGACTAAGTACTAGCATCCATGAGTGCCTTTAGGCAAGAAAAAACACTCCTAAAACAAATTCATAAATACTCCAGGGTACTGTATGCTGTCTTTTTCTGGATGGGTGAAAACCATACCTCATAACCCCCCCCCCCCAATCTCCCTCGCCTTATCAACAGTTTTTGCCATAATGCAGCTCCGCCTAAACACATAAATGCAGCAGTGTGTCTGTCTCACGTACATCGGTGCTATACCACAGTGCAAGCAGAGCATGTACATTTATCAGTATATGAGCGATTCATTCATGGGTAAGATGTGAGCTCATGCATCAGCCACTAGGTGGTGTCCACACAGCTGTCCAGTCATGATTTTACAATAACCAATGAAATGTATTCTTTCTGAATGCCCAAGTGAGAGCTAAAACAGAATAAAATCACCATGACATTCAAGCAAAGTAATCTCACGCAGCCGATGCAGTAAATCACCGATACCCAGAACAAATCTGAGAACAACCAGCAATTACATCCTTTCATTCTGTGCACAAAAACTTACGCATCATCATTTACGTGCATATTATCATTTATATGTATGTGCATGTGTGTAGCCTGCTTTTGGTAAGTGATCACACACATCACACACAGTGGAGTGACAGGAGCGGGGGTGGAAGGGGCCGGGGCCTCACCATTGATGACTTCTTGTCTCTTGATTTCGTGGGGGGTCAGGCTGGCGAGCACCTCCTTCCCCACCAGCTGCTGCCAACTCACAGTGTCCTGCTCCGAGTCCCGCTCCTGATCATCCTCACTCGGCAACTCTGTCCCACACACTCCCTCCGTCCTGACAGAGAGAGGGGGGGGGGATTAGGGAGGGAGTAAGGGAATCAGGGACAAAATTCCAATCGAAGACGTCTGGTCCAACCTGTGGGACATCGGAACGCCACACACACACACACACACACACACACACACACACACACACACACACACACACACAAAGACCACTCACCTCCTGAGCACCCTGGGCGTCCCACCCTCCACAGTCCTGTGAGAGACAGTGAAAAGCTCATATTGCAGCAGCCATACTGCTCCACACCATAGAGAGGAGAGCAGTTGGACTCTATGCATACAATCTTTACAGCCCCATGCGTTTAGAGCAACGTGGCTTTATCAGACAAACACATGCCAGATATAAAAAGCAGTCATGTCCCTCAATGCATCTGTCTGTGGGTGAGTAGGCATGTGTGCCTGCGCGTGTGAGCATGTATGAATGCATGCAAGTGCGAGAGGTAGTATGTGTAAGTCAATGCATTTTTGTTTGTAATTGAATGTATTGAGTGGGCATGTGCAAGTGAATTTGTGTGTGTTTTTAAGTAAATGCATTGAGTGCATGTGTATACATGTGTGCGTGCATGCGCACACCTATATACTTACATGCACGTCAGTGAGAGTGTGTGATTGTGCGTGCACGCAAGACTTTGAAAACGTGGATATATACAGTACACGTGCGCATCAGTGTGAGAGCACGCACACGTGAGTGTAGGTGTGTTAGTGTATGTGTATATAGACATGCGCATCAGTGTGAGCACACACACACACACACACACACACACACAAGTGTAGATGTGTTTGTGTATGTGTATATAGATCAGTGTATGAGTATGAGTGTGTGCAGTGGAGAAGACCCCACCGCTGACCTGTCACTCTCTCGCTCCTCCTCCTGCAGCTGCTCTGGGCTGTACAGGCTGTAATCGAATGGAGCTGCGGAGTCCAGGGTGTCCCCACCGCCGGGCCCCTCGCTCAGCTTGGGGACAGCAGAGGAGGGCGTCAAACCTGAGGGAGAAGTTGAACACGTCTCACTTTCTCGGTCGGATCTGACAAACTACTGCAAAACACACCGCAGAGCTAACCAACCAAAAGCACACACACACACACAAACGCACACACATCTTTGAACGAGTAAATGTGCTCTGTGTAGCCTAGACCTCCTCAAAGGATCCAGATGAGGCACTGAGCTGTAGTTGGGCTGCAACATGCAGGGGTCCACATGGAAAAGATTGTGCTTGTTTTGCAAGACAAGAACTATAGAGAAATTACATAATTTGGACAGCCCTTAATTAGACAGTGCGCTTGTGCCGTCAGTGCGCTTGTTGAGGATGCCCGCAAATTGCTGCTTTGCAGCATTATTGATATTTATTTGTAGCTTGTAACCATTTATTCATGGGCAAAAAAAAACCTCATTTTTAAGGGTGCATTATTTCAGAGCGCTGATTTTTCAAGTGAATTTATTACTTTTTATACAGGGGATTTACCTGACTTGACAGATTAGAATCATGCCGTGTTGGAGTCCGAGCAAAGATGTAGGAAACGATCTAAACAAGTCGACATGGTCAACAACATCCCCCACCAATCGTGTGCTTCTTATTTTCGAACTCCATCAAGGCCTTTATAGTCTGAAGCTACACACCACATTTGGTTGTCCTATCTGTAATAGTTTCTGAGAAAAGTTGTCCCCTTTCTCTCGGACGGACGGATGGACAGACGCACACGCACGCACGGACGGACAGAGGTCAAAGCTATATCCCCCTCCCACTTCATGTTGGCGGGGGACAATGACGTTACCATTAGGCTACTATACATTGTGATTCAAAAGGCTGCAAGACTTAGACTACTGTAGCTATCCACATTTTATTCTGCAAAAATGAACGTTTTCCTGGGTCTGCCTCTGTCGTTCTCTTCCAAGCTATCAGTGTTTGCGGATGAACTTAGAACGTGCAGTGCACCACTGCCAGTCATTTGGGTACTGGAGCAGAGTGACTTTGCCATGTGGTACACATCAATATGGTCTATAATAAACTGGCATACCAGAGAGAAATTATTTAGAAGCCTTTCTAACACTGTTAGCATGTCACCAGCCTGCACAAGAATTGACTTGTACATGTTTACAGTGTTGAGAGAGGTTGTTTAAAGACGGTTGTCTGACAGACGACCATTTGGAAATCAATCCATCATATCCGGGCAACTGGATATGTCTTAGTCTTAAATGGGTGATTACGGCTCAGGTGATAAAACAGATTTGTCATATTACCCAACTCCGCAGGAACATCTCGCCACCGCTGTCTATATGTTTGATGTTTGATGTGTCCAGAGGTGCACAAAGCAACCCCCCCATTACAGCTGGGGACTGACTAGCTGTTCTGTGTCAACTTTGAATACCGTTTTTTCTGTACCATATAGGCTCTGAGTTGGGGAGGGCAGTTTTTGGTGCAACTGAACTTGCTTGACTTCCCCACATTCCAGCTTGACAAAAGCTTTACAGTCCAGTGAGCGGCATAAACTCACCTAATCCATCATCAAACATGTTTCTATTGGTTTCAAAATTACTGTGATAAAACTGGCACCGTTCTCTCACCCAGGCCGAGGTAAATACACAATTGAATAGATCTGCTCAGGATTGTCCACATTATTGCCAAAACCGGACCCAGCCATTTGAGGCAGCATCAGACCAATATCCCATGTCAATATCAGAGCACAGCATCCCTTCTTTTTTAGTGGGTGTATGACCCAGCTCATTAGCAGAAACTTCAATGTCCAAAAGTATGCATTCATAGATTAACAGCACAATTTTTGCAAGTTCAAGGCTGATCAATCCCTCGTGCATAAAATGATTTCATTAACCACCATGGTAAGGTTGATATCAACCATGAATTGACCACAGTTTCGGTACAATGCAAAAGGAGGTGGGCTACTCCCGAGTTAGCATTTATACAGCGGTACACAAGACCCAAGTGAATGCAAATGAAGAACAAAATGACATTCACAATAAATTGATCATGCATGGCTCGGGGAGTTATGTTGGTTCTCATCCCTTTTGCAGATGAAAGGTTCTTGAGGCCAATACGGGTAAGTTAGTTTGCCGTCTCCGAGCCAATATTAAGCCTAGATTCATGCTGCAGTCAGGCAGCGGCACTAACCTTTAAAGCTGAGCCATAAGCCTATCCGATGAGGAGTATAACATTCACATCAGCAGCCTCAAAATTATTTTAAGTTCTATATTGGCAGAGATGTCAGCCTTCTCTCGATTTTAATACAACCAAACTGCATTAGCCAAATAAATATACTCAGCAACAAAAGTTTCTGTGACACCATTTATGTGGATGTTACAAATGACACGCAAAGATCTCAATGCAATCAATATGTTTATTTAACAGGAGAAACACTGACTTTTCAGTGCCAACGTCACTCAAAACGAAAAATGTCATTTTCATGCGTCATGAAGCACTTGTCTGACGTCTAACCAATTGTGACCTTCACACTTCAATACCGGGTGTGACTTCCTCGTGCCATGATGCAAGCAACGCATCTCCGGCGCATGGACCGAATCAGATGTGCCAGAAATTGCTGTGGGATGTCATTCCAAATCTGACGTAGACGTTGTCGCAATTCCTGGAGTGTAGCTGGCGGGTTATCCAACCGCCGCAAACGTCGATCCATCTCGTCCCAAAGATGCTCGATTGGGGACATGTCTGGGGATCTGGCTGGCCATGGCAGGACATTGACATGTTGTTGCATCAGATACTGCTGTACAATCCTTGCAACGTGTGGTCTGGCGTTATCATGTTGCAGCGTTATTCCGGGACCATGTTGCATCAAAAACGGTACCACCAATGGCCGTAGCACTTCATCGCGATATCCTTGACCTGTCAGATTTCCATCAATAACAAGCAAATCTGTTCTGTTTCTAGCCGTGATCCCTCCCCAAATCATGACACTACCACCTCCAAAACGATCAAATTCCTGAACACAGTTGTTGGCATAACGTTTTCCACGTCGACGGTATACACGTAAACGACCGTCCCATCGTTTAAGCATGAATCTTGATTCATCAGTGAAGAGTACAAGATCCCACTGACGTTGGATCCACCGTCGATGTTGTTGTGCCCACTGTAGACGCAGTCGTCGGTGTTGTACTGTGAGTATTGGACGTCTTGCTGGCCGACGTGGGACAATGCCAAAATGACGGAGAGGGCGACGGATTGTCTGTGCAGACAGTCGCCTCAAACCAGGTATCGTTCTTGCAGTTATGGTTGCAGGTTGGAATCGATTTCGGAGATGGGTTGTTCGAATCCAGTTGTCCTGTCTGGGAGTGGTTACTCGTGGACGGCCGCTGCGAGGACGGTCTCTGACATGTTTTGTCTGCTGATGACGCTGCCATAAGTTCCAAATGGTGTTTCAATGGACATTCAGGCGATGAGCAACTTCCCTCTGCGAGGTTCCGGATTCAATCATCCCAATGGCCCTCCACCGATCATTTTCAGACAGTCTTAGCATTTAGAGGGTAGAGTTCCTGATCTGAAATGGCTGTGTTTTCGATAAGTGATGCTTCCGTCGTTCATCAGGCACAATGTGAACATTCCAAAAATTCTCCTCTTTTATTGCCATCCACAAGCATGATTTACGCACATTTTCACGTGCAAAGTCATTTTCTCGCATTTTCATGATTTCCATTTCAATGTTGTGTTTACGTGTACTGTTTCAGTCTGATATCACCATGTATGACAATTTCATAATTGCGTTATGAAAAATAATTAACAATATTGGTGTCACAGAAACTTTTGTTGCTGAGTATATATTTGATTAATTGAAAAGCAATATCTCCATACAGAAGTCATGGCTTGGCCATTCAAGATATACTTAATTCGGGTTTAGAACAACTTTCTAAGAAATTTTCCAACCCAACTACTTTCTTTCTACTGACACGACATCCAAACTCAGTCTTTTGGCATCGTTCTTCAAGTCCCCTCACAAAAGACCCCTGGTCTTGGGACTTTGAAAACCCTGCGTCAGGATGACATTCGGTAAAGCAGTCATTCATCTCCATACTTGTGATTTTTATTATCATGAAAACTGCGATTATCAGCACTTAAAGTCCTTGAGGGTTCTAAAATTATGACAGTGCGATCTGCATATTATTTCATTCGGTACTGCCCCTGAAAATAGTACTTCTATAGTCTGGTTTTAACACTATAGCGTACAGCCCTTCGGTGCCTAATACCCCACATGACGTGAAATAAGCCATGGGGTCAAGGTGAATGAAGTGAGTTACGACCAGTTCACAGCTGCAGCTCCTGTTGTATCTTTTGACCAACTAAACAAACTAAACAACGTGAAAATAACTCTCCCCCCCGGCACAGGATCAACCTTTCTAAACCTTTTCAAGTGACATCTTGATGACAGACAGCCATCGCACCAACATACCCACCCCTCCTTTGTTATAGGGTAAATATTTGCGTGCAAAATTCAATATCTGGGAATATCAATACACCAGCAGTGAAACCTTAACTTATCAACACATCGATTACCGTGCTGGGAGCCAGCGAGCGTGTGTATGAGTGTACGTTGGGAGCAGATAGCCCAGTGTTTGGGGGGGGGGGTACTCACCAGAGTCCGAGTCTCGGCCCCCTCCTTCAGAGCTCAGGCCGGCTGTGGCGCTGTGGGTCGGAGAGACGGTCAGGACTGGGGCGCTGGGCAGGTCCGAGCTGTCGCTGGACAGGCTCCCACGGGCGCGGCTGCCGTCCAGGGGGTCAGAGATGGACAGAGCCGGCTGGGACAGCTGCTTGAGGGGGCGCTGCCTGCTCACTTCCATGGCTGCTGTGGAGACGAGACGACGACACAGTAAGGGGGGGGGGCGGGGTCATGCGGCAATCTCACACACCAAACACCGACATGCTGGTCACAAGTACCGAGCCGTGATCAAGCGGGCCCATAAATCACTGCTGTCCGCACAGACCCTCTGCCACACAAAGGAGTCTGTGGGGACGGTGAATGCAGTGGAATCCGTGCAGAAATGGGAGGAGCTGGAACCAGCACGACTCACCAGGGAAGCACTGATACAGTGTTATGGAGCAGGGAATTTCACCAAGCTGGATTAGAGTCAGCTGGATCACCCCGAAAATGTGGTTCTACTTCTGACCAGGTCCTGAATTTAGGATGGTTCCATGCGCAACTTGTTGCTTTTGTCCAGCTATCCCTGCAATGCTGCTTCATTAGAAAAGGGGTCCTGACCGACTGTAGTTAGCTCAATACACCCTAAACCCAGTGCTAAAAATTTGCTTTGGCCGAGCCTTTAAAGGTGTGTTTTGCGCACAGGGATGCTGTGCTGGGAATGCCAAGGTGGCAAGGGCAGCACAACTCAATGAGGAACCACTCACTGGGCGAGGAGTCCATGCGATTGGGTCGCTTTGGAGGGCCTCCGAGGATGTTGGGAAATCGAGGCTTCTTCACCTTCTCCTCCCCTTCCTTCTCGGTTTTCACAACCTTTTGCATGCCCTGCCAGAGAGGAAAGATGTCTGAGTGTGTATAATTGCGTACTGTGGGTTCAGTTTGGTACCTTTTTCTGGGAAGATGGTTCATGAGAACACACTGCACCTTTCTTTAGGGGGAGGAAGTAGATGCAGACATTAATTAGCTTAATTTGGGGGGAGACCGTGGATGTGGATGCCTTGGGTGCCTTGATTTTGGAGAGGAAGGTGATACAAATGCATTTGGTACTTTGATTTTGGGAGAAAGTTGATGCAGAAACATCTGATACCTTCATTTTGGGGACAAAGTTGATGTGGATGAGTCTAGTACCTTAATTTTAGGGAGGAGTTGATCAGTACACGTTTGGTACCTTTATTTTGGGCAGGAAGTTCATGAGGGAGCGTTTGGTACCTTTATTTTGGGGAGGAAGTTCATGCGGCTGTGTTCAGTACCTTTATTTTCTGCAGGAAGTTGATGCAGGCATGTTTGGTACCTTTATTTTGGGTAGGAAGTTGATGTGGGTGCATTTGGTACCTTTATTCTGGGCAGGAAGTTGATGCAGGCGTGTTCGGTACCTTTATTTTGTGCAGGCAGTTGATGCAGGTGCATTTGGTACCTTTATTTTGGGGAGGAAGTCGATGCGGGTGCATTTGGGTACCGTTATTTTGGGGAGAAAGTTAATGTGGCTGTGTTCGGTACCTTTATTTTGTGCAGGAAGTTGATGCGGGTGCGTTTGATACCTTTATTTTGGGCAGGAAGTTGATGCAGGCGTGTTCGGTACCTTTATTTTGGGAGGAAGTTGATGCGGGTGCGTTTGGTACCTTTATTTTGGGCAGGAAGTTGATGCGGGCGCGTTTGGTACCTTTATTTTGGGCAGGAAGTTGATGTGGGCGCGTTCGGTACCTTTATTTTGGGCAGGAAGTTGATGCGGGCGCGTTCGGTACCTTTATTTTGGGCAGGAAGTTGATGCGTGTGTGTTCGGTACCTTTATTTTGGGCAGGAAGTTGATGCGTGTGCGTTTGGTACCTTTATTTTTGGGCAGGAAGTTGATGCGGGCGCGTTCGGTACCTTTATTTTGGGCAGGAAGTTGATGTGTGTGCGTTCGGTACCTTTATTTTGGGCAGGAAGTTGATGCGTGTGCATTTGGTACCTTTATTTTGGGCAGGAAGTTGATGCGGGCGTGTTCGGTACCTTTATTTTGGGCAGGAAGTTGATGCGTGTGCGTTTGGTACCTTTATTTTGGGCAGGAAGTTGATGCCGGCGTGTTTGGTACCTTTATTTTGGGCAGGAAGTTGATGCGTGTGCGTTCGGTACCTTTATTTTGGGCAGGAAGTTGATGCGGGCGCGTTTGGTACCTTTATTTTGGGCAGGAAGTTGATGCGGGCGCGTTTGGTACCTTTATTTTGGGCAGGAAGTTGATGCGTGTGCGTTCGGTACCTTTATTTTGGGCAGGAAGTTGATGCGTGTGCATTCGGTACCTTTATTTTGGGCAGGAAGTTGATGCCTGTGCGTTCGGTACCTTTATTTTGGGCAGGAAGTTGATGCGTGTGCCTTCGGTACCTTTATTTTGGGCAGGAAGTTGATGCGTGTGCGTTTGGTACCTTTATTTTGGGCAGGAAGTTGATGCGGGCGTGTTTGATACCTTTATTTTGGGCAGGAAGTTGATGCGGGCGCGTTTGGGTTCCAGGGCTCGGGGCTCCTTCACCTTCACACCCAGGTGCTTCATGTAGGTCAGAATGACAAACTGCATAGTGGCACTGAGAGATACCGTTTAACAATCAGTATACACAGGAACATGCAGAGCAATACTCCTCCCATCATGTACACACAAAAACACATCCATACGATACAATGCAACCCCATCATACTCTCACACAAACACGCAGAAAAATACTGCCCCAACACGCGGACACACACAGATTTACATACAGAACAATAAAGCCCCATCAGTCAGACATATCTACGCATGGAACACCTCATCACACAAAGACAGCATCTGTATCTAACAAACTTGAGTAAAAATGGAGTAGCGGACCTCATGCACACGCGCGCACACACACACACACGCGCGCGCACGCACACACACACACACACACACACACAAACACACACACACACATACATACACATACATACACATACACATACACACACACACACACAGAAGGTTATAAATCCATTACACAAACACATATATACAAACCCTAAAAACACATTCAAACATTTTTACAGTTACACTTCTACACTTCTATTTACGTAATACCCAAACCCAAACTGTAACCAAATTAAGCTTAACCTCAAATTTATCCACTTAGCCATTATCCTCTGTGATGCAAGGGCCACCCAAAATGTCCTTCCAACCGCAAATGACGACGCATTGGCCTAAGGATGCACACATGCACAGCAGAGCACCTCCGGCAAGAGGTCATACATACGCACACACCACCATACAGAGCACACAGAACCCTCACCATTTCTCTTCTTCAGAGGGGGATGAAGTCAGCCTAAAACGCAAAGACATTTTCAGTTAATGTTTTGGCAGCAAGAGTCCGAGTTAGCGAGAGAGAGAGAGATGCTTACAGCACTTCCTCCATCCTGGAGATGATTTGCTCGGCACAGGAGCGCTCTCTCTCCAAGGCAGCTCGGTCCCTGACCCGCTCGGAGTCCAGCCTGCTCAGCTCTCCATCGGCCAGAGTCAGACCCATGCTGCGCTTCTGCCTGCATGAACACACATATTATTATAAAACAGCAATATCTTATATCATACACTAACCAAAAATAACATGCATATCACACAGACACATTCTTGTACTACAACAATATCACATACCATACACCAACCAGAGTAAACATAGTACTGCAGTATAATAAAGTGCATCACATACCTTGCACCACCTAAACAAAACAGACACATTATTATACTACAACAATATCACAAACTACATACCAACCAGGCATGACATTCACACGGACACAAAAACATGCAAAGTCGTCAAAAAGTCTCACGCACATGTGACCAGAGTGAAGCAAAGCTACTTTTTAAAGTAACAAAATGAGTTTCTAAACATCAATAATGTAGAGCAAAGAGCACTAAGGAGTTAAAAAGCTACATCAGATCAATAATTAGCGTGAGTGCCCTAGGCCATTAAAACTGCCTCAGTCCTCGGCATGCAGTTCTGTAGTTTTAAAAGCGACTCGGTGGGCTGCTGCAAGTATAGCGGAGAACCTGCCACAGCTCTTCAGCAGAAAGGCCGTCTCATTTGCACTCGTCTCCCCGGGAAATGCCAAACTGTCTTTGTGATGCAGAGATAAGGGTTCTGTGGAGGCCATACCATCTACTTCCAAATACGAATAACTCATATCTTTGAATACTTTTTTGGGGTTTTTTTTTTTTTTTTGCATATTTTGAGTTAGGAAATCTCAAATCTTCACCTTGTGACTCACGCTCCACTGCTCCAAGCAGAAAACAAAGTGGAAGAAAAACTTGAGGCACTCAGAGTGCAAACCTCTGCCAAGGCAACACCGTTGAAATCTTGTGGAGTGAACATGGCTCATAAGAAATTTAATGACACGTTCCCTCCCTGATGTGAGACCAATCGGCCTACAAAATTTGAGTCATATCGCTGGGAGCGAAGTTCAGTTATCGCGTCATAGGATTTAAAGATGGCTGCCGTAGCAACCATACTGTATGACAGATCACGATGAAAATCAATAGGCTCCGTTCTGATGCAATGGCAAACCAGCCACAAAATTTCAGAGACATCTGTTCATTACTTTTTGAGTTATTTTGTACACAAACAGACAGACCGATACCAGCAAACACATAACCTCTTTGGCAGAGATAGATAGATTTTATACTTATATTTTATCACTCTAGGGGCCTAAGACTTTGGCACAGTAATTTATGTCACACACACACACACACACACACACACCCTCACCTAAAGTCCTCCAGGTTTTTCTGTACATCAGGGAGCAGAGCCTCCTGCAGCAACTGCACATACTGCCGGTGTAGCTCCTCTGGAATGAGCTCTGGTCTCCGCCGCTCTGTACGCACACACACACGTGCAGAGATCACAAACCGGCAGTATATTTCTGCAAGGTCAGTGCTTGAGGTTTCGGCAGCCAGTGTACACAGCACACAGAACATTCCAGCGGTCCGCTTACCCAGGTCAGAAGAGATAGACTCAGGCACCGGGACTTTCAAGTTCTGGACAAAACACAGAGCACCAGTTAAAACATACGCCATCAAACTGAGTTAAATCCCAATTTTATGACCCCTCTTGCTACCTGCGACCATGAGTGACAGTCTTCTCAGTTTGGAGATGTTTGTGTAAAAAATATCCAGACCGGAGAGGTCTCAAAAGATCCCATGACCCCTATCGGAGGAAGGATGTCAATTGTGCCTTTGTGTGAATACCAATGGTCTCAGGTAGATGCACACAGTGACTTATCCTTGCCCACCACCATCATGGTAAAGACGACGCATAAGGGAGGTTCATACAGGCCAAAAACAGATCGCTAATGTAACAATACATTAAGAAACTATGCCAAGGACTGCCAAACCATTAAATATTGCAGTTTTTTGTGTGATATTTGCAAAATATCCAGATAGTTGCACTTAGAAGTCCACAAGCATTATACTGCAAACGAGAAATTTCTAGAAAGTGTAATTGGGTGAAATTAATATCCACATACAACGTAATTGAATTTAGAAATTCAAGAGCTTAACAAATGGAAAATTCCATTCACTTCTTTACTGACACTTCCAGCGTATTTAGGGAAAAATCATGTCACCTGTCGTACCCTTCTAACCACGTCCATGTATCATATCACACACCATTCACTCAGATACCCTAGGGCCATAAAGAGTCTTCACTTGGCCTGACATTAAAAGAGTACTCCGGTGTGAAATTGACATGGGGGTATTGAAACATGATAATGAGTACTAACTTTGGTCAAATACCCCACCTCCGTACGCACGCAACATTTCAAAATAAATGGCTTTTTAGCCGAAGCTCCCAACAGGCTTACAATGGTAGCAAATCGGGCATAGCTTTGCCATGCAAAGAAATCGCTATTTTTTTCATCATTAACAATGCTCAAAGAAGCTCCACACTTCATCGGTAGAATTCCGAGGGCCCTGACATTTAAAACGAGGCACTGGTAGTTAAAAAAGACTATTTATACAAACAGAACCATGAGATACTTTCAAGATGGAGGCACCTGGAAACTAACAATAAGGCGATTGACGAGCACAAACGAATAGATTGCAATCTGTTCCCCAATGCTTCCTATTCGTTCGTGCTTCTCAATCAACTTATTGTTACTTTCAAGATGGAGGCGACTGGGAAACTACCTCGAGGTACTGTTTGCATAAACAGTCTTTTTTAATAAACTACCAGTGCATTTTCAAAGTTCTCGGTGCCTCGTTTTAAATGTCAGGGCCCTCAGAATTCTACCAATGAAGTGTGGAGCTACTTTGAGCCTTGTTAATGATGAAAAAAATAGCAATTTTTTTGCATGGCAACGCTACGCCCAATTCACTACCATTGTAATCCTGTTGGGAGCTATGGCTAAAAAGCCATTTATTTTGAAATGTTGCGTGCGTACAGAGGTGGGGTATTTGACAAAAGTTAGTACTCATTATCATGTTTCAATACACCCCAAGTGAAATTCACACCGGAATTCTCCTTTAATGTCTTTGGTCTGTGTGAGGAAACTGGAGTATAAGGAGGAAACACCACTCAGACGAAGGGAGATGAGAACATGCCAAACTTTACACTGAATGGCCTCAGGCTGAATTCAAACCTACAACCTTACAATCTTACTGTGAGGCAACAGTGCAAAACAGTGCGTTACAAATGAAAAATTAACAGTGCATCTAATTGAATCACTAACTATGGGTCCTTCTACACGAGAGTAGGCTACTAGAGTGGCGCTGGGTGTTTGGCAGAGGTCATGTTTGGGTATTTTATGCAGCTTACATGAGGTGTGGTTGGTCAAAACTTACTGCAGTTCGATCCATAAAGAAAGTGTTGAGCTCCATAAAGATGCGGCGCGTTTCCTTAGAGCTCGTCTGTTTGTACAGCTCAGCATACAGGTAGCACAGCTGTGGACACAGTGCAGTTGCTTATTTAAATGCTATTAAAGTCCTTTTCCGAGCCTTCTGAAGGAAACTACACTTCCAGCAAAGCAGAAATGTAGACCAGAGTAACAAGAGTCATCAGAAGATGAAATACCCCCCCGGCCCCTGATTATTTGTGAAAGTCATGTCAATCCTACACCTTCAAAGAAATTCAAACAAGAATGTTGAGGTGATTTTCCTCTGGAATGATCTGGAAGTATGTACTGGCAACATCTAGCAAAGACTATGAAGCACACGTTGACAAAGGCAATAAAAAAAAAACAAAGTTCATTAATGAACATTGTTTTAGTTCTGGTCCGGAAACAAACCCAGCCCTGCGACTAAGTCCAAATCCATGTCTCTTCAATGGAAAGGAAAAAAATAATTTTTCATAATTATTATATGGCATCAATAAGCCATCTCTGTACAGAGTCCAAATTCCACTGGTTTCCATGGAAACTAAAAAAATAACATTTTCAGAAATCTGAAATTATCAAAAGGCACCACTTCAGTATGTGGGTAATACACGTGCAAAGTTTCAGTAAGATATATTGAACGTTTTTTGAGTTCTGCTCCGGAAACGAACTAGGCCTGATGTGCACCAAGTCCAGATTTGTTTCCATGGAAACAACAAATATAGGAATCCCGAAATTTCCAAATTAGCAAAAGGTACATCTAGACTATACATAGAATACATGTACCGAGATCGGTGCTGACATCTTCCATAGTTTCAGAGTTCTGCTCCGGAAACAAAATGATTACGGACGGACGGATGAGGCGATGCCTATATCCCCCAACATTCTTTGCCAGGGGAATAATAAAACATGCGAAGATCGAGCCCGTTTATGAGAAAAAGGGTGCCGAATCCAAAAATATAAAGAACAAACATGAACAGCTCTCAAGAAAACTATAATGTACACTTTATCCCACTAATTTTTGATGCATGATTACGCCACAAATTGCGATTTACACCTTATACATTAATGGAATTCAGTGCAAATTTGAGTTTTTTTTTTTTTTTTTGATTGGCTGTGCTTGGCTAGATTGCAACAAAGTGGGGAATTGGTCTGTCAAGTACTGGAGTTTCCCCATTGGCCATAGCCCTAACAAAATTAATAGCCGCAAACAGTGATCAATCACGTCATAAGGAGGCTTAAACGGCGAGATGCAGACACTCCTGAAATTTGTCCTCAATGATTTTACAATTCCACTCCCTGTCTGCCCTTCATTCTTATCTACCACATGCTAGTAATAGCGTATACTGTCGGTCATAGATACCAGCGACCATCTGAAGACAAGAGACTTCTGTATTCACTGACCAGACCATTTTTTTTCTCTGTCCAAGAAAAATGGAATTCTTCACTTTTGGAAAAAAAATGCTAGCAACAATAAACTCCTTGGAGAAGCCAAGCAATGCTTTGAGGAGAAAATGTTTTTCATAGATTTTACCCCACAGGCCTTTTTGAGCTGATGGGATATTGTTTTAACCTGTGGCATCTGAGCAGGCAGGCGGGCAGCAGCTCCATAATTTGTCCACGCCATACCACCGAAAATGCTGGCAATGGAAGCTTCAAATTTGGTATGCTAGTTCTTTGTGAGGGTTAGGTGTGCAACGTAAGGGTCACTAGTGGACTTGACCTATGACCTTATCAGAGTAATCTTGAATCTGAGAATTCAGACCAGGTAATATTTTCAAAAGTATTAACCACAGCAGCTTCAAATTTGATATGAAGGTTCCTTGTGAGGATTATGCCTGCAAGGTAAGGGTCACTCGATTTGACCTCAGCGCAATGACCATGAATTGTTATGCAGGTATGCAAAACAATCACTGCAGCAGAAATACAGGGAATGGCAGTTACCATACCTGTGCCGTGCTATAGGTGTATGCCGCTTTATATAAGTAATTAGTTAAGAGCTGTGGGGTTCTCTCAGCACTCAGTCTGCTTGTTATTTATTCGGTCAGTAGAGTGATTTGAAATTTTTCAGTGTTTACAACGCTCTTTCCTTGTCGCAAGTAATGTAGGCTGATCATTGAAAAGACAGGTCCTGCCTAATAAAAAGGGATAGCTAACTTAGCTCGTTATATGATGTGATAAAATTGCCATGAAGCTACAAAGCCTGAAACAATTTGCCCATTAATCTACATCAGTGTCATGTGAGGTCATCAAACGAGTTAATCAGACCCTGTACCATTAAGTCACGATTTGTGAAATATAGCAACGACCAGTTAGCTGCTAATATTAAATTATCATTTAGCTGGGCCAACTTGCAGCTGAGGCGTCAACACATTGCTTCAAAAATTATTAGTGATGGCAAGCTGCTTATCCAATTCATTAATTAGAGATGGTTAACCTAAGCTAACCAACAGTGGCCGGCTATTGCATACACAACTACTGTACTCATATCAGTTTTCTATCTAGAATGAGTGGGATTACAATAATGTTTGCACATTAACCATGTAACTTAATACAAGCAGGTCAAGTTAGAAAATCAACAGCTTTTGTATGTGAAAAACATGAGTATCAGATTCTACAAAATAGCTTGTTAACCGTTGCTGTGATCTTGCAAAGCCATCAAAGTTCATGACCAATATTTTTGATCCTAAACCGAGCAAGTAACATTATGGGTAAATCATGGGTGTTAGAGTTCCCATAGTCCTCAGGCCCACAGCAAAGCTGCAGCCATGCCATGATATGAAAGTGAGTGAATAACTAGATCGAGTGCAGGAGTTTCCTCTAAAATTAATAGCCGCGGACACAAACTAGTCAAATATTAGGTTTCGACCGAGTGTTAACCTTTCCAGCAGTCAGATAGAACTTTCCCATATAGTCGTGCAGAAGACAATTTGTCATTAGAAATGGCTACAGCAAAGAAGAAACTGAGATGATGAGGCTCGTACCAGGGGGGCGGGGTCAAACTGCGAAACAACGTGATGAAGAAAGGCAGCCAGGTGGGCGGGGCGGGCCTTCAGCAGCTCGATGCTCTGAAATGAGCTGCACTGTCCGTTTACCTGCTAAGGTCAGAGAGACAGTGGTGGTTAGAGGCGGGACGAGTTCTCACACTCAACCACAGGCCCATAGGAGAACCTACCTGTCCCTGCTCCGGATCGGCGTCGAAGTACTCATCCTCTGCGCCAATGATCTGGGGGACATGCCGGGGAATGGGGCTCCCCAGGTAAGGAGAGGCAGAGCAGTCCTGCCACAGGAAACAAATGGTTAATGAGGCCCATCGAAAGGGAAAGACCGCTGCTGGTTAGAGATATAGCAGGGAGGGAAGATGCCCGGGATGATAGCGGAACGATATTCAGGCCATCTAGCACAGCATTGCATACGGTTGCTGGAACACAAAACCCATGCTGAGGTCTCCTATTCTAATTGAATTCAATGCCATAAGAACACATTTGAAAATGGCTTATTTTAGTTGATAATCATTTGTCCTCTTGCCTCATGATTTATGAAATATTTCAGCGAACACATTTTTTCCCACTCGTAGATCTGGAAAAAAAGGGATTGAAAATTATAATAATGGTTACAAGGATTGAAAAGGTGCCCTTAATGATGTCCCCCATATTGATTGCGCAAAGGAGACGATGGAGAAAAAGTTGATTTCGATTCTTAACGGTTAATCCAGTACACCTTCAAATTACAGCTGACAGTTTGCACTTCAACCTCACCATCATGAAATCCTTTCAAACTCAAAGTGCTTTAGTATGGAACCAAAATAAAACTAGAGTCCCTTTGCCCGCGACTACATTGATGTAGCCCCCAAGTGCCTGCTTGATCCTTTCACGCATTTTGTCGAAAATTTCAGTTTTCAGCATGTGATTCTGCTTTATTCCTCGTTTTCAATCTATGCCACAACAATATGCAAATTCACCAAATGATAGTGTTCCGTCATGTTGGTTAATATACAAACGTTCATGACCAAGAGACACGACATGGCTTTCGCTATAGTGCTGGAATGTTGCCCGTTTTATGCGCAGTTTATCGCTGTGGTCATAATGCTACAAGAAACAAAGCACCCCACATCACAGTGATGTCAGTATCAAGGAGGAAGATCGATTCTCGACTGCGTTCCATTTTCATAAGTAGGAGGAATGTAGGGTGGAGATCAGCAGATAAATATTTCATTTTAAAGGAGAAGACAGCACCTGGGCAGAATATTTCAGCGGAAAGAAGAATTCTTGAAGCGTCTAAAACGTATAGATTTATAAATTTTAATTTTGTAATGATCCAGAGCAATGCATCTTTAAACCAGCGAGTCTTCAAATTGGCTTCAACACCAGGGGGCAGGCATTTTTACTTGGGGAATCTTCTGATTTTGAATTTGATCTTTGGAAACCTCCCCTTTAAAAATGCTTAATATCCGCAACCTTTCGCAGTTTACATCTCCTGATTAGTCACAGTTGCTCAGACTAATTGGTAAAAACCGACAACCTTCCAACTTACTTTTGTTATGGCCCCAATTTGTTATTACATTTACAACGTAACAGCAACAGCAAGGGATGACAGACACAATTTAAAACTCAAACACATTTAATTAAACAGACAAAGACAATAACAACTAACTAACAACTAAGACCAAGATTGAATAAAACAAAAACAGAAATATTTACAGTCCCTTTTGTTGGGGTGGCTTGGTGATGTCCTGGGTGAAAAAAAATCCACAACAGAAACTGCACAGGTCTTGAACAAAAATGACAGGTCTGGTCACATGTATCCTTCTTCTTGCAATCTCTCCTACTACTTAACTGTCTCAATTCTTTTCCTTATATACTCTTTTGCAGACCCCACCCACATTTAGACCTCTTTTTTTTTAATTTTCTGAGACTTGCCCCAGACATGTCCAGGACATGTCTAAACATGACTCCAGTCTGAGCTTAACAAAAAAAAAGGTAAATACTGCCATCTAGTGGCCTATATTCACATTACACCTCCATTCCAAAAGGGAAAAATTTTGACAAATAAAGGCAAAATTTTTCTTTTCAATGCAAAATGGTTAAGTGAACACTTGTCTATATATACATATCATACAATATTCAAACACATGATATATATATACACATTCAAACACGGGATAAGCAATCAGCAATTACATTGTCTGTACCCTTCACATGCTTAATTTCCAAGTCAAACTCCTGTAAAATCAAACTCCAATTCAACAATCTCCGATTCTTGTTTTTCATCTTACTCAAAAACGTTAACGGATTGTGGTCAGTGTACACAATCATTGGCTTTTGCCCTGTACAAACATAAACCTCAAAGTGTTGTAAAGAAAGGACCAGAGCCAACAGTTCCTTCTCTATTGTGGAATAGTTCCTTTGGTGGCGATTGAACTTCCTGGAGAAGTATGCCACGGGATGCTCAATGTCATCAGAGTCACTTCTCTGTAGGAGCACAGATCCACAAGCTTAGTCGCTAGCATCGACCGCGATGGAGAACGGTTTGTTGAAGTCAGGAGATTTGAGCACGGGGAAGTGACACAGCAGAGACTTCAGGCGATCGAAGGCTCTCTGGCATGCATCATCCCAGGTGAACTTTACGCCTTTCTTCAGTTGGTTAGTTAGACTGAGAGCAATCTCAGCAAAGTTCTTGCAGAACTTGCGGTAGTACCCGATCATTCCAAGGAAGCGTCGCAAAGCTTTTTTGTTGTCAGGAACTGGAAAGTCCATGATGGCTTGGACTTTAGCATTTATGGGTGCCACCTTACCCTGGCCTATGACGTAGCCAAGATAGGTGACAGTAGCACAACCAAAGTCACTCTTGCTCAGGTTAACAGTCAGGTTAGCCTGGGTCAGGCGCTGGAACAACGTCTCTACATCTTTTAGATGTTCTTCCCAGGAGTCACTCCGTGTGATCAGGTCATCAATGTACGCACCCGTGTGTGGCAATCCGGCGATTGTAGACTGTATCATCCTTTGGAACGTGGCTGGGGCATTTTTCATGCCAAAGGGTAGGACTTCATACTGGTACAATCCAGATGGTGTGGCAAAAGCAGAGATGCTCTTGGCCCTCTCAGTTAAAGGCACACACCAATAACCCTTCAATAAATCAATCTTGGTCAGAAACTTTGCTTGCCCTACACTATCAATACAATCATCAATCCTAGGTATTGGAAACACATCAGTTCTAGTTACAGCATTGACTTTGCGATAATCTGTACAGAATCTAGTACTTCCATCAGGTTTTGGAACTAGCACACAGGGTGAACTCCAATCGGAGTTGGAGGGTCTGATAATATCATGTTTTAACATGTACTCAACCTCTTTCTCAGCAATCTTTCTCTTTTCAGGATTCATCCGGTATGGATGCTGTTTTATTGGTTTGGCATCACCAACATCTACATCATGAGAGGCTATAGTAACTCTCTTTGGAACATCAGGAAACAAATCCTCATATTTCTTGATCAACCTTTCAAACTGATCTCTCTGTGAGGGTTCTAAGTGCTGGAGTTTTACATCAAGATTTTGCAACACTTCAGTGTTTGACAATTTACATGAAAGAACTTCAGCTTTAATTCTTGGTTCATCATCTTGAAACTCCCCCTCATCTTCACACGTTTCGACCATTGGAGAATCTGAAGTGACAGCTGCAACCCTAGCATTTCTGTCATGATAAGGCTTTAGCATGTTAATATGACACAATTGTTTTGGTTTTCTCCTATCTGGAGTCTTCACAATGTAATTGAGATCATTGAGTTTTGTCAGAATTTCATAAGGACCATGAAATCTAGCCTGCAATGGATTGGACTGCAAGGGAAACAACACAAGGACCATTTCTCCTGGTTTAAACTCACGGCTTCTAGCCTTATGATCATACCAAGTTTTCATTTTTCCCTGACTTGATTTCAAGTTCTCTTTGGCAAGGTCACAAGCTGCACGCAATCTTTCCTTGAACTTGCTAACATAGTCTAACAGACTGATTTGCGGCTCTTTCTCTTGCCATTGTTCACTCAATAATAGCAAAGGTCCTCTCACTTCATGACCAAACACTAGCTCAAATGGACTGAATCCAGTAGACTCCTGCACTGCTTCTCTAGCTGCAAACAACAGCAAATGAACCCCTTCATCCCAGTCTTTCTCATGGTCATAACAATAAGTCCTCATCATTGTCTTGAGAGTGGAATGAAACCGCTCTAAGGCACCCTGACTTTCTGGATGATAGGCACTAGAAAGAATCTGCTTTGCACCTAGTTCATACACAACCTGCTGAAACAATCCTGAAGTGAAATTGCTACCTTGGTCTGACTGAATTTCCCTGGGAAGGCCAAACAACGTGAAGAACTTTATCAAAGCCTTCGAGATTGCAGTTGCCTTGATGTTACGTAGAGGTATGGCTTCGGGGAATCTGGTAGATGCACACATGATTGTCAACAAGTACTGATTTCCAGATCTAGTCTTGGGTAATGGACCAACGCAATCAACAATGACCCTAGAGAATGGCTCCCCAAATGCTGGGATAGGCTGCAATGGAGCTACAGGTGGGTCTAACTGGTGTTTTCCAACTACCTGACAAGTGTGACAGGTTTTGCAAAAGTTGGAAACGTCTTTCCGAAGCCCAGGCCAAAAGAAGTGTTTCATGATCTTATCAACAGTCTTGTTAACACCAAGATGACCTCCTAAAGGTAAACTATGAGCCATTGTTAAGATCTCATTCCTGTAGACCTTCGGAACAACAATTTGCCTGACCACTGCCCAATCTGCATTGGCAGGGATATCAGGAGGGCGCCACTTCCGCATCAACACACCATCCTTGAGATAATACCCAACTGGAACTGCGTCTATTTCTTTATCAGGAAGGGCTCTCCTCTTTAGTACACAAATTTCAGGATCATTAGTTTGCTCCTCAATCAACCGCTTTCTGGACAGAGACAAGTCTCCAGACACATCAGAATCACCAGACCCATCCGGCTGGCTGAATAGAGAACTGATAAAAGTATCTGATAAGTCCTCAAACGGAGAAACCATAGTAGGCCAATCAGAGTCATGAGGCGAACCACCTGAGTCCTGACTATTCAATGTACTGGACGGCACCACATTATCTTCTTCTTTAGCCTTCTTGGCCATAGCACGAGTCACTGCGCAAGAAGGATACAGAGATGGGTCCTCATCCCCATCTTCAGTGCTCGGCTGTGAAGTAAGATGTACAGGGGGAACTACTTTGCCCCCAGCCAGGTC
Source organism: Gymnothorax reevesii (assembly GCA_029721435.1). Classification (NCBI taxonomy): domain Eukaryota; kingdom Metazoa; phylum Chordata; class Actinopteri; order Anguilliformes; family Muraenidae; genus Gymnothorax; species Gymnothorax reevesii. Next base: position 131,995,627 of record CM056574.1, on the reverse strand, counting down.
ATTGCCTAGCAACAGAGAAACACCCTTTATAGGTAGACTTGACATAAGTCCCACCTTTACCTGTCCTGTAACTAAATCTGACCTCAAGAATATAGAGCGCAGGGGTACAGATACAGTCCTCCCTTCAATACCTTGTACAAGTATGAAATCCCCTGAAGCGGTCTCCTCACGTAACTCCAAGGAGTCCATCAACAAAAGTGATTGAGAAGCTCCGGTATCCCTTAGGATATATATGGGGACAGGAGTAGTATGCTCATTCAGAGCCACAAATCCCTCTGACACAAATGGAAGAAATTCCTCCCTCACGAAGTCAGCTGTATTAGGCTTTTTAGCCCCACAAGAAGCAGGCAATTTAGCAGATTGGTTATCTACTACAGGGGTTTCTAACCTTGTTTTCACAAAGGCATTTGGTTTGGTATCCTTTTCTTTTTCTTTCTTAGCTTTAAGGAACCAACAGTTAGTTGTAACATGACCAGATTTCTTGCAATAACTGCAAACTAGACCACTTTTGTCACTGTCAGCTTTCACACTTTGATCAGACCTGTTACTGGATTTCTGAGCACCATCACCAGATTTGTCTTTGTCTTTGGGTGAGGAATCTTGGGTATCACCATAACCCTTTTTCTGAAATTGGGACCATCTATTATTACTGCTAGACTGAAATTTGGACTTATGTGTGAGAACATATTCATCTGCAAATTTGGCAGCTGATTGCAAATTCAGTGCTTGCTTCTCATTAAGGTAGGTCTTAACATCATCCTTAACACAGTTCTTGAATTCTTCAACTAACACCATCTCTTTTAGTGAGTTGAAATCATCCTTGACCTCCATAGAAGTACACCAGCGCTCAAAGCAAACCTGCTTTTCATTAGCAAATTCAACATAAGTCTGATTTTCAGATTTCTTCAGACCTCTGAATTTCTGTCGGTAAGCCTCTGGAACCAACTCATAAGCTCTCAAAATAACCTTTTTGACAACCTCATAATCAGAGGAATCATCTGCAGACAAAGCCGAATAGGCTTGTTGAGCTTTACCCTTGAGGACAGTTTGCAACATCAGAGGCCAGTGTTCCTTTGGCCACTGGCAACTCTTTGCTACCTTTTCAAAACACTGGAAATAGTTGTCAACATCCTTTTCCGAAAATGGAGGCACCAGTTTTACCTCCTGACTGGCACAAAATTTATTTTTAGTTTCAATTTTAATTTTTAGTTGCTCCATTTGGAGTCTTTCTTCTCTAACGAATTTCTCTAATTCAAAATCTCTCTGTCTCTGTCTCTCTCTTTCTGCTCTTTCCTCTTTCTCTCTCTCAAATTCTCTTTGTTCCCTTTCTTTCTTCTCTTCTCTAGCGAATTTTTCCAACTCAAACTGCCTTTGTTTTTCTTTTTCCTCCCTTTCTTTTTTCTCTTCTCTTGCTAATTTTTCCAACTCAAACTGCCTTTGTTTTTCTTTTTCCTCCCTTTCAATCTCTAGCATTTTTAATTTAAGTTCCATTTCTATATTTGGATTTTCCACTGGAAACTGTTCCAGATCTCCTGGTGCAAACACATTTTCATCAATGTAATATTCAACTATCTCTCTAGCCAGTCTTGCTTTTCGCATGGCTGGTTTTACCTCTGTCAGCTCCAACTGTCTGCAAATTTCTAGCAGTTCTGTCTTTTTAAAAGACTTCAAAACCCCTACGGTTGGTGATGCCAAGAAATCATCCATTGCTGTTGTCAATATATATCTAGGAAAATTCACAAAAACAATTTCACAATTTGGAATGTTAGATTTTCAATAAATTACTCACACAATGGTCTATCCCGGACCTTGAGCCCCCAATTTGTTATGGCCCCAATTTGTTATTACATTTACAACGTAACAGCAACAGCAAGGGATGACAGACACAATTTAAAACTCAAACACATTTAATTAAACAGACAAAGACAATAACAACTAACTAACAACTAAGACCAAGATTGAATAAAACAAAAACAGAAATATTTACAGTCCCTTTTGTTGGGGTGGCTTGGTGATGTCCTGGGTGAAAAAAAATCCACAACAGAAACTGCACAGGTCTTGAACAAAAATGACAGGTCTGGTCACATGTATCCTTCTTCTTGCAATCTCTCCTACTACTTAACTGTCTCAATTCTTTTCCTTATATACTCTTTTGCAGACCCCACCCACATTTAGACCTCTTTTTTTTTAATTTTCTGAGACTTGCCCCAGACATGTCCAGGACATGTCTAAACATGACTCCAGTCTGAGCTTAACAAAAAAAAAGGTAAATACTGCCATCTAGTGGCCTATATTCACATTACACTTTTGATAACTTTGTTATGCGTTGCACCACAAAATTTGCGTCTTCCGCGCATAAATGACAGAAAATATCAATTTTTCTTAATAATTTCAGCGCTAATATTGCTCGTTAAGCAGCACATTTGCGGAAATTAGTTTGCGAGGCTGCAAGAATCTGTTCTATATTCTGAATGTTGTTATGGCTATAGGGCGCTGTAAGCTTGCACAGCTGTGTGACAATCGCAAGGACGGTGAAAACAAACGCTGCAAGGTCAGGGAAAGTTTTGGAATTACTATGACATATCAATAATATAAATGTAGGCAATGGGAATTCACCTTTCATTACCATTTCTAATTATAGGTCACGTACTGGGGTCTTGGTAGCTGTGTCGATAAATAGTTTCACTGTTAATCAGGGCATCTTAAAATAAAAACAGCTTGCGGGCAGCAAAGCCGTAAAGGGCGAACTTATTGAAAGCCCTCTGAACTCCTCCATGGCCCGGATGAAAGGAAACAGAACAAGTGACGTCACGAAAGAGAATAACTGACGCACAAGCACCTCCGCACTGGCGTTTGATTGGACAATGCGTTCAAATTGCGCACTCACCCACTGTACAGGGCACTGTGCAGTGAATGTTCTACATTGAAAACAATATAGAGAGTGAGTGAGCGAGTGGACAAGGGTGCATTCCGAATGCAGCCTTAGATTCCCCAAGTAAAAATGTCTGCTCCCTGGTACTGACAGGGATTTGAACACTTTCCAGTTACCAAATTAAAATGTATAAACCTGTGTGTTTTAGACACTTTAAGAATTGTACTTTCTGTTGAAATATACTTTGCTAAGGTGCTGTCTCCACCTTTAAATAAGAATGAGCCTGCACTTGATTGTTTGTTCCCTGCGCCTTATTAGTTTGACAGACCTCTTATTTCAGTAACCAGCTGATTAAAAGAGAAGGCTTGATTATGCTCTGAAAAAAATGCAGGCAAAAGGTACAGAGCATACTCTGTTGATGCGTTGTATTGTGGCGGGATAAACACTGGGAGGTCGCTGATCAACATAGCATTGACAGCGGGAAAATTTCGGCCAGACAGAAGAGATGTCTCTGCAACGACTTACCAGTGGGTGAACTACCTCCTCTTGATGTTGTGCCTACATCGGCACTAAGTACCTGTGCTGTCTGGGTAGAGCGTTGCTGTAAGTTAAATGCTTTGTATGCCTTGTATATCAACCAACATGGCGGCGATAAGTGACCTCACCCATTTTAACAAAGTGATTGAAAATGAAGAATTAGGCCAATTTTGTTGCGATGGCAACCAAACCTGATGAGTATCATGACCTAACTATAACCTGTGCCCACACCTACTAAGCATCATGACCTGAGTATAACCTGTGCCCATACCCAATGAGCATCATGACCTAACTATAACCTATGCCCACACCTAATGAGCATCATGACCTGACTATAACCTATGCCCATACCTAATGAGCATCATAACCTGACTAATACCTAAAAAGCATCATGACCTAACCTGTGCCCACACCTAATGAGCATCTTGACCTGAGTATAACCTATGCCCACACCTAATGAGCATCATGACCTCAGTATAACCTATACCCATACCCAATGAGCATAATGACCAAACTATAACCTGTGCCCACACCTAATGAGCATCATGACCTGAGTATAACCTTTGCCTACACCTAATGAGCATCATGACCTGAGTATAACCTGTGCCCATACTTAATGAGCATCATGACCTAACTATAACCTGTGCCCACACCTAATGAGCATCATGACCCGAGTATAACCTGTGCTGACACCTAATGAGCATCATGACCTGAGTATAACCTGTGCCCACACCTAATGAGCATCATGACCTAACTATAACCTGTGCCCACACCTAATGAGCATCATGACCCGAGTATAACCTGTGCTGACACCTAATGAGCATCATGACCTGAGTATAACCTGTGCCCACACCTAATGAGCATCATGACCTGAGTATAACCTGTGCCCACACCTAATGAGCATCATGACCTGAGTATAACCTTTGCCTACACCTAATGAGCATCATGACCTGAGTATAACCTGTGCCCATACTTAATGAGCATCATGACCTAACTATGACCTGTGCCCACACCTAATGAGCATCATGACCTGAGTATAACCTTTGCCTACACCTAATGAGCATCATGACCTGAGTATAACCTGTGCCCATACTTAATGAGCATCATGACCTAACTATAACCTGTGCCCACACCTAATGAGCATCATGACCCGAGTATAACCTGTGCCGACACCTAATGAGCATCATGACCTGAGTATAACCTGTGCCCACACCTAATGAGCATCATGACCTGAGTATAACCTTTGCCTACACCTAATGAGCATCATGACCTGAGTATAACCTGTGCCCACACCTAATGAGCATCAAGACCTGAGTATAACCTGTGCCCACACCTAATGAGCATCATGACCTGAGTATAACCTTTGCCTACACCTAATGAGCATCATGACCTGAGTATAACCTGTGTCCTCACCTAATGAGCATCATGACCTGAGTATAACCTTTGCCTACACCTAATGAGCATCATGACCTGAGTATAACCTGTGCCCATACCTAATGAGCAGCATGACCTAACTATAACCTGTGCCCACACCTAATGAGCATCATGACCTGAGTATGACCTGTGCCCACACCTAATGAGCATCATGACCTGTGCCCACACCTAATGAGCATCATGACCTGAGTATAACTTGTGCCCACACCTAATGAGCATCAAGACCTGAGTATAACCTGTGCCCATACCTAATGAGCATCATGACCTAACTATAACCTTTGCCTACACCTAATGAGCATCATGACCTGAGTATAACCTGTGCCCACACCTAATGAGCATCATGACCTGACTATAACCTTTGCCTACACCTAATGAGCATCATGACCTGAGTATAACCTGTGCCCTCACCTAATGAGCATCATGACCTGAGTATAACCTTTGCCTACACCTAATGAGCATCATGACCTGAGTATAACCTGTGTCCTCACCTAATGAGCATCATGACCTGAGTATAACCTTTGCCTACACCTAATGAGCATCATGACCTGAGTATAACCTGTGCCCATACCTAATGAGCAGCATGACCTAACTATAATCTGTGCCCACACCTAATGAGCATCATGACCTGAGTATGACCTGTGCCCACACCTAATGAGCATCATGACCTGAGTATAACCTGTGCCCTCACCTAATGAGCATCATGACCTGAGTATAACCTGTGCCCATACCTAATGAGCATCATGACCTAACTATAACCTGTGCCCACACCTAATTAGCATCGTGACCTGGGTGAAACCTGTGCCCACACCTAATTAGCATCATGACTTGAGTATAACCTGTGCCCACACCTAATGAGCATCATGACCTGAGTATAATCTATGCCCACACTTAATGAGCATCATGACCTGATTATAACCTGTGCCCATTCCTAATGAGCATCATGACCTGAGTATAACCTGTGCCCACACCTAATATTAAGGGAATCGAAGTTAGTGGCCAGAAGAGCATGAGCATCCACAAGAAAATCTCTACAGATGCGACGGTGGTGGAGACAATGAGCATAAATCCATAGTCGCCGTCTGACTGTCTATGGGCCACAAAAAGTGTCACTGTCCAATGAATTATGTTGCCCACTGCATATAATTGCCAACTGATGTTTTTTTTCTCTTTAATATGGCATCTCCAATCCCACCTGGATCTGAGTGATGGCAGAGGAAACCCTGACATGCCTGCTCAGAATGCCACTGACTTTTGCCTGAATGGCCAGTAGATGGTGTCAGAGCAGCAAATGATGCCAACCCGAACCGCCTGAGTTCCTCTCATAGTCCCTGAGTGTCGTGTATAAGCTAGCAGAGCTCACATACCCCCGCTATATGTTTAGACGAATCCGGATGCACAGACACACAGACAGACGGACGGACGCACGGAGCGCTATATACCCTCGACTACGTCTTAGCGGGGGTATAATAAAGCACAGCTCTCAAGGCTGAAAGGCTGGATTCCCTTCGATGCCGTGGTGGTCACCCTTGCGCTGTAAGCAGGACCTTTACCGAGTGAGCAAACACAGCAACTTGCCACGTGATGTTACCATTCACTTCCAGGAAAGTTAGGAGCAATGCTAACGCATTGAAAATCAACATTCTGTGGCCTAAGGACTTCCTGTGCAGTCACTCACCTGGTCAGGCGTGCCCACAGCGTCAGGAGAGTGGCAGTTCAGGTTGTCCCTGGGGGTAGTTTTGGGGCTCTGCCCTGAGTCCCTATAGTACAGGCCTCCTGAGAGGGCAGGGGTGACCTGCAACAGAAAAGCGGCCGGAGGCATTACACAACCAGCCAAAAATCTCACTGGACCTCACTCTAAAATCTAACTAGAGAAGGCTCACACCCAAAACATACAACAACACACAGCTTCTGTCATAAACACTGTGCAGCCTAACTCTACCTAAACAGGTCAGACCACAAGGGTGCAGAAAAAACAAAACACTGCACACACACATGCAAAATATCACCACACAACTGAGTCACCGCACATTGAGCAGAACTGAACATCAGACATTGCCATGCCACAGAACGGAAAAGTGAAAGACCTGACATGGACAACTGGATGACACACAACTGGACTCAAACACACAGCAAAAGGGGGACTGGTGAAAACACAAAAACACAGACCACAAACCACCAACAGACGGGACATGACCACAACTGAGCCAAGACAACCAGGCCTGATTAAGCACAGCCAGGGTGAAAGTGGCATGCTGTACTGACAGGGGGTGCTGAAGTGCTGGTCCAGGACCCATCTGTGCTGCTGAAACCGCGAAGAGGAAGCTGCTGGTCTGCCTGGCCCACGCCGCCCTCCTCTACCTCACTGAAGGAAACCCCATCCTGAAAGCCCAACAGCGTCAGAACAGAACCTCAGAGGACACTGAGCACTGACCGTCATAATGCAAATTCCCCCACAGCCACAACCTAAACTCACTTTCATACGAGCTAAATCACTGACCACCACAAACCAAACCCACAGACTGACATTGCATACTGCCACAATCCAAAATTACTGACCACCAGAACCCAATGTCACTGACCACAACAACACAAAACGCTTACAGTGAGCAATACAACCAAACCTCACTGACCACAACCCAAAATATCTGGCCACCAGAACCCTAAAGCATTGACAATGAAGACCCAAAATCAAAGATGACAACAATCCAAAATTAGCGTTGCAGAGCAAACGGCCCTGACTGATTCATTGTCTGAAATCCTGCAGGCCCGTCTTGCCAACTACCGTCGTCTAACAATTTCATGGCTAAATTTTTTATGGCCCAATCAGGGGAAAGAGAGGCGGGAGCAGCAGACGTGACATCACGAGGAAGCGACTTTACGTTTGGATACAATGGCGCGTGCGAAGCGGTTCCTGTGGATGGGTCAATATCAGCAGTTTTATCAGAAATATACTGAGTAGAAATGAAAACGCACCACTCACGAAATCTGGAATAGCTCCACGGATTGATATGTGAAGTATATACATATAATGCATTTGAGATAATGAATGATTTAAGAAGACATGTAAACATCATTCAATTTCATGCACGATAATGTTAATGCGCGAGAGAGGTTTAACTGGTGTAGGGGTCAAACAGGAAAGTCAATAACAGGTGTGACCGCCATTTGCATTGACACATGCGGTGCATCGTCGTCACATGGAGTTGATCAGTCTCTGGATAGTGTTCTGAGGGATAGCATTCCACTCCTGAACAAGGGCAACCTCAAGTTCTCGGATTTTGTCCATCTGGCTTCGACGTGAAAGATGTCGTCCAATTTCATCCCATAAGTGCTCGATAGGGGAGAGGTAGGGTGACAGAGCTGGCCACTGAAGCACGGGGATGTCCTGCTGTGCAAGATACTGCATGGACCCCCTTGCAGCGTGTGCCCTCGCGTTGTCCTGTTGGAACTTGTGGACATCGTGGTGTTGGTTGAAGAACGGCACAACATGGTTCTGCAGCACTTGGTCCCGGTAGTAGACGCCGTTCACCCCTCCTCTGCAGATATGGAGAGGGGTTCTGTGACGGTAACTTATTCCACCCCACACCATAACGATGCCACCACCCCAACGGTCCATTTGAACGACACAATCGGCGTTATAACGTTCACCACGTCTCCGCCAAACACGTATTCGGCCATCTGCGTTCCTTAAGTGAAATCGTGACTCGTCAGAAAAGATGACACCGTGCCATTGTCGTAGTCGCCAATTCTGGTGCCTGTTTGCCCACTGTAGACGCTGGTTTTGGTGATGATCCGTCAATATGGAGCCGAAATAAGGATGTCATGCACGCAGGCCGGCAGCTCACAGACTGTTCCGTACGGTGTTGGACTTGAGCAGCCGTTCTTGTCGCTGGTAGTGTTCGGTCTCGGACATGATCCCGTACGATCTGACGGTCCTGACGTGCCGTTGTCACACGTTGTTGACCCGGTCGAGGACGGTCCCGAGTGCTCCCCGTTTGCAGAAACCTTTGATGGAGTCAAAGGCGCCAATTTGAAGCATGCCTACGGCACGTTCCCGTTCAGGGGCTGTAAGTCGCGGCATAGTGTCGACGTTTCACAATTGTCAGTGAAGAAGTGAAATTTTATTCGGATTCACATGCTTTTAAAGGCAATGTGTGCAGAAATTCAGAGTGAAATTCATTATTCCCATGGCGTGCGTGCAAGATGTTGCGTTTCTGCAAAAAATTGCCTAGCGTTACAGTTAACTTGAAATTCTCGCATTTCTTGCACCTGGCATTTCGGGTGACGTCGCTGTAGTGTCGTTGTTGTATAAAAATTATAGTGAAGTTCATTTGAACTTAAATATTGACTTTTTTCAAGTCGTGCATTTTCATTTGTACTCAGTATAGACTCAATTTCTTCATTAAAAGAGGAGCAAAGAACGTCACTAAAAGCTTTTCTGATGGGAAACAATGTTTTTGCTGTTCTCCCGACCGGTTTCGGTAAGAGTTTGATCTACCAGCTGGCTCCTCTGGTCGTGAAAAGATATGAAGGACTCCAAACCCCATTGTGATAATCGTGTCTCCGCTTTTGCCCTCATGGACAATCACATCAGAGAAGCTGGGAAACTGGAAGACAACGCGGAAATCCTCCATGGACAATTCCAGCAAGTCTATGGTAGCCCAGAGTCATGGTTACTCAACGATACCTGGAGAAATCTGCTCTCCTCAGAAGTTTACCAGGAGAACGGTGGGAATGGTCGTCGAGGAGGTTCATGTCACATAGAAGTGGTAAGTGATACATCAGTGTGGTATAATTTAATGTAAGATGACAGTCTCAGGACTGAAACGTAGTTCAAGCTAACGGCTAACAGGGTCTAGCTGCTTGTATTGTGTACAGTTTGGTGCCGATTGGGTCACAACATCCCACATCTGCCCATGTATCAAGGATGTTATTGGTATTTTTAACGCCAAAAAGTATGCCACGTGTATTGTTAAACAAATGTTTTGATTTGACTCCATTCGTACTGTAAATAAAGACTTCAACCTGTTGAGTCTGTGAATGGCTCATGCTAGAGCTGCAACTATCGAGTATTTTTGGAATCGGGTATTCTGTCGATTATTTCTACGAGTAATCGAGTAATCTAACGAATTTTACTTTTTTGTTTTTAAACAATTAAATAAATTTTGTACAATGGAATATGAAAGGCCTTTTAAAATGAATAAACAATTGCGGTTTTTTTCCTCAGAAAATGATTTTTATTTTAACAACTTTCAAAGTTGAAACCATTGCTGGCTTAAGAACTAAGCCAATAAAACAATCTTCATCTAAGACAATAAAAATAAATCTTTGCTATGTAAATAAAAAATTAAATACAATTCAGCAGTGGTCCCTGCCTTTGCCCGTAGTCAGCTGGGATAGGCTCCAGCTCGCCCCGTGACCCTAGTGAGGAATAAGTGGGTATAGAAAATGGATGGATGGACAATTCAGCAGTCAGCCATTCAAAGTGGTAATAAAATTCAGCATTTCAGTCAACAATCCAAAGCAGCCTAAACCATTAGGCACAAGAACTAAGCCGATTGGTATGAATTTGGCAAACGTGTATAAGAAAGGGGACAGAGAGAGAGAGAGAGAGATTAGCTCTCCCTGTATAAAAAAATCAAAACACCGAGCTTCTCAATGAAAACTTTAAAGTTTAAACCATTGCTGGCTTAAGAGCAAAACTCTTCACCTCATATATGAACTATACTGTATGTGTACCTGTGTGTGTATCAGTGTTGGTGTGGACAGCCGCATTACTAGTCTGACAAGTATGAACTGACATGACAAAAAAGGTGTTTAATACAAGTTTATCTGCGGACACCAACAGGCTATGCGTAATCTAGACGCCCCGCCCCCCCTCCCCTTTTTTTAAAATTGCGCTTGACGTGAGTGACTTCCATGCCTCGTTACTACAGACTAACACCACAGGCTATGAATACTGTACGTTTTAACTGGCGCTAGTGTTAATATCAATCTTAAATGAACGTTACTTTGTAACGGTGAAGTGAGGGCGTTTTCTTTTTAGGCGCTGCAGTATTGACGATGTGCTGTTGCGATCAGGTTTGCCTGATTAACAATCAGTTTATTAACTGAACAGCTACCGCCAATGCATGACATGTAATAATTAACGAATGACAAAGCGATTATCTGTTGGCCATGTTGATATAATTGATGTGACTCCGCAAGGATGACAATCTGCAAAAAATCTGGAACTTTCGCTGACTTCGCGGCGATTACTTTCGTTGTTATCACTCAGCTGTGCGTCTAACAACGCACTTGAGCTGTCACTACATTCAGACGAGAGAACGGATTCTCCTGACTTGTTGCTCAGTTAACCTCGCGAACTAATTTACGCAAATCCAGAAATTATAAAGACGTAGGCGATTGATATTTTCCATCGTCATTGATGTGCGGAGGTAAACGCCGTATATATTCGTAGTGCAATGTATAACAAGGCTTTCAAAAATAAATTAGATTCTCATCGGTTCCAGCAATCAGTCTGAGCAACTGTTTTTAATTGGGGAGGTAAACTGCGAGAGGTGTCTGTCATTAAGAAGTGAAAGGTGAGGTTATTGCTGGCCCTGTGTTTCTGCCGACGGACCGTCACTGTAACGTTACATTTATAAATGTTATTTCTATGTGTATATTGAAACAGGGATATGGCCTATCTGAACAGCGATATAGTTAACATACAGAATGCCGCGATGATACACAAATTAAAATAAAGAGTAACATGACATTAATTAAACGGAGCCTCGAGGTAAGGAATTTGCCTCGATTATTTTTTGTACTCGAATTACTCGAGTTACCCGAGTAATCGTTGCAGCCCTAGCTCATGCCCGACAAATCCGAATGGATCTCGAGTTGTCATTTTTAAGGTTAAGCCCAGTCCTTGCAATCGTTCAGAAACAGTTTGCTCATTAAGTACCTTGTTTGATTCAAACAGTTTCTTTGTACTTGTCAGCGTCCCCTTGATTCTCAAATTTACTTTACAGAAACGGCAAAATTGGTGTAATGCCATTATCACAGCTGTTAAGCTCCAGTTTGTTTCTATTGCTTCTCAGCAGTGGTGCACATCTATGTCGTACTGTGGCTTAATGTGGATTGGTTGATAATGAGTGTGACGAGAAGTACCATCGTCTAATAAGCAGCCGCAGATTATTTTGAAGGTTCCTCCTCTAAAAACTTTTTTGAACGGCTCTTTCCCAGATGGACTCGTGAAATATGTCCATGACGGATATACGGAACAGTCTGTCTGGCGTGTCAGGTTAACCCAAAATCACTGACCACAAAAACCCCAAATCACTGACAAAAAAACCACTTCCAAAAATATGACCAAAATCATGATCACCGCAACCGTAAAATCACTGACAACCACAACCTAAAATCACCTACCACCACAGTACTATGCATTACAAAATAAACATTCCACACCACCCACTCAGTCCTACAAAAAAAAAAAAAAAAAAAAACATTTCTGTCCCCCAAAATCAGCAACCACTAAGCGCATATAATTCCAATATCTTACACACATGTTCAGAGAAGCATGGCAATACATTGTCGAGGCCACTGAACATGTAGACTGCACTGCATGCTCGTGCAAAATGCACTTTCACAGTCAATGTCCCTTGTCAAGCACTTTGGAGGGGGGGGGGGGGAGGAACGCTCCCAAAACTGTTATTTGTAAACAGAAGTCAAAAGTAATCCCAGAAACAAACACAAAGGAAATTAATTCATAATTCATTCTTTCTGCTCACTTCATTGCGATCAAGATGCACTCCAGTTTGCAGACCATATCGAATTATGATCGAACAGCCTACTGAGAGCCCCAGAATTTCCCATAAAGGTTGAAGTCGAAGTCCACCCCCAAGAGACAAGCAGCAAATGCAAAAATGAACTAGAGTTACAAAAATATTTATATTAGTCAACCAAACCTTCCCCCCACTGTTTGACAGCATGCTGCACAAACTTTACAGGAACAGAAAGAGCCATATTCCATGTACATGAGGCATGTGACACTCCAAGGCTGAACAAAAGAAAAAAATCCTGTGTTTCTGCTAACATCAAGAATTTGGGTTTTTTTTTTTTTTTTTTGGAAAGTCTGCAGTCAATCCTAACCACAATCCTACACACAATATATGCTGGACGATTAACCACTCGAACAGAATTAAAAATCATCCTGAGGCAGCACATTCTAGCTTTTATTTTGATTACATTGCACATTTAGTGCTGCTAAAATAGAATAAAGAAGACCTCAAAACCCAAATACAGCGCAAAAAGGAACACGGATGGATCAGAACTTGTTAATTATATTTTTGAACAGCGGTCTAAAAACTTCAGTCGAAGCAGTTTTAATGGGAGGGTCAGTTTGGGTACCAGAAACACAGGTTTTTCTTTCTTTTTTTTTTTTTTAAATAAGGCCTGAAGTGTGTGCTGTAGCATGTGTGGTGTGTGTATATAAATGACATGTAGCACAGAGTACCTGTCCTCCACCCATGGCCTTGCTGAGCTGACCCTGCAGCACTGCTATGTGTTTATTAGCATCCTGCACACTCTTCAGCAGTTTGGGGCTGGGGTTCCTGCTGTACTCATCCCTCATCACCTGGAAGAGCAAAGAAAGAGGCAAATTATCCCAAACCCTAAAAGCGCCTGCAAACTAACCCCTCACAGCGCCCGCACACTATCCCCTCACAGAGCCTGCACACTAACCCCTCACAGCGCCCGCACACTAGCCCCTCACAGCGCCCGCACACTAGCCCCTCACAGCGCCCGCACACTAGCCCCTCACAGCGCCCGCAGACTAACCCTTCACAGCGCCCGCAGACTAACCCTCACAGCGCCCGCACAATAAGCCCTCACAAAACCCACAGACTCACTCCACAAATAGTGGAACACTTCCCTCAAACTAAACCCACACAGCACCCACACACAAACCACACACAGAGGAGGAACATCTCTGACAGACAAACCCACAGCTAAAAAGAGAAGACAGTCACAGACCGTTTACTGAGAAAAAACACAGCACCACACAGAAGACAGCACTGCACATAGATGCCCTGTATAGACACTGTTACACAGAGGCAAAGCTGACCTGCAGATCTCTCTGCTCCTTCCACAGCATCTTCTGTAAGGCATCCACCTTCTGGCTGTGCACAGCACCGTTCTCCTCCTGCCACAGAAATATGGGGAGAGACCAGGGATACTTTGCTTGTAATGGGAGGATTTTCACTGAGCCAGTGAACGCCTTTAAATATGGAGAGAGAGAGAGAGAGAGAGAGAGAGAGAGAGAAGGCTGGACAGAAGAGATGAAAGAGAGGAGAGCATGCTCATGGCAAAGCACCACCTACCCAGGCAGGCCGGGGAGAGGGCAAACGCTCCTCTCTCGACTGTACGGGCGAGTTTGGGGTAGTGAGGGTGGTCACCCGTTCACCATCTTCCTCAGGGAGTGGGATCTGGGGTACCCCCGGGGGGCGTCCCAGAACTGTGAGGGCCACATAGGAGCCAGCTGGCAAGGAAAAGACAGGAAAATTTGAATTTTTCAACTGGAGCAGAGATGGAAATGTGCAGCTACACACAGCAAATGTGTTTATCAGAAGGTGCAAACAGCAGCTCTTTTGAATACAGTGTACAGTAAGTAGATCTGCATGAAGGTGAACCTTGATCAATTTTTATGCACACATGCCCACACTACAACATGCCTGCTGTAGTTTCATTCCGGCAAATTAAACACCAACTTGTCCCAAGGTAACATACACTAAAGCAGTGCATGCCACGAGACGGGCGCCCGTCAAGTCCTCCTCACGGGCGCGATTTAACACACCTGTCAGTCACTTCAGTGGCGCGCCACCATTTAATACATGCATTATCCCATTTGTCCTACCCCGGTAGAGCATAACGATGATGACAATGTGATAATCAAAACTGGTAATCACAACATTCTCTCAGATCAAGGCAACCAGTGCTAAAGAGAAATGACATCTGATGGCCAATCAATTCAACTGCCAACAGCGCTATTCAGAAGTGCTAATAATTTCCTCTTCAAAGAAAATTTCTTCTGATAAATATAGATTGAGAAACATCTCAGTTTTCAGCTTCTGTGTTCACAGCCAACGGGGTGACAGCCAAATTACAGACCATGAGATGATGTTACAGCCATGGGAATCCTAATTCAGTGTCCCATTCATTAACTGAACTAGAATCCTGAATACTGCCTCTATAGCTATTGTATGCATGTGGTTAGCAGCAATTCCCTTATGACTTTTAGTTTGTGCAGAATCCCCAGTGACAGCCAAATTACAGCACCGCATGGGATGAAACAGCAGGATTTCTTTGGACCGTCAATGTAGGACATCATCACACAGTCGTGCTGCACTTACACTTGATCAACTTCACGACTTCAACATGGTTTGAATGCGTCACTAATGTCCCGTTCACCTAAGACAAAACATAAAACCAAACAGTGTGACATATTCACTCAATGAAACAGACTTCAAAAAGAAATACTTCTCACTGTATCACTTCACAAGAATATGGACATTGATGAAGAGAGATCAATCACGGCACAAATGTAGCACACACATCTGAACCAGTATAGAGAGATGGACGAAGCAACTGTGACGTCACCCACTGGTTTCAGTATACAATTTCAGAAGCCTCGATTTTGGCAATTTGAACAGTGCAATTTTGTCTTTTTGAAACCAGACGTGATTCCTACTGGACGAGAGCGTGAATTGAAGATCCAGGGGGGAGTGAGGGGTGGATCTATGGGTGGATCTGACTATATCTGATGAGGACTAGAGGATAGCCACGCCGCTGAAGCATATCTGGCTTCATCCTTTATTCTGGTCCATTTGGGACCATAAGTTACAAAAATGAACATCATGATATATCGAAGGGGACTTGAGACTGGCAATAGATACCATAAAATAATCTAGAAAATCATTATTAAAATAATATATCAGGTGGGAAAGTAGGGTCATTTTCTCACAGACTTCTACAGCAATGATCTTCTTTCTGCAACCACCGTCGTCGCCATCTGCTGGTCATTAAATAGAATGCAAATTTTAGAGATTTCCACATTGGTCTCAGTTTTCAAACCTGGGTGCTGCATCCAACTGTTTATACAGTCGATGAGCTGAACGCAGGTGCACGTTTATGCTACCAAGCTAGTCCTGCGGGTGGCAGTGTGTGGAGCCTAATGACCTTGGCTGAGGGAGAGACAAACCCACCTTGATGATTCTGTCACCTGTCTGCACACCCGCCCGCATGGCTGCCCCATCTGCAGGACAAAGAGGTAATGTTGAGTTATGGTTAAAGGCCAGCACAAGGCTCACACGGCCATATACAGCAGGCAGAGAAAGCATTACGTATGACAAACCTCCATTAAGAATGAACAGCAGAGCAGCGAACAGTCTTCGCTCTCCCGAGACGGCAACATGGGGTCGCATATGAGCAAGCTCGAGTACATAGTTCTCTAATTGGGCATTCCAGATTCAAGTGGGATTGGAATTGCCAAATAAAAAAAAAAAAACGATGAACAGCAAAGCCAGCTACTGATTACCTGACCTGCACTTTAAGAAGATAAATGTGGTGCAGTTTTATGTACATCAATTTCGGGCATTTATAAAGTTACACAAGACCTCTGAGGCTATTTGAGCTCAACATGCGCTCTTATTGATAAAGGACATAACACAAGCAGAACTGTGCTGCTTACCTTCTCTGACCAGCTGCACAAACACTGGGTTGTCTCCGCTCACCGTCAGGCCAAAGCCGTTGTCATCTTTCTGAATGATGACGCATCGCTGTACGAGCCCTGAGAGAGAGAGAGAGAGAGATATTTTTGTATTGAGTGCGCGTAAGAGATGGGAGCTCAACCACAGCACAGGCTGTCGGTGTGTTTTTTCCACAGTCCTCTGTTCAGATTCACGCATGCAGCAGTTCTATTATGACACCGATCCATCAGATTAACTTATTAACTCCAACAGCCAATGAAGTTGGATGGAGAATATGTATTCACCAGCTTGTTTGTCAGTCCATTAGTTTGTTGGTTAGTTTGCTCAGATGATCTCTCTCAAATTTCACTATTAATTTTCAAGATATTTTGTGGAAATGGGAGTCAGGACAGAAGGAAAGTCATTTAACCTTGATGGTGATCCGGATCATGATCTAGATCCGGGAGTTTTAAAAGGATTCTTCAACATTGCGGGATTACAGGATTAGAAAAATGCCACACACCTTACGATCCACTAGATGGTAGTAAAGTTCCAAAAGCCTTAGGGGACGAAGGGGCTGACTGAGTGCAGTCTAATTCAGAAGTTACCAAAGAATTAATTTTTTTGTTTATAGAGAAGCTTGGACTGGGCTCAGGAAACCACCCGATTATTGCAATGCGTCCCAAAATGATTGTTTCTGGCATTTTTAATGTGAAGATTAATGCCTAAAAGATGAGAAGATAACTGGGGCGTTTGAGTTTGAACATAGAGGCGCATATGTGTGGGCAAAGAAACGCCCTCATATGCGCACAGACATGCATACACAGAAGGGTCAGTGACATTTGAGTTTCAAACCAGCAAAAAAATAAAAAAGTTATAACTCAGGATCAACTTTTCCTGTGTCAATCCATGTGTGTATTTTTTATTTTTGTGAGTGCTCTTATCTAAAGATGACAATATGACATGTTAATGCATTTGCCTATATACACCCCTTAAAAATGTCATGCGGTGAAACTAATTTATTTTCAATATAATATTAAAATGAATGTTAGTGGCTCTGTTACAATCAAAATGTAATTATTGATCTACACAGATGCTGTACCCAGTTGCAGAATATCAACACTAGAATTTCAAATATTAGATATTTCGTCTTTAAAGACCGCTGCATGTTATTTGTCAACATTTGTTACATCTTTTTTCAATTAGAGAAGCAAAACTGCTTTAAAATCTGGCATCTCGTTACATTTTATTAGCTCTACTTGATTGTGTTCATACACAATTTAACTTGTGTATTTTGTTTATTTATTTTAAAATTAAGCGGTTTACTGCATGACATATTTTGTTGTACCGCATGACATAGCACAACTGCATTAGACCATAACACATAAATGTAACAAGTTGATGATGGCTACTTCTGAAAAATGCCAAAGATATTCAAGGCTTTCAAAGTGAACCTCAATGACATTAAAATGTATTTTCCAACTGAAAATCAAGAATCATAATAAAACTATTTATTTGGTAATATTCATAACATTAATCTGATATATGAATTAAATATATTCATTGATAGTTCATTTATTCATATTTTTATTTACTGCAAGTCATTAAAGACAATTTATACGTGTCGATGATAAAGACTATAATTCAGGCTTCAGCCTGTACTGACATAACTGACATGTATGCGGACAGTACTAACATCATATACTTTCACAGTTACACCTTTCCCTTCTCTTTTCTAGTCTCTCCCCTCTAGCAGCAAGATCTGCCCTGATCTTTGCTCGGAAACTTGCACCCCTCTCTTTACTGGAAAGAGACATCAGTAAAAATGTGCAACCTGATTCCAAAAAAGTTGGGACAAAGTGTAAATTATGAATAAAATCAAAATGCAATGACTTTCAAATCACATCAGCCAGTATTTTAGTCACAATAGAGCAGAGATAATGTAGCAAATGTAGAAACAGAGAAATTTTACACTTTTATCCACAAAATGAGATTATTTCAAATTTGATGGCTGCTACAGATCTCAAAAAGGACAGGGGCCTGTTTACCATGGTGTTGCATCCCCTCTTCTTTATAACACTGAGTGGAGGTGTCTGGGCATTGAGGAGACAGGTGTCTTGCATGTAGCCACTGGAATTTGATTCCACTCTTGTTTAAAACGGGCTACCAGCTACTGGAGAGTTTTGGGTCTCCTTTGACTGATTTTTCATTTAATTATGAGCCAAATGTTCTCAATCAGTGAAAGATGAGGACTGCAGGCAGGCCAGTTCAGCACATGGACTCCTCTACGAAGAACCCATGCTGTTGCAATAGCCGCAGTATGTGGTTTTGCATTGTCCTGCTGAAATACACGAGGCCTTCCCTGGAATCGATGTCATCTGGAGGGGAACATATATTTCTCTAAAACCTTTATAGACCTTTCAGCATTCATGGCGTTTTTTAAAACATGCAAGTGTCCTACACCATATGCACTAATGCATCCCCATACTATCAGAGATGCTGGCTTTTGAACTGAACGCTGATAACAGGAGGGGTGGTCTTTCTCCTCTTTAGCCCAGAGGACATGACGCCCATAAACTCCAACAAGAATGTCAAATTTAGACTTGTCTGACCAGAGGACACTTTGCTGCAGTCCATTTTTAAGGAACCTTGGCACACAGAACAAGGTGACGCTTCTGGATCATGCTCAACAATGGCTTCCTTTTTGCATGGTAAAGTTTTAGGTGGCATCTGTGCAAGACATGGCAGATTGTGTTTACAGACAGTGGTTTCTTGAAGTATTCCTGGGTCCATTTAATAATTTCAATTTGAGAATCATGCCGGTGAGTGATGCAGTGGCGTCTGAGGGCCTGAAGATCACGGGCATCTAGTAAAGGTCTTCAGGCTTGTCCCTTACACACAGAGACTTTTTCGGTTTCTGTGAATATTTTGATGATGTCATGCACTGTCGATGAGACCTTCAAAGCCTTTGCAATTTGCCGTTGAGGAACATTGTTTTTAAAGTAATCAAGTTTTTTTTTTTATGCAAGCCTTCATAGGTTGGAGAGCCTCTGAGACTCAGCCTCTCTAAGACATCTCTTTTATAGCCAATCATGTTATACACCTGATGCCAGTTAACTTAATCACTTGATAAATGTTCTTTCAGCTGATTCTTTTATATTAATTGCTTTTTTAGCCCTTTTTTTGCCTGCGTCACAAGTTTTTGGAGACCTATTGCGGCCATAAAATTTGAAATAAGCACATTTTGTGGATAAAAATGTAAAATGCCTCAGTTTCAACGTTTGAAATGTTATCTATGTTCTTTTGTAAATAACATATTGGCTCGTGATTTGAAAGTCATTGCATTTTAATTTTATTCACAATTGATATTACATTCCAACTATTTCAAGATTGGGGTTGTAAAATAATTTTTAAAATATACAAAAATGTATTACTAATGTTAAAAGTAATTAAGAATAATTGTACAAACTTTACAAATAATTAAAATAAAATAATTAAGAAAAAAAAGATAATTGAATTTAAATCTTCTGTGTCATGTGGTAAAACAGCATGTCATTTGTAAAAACGTCACATGACCTATTTTCTTTGTCTGCATGACGGATTCCATCATTTTCATTCCTAACAGGCAGTTGCACGGCCACCTATTCACCACACTAACCTTGACCTAGACCTGTAAACTTTAAATTTTATGTGTAAATCAGCATTTATAAAATGTTCAATTTTATCAACACTTTTTTGACGTTGGACCGCATGATGCTCAAATCTGCGACACTTTGTATGACCCCTGGATAAGGTGATAATAAACATAGGAGTACATTTTTGAACTTTCCTCCAACTCTGGTTGTCCTCAGGGGCCATAAGTGATGTCATCACAGGTCACATGACTTGAATCATATTTCTAAAGTACAAAATGGCTTCCAATCTTTGTTTTACTACATGACATTGAGGGAAATCTGTCTCTGCAGAACAAAGTGATTTAGATATTAATAACACTTTTTAAAGATATATCCTTTTAATACTTTGCAGTGCTTTTCTGTACACTGTAAAAATATGCCAAAGACCAAAGTTGATGATTTTAAACATTTTTAATCATTTTAAAAGCAGTTGTCTTTTTTTGAAATGAAGTGACTCCCATTTTACCGCATGACATTTAGCACTTGAATGGTGTAAAAGTCTACTAATTTTGCATTTTTTTTGCAAATATGAATAGTGAGGAGGGAGAATGATGTAAGATTTATTAATATATACCATATCAAACTTATTTTATGCAAGTACGTAATAAAAATTTCCCCTGGAAGCAAAATTCAGTGTGGCACATCACACACCCATAAACACACTCGAGCAAGGACGCACACGCACAAGCGCGCAAAAGCACATCCATAAATGCATGAGCAAATGTGCGTACAGACACACACACACACGCACACACACAGGCAGCCTTGCCCACAAAGCCAGACGGCAGAGCGTATGCCTTCCCAACACTGGCTGGTCGACAGAGGTTGCACAGTTCTTTTCATCTCTCACACACACACAGTGCGGGAAATGACTTTTCTCACCGCCCTTCGCAGGAGCAACAGACAGCCCATTCATGAAGGAACACATGCAACTGAAACAACAACGCAGGAGCCTCACATTGCCGCCAGTGCACAGCCCATCATTTAGGGATGAGAAATCAGGCTGAAACTCAACAATCCCCAACACTCATCTGCACTCAAACAATCTGCTGTATTCTGCAGCACCCAAACAGATTTTTGTTGTGGTGGACATGGCACAGGGTAAAAATGCCAGCCTCAGCTCTTCACTGGCAACTCAGTATTTGTGCACATGAAAATAAGGCTCTGAGCAATTTGTACACCCAGAGCAGTGTACATCATAAGTTTCAATTCAGGGACAGCAAGGTTTGTGCAGAAATGCTCATTTTGTGTTTTTGGTGCTGCTGGAATGCGCCAACCATATAAAAGCCACGATCAATCACCTCTCAGAACAGTCAGGCCATAAAACTGGGGAATGCCTGCTCAATATTAGCAGTCTTATGAGGGCCTTCATGCAGCACCGATGCAGTTAGCTTGCTGGCGTGCAGGTGACAGTGTGATACAGCATGACCGAGGTAAACCAGTGGCGATCAGAGGGGCTGGACAGAGCAGGGGTCACCACATGGCCAGAGAAGGACCGGAGCCCTGTAATGCAGCCTTCCCTTCAGCACAGACACAGCTTTCATTCAGCACAAGCAGCTCTGCACTCCCAGCAGACACACAAACAGCCACTAAAGCACATGAGCACTCGCACTCACCAATATGAAAATGTGCAACTGAATGCTCATGGGCCACAATAACTGACATGCATATAAATAAAACAAAAGAAAAACTTAATTTAAACCTGAGACCATAAACAGATGAGGCTCAAAGAAATCAGAGCCAACATGTATGAGGAGGGAAAGCCTGCTGCAGAGCGTGGTTTGTCCACAAGGCGGCACTAGAGGGCGTTTCTCCTTTCGGAAAAACAGGCCTTACGCGCACATTGGGTGGCACGAGGTCCTAAGAACGTTGTGCATTCACACACAGCTGCCTAATTCAGCCTGCAGGTTAAGAAGCGTTTATACAGACTGCACTTAAGAAAATGAAGTTTTACAACAGGCTTGCGCTATCGTGTGCGCAACTGCAGTGACTAATCTAGCACCCGAGCCATCGGTAATTGATTTTATACTGGCTGGAGTGCAGGCATGCAAATCGACATTTCAAATATCGTCAGAATTAGAGAAGGCTGGGCCATAATGTAAATACAAATTACAATATTTACTTTTCATGAAAGCCCAATATCTACAACTTCAGAGTACAGCTTCTAAACCAAATCTTGCAGAAAATATGCTTTTATAAGACATTCCATATAAGCAAGGTTATCAAGACATAGGTCGGGCTCAGATCAGGCTTGGACAGTGTGGATCTGTTCATGACTATGAGGTGTATTGAATTTTACCTTCATTTTAATTTGCCTTGATAATAATTTACACGACGTGCACAACTTAAACAGGCATATAGGCTGTTTGTTCAGATGCTCTTTAAAAACAGCATGCATTTTTTTTTTTTTTTTTACATTAAAAACCAAAGAGTCCCGACTTCAGATTGTAATTATAGCCTATATAGCCTATATTTCACAGCCCATTTTATCTTCCTTTTAGTTTGAAAGTACATTTTGTTATTTGCTTCCACAATAATCATGACGATATAATAAGCACAATGAAATTTACTTTAGAATGCAATTCATTTTACCCCATATTAGTTTGAAAACTAATGTGTATCTGGACGGAAAAATAAGGCGCGTTTCTTTACCAATGATCATTGACAACCGTTAACAAAGCTTGACAAGCCAAAATATTACAGCCAAGTTTACATACATTTTGTGTTATCAGTTAATGAGGTGAGAGTGAAATTATAAAAGTTTGTTGCCTTGTGGTCCGAACAGACAGTTATAATGGTACAATCCGTTTTCCCGGCAAACTGTGCAGTATATTGTAGCGCCGAATAAAACGCGATTGACGGATGATCTCCTTGGCTTCTCAGCTCTTCAGTGCTGACCAAGATCAATATTATTCAAAATATCGTTTGTTTCATGAGGCCTTTATGGAATTACAGATCATTCCACTGACGTCTAAAAGGTAGGAAACCATAGCATGATCTGTTTAGCCCATAACTTTCCAGCCGTAGGGCTGCCATCGGTAGTTTATACAACTCGTCACATTTTAAATACGTGGTAAGCAACAGACTGAATGAATTACAATAAAACATGTCATGTAAAAGAGAAAATGGTTAATTTATGCATGTTAGTACACACACCTAAGAATTCACCATGGGAGGGGTTTTTTGCTCCCCAACCACAAAAAAAAAAAAAAAAAAAAAAAAGGTGGCGCATGGGCAACTAAACAGGAATAGCCAACTGATTCAATCCATCGCCAATGCTCAATTAAAATGAGAATCGGCGCCAGTCTAGTACATTATAATGAATTTTTTTTTAAAAACCTAAGCTCTACTGGCTGAGTGGTATATGGTTCAGAGGTATATTAGCGGTTTCAGACTGCATCAGACAGCCCAAGTCTGCCATCCTGCCCAGTCAGTCAGAGTCTGCATGCACAGCAGTAAGGGAAAAACTGAATCTGGGGGAATGATGACTAAAGGGACACGCAAGCAGCATCTAGGTCACATGGTGACTCCCATGATCCCTCACTTCATGGAACAGAGGAAGGGACATTCGGGGATATTAAGATGGCGCACGCACAAGCCTGGCTAACCACCTTTCCTGTCTCAGACTCATCACTCATTAACAACAAATACCAAAGACTCCAAGGCCTTTAAAGCATTTCTTTCCACTTAAATACTCATTTCTGCCATTTAGCAGCTGTGTATTTGTACTTCTAGTAAGCAAGCCAATTTCCCCATAAGTTCACCAATAGACAAAGAAGAAAGGAACATGCACAGGCATTTGCCCTTTAAGCCAGTTTAAAAAAAATCACAGCCCAGTGAATTTCAGGACATTCAAAAACAGCTTTTAAAAAATTAATTATTTTGCTCAGTGTTACAGTAAACAAAACACTCCAGGGGACTCTAACAAAGCAAGCTGCAAAACCCAACCAGCTCCTATGGCCTTTTAGAGCAGCTAATGGAGCCACTGTGGCTAAATTGTGTATCAGGTTACAGAGGATTGAAGCAACTTCCAGGAGGATGTGGGAGCAGCATCAATCTGTACTCTCAAAAATTAATTAAATCATATCAGCCAGTACATCAGTGGTAACAAATGCAAGCTCAGTTTTGATCCGCAATACAATGGACTCATTATCAGAACTACAAAAGAGTGAAAGACCACACCCGATAGGCAGACTGTGCGTGTGTGTGTGTATCCATGTACGTATGCATGAGGACGAAGCATGTGCACGTGTCTGTGGATGGGGTGTATGTGCAGATTTGTACCTGTGTAAGGGGCATGCATGAGTAGTAAAACTGTGTGTGGGGTAAGCATGTGCCGATATGAAAAAAAGTTAAAGCGGTTCGATATTAAATTAGAAACCGACTCAAACCGTAATACCAGCTTTGACCACTTGGGGGTCGCACTTCCGTCTTTTTTCCATTTTATTTTTCCTATCTATGCTTCAAATGTAACGTTATACTCAGTCAAAATCTAAATAATTAGATGGAGCTGTTCAGAACTTTTTCGGTGAAATTCAATGGCTCCTCGGTATTCAGTACTTTCTACTGGTCATTGGCAATGTCACTAGTTCAGTCTCTGGCAGCTAGTTAATCTTTTTCTAGCACCGTTCACAAAACCCTGAAGGAATATGCTGAAGTAAAAAAGGCAGATCTCTGACATCGCTCACTCATTGTAAAGACGCTTCCAGAGACCTAACTAGAGACATTGCCGATGACCAGTAGAAATCCAGATAGCAAGCACCTCCGCTCCGGATCTGCCCCGGCTCTGAACCAGATCAGCTGGAGTGAGCACAGAGCCGGGGCAGATCCGGAGCGGAGGTGCTTGCCATCTGAGAAGTACTGAATTCCGAGGAGCCACCAAATTTATATTGCATTTCATGTGTCCGTGAATGCTGTAGATAATTTTTCGGATATAGCTAGCCAGCTATAAATGAACCTGGAGCGTTCAATATTAATAATTCTCCTCGCGGGTATGTCATCATTTGGTGACTCCAGGTATTCTAAAACATTAAGCCATATAAAGTTGAAGTTTAAGTTCTGAACAGCTCTATCTAATTATTTTGACTGAATATGACATTACACTTGAAGCCCACAAGCTTAAACGTGGAGGCTCGCCAGCTAGATACATTTACAGATACTGATTGGGAGGAAAAAGTGACTCAATCGTAACGAACATTAGCATTATTTACTGCGCCATAGAATCGCGGAATCGCCGAAGAAGAGTGCATTGACTGATGATCTTGGGCTAACTCAGGGTTAACAGCTGAAGATTAATATGATTAATAGAGCACTCGGCAACTGAGTACATGTATCCCCCGAAGGCCCCCCTGTTGGACCCAGATGGTCCCAGAGTACCCAAAATCAATAGGTGTCGTGAACTTACCATAATACATGTCCCTGCAAAATTTGAAAAGATTCGGTGCGCTTATGTGGGCTGTAGAGCGTTCACAAGAAAATCTCTGCGGACGCGTGACGAGGCCAAATCCATAGCATCCTCCAAACTCGTTCGGGGGATGCAATAAACTGATAAAGAGCTGACGGTTTGGCGAACATTTTTCAGTGTATAGTTGGGTGGGTTTAGAATTCGTTCAGAGGTGCGCTTCAAAGCATAAAAGCACGCAATTGCGAGTGGGCGACTAACGTGGCAATGTTTTGATATTATTCAAGAACTCACTAGAGTGGGCATGCGCGTATGCAAATGAGGACGGAAAGTTCGTAGAAGAAAAAAAAAGAAGAAGAAGAAAAAAAAAAAAAAAAACTTTCGCCCCGAACCTTGAAACCTGATCTCCCGCTCTTTGTTGTTGCGCTCGGCTCAGAAACATTCAGTTTATACACAAGACAAGAGTAATAAATATAATACAGATGGATTTAATGCCGTCGGCAAATACACGTGACTGCGTCAGCAGCAAGTTTTTGTGAGCTATGTGGTAAAATTTTGGACACTTCAAAAATGTTTTGTTTTTTTTTTTTTTTTTAATATAATGACGGACCAGTTCCGACGGTCCATATAAAATGAACCAGTTCGATCAAGTAAACTTGCGCAAGCTTTAGTGAGTGTATGGGTTATTCATGTGCGTATCCAAGCAGAATGTGTTCACATGCATTTGTGTAAATGGTAGGGCTGGGTATTGCCACTGATTTCCTGAATCATTTCGATTCACAAGGTCCCGATTCGACTCGATCCAATATCGATTCATTGCAGGATATTTCAGCTTCAGTACCTGTTTTGCTTGAATATGAAAGGGAGCCTTGGAGAACTAATGGCAGAAATTATACTTTCAATTGAATTATTAATAAGAAACCTTCGAACTAGGCATAATATTTTTAATATTACAGTTCACACTAAAAAGTGACCCCAAACTTGTTTCCTGAAATTACTTTTTATTGACCAACACATTTGATCAATCAACATAAAGTGCAACATAGACTTAAGTCAGTAGACTATTATTCTCTGAAACTGGGTCAATATTACATGCTTCACTTTGCAAGTTCATTTTCCAGTAAATGTTATTGAATTTAAACCAATATATGCTAGCCCAAAATACCCCACATGGACATGTTCGACTGTACAGAAATAAATATTACTATATATTCAAAAAAGTATATTGGATTTTTTTTATTTGAATACTGGTTGAAATGATGGACGAAAATTGGCACGTTTTATAACTTAACTGAGGCGTTTGTTGGAAAGAGAACAAGGAGGGCGTTAAACATGTCTTTAAACTGCTTATTACTCTTGATCTGTTTTCAGTCAATTTCGCTATTAAAAGGACACTTGAACTCTCCCCTCTCAGGTGTAGCTAATTGTCTTCGTTAAGATGAGAAATCAAATGCACCAAAGAGCGCATTCCAATCTTTTTCAATTAAAGCTATTCTTACCTTTCTGGCATGCGGCACAGCGCTTAGTAGAAATTTGAACATGAATAACTCCGCCTCCCTCCAAAGTCCCACCCTCCTCCGCCTACCTGACCTCAAAAGGCTCCTCTCCTCCCCTCACACGTGCGATGAGAAAGTGAGCAGCGCGAATGAAGCTACTTTCACACCAGACGCAAAATGAACTTTTCGCATAACAGATTACATTCAAAGTCAATGCAAAGACACAAATCTTGCGTGTATTCGTGTCTTTGCATTGACTTTGAAAGTAATCTGTCCGATAAAAAAATTTGTTTCGCGTCCGGTGTGATAGCATCTTAGAACGGGGCTATGGAGACAGATTCAGAGGGATCGGTCAGTGAAAACTAACCAATATTAATAACATAATATTCAATTCTATATGTGGAATAAAATAAAATGCCCTCGTAATGTCTGACGAACTACCATTAACGATAGTAATTATAGCATTTAAGGGCATGTTTGCTTCGTTAGATGCTTCGTGTTTCGGCAGAATTCATACATATTTTCTTGCAAAACTGCTGTTATAACGTCTTACCTCACTAGAATTGTCCCGGCAAAGTTAGTCATTAAATCAAAAGCAGTTGCATCTGCTTTGTTTGCAGGCTAACTTCGTTGAGTAGCTACCTGCTTTGTCTCTACCGCTCTGCAGCTCTGCCAGAGAGGCGCACGACTTGTAGGCAGTGACAGCGGTAGGCAACTGGAAGTGGCACAGCAACAGATGACAGACAGGAAGCTCTGCAAATCATTTTATTTGGACCGAAGAAAATGATTGCTCAGACTTTTATCAGAAATATATGAGAATTGAATATCGATGAGTTTCAACACCTGGTGGATTTCTTTTACATTTTAGTGTAACATACGCTTATTAGGAGTATTTTAAGATAACTAAAGTGTAAAAATTCCAGAAAGGTAAGAATAGCTTTAAACAAATATTATGCACAGGTTTGACGACTTGCTTAGGATGTGACATAATTAAACGTGGACAATCCGCAGTGGATTTTTCGTGAAGAGTTGCCTATTAAGGCATGTGAATTAAGCATTTTATAGAATTTATTATTCACTCGACTAAACAATTCATGAGAAGGAAAACTAACATGTTGACCCAGAACAATGATTGAAATAGGGTCACTAATCTCATCCGTTTCAAGAGATGTTTTCCGCCCCACCAGTTTTCCGTCCACCACCCGCCACTGACTAAATTTCCACCCTACGCTGTTATTGAACATATATCTCCCAACACATTTAGTTGAGCTTAAAATAAAGATCTGATTCTGAAATTTATATCCAACGTTGACTTTGTTCTCTCATCATTACTTGTAGCTTGAAAATCCGGCCGCAGTATACCGTTCCGTGCGTAACCGGTCGCGCCCACTGCAGTTACGGACGAATCACAGTCCATTTTTACCATCGACAGGTAGTTTCGCAGTTGCAGCATGCTTTCTATCAATGAAACACTGCTCGATGTACATTTATATTACACATAGTCAAAATACCTCTATCTGAAATGAACTTACTCATTATTATTCGTAACGTCGGGAAATTTATTACCAGTTTTTTTTTTTTTTTGAGGATTTGAACCCGATTTTTTTATTAGTATATTTTGAGGGGTATCCCGTCGGTAAAAAGGTTTCATATCAAAGACTGTTATAGTAGCTACTCATTTATAAAACTCCGTAAGCAAGTTGCTCCAAAGTATTCATTTATTTTAAACAAAATTGCCATTTCCATTTTGTTCAGCAAAGTCCACAAAATAAAGTTTAAGTGCAGCTGTATCACTCTTCCAATAAGTTTTTGCTATGTTGCGGAGGGCTACGTAGCATCCAGGCCTAAAGAGACCAGAGAGACTGAATCCAAGCTCTGGGACATGTGAGCAAAGTCTAACTCACAGCGCCCTCTCCTGGGTACACATTGGAGCATCCCCCTTTACATCTCGCAGCATTTTATTGGTGTATAGGACGCAGCGGTTAATAAGAGGGAATGCATTTTTAAGTGAAAACAGTTTTTACGGTAAGCGAGCTGCACCACTTTAGAAGATGGGCGAAGAAGGCTGTAACGTCTGCGGGATGGATTGTAATGTGGACACCGGTGACGCATATCAATACCAGGTGTAAATGTATGGGGCCAAACGCTATTCGATTGCAATCCGATCCCAAAAAATGCATATTAATGACAGGTGTAAACAGGGCCCATGTGTTCAGGTGAGCTTGTTTCAGGGTGGTCCTTTACCTGTTGGGTCAAACTCATGCGACAGCGGCTTCTTATCCGGAGGGTCAGGAGTGAGGAGAGTGCTGGGCCTGAGGAGACAGAGAGAAAGAGACCGTTAACCTCTCACTCACACAGCTATGTGCTTTGATCCTTGCGAGGGCATTACACTGCTTTCCATTCATTCTGTGAATCTTGACAGCCTTTCCCAAGTCTTAACCATATCCATCGTATGTCTAAACCAAACCCAACCGATTCATAACTCTAACGAAAGCAATTTCAAACACATCCTCCTCGTCACAGTGGCATAGACTCTAGGTGAGTCCATTGCAAAATTTCTTGTACACAATGGGAACTGCATATTAAGCCCTGCATTCAAAATTGAGAAAATATTGTTTTAATCCTACCCTTAAACAGTGAGTCACAATTTGCCTTTGTAGTTGTGAAGCCAAAACGTCCTCAATTCCAACAAGAGGCCCATGGGCGTTAACGGTCACCTGAGTATAGTATATCCAATGTTAAACCTTGGCCATTAGGCGTGGCCCTAATTTTGACCTCAGGGATCAGATTAATGGAAACCAGTATCATAAGTAATAGAGTATCCTAAATTGTATGTATATAACTTGTGGCTATTTTCTTTATGCAAAGAAGATTTCTCAAGCCGTTTTGACCCTTGGGCCCTGCCTCCTAGCCCCTGGGTAAGGGAAACTGTCAAAAATATCATATCATCTCATTGTTGTAATGTCAATCAAGTGTGAATGATTTCCGGTAGAAATTAAACAGAATATACCCAAAAGTATCATTTTCCTGTATAAACTATAGTAAACTTGACCCCCTCCCCAGGGGCAAACATGGAGCCTGGGGGTCATGAAATTCACAATTTTTTTAAGCACCTCAAGACACTTCCATCTATAAAGATAACTGGTTTCCAGCATATCTCGGTATAAAAAAGTAAATGCAAGACAATAGGCTTGCACTAACAGAGTTGACAATACATAGGTTTGGTCGGTGCGGTCTGTGAATATGCTCATAAAAACTTCATTTTGCGTTTAAACAATAAACGCTTCGGTGAAAGGAAGGAATAATACCTTCATTAACATAGTAGTGTCTTTCGACCAGGTGGACCCAAAGAGTTGTTATTTCTAAAAGTCCTCTTGTTTTGGGAAATAAATGGAGAGAGACAGGATCCTCAGAGTCATCATTTATTCCAGCCTTGAATCGTGCAATAATCCAAATCTGGAGGGTAACCCCTGGCCACGAAGCTCCCAAAACAGTGGGCTTTACACAACGATATTTATTCGGAAACACAATCCAACTCTGCTCCAATCACAATACATGGGCTGTAACCAATTTTTTTTACTCTCCAATTTTGTTTTCGTAAACCATGGTGGAAGATTTTCCAATAGGATTGAAAAAAATAAAAGGAATATATACTAAAATGGTCTGGAAAATTACAGGTTATGTGAAAAAATCACTTTCAGATGAGTGGGTTACATGCAGATACATAAATGATTAATTTGATTATGTTCTTTAGTCACAACTAATGATTTTATTAAACCAATATTGATCAAAGCTACGGAAATTACACACTCACTCTGATTAGGTTTTTTTTAATCAACCACACAGAAGCTTGCTTACAAATCAAAATGCAGAATTGAATTATTTGTATGTATATGGGTGTGTGTGTGTGTGTGTGTATATTAGCTTAGCACTACTCATTTGTGTGCATGTGGTACTACTGCTTATATAAGATGATTGATTATTGATTACGATTATTGATGGTTAAATATGCTCTAATTTAATTGTTAGTTTATTAGTAAATAAAATGAACCAACTATAATGAATAATACTGAAGCGTAATTAGTACATAGTATTAATAAATGCAATGAATAACTGATAACTAAAAAATATTAATAAGCATAATGATAACTGAAATATTAGTAAGCTAATAAATGTAATGAATAACTGATAACTAAAAGATATTAATAAGCATAATGAATAACTGAAAAATATTCCACAACAACATATGTCAAGTAACTTTTCTACTTCTGAGGTAAATCCGCATCCCGCGGGGCATTTGCCCCTCAAACTGTACAGGCAGTTGCCAGGTACCAAACACAGGTTGTTGGTTTTCTCCAGGTATACTCCAGTTTCCTCCAAAACCTAATCATGACACATCCTTAAATAACCCTTACTTAAGTTGTTGTGTTCACAACGTGGCTTATGATGACAATAAAAACAAAGGGCAATAACTCCATCAAATTTGACTGAATCGGTCTGGTTTTCGAACTTCTTTGAGATCTTATAGATATAAGCCAGCATGCAAAGTTTCATGAAAATCGACCAATATTTACTAAAATTATTGTGTTCACAAGGTTGCTTATGATAAGAATACAACAAAGGGCAATAACTCCATCAAATATGATCGAATCAATCTGGTTTTCGAACTCATCCAAGATCTTATGGATATAAGCCTGCATACAAAGTCTCATCAAAATTGGTTCATAAGTACTTAAGTTATTTTGTTCACAAGGAAAAGTTTACGGACGACGGACGACGCACGACGACGGACAAAAGGGGATCGCGATAGGTCACGCCTTCGGGCTCAGGTGACCTAAAAATGCCCCCGCTCTGTACGGTAAAAACGTTTTTTGGTGCTCACTATGTAAGCAAGTACAAGAACCCAGATCAAAAAGTATGTGCAAACTGAAGCCTCAGCTGCAAAGGAGGCACTGTGATGCAGGCGAGTGAGGATGGGTCTATAAACACATGCACACAGGCAGACAAAAACACACACAGCGATAGTGAAGCCGACCCCCATACTCTCACGTTATGCTGAGGTAGTGTGAGCAGTGCCCATTCTCATATGCCAAGGAACAGAGCAGGCCATTGGCCAGTTGAGGTCAAAGTCAGCAGGACTGAGCCATTGATAGGGCAGCTGAAGTGCACTTTTGAAAATGGGCCGAGAGGGTTGGTCCTGGGGCCGCAGGAACAATTACGCTCATGTAAAGTTTGCTGTGGCTGCACTAAAGCATCATAGGATTGGTTCCCGGAAACAGTGAGGTCTGCTGGCAGAGCTCCCACTTCCGAGACGGGGGGGGGGGGTTGGAGGTGGGAGATGAGAGAGAGGCGGCTGTTATTGGGCCAATCTCTCCCCTGTTCCCAATAAACTTCCTTTTGAACAGGGTTAAGCCAGCTTTGAGCGAGAGAAGCAGACAAGTCCCCATCACTCAGAGCACAATCACAAGATGGTGAGGGCTGTCCGTAACTTTGTGTATAACTGTGCATGTGTGTGTGTCTGTGAGGGATAGGACTGAAGACCATTAATATTAAAATACATTGTAATACCCCTACCCTCTAATGCCAGTAACAACCAACAAAGACCTTGACCCATGTGCCATGTAGCCAGTGGACAGTAGGCCATGTTGAACCTTCCTCATTGTTCTGGTAAAAAAAAAAAAAAATTGTGGACTGCTTTCCACCCGTATCCGTATGTTTGACCAGGCCAACATGCATACTCCCTGCATACTCCCGAGAGCAAACAAAAACACACCAGCGCCTGAGTCTACAGAACGGACAGACCAGCTCTGCCATATCAGTCTGTCAAAACAAAAACAAACAAATCCCTCATAGGTACATTTTACCCCCAACAGACAGTGCAATAAACTCATGGGCACCAAACTTCTCCAACAATTATTTCAACACCAGGACCAGTAAAGCTTAATTGAGTGGTTGAGAACCATAGTCTACTACAATGGAAAAGTCTGAGAGTAACAGGTTCACCATTTCTGCTTTCTGTAAATTAAAATATTTGGCTGATTAAAAGATCTTCCTGGTTAAAAGAATTAGTCCAGATGTTAAATATTTATGATGAGTAGTCATAAGGCGCTACATGCATTTAACTCACTTTTCACCAAATTCTTTTAGCCTCAATTTAGCCTCTGGTTCTCACCCTAAACATCAGTCTCATGATCATTCTCACACATTACAAGTGACCAAAGATCCTGGCGTTCTTCCACTCTATCGTAGAACCACAGTTACGCAAGTAACCAGTGCTCCATTTCCTTCATTGAAAGCACAAGCGAAAGACGTACATCACTAGGAACACTGGCGCCATATGGGAACAACGAAGCGGGCACTGCCGGCAGAGGCGATACATTCAGCCTGTAGTATCCAGCAAAGGTGCATGCTGAAGACCAAGTCGCAGCCGTGCAAATCTCTGCGAGCAGAAAACCTCGGAGGGGGCTCTGCAAAGGACGTTGCCACAGCTCGCGTTGAGGGACAATGAACAGCAGAGGGCACTGTACGCTCTGCGGATTGATAAGCCTGGGTAATCACCTCCATTACCCAATGAGAGTTGTTTTTGTTGAGACAAGGGGCTACCTTTTTTGTGCTACCAAAACAGTGAAATAGCTGGTCTGTTTGAAGCAGTTGTGCGGTCTTGTCAACATAGAGACTGAGTGCTCTGACCGGGCACAACTCTGATTGAATACTGGCTTGGTCTGGTGGAACAGCCGCTAGTGTATTTGGCTGGTTAACATACTGAGGGGCTAAGAAATTGGGGAGGAAGGCCTCAGTGAAACACTCTTGAACATAGGACCCCAATGGAGGCAAATGGCACTCACTGATAAATCATGTAACTCACTCACTGCCGAGCTGTTGCAATGACGAGAAGGAATGCCGTTTTAAGTCAGCATCCCACAGGGGTTCATTCGGAGACAAGCAGAGCAAGTCAAGCACAATGTTCAGATCCTATGGCAGAGTCCGCACACAACTAGGGGGATTAAGACGATATGCCCCTTTCAAGAAGGCCACCACTAGCCCTTGTGACCCAAGTGAAACCTCAGCGTCCACTGCCATCGGGGCTGCTAATGCTGCTACCTTCACTTTAAGTGTTGAGGCAGACCTGCTAAGCTCAAGCAAAAAAAAAAAAATCCAAAATCTTTGGGACTGTGTAAGGGGTCAATACCGCGCCCTGCGCAACACACACTAAAGACCTTCCATTTACCCACATACAAATAGCGAGTGGACTCTGCACGTGCATTCATAACAAGAGTTCCTGGCCCCGTCTGAATATTCCAGGAGCAGCCCTGGGGACCCAAAGACCAGGCCCACAGCTTCAGTCAGTTGGGGTGGGGATGTTAAATCCTGCCCTGCAACTGCGTCAGCAAGTCGGGCCTGCTGGGTAGCTGGCAAGGCGGTCTCCACTACTAGTGAGAGCAGGAGCTGAAACCATAGTCTTGAGGCCAATGAGGGGCGATCAGTAGCACTCGGTGGCCGCGCCCACGGACGCGACACAACATCTTCCACAACAACGGCAGAGGAGGAAAGGCATAGAGGATCAGATCGTGCCAATTGTGGGCCAGGCGCATCTGGACCCATTGCCCTTGGTTCGCCTCCCAGAGAGAATGACCTAGTGCAATGAGTTGTCTGACTGCTCACAGATATGTCGACGTGTGCTTTTCCATACGTCCTCCATATCTGCTCCACTGTGTTGGGGTGTAGTCTCCATTCCCCTTGAGACACTTTCCCACATGACAGAGCATCTGCCACACCATTGAGGCTACCAGGAAGGTGTGCTGCCTATACGGAGAGGAGATTGTACTGAGCCCACACCAACAGATTGTGAGCCACTTATAGTGCGGCTGACAACCTTGTGCCACCTTGATGGTTGATATAGTAAACCGTTGCGATGTTGCTACGCACCAACACGTTTCCCTCTCAGCCTCTCCTGAAAATGATGCAAGGACAGAAGCACTGCTGTCAATTCCAGCGTGTTGATGCGTGCTGCTCGAAATGGAGCTGGCCAAGTGCCACTCACCCTGGCGCCACCATACCCCTCCCCAAGCAGGGAGGGAAGCATTCGTTCGGAGAACTTCCCAGCGTCCAAGGGGGGAGGCCGAGTGGGACTCCCTGAGTGAGAAACTGATTGTACCCACAGTCTGAGTGCGCACACAATGGCATGTGGTTCTCACCGGCAGGTCTGTCTCTCACTGAGCAGAGCCTCAGTTGGATCAGCAATTTCTGAAATGGCCTTAGCCACAGAAGGCCCAGCGGTATCACCGCTGGTGCCATTGTGAGTTTGCCCAACAGCTAGAGGAGGGGAACATATTGCTGGGTGTCTCTACCATGAGGAGTCTCATTTTTTTTTTTTTTTTTAAATAAATTTGGCAGCTGATGCCACTTTTGAAGTCGCGACACTGCGGAATGACCAAAGTGGAGCACTGAGCACCTGTAGTCTGAGTCAACGGGTGGTGCCGGAGTGTCTATAACTGTAGACAGGCAAGCACGTCCATCAATGTGGTCTCCACAAAACCTGCCACTGAGGTGGACTCCTCAGACCGTCCAGAGTGAGTGTCGCTGTCAGAGTGTGGAGGCCCCATGTCTGAAGCAACATTGCTCTGCCCCTCTACTGAGGTGGAGGTTTGGCTGCACAAGGCGTCAGAGGCAGTCACTGACATTACATCGTCCAGCTCTGCCATAGATAGCTGCGTATCTGGTAGACCATGCCTGGGCCGTTGTGGAAAGGGGGATGCCGTTTGTTCTTTTGCTGAACTTACCAGAGTCCCCACCGCAGGGGATGTCCTCGCCAGGAGGGGCAGTAGCTTCTTCACTGCACTGTGCAACTTGGTGTTCCAGATTGAAGGACTATCTGACTTTTTTCCCTTCTCAGGCGATTGTTTGCGCATGCGCTGGGCTAGCTCAGTGTCACTGAGTAGAAGACTGTCAGCTGGTTGCTCAAATCCCGCCAGCCTTGCCTCCCTCAGAGAAGGCGACATTATCGCACACTCTGGGCATGGGTCAGACAAAGCCTCTCTTAGGTGATCCAACCGGAGGCACTCAGGACAGCAGTTGTGTCCATCCAGCAGACCAATGAGCCGTTTTGGCGTCTCGCTTATTCACACAATAAGAGCACCTATCAGGCACTGCTAGTGTGGCAACCAAGTAAGCCCTTAAGTGAGACAGACCGAACTTCTGGTAACCAGGAATTAACATCAATTTTTTTAACATAAAAGCTACTGAACTGACTGGCAGGGCTTGAAATTGCGACAAATTCACAATGTATGACCTCTGAATTGAAGTCGCACCCGTGCGACCGCTTTTTCCCCAATCAAACGCCTCTTTTCGGGTACATTTGGTAGTCAGAAGGCATGCCAACCGCTGCTGCAGCTTGAATAGAGCTGGGCTTATGTCTTGGAGCAGTCAGTGCATGAATCTACTGGACACGCCGCAGCCGGGCGCACCAGTATAAGAATGGAGCGCACCCAGTGTGTTTACCTTGAGCTGACAGTGACCATTTTGACCAATCAAAGGGGAGCTAGACGTCTGAAACCTCAGTGTTAATTCTAGAATGGTTATCATTAGCCGTCAATCACTCCATTTCGCGGTACTGAGAGTTACTATTGTAACTATACACAAGATTTAGATGGAAAATGAAATGAAGAGTTATGGAAGACTTTTTTTTTTGGTACCGTTAACGTTTAGAAAAGTCAAGTCGGTAACAAAACTTACTGAAACTCAGAATCATTACGGTGATTTGGATGAACTGGCGGCGAAATCAGTTAATTTTTTTCCCTAAGTGTTGCTTCGAAATTTTGAATGGCTGAGGTTATAAGAAGGTGAAGTGCACCGTGTTCATTCTAAAGATAATGGCCCGGATCTCGCTGGTCACAGCGCGTTATCTACTGAGTCCAAACACTTTAAGGGGAAAGTCCTTCCAAGCAGGGAGAAAGGACAAAACACAAAAAATACTGTGACAAATGTGCATCAACAAGTAGGTCCGGTGTTCTGTTAATATTTGCAACCTATCAAAATAGGCTGCCTCGCGGTTCTGCGCTTGCACAGACTTAAAATCTTCGTCTCGTTTTCTTCGTCCATATCTTCAGTAGCCTATCTGCAACAATCATAAACACATTTTTTTCAGCGCGTCTTTAGACCAGTGAACGTTAATATATTTGCATGCACACGTGACATTTTCCTGAGAATGCAGAAATTAGATGACCATGGCGTGTGGCATACTATATCTTAAAA
Source organism: Gymnothorax reevesii (assembly GCA_029721435.1). NCBI lineage: Eukaryota > Metazoa > Chordata > Actinopteri > Anguilliformes > Muraenidae > Gymnothorax > Gymnothorax reevesii. The sequence continues at coordinate 131,958,230 of CM056574.1, read as the reverse complement.
CAAACATATCCAACTCATAACATCTGCTTGTATGATAAGCTAAATTGCAAAGTTATCTCCATGAACTGATTCATATTGCAATATTGAGGCGAAAACCAGGACTATACGACTTCATGTCCGATCAGCAATTAGCCCTAACACAATTAAAGATTTGATTCCGATCAGTGTGGATGGTCCTCCTCTGGATATATTTGATGCCTCACAGTCAGTTAAGAGATGGGTGGAAGGGTAGAGAGCAAGACGACCCAATTTTAAATCCTGGCCTCCGGATATGGCATAAAGCCAATGTAGTGGAAACCTTTGTTAATGAACAAGACTTTCATGTTGTTTAATAATTGCCTTTTGTTGGAAAGAGTTGTATTGTTAACGTGGAGTGTTGTATTGTAGTTTAACATTTAAAAATATATATTGGTGCTTCTTAGATTTTGGTGTGTGCACTCCTAAATTTTGGCTCGCGCTCCTAACTTTTTGAATTTGGGAGCGCAGTGCTACCAAGCAAAAAAGTTAATTTCGAGCCCTGGACTGGGCTACTCCAGCACAAAATGGCATCTGTTAGCCTGGCAACCAAGGCTAAGCAAGGATAGACTTGACTGAAAGCGGCGAACAACTTCTGGAAATCAGAGTTGAACGGTTCTTTTTTTTGTCTCACTACGAATGGATAAAAAAACCGAGCTAGCTAACGCCAACTAACTGGATGGCATTAAATCATGATCGGTAACTTAACTTACCCCTGACCTTGGCAGGCAAGGTTCGGAACAGCTCAGTTATAATCACTTACATAACAAAAATAAATAAATAAATAAAAAAAATAAAAAATAAAAATCACTGTGGATTCCCGGTGAAGAGCTCTTGAGCTGCACAGTAGGTCTATAATTCTGTGAGGGTGAGAATGAAGAGACATATGACGTGGGTAGTGCCAGTTTTTATGCTGGTCATGTCAGAGGTCACGAGATGACAACTTATCAATAAGATGTTTCCACTATTGCTTTCAGCACCGCACCGACGGTCTGGAGTGAAGGAAACAGAACAGGGTTTTTCCTGCATGGAGAATTGCAAAGTGGCCGCCTCCATCAAATTTCGTGCTGCCTTATTTAATATTATTCCCTATCAAGCACTGAACTCTGTGGATTTGACGTTTGTAACTGCAGTTGCGGTTCTATTCCACCACGATACAGTGGTACTGTATCGTAACCTGTGGATCAGGCAAAGCTGGTGACCATTGCAGCTGATCAGTTTATTTTTATTTTTTTTTAATTCTGATTCTTTTACAGTTGCTAGTCAAGAAGCAGAGGCAAGTTATTAGTTAAGTTGATTTCACTTCAGTTGGGAGTAACCTAGGGAGTGACTATCTGTGAAAGCTGTTCCACGACAGGCGCTGGAGAAATTTCTCATTCTTTGTGTTAAAATGTTCGTTTTATGTTAGTTATCCAACTAAAGCATTTTTTATTCCACATTCCAATTTTGCAACAATAAACGACACAAAATACAATCATGTATTTATTTGTATTTATTCAAATCAGGAGTCAGTACAGAGGCTTGTTGTTGCATCTTCACTAAAATCCTGAGTCTACTATAGACAAATTTCGCTGAGTGGATGAACAGGCTACTTGGGTCTTTCACGGAGAGCATTGGTCCCCACAAGGTAGAAGAGCAATTAGCTCTCCAAGCACAGTGAAGTGACCAATTGAGCTCCTGCAAATTTCAAAAGGCAAGGCCTGTGACTTACTGGTACTATGGTAAATCCACTCCCTACCCAGAAGCCAGAACAATCTGGACTGCAATCACAAGCAAAGAGGCTACAGATGCCCAGAGCAGTACAGCTACGGCTGGGACAGCCGGGTGTGCTCGGGGACACAGCAGGACAAATAGAACCAGAGAGCTGGTGTTCTCCATGAGTGACGCGCTCCAGCCACAGTGACTCACGTCTGCGGGTTGGATGGGGATTCACTGCAATTTTAACATCCCATTACCAGCACCCTACCACACCCCTGTTTCCATATAAATCCTCTACAGAGTCAACTGCAGCACGCCGCACAGTAAATCACTTTACACTGCCAGGGCAAGCGGCTCATTAAACGGTAGAGCACTGCAGCAGAGCCATCGGCTACAAATCTCAGCAAGTCTACATGTCTGATTTTCTGGGTGTGCAGGAATTTATTCTGCCCACAGCGAATTCATAGGAAAGGACAAGGTGATGCAAAGTGCAATTACCCTCAGAAAGGCAACTGGGAAATGTTATTTGCCCACAAATGGGAGAGGTGACGTAGTGCAGAGTTAACAATAAAGAGCAATGCGGTGGCCATTTTTAATTCCAGCCAGCCCATTCAAAACAAACCACCCATTAGCTCAATTACAGCCTGTCCCAAACAAACCAGCTAAATTAATAACAGATGAAAGCACGATTCGATTTTTAGGTTTGTTCTCGGCAGAGATCATTCCTGCCAGTTAAGACAACGACATCAGTTCTGAGGTTGCAAATGCTAAATGCTCTCTATCCCCTCAGTGAGCTCAAGGGGAGCCTACACTGCATAGCAATTAACTGCTCTGAGCAGTCAGATGACGAACACAGAGGGGAGGAACTAAGATGACTGGCTGCCGATGAGAGTCAGATGCCCTGCCCACATATAAACAGACCCACGCGCTCACAGACACAGACACATAGGCGCACACACACACAGGGGTGAGCCACAACCAGCTGTGCCCTTCATGGAGAGGTCTGGTGGAGCTGATTAAGTAGCAGAGCAGTATTAAAAGCCCACCAGCTGTCTTCAACACCTCTGACAGAGCATCTGTAGCCCAGCCCAGTTCCATATGAAGTAAAATCCACCAGATTTTCCAAACATTCACAAAAATTGGGTAACCCCAACACCGCATTCCATTACAGTCCCAAGGATAGATTCATAGGCTTCATAATCACAGTTGTTAAGGGATTCAGGATGGAAAGAGATTGAACAATCATAACCATCATAGAATTATATTTTCTCTCATTCAGAGCCACTTGTTGGAGCAGGACAGCCCAGTCAAATAAAAATGCCTTGTTCCATGGAATAGGTGATTAACCATACAACACTGCACACCAAGCAGTGACTGCTGAAATACAACTTCTAACATGCAACTAAAAAAGAAGTACCAGCCAGCACCATAAGGTTAAGAGCCAATTTTTCTAAAAATGAGACAGGGCGTGATACATCACCCACTCTGATTCCTATCGATTTTTTTGTGGGGGTAGACATATTGCCAAAACTGACAGATATCACATTTTTTTTTAATCTCTGGAACTCTTCGGAAAAACAAGTCTGGCCCTTTTTAGGATAAGGGTCCAGAAGGCCAAAATTGCAAAAATAAAAAAAATATCGGTGTTTTACTTTGATCATCTCTGTGCGCCCTCAATCAGCCTCTGTGATTTCATGGTGTATGAATGCATCGGGCAGTGTCTTTCAAAAAACATCAGTATTTTAGAGGCAGAATGAGGGCGCCAGCCGCGCCATCTATAGGTGGCGCTTCAAATCACTACTTTTCACTTTTTCAGCTGCATTTGGGGACCTCCCACAGCTTGTGCCCTGATTAAGCCTGGCTCATTCATGCATATTTGGACACCTGGGGACCTTTCCTTTCTAAATATGCATGAATGGTGGTGGCTTAGTTTGGGCACTTTTGTATGGGGGGCGCTTTTTTTGATGAAAATGCCATTTTGGCGTATTTTCATCAGGCCATAACTTAGTGCGCCCACTGTGGAATGAAATGAAACTACTTTTATTATGTTCTTCTATATCTCTACTTTCTATGATAATAATATCAAGAAGGATTTTTGTGCCATGAACAATTTCTGAGCTAAAACGTACACAGTATTTAGAGGGTTTCAGAGATAAAAAATGTGATATGTCAGTTCCTACAATATATCTACCCCCACAAAAAATGTATTTGGAATCTGCACGACCTACGCTTACTGTCTCATTCGTAGAAAAATTGGCTCTTAATGATTAAAGGCTGGACAATAAGAGAGACATGACAGGTAAAACACAGGCTACTAGCAAACTTTAAGAAAGAAACCATGCAGTCTAGATAAAGGAGGTAAGAGCAAATTCACACAACTTGGATCAGCACTGCAGCTGAATTTCTGAATTTTGTTTTTCTTTTATCCAATGCCCAGCAGAGTCCGTTGGATAAGGATAACTTTGAAAGAACCAAATGAATAGCCTAAAGCTACGCAGGTATCATCTTGAAAAACATTTTTCTCCACACCTCCATTATCAGGACTTTAATCTTTGAATGTGCGTGCAAGACGTTGCACATAAGAGCACCATTGCGAAGCCCTGACAACACACTGATTTAACTCTCCTCCGGAAGCAATGCAGCCATACAGCAATAGATGGACATAATGTGCATTAGGAGCTCACTTCGATACACCTGCCCAAGATCTGGCAAGTGCACACATTGAAGGGCTCCTCACATCTCAGTCTCCGAGTTAGAGGACTCCACTGATGTTTGGGATGTCAAGACCGATAAATAGGGTCTAATCTGCATAGTAACGAACTTTAAAATGCTCAATGGCTGAAATAAATGACGACCAATGATTCCAAAGAAAACCCTTTCTTGCCAGTAGATTCCTACGTGACAGAAGGTTCTGTCATTTATTAGCGAATGAAAATCCTTACATTAATCAGGGGAGAGAGATTGGGCCAAAATAACAGGACAGAACTTTACCCGGGATTCAGACTCCCACATTTAGGCCTAACACTTCTTCGGCTCACAACTTTTTTATTTACTTAATGCTCCTCACATTTAAATTTTCATTCTATATAGGCATGGGCAATACAAATGAATAAAATGACAACATTTCTTGAGTTGCTGAGAATTATTTTCTGATGATTTTTTGCAGGTAAGTACAGAAGACACAGACAGAGTTTACCACAAGTCCAACGCCTTTACAGGAAAGGGTCTCAGAGCCACAGGGTCCCAAAAATGGCTGATTTCGGTATTTTTCAGCAAAACCCATTGTGAAAATTGGGGGGTGAAGCCTGAGGGCATTTTCAAAAATACAGTCTATTCAGATATTAGGGTACCCTCACATAATTGATGCTAAAGTCATCTACCCATTTTCTGAAGTACAGCAGCGCCCCCTAGGCCCTTTTTAATGGAAAATGCACTGAATTTCACCCAATTATGTTCAACAAACATTAGGTTTTGCATTGATGTTTAAAAAATGGTATGAATGGCTTGTCTGTGAAGTTTTTAAATCAATGGCCTGCAAAAATGTCAAAATTATCGGTGAGAGGGCAAACATTAACACTACTCGCCCATTACTATACAAAATGCAGTGAAGTCGCTGATGCCGGCAGTTGTTTGCCCTCCCCACTGCTACGAAATGAATCAAACGTTCCCCCTTCAATAACCCGTGGTGATATTAAAAACAAAAAAAAAACAAAAAACAAAAAAAAACTTAGCACTGTTTTTTACTGTCCATATACCCCCTTCTCCCATGATAGTTTCAATAAGCTACCGTGAATAATTCAAAGTAAAACACTGACGTGCAGTCGGAGGTTAGTTTGATGAGGCAGAAACCTCCCTTTTGCTTGATTAGCAATCAGACAATTAGCTAGTTTAGTAAGACAATTCAGCAGAATGCTGGGCCGCGGCGTTATTAGTACATCGAACCTGAAATGCTCACTAGAAAGCAGATTTGGCGCGTACCTGCTTCCAGGACGCCAAAGCAATGTCATCAACAAATACTAAAACAGTTTGACTTATGCAGAGTTCAATGCTTAATCAATATACAATGTATTCTCCTTTAAATTCGCGCTTTTACACCCGAACAAAAAGCGGGCGCTTATTTTCAGTCTTCTTTCATAATCTGATGAACAAAATGTTTAAACGATAGACAGAATTACCAAGAGCCGAGAATTTTTCTTCATTGATTCTTCAGATTTCCATCCTTGCAGTCTCGAATTGAAGCGTATACGCGAATGAATCTTGAGACTGGTGGGATTCAAAAGGCCTGGCGCCGGTTTATTCCAATTTGAATGAAATTTTCAGGGTATGTTTCAGGTACTTAAACATGGAAGGGGAGGTGGAAGGGGGTAAAAAGAAAAGGAAAAATAGGCGTGCAATGCACGGAATACCCCTCAGCCTGATGTTAAAGTTTTTGGAGACGCCCGCCCGCCCAACCGCACGAAAGACAGCAATACCCCGTCAGCCTTGAGGGCTGAGGGGATAATAAAAGGAGTCGCAATGAAACTGATGAAGGGCCATTTGTTGTAGGGATGAAGGTGGTATGAAATATGTGGGAAACAATCGTGTATTCAGTGAATCATTTTGTCAGGAAGTTTGTCAAAAATGGAACTGGGGACATAAAGGATTGCAGGCTATGTAGAAGTGGAATTGTGATAATTGAATGTAGGACAACAAGACAAGGGAAAAACACTTCAAATAATTTGATCTTTCTTAAATTACATGTCTTATAATGCATCAGCAGCCAACTAAAAAGGGTATTATTGGAGGTGTCCCTTGTTCTGTTAAAGTTGATTCTTTTTTGGAGGTAGAGGGAGTTTGTACAGCTTGACGCATATTGCGACGTTAAGGAGCAAGACAGTGTGGCGGTATTGCTTCAATTCGAAAAAGTTACTGGACAGAATATTTTTGAACTTCGTGAGTTATATGGTGATGGCTTATTATGAGAGCATGCCACTATGTTGCTTCTGGTGCCAAGAATGTTGCCACAGTTTGTAGGGCAAAGACATTTAGGTACATTTTTGGCTTTGATTGCAATGGTCATTAATTGCGCAAAAGAAATTGAATTGAAGGCGGAAAGGATTAGGATGGTGGTCCATGCAGGGAGGGAATTTCTTCAAATTAGCCTATAGAAGTGAAGGGAGAAATCCAAGAAATTTTAGAAAAAGGTTTTGGCGAGAGGCAAATGCAAATTAATTAGTTGTGTTGGCTACTGTCGTTTTCAGGAAGTTGGGCGCTAGGGAAATAGAAAAAAAAATTGTTGAAAAAGAGAACTGTGGATTAGTTTTTTTTTTTTTTTGTATATTGAAGATCGTCACTCTTGACCTTACGTCACCATAGTGCGTGGCAGTAATGCACCTTTACGTTGGTAAACCAACCCTGAAAAAAACAAAAAGAGGAGGAGCACGCCTCAGCTCGTTCCTTTCCCTTGCTTTCAGTCATTTTGCGACATGCTCAGCACATAGATGGTGTGGGCTTTATATTTTCTCAGGGCACGCGCATGAAGTGCGGCTTAGCAGTTGAGGTTCGAATTAGCGTCAGTTAGAGCGAGTTTATTTCACCTGATGGAATGGTTCGAGGCTAGACAAGGAGTTAGTGCCAATTCAAGCCTCAAGACTACGCCTTATTCTGGATGTTCTTAGCTACGTTGATGGAATACCCCCCAGGTTGTCTGGGGCTTGGCAGGAGAGAAACCAAAGTTATTTCTGCCATATAATAAGTTTGGCTTCAATTCTATAATACTGCGTCACACTGACGGCTCCAGTAGCATAGAAGTAGACTCAAAGTATAAGAATACTCAACACTCCCCCCACTTGTGAGGCAAACAGGTATAGGACTGCACATACAGAGTTTAATAAGGTTTTTCTTATAATTCAGCCATATTTGAGTAATATTCATAATTTGAATGATTCAGTCATGAATGCTTATTTTCATAAAGGGTGCTTACAATTCTTGAGTGGACTGTAAAGTAGGCTGATACCACATACTAAAAATTAAAGGCATAAACTGGGCAGAAAACCTGTGTTTAGTCAACAAAAGCAGAATTAATGTGTTTGAGTACAAACACACTTGAGCATCAAGTTGGACTGCTCCCAAGGATCAAGGAGCACAATCTGAAACAGGTTTAAGATGAACTTGTACAACTGGACTCGAAAACCCCCAGTTTAACCCCCAATTATCCTCGTCATGTTTGAAACAAGTGGATTGAAATTCTACACAACACAAACAGATCTGCTCACAGCCTTGTACCCTTCCCTTGTGGCACTAACGTTACTTGATCACAAGAACAACATTCTTGTAAATTCAAATCTTCTTGTGACTGCTTGAAAATTTAAATTAGACTGGGAACAGCCAGGGGAATGACGGACTTCGGGCTGTGCGATATGACCGAAATCTCATATCCCGAAATAGGTTACCTCATATCCTGATAACGATATATCACGATATAGCACAATTTCTGTAATTTTCATGCATAGTTTCTATAAAATCACCACATGGAAAGGGCTATTTCTTATTGCATTTAGAATTATGTACTTGACAAATAAAAGGTACTTAAATAATAAAATATGATTTTCTCCATTCATTTGTAACCTTTGTGCAAATTTTCAATTCAACAGTGAACGGCAATCTGTACATGCTTCCTGATGCTGGCACATTTTTTTCCAGGCAACAATGGTGCTCTGAATGCACCATATGGAGCGACACTTACTTTTCTGTCAAAACTTGGCCACGGCTACACCGCAGGTATGCGCAGCTCCTGCAGAGGCTCTCTGCACCTCTCAAAAATCAGAGCCACATGTAGGGAGATGAAAGGCCGTTTAGGTGCATGAGACTTTGTTGTGCGACCTCCATGTTTCGTGCCAGTTGATTAAGACAACTCAATGCTGGTCTGCGAATCTATTGTGATGTTGCTAGCTCATCCCCAAATTCTGCATACTGCAAGGAGTCACTAAATTTACGGTGAGAAATAGGTCAACATATTGCTTTGGAGTGAGCGTTTTGTTTTAGAGAATGCAGTCGTGACTTCTGTTATCTGAGCTTCATTAGCAGCACGCTTAATAAAATGACGGTGCCGTCTTGTTGTAGTGAGTGGCGAAGTGCGACTCAGAGAACACACCATGTCGACCACTACAGCATAGCTGCCACACTTCCTCACAGGACTGAACTTCGTGATAGTCCACCCAAAAACTATAATTTGTAGATCAATTACTCATCATTAGATGTCTCAAACGGTCAAGGTTGTTTTTCACCTGGCACAACTTTATGGCCACTGGAGAGTTTTGAAAAATTATCCTAACTCCTTTTCTCGGGAAACAAATGGGGTCACCCAGTAGCAACTCGGCGTCTAGTATAATCCAAGTCTGCTTTGTCCACTCGTATCCTAAGAACTCCAGAAACGCGGTGAAAAAAAAAGAAAAAAAGCAATAAAATGCTACACCTGCGCTTCAAGCAATCTGGCGCATTCAACGAAAGTCCCGCCTCCCGGCTTGTTCCAAGAGACTAGAAAAGTTTTTCTGAAAAAAAAACCTTATTAGGACCTTATAAGGACCAGTTAATTTTTTAAATGTCTCGATACATAAAACCATAGAACTGAAAGATGGAGTACTTTCTTTTTCTTGGGACTGTATTTTGAGCAAAATGTAACACATTTGAAGTATTAAGCGCAAATATTCAGAGATACATGATCAGTTTATATTTGCATCTCTGCTGAATATCCTCACCAGTAGAATCCGGTCTTTATTAGTGGGAATGAAAGCCTGCACCCACACCGGCCTTTTCCTGGAGAAGACTGAGGATGCACTCGAAAAACATGGAAAAATCTGGATTCAGGCAAAGGAGTCAATCAGCATGATATGAAAATTTCTATAAGTGGGCACATAAGGTTTAAGGAATGGCTCCATTCCAAGTGCTTGTAAAAATACTGCATACCAGGAATCCATAGGCCTGCATCTCCAAATTCTGATAATACCGTAGTTAAGCCGAGTTACAAATGCAACTCAACTTGTATGGCAATAGCAAGACGAGTGTGTCTCAAGTGCAACCCTCGGAATTGCTTACCATTCACAGATTACTTTATTTTGGGCGCTTTCACACGAGGTGAGATTATTCTGCACCGTGCCACAGTATGATAGTTCCACCCCACCCTCCCCGCCCCATCCCGCTGGTCAGCTGTCACACAAGCGTTGCCGTACCGTGCCTGAGTACGGTTAATTTTTACCAAAATTCCAAGACAACAGGTGGCAGTATTCACTCAGGTGATTTTTAAATAGAGAAATACACACAAAGTAGCAGCAGCAACGGAAATATATCTTTTTCATCACTAAAACTGCCAGACTTTCCCCATGAGTACCTGGCTGCTACTTCCAGCACTTTTAAGATATTGAAGCCGCATATTCTTTAGTTTGTCACGACACTGCTCTATTGTTCTACGATAACCATGCAAATACATGAAAATTATTCCATAAATTTCGGCATTTCTGTGCGTAGTATCTAATCGTGATTGTATGTTTTTTCGTCAGCCCAAATTTTGAGCAGGCATTTAATTTCTTTATTTGAACAGAGAGATCCTTTCGCCACAATGAGTGTCAGAACAAAAGAGCTGAATAGTTCAAAAGTCATGTAATACTCCACGTCCGTGCTCAAGTACGGTTGCTTTCACTTGGTACGAGTACGGATGAATCGTGCCCGAGTCCACCTCTTCCAACCGAACTCGCGCACCGTGGCCGAGTATCGCATGCTTGTGTTTGTACTTACCAAATGAACTGGACTGTGGGGTCAGGTGTACTCGGATCCGTGCCAAAGTCCCAATTGTGAAAGCACCCTTAGAAACTGCAGCTATTTAAGCCTGGATAAGATCAAAATTATGAGTTCATCACTATTCATTTATACACGCTATATGAGGCCAGAGGTTGCGCTAGCCAACCAGAGCACAGCTCATTAGCATAGAGCCCACTCAAAACAGCCGGCTATTCAGAGGGGAATACGATAACAGGCAATCAACGGCCAAGAAATTCTGGATAGTTTGTTTTATTTTTGTTGATGAAGTTTATAAACCTTCCTTTTAGACTTAAGGAATACAACAACTTCAGCCTATCGAAAAACATGTGGGACCTCTAAAAGCAAGATGAGTGCCAAGCGCTTAACTACACTGAATCATTTGCTTTCTCTGCATCCTGCAGACACAAGGACCTCATTCCAAGGCCATTATTTTCTCCATCCTCAGCACTGAAGCGCAGCTATTAAGGTTACTGAACTCCCTGCAGTGAAGTGCTTTGCAATGGTTGCCACCACCACATAAACACAATCCATTGTGATTATTTCTCCAGGCTTCTGCCACAAATATGGTTGCTACAACATGATGTTCCCACAAATCTCTCAGATAATTTATTCATGAGTCAGCAGTTTATTTCTCAATTGAGTGTGTGAAATTTTAGACATTTCGGCATTAGTGGAAACACTGCCAGTCAGCAAAACTGATGACACAAAATTAGCACCTTCTCTAAACCAACAGGGAACATGTTCGTTGTGAGGAAAGCCCCACTGAAAGTACAGCCGACTACCATGAATCAGCACTGGAGGATTTGAAGCCTGGCAGAGGCATCAGCATTGAACTTGTCTTGCTGTCCAGATCCACAGTAATCAGAAGTAGCGGATTTAATAAATGCAACAGGTTTGCAGTCATGGATTCAGGGACAGACAGTTCCACCAAACATTACCATGCTTGGAGACAATCTTTTTCAGAATGCACGCAAAGGAATTTTTTACATTACCGATCACATGCAGAATTACGGTTTTTAATGTTTTAAGTTTGCAAGGACAAATACCTGGAAAAACTTCAGAGGCTAAGATAAGAATGATGCCCAAAAATCAATTTTATAACCTTTTGCTTTCAGTATTAATTCTGCCAGAATTCAAAGTGAGCTGGTGGAAGAGCGCCCACAGTGATGTTAAAGATGTGGTAAAGATGAGGCAAGGGTTTAAGCCGTTGCAAAGTCCATGGCGATGCAGTCTGCTGACAAACTGAAAATTTGTACACATGACCCATGGTTTTATGGGTATTAGACATCACGTTTCATTTGTGTTCAAATTCACTGACCTTCCCATAAACACAAAGCTAGTGCAAGATACTACGTCATCTTGTTCCTATGCAGAGCTTGGGCCCAAGTTTTACGAAGCACACTGATATGTCGGCGACCTCGTGAACGTATTACGCGTGTCAAAATTCATTTGGGTCCAATCTTAACCTAAGTGTGCGGAAACTTGTCTGCTTTTGTTTTCCTTAATCAAATACTTGCAATGGCATCACTACAAAAGCTAGTGCTGGAGTTGTGCCATTGATCACTTCATCTGGGCGGCATGGAGGCATAGTGGTTAGCACTACTGTCTCACAGCAAGAAGGTTGTGGGTTCGATTTCGGCCTGGGGCCTTTCTGTAAGGAGTTTGCATGTTCTCCCCGTGTTCTCGTGGGTTTCCTCTGGGTACTCTGGTTTCCCCCAACCACAAAATGATGCATCATAGGAAAACTCCGACCAGTACCCCTGACCAAGGAACTGGCTTTAGAGCTGGAGTTGGTCCCCGGGCGCCACTCTGTGGCTGCCCACTGCGCCTAACTATAGGATGGGTCAAATGCAGAGGACAAATTACCCCATGGGGTTCAATAAAGTGTATCTTATTGGATTGCATGGCCCATCACTTAATCAATTATCATCTTGAACACCATTTGCCGGAATCGGTACAGTCTTAACTTCCAGCTGAATTTATCATCTACTTTCAGTTGGTGGGTGTTTACTTGGTTTAACGGTATATTATATGCAAGTTCTGCAGCACAGGCAAGTGCTGGAGCTACATTGTTAAGATCACCAAAAATGTAGGTGCATTACTCCATTTTATGTTGTTGCATGGTCCATCATTTGTAACTGCCACAGTAGGATAGGTTTGTTGTGTAATGTCATCCGGTGAATGGATTTTTCCACACAGAGGGTTTCATGCATTCAGTCAACAAAGTAAACATAGAATTGATATTTCTAAAAAGGTCTTGTGTGCCCCCCCCCCCAGGGCAAGTGACTTTTCAATTCAGGCAACCAATTTTTTTTTTTTTGACTCACTTGCCTTAATGGACAAGTTCACTTTCAGTCAAACAGTCGTCAGGATGTATTATTAATAACTAAATGACTAACTAAGAAACTACTGAAGAATTAAATTGGAAAAAGCAAATTCGCATAATGACTCAAATCGAAAATTGCAAATGTTATGGGCAAGCTTTCTGTCTCCCCTGTGCCTGCCTTTTTGTCTGCCTGTCTGTCATTCCAGGAGGGCGGGGCTGTGGCGCAGGTGTACCTCGTTGAGGAGCTGGGCTGGGGCTTTATAAGCAGCTCAAGATGGCAAGGGGTCCCCCCTTCTCCTGAGGCGTCTTTTTACATTTGACTGATCTCACTACATTTTTATTTCCTTGCTCTTACATTTATACTGATACGGATTGATATTTTTGCACCACACCCATTTATGATAATAAATTATTATTATTGTTTAAAACTCTTTCATCCGCGAGTGGTCTCCCCTTATTGTTGCGTGCCCTAACGAGCCAGGGTTCCGTAACATATGGGCGACTCGTCCGGGAGTTTTTTTTTGATGGTATAGTTTTTTTTTCTCAAGTAGGTTATTGGTTCCGACTGTCGGTATTTGTGTTTGTTACTACAGAGGAAATTTGTGAATGGGCTGTGCGAAGTCACGCAGATGGCTAATTTACATAGTTGATTGGTCGCACGCTTTTGTTTGTTGGAGTACAGCGTGTGTAATATTGGGGAGCCACTCGTGGATTTTCGCGTTTGTGTTGGTAAGAGTTTTGGTAAATTTTTTTTTTGGGTTTTGTTTGACGCTGGAGAGGGGGAATCCAGCCTGGCATAGGCCGGACTGTTTATAGAACAGCCGCTATTTTGGTGAGTACATGGCATTGTTTGCCAAACTGTTTTGATTTTGAGTTGATGTGAACCCCTGCGGTTAGGTTCTAGATCGCCTTGCGTTTTTTGGGGTTTTATTATGTTGTCGTGCCACGCCCTGGATTGAGGGTACAGCTGCGGAGTTCCATGTTAGGGGGGCCAAAAGCTCGTCTGACCTGCCTCCGGCGGTATCGTACATTGATAATCTCGATTCTTGGGGCTGGCAGAAGATCGTAGGCATAGCTCTAGTTAGCGTATACGGGTCTATTTAGATGCAGGGCAGCTCATGGGTGGGTGGTTTTTTTTCTGTTTGGCGAACTCTGCCATGTGCATGTAGGTTGTTCTAATTGGTAGTTCAATTTGTAATTGATCAGTCACTTGAAGTAGATATTTTTTTTTTTTTTCCCTGGTTGAAGGAAACTTGTGCGCTTGTGCTACACTTTGCATTTCTGATTGTATTTGTCCAATTGGCTTTAATTGTGTGGAATTTTAAATCCCGTTTGTAATGGATCCTGGGGACGCATTTGTGGCCGCTCCTAGTGAGGAGGGTTTGGAGTGTTTAACTAAAGAGCAGTTGAAAAAAGTGGTTGAACATTTTGGTTTGAAAGTTCCTAACATATCCAATACTAAAGTAGCGAAATTGCGTCGTGTTATAAGAACACAATTAGTGGATAAACTCGTTTTGGTCTTGTCTGATAATGAGGAAGAGGATGATGAGGGGCAGTTGAAGCGGGGTTCAACTTATTTTTTAAATCCATCCACACTTGCTTTTGGTCTTACTTTTGAAGAACGGAAACAGTTATTGCTTTTGCAGCTAGACCAGCAATCAAAAGATCAGGAATTAGAAAGACAATTTCAAATGGAGCAAATTAAGTCTAAAGAGCGTGAGTTGGAACAATCACGTGAGTTGGAATTGGAAAAAATACGATTGGCACATAAGTTAGAAGAGCAGAAATTGGCGCAGGAAGCCGAACGTTTGCGTTTAGTGGCTAGTGGCAGATTTGGGCCGAATGGGGAGCCATTCCACGATGGTGAAGTTCGTACCGGGGCTAATATAGCGCAAATGGTGAAGCTGCTGCCCAAGTTCAATGAGAAGGATCCAGACATTTTTTTTTCTATGTTTGAAAGCATTGCAGAGGATAGAGGCTGGGGTGATTCGGAGAGAACCTTGCTTTTGCAAAGTATTTTAGTCGGTAAGGCCCAGGAGGCTTATATTTCTCTGCAAGGTTTTGAAAGGAAAAAGTACCAGTCTGTTAAAGACGCTGTTTTGAAGGCCTATGAGTTGGTCGCAGAGGCATATAGGCAGCGATTTAGGACTTGGCGAAAAATTGAAAAACAGGCATATGTGGAGGTTGCTAGAGAGTTGAGTACCCATTTTCAGCGTTGGCTAGCAGCGGAGAATGTGATTGAGTTTAAGGCTTTGTGTGATCTGATTGTGTTGGAGCAATTTAAAAACATTGTTCCGGAGAGTATTGCAACATATATCAATGAACATAAAGTAAAGACTCCAGCAGAGGCCGCTGTTTTAGCCGATGAATTTGTTCTAATCCACAGGCCTGCGAGGGATCGTAGTGTTTTTGCGCAATATGAGGGACGTCAAGGAGAACCGGTTGTCGCAGTTCCCTCTGCTTTGTCCAGGCCTGATTTTCAATCAAGGCCTAAAAGTAGTTTAAATGCTTGTAATTTTTGTCATGAACAGGGGCATTGGAAAAAGGAATGTCCAGTGCTACGTGCTAAAAAATTGAATCAGAGACAGGGGTCTGGGAGGCCGGTGTTTGTGGCTAGTGTGGCTCAGGGGGGTCAGGCAGATTCACTGGTGCGGTCGGAGTCTGTTGATGAGGCTAGGCCAACTGGCTGTGCGGCTTATATATGCAAGTCTATGTTGTCTAACGCAAGAGTGTTGCCTCAAAAGAGTTTTGCGAGAGAGGTGTTGGATGTAGAGCCTGATTATGCTCCATTCATCACCGATGGTTTTGTATCATTAGTTGGTGGGTCAGATAAGGTGGCTGTTAAGATTCTTCGTGACACAGGGGCATCGGAGTCATTTATCTTGGAGTCTGTTTTGCCTTTTTCCTCACGGTCCAGTATTGGTTGTAATGTCTTGATAAAAGGTATTGGCCTTGAAACGTTTTTTGCTCCCTTGCACAAGATTGTTTTGCAGTCTGAGCTGGTACAGGGTGAGGTGGTCATTGCTGTGAGACCATCGCTTCCAGTTAAAGCAGTTCATGTCATCTTGGGCAATAATTTGGCAGGTGGACGGGTATGGCCCGATGTAATATCGCCCCCTGTTGTAAGAGATGTGCCGTTAGTGTCTGGATCTGATGTGTGTGCGTTGGATTTTCCTGACACTTTTCCAGCTTGTGCTGTGACGCGTGCAATGAGTCGTAAGGTGGCGAACAAAGATGTGGCTGTTGCTGACTGTAGGTCAGATAAAAGTGAGTGTTTTCCTACTTTACCTGTGCCTCTGTCTCGCAGCGAGTTCATTGCAGCGCAGCAAGATGATGTAGAATTGAATGACTTGTTTAAAGCAGTTAAAGCCCCAGAGCAGGAGGATCAGGTCTCTTGTGGATATTTTCTGCGAGACAACCTGCTGGTCCGTAAGTGGTTACCCTTCAGTTATACGGAAATCGCTAGTCCTGTATACCAGGTGGTTGTTCCATCTAGATTTAAAGATCTTGTGTTGAGTACTGCTCATGGTGAATTGTCCGGCCATTTAGGCGTGCGGAAGACATATGATCGGGTCTCGCGTCATTTTTATTGGCCTCAGATGAGGAAGAGTATTGCCCTTTTTATTAAGACTTGCCCTACATGTCAATTAACTGGAAAACCAAATCAGGTGATTAGACCTGTACCCTTGTATCCAATTCCTCCTGTTGATAAGCCTTTTGAACATTTAATTGTAGATTGTGTGGGTCCTCTGTCTCCTTCCAGGTCTGGTTGTGTCAACTTGGTGACTGTGATGTGTCAAGCCACACGTTACCCAGCTGCGTATCCAGTCAGGACTATAAAAACTAAGTCAGTAGTTAAGGTTTTGACACAATTTATCTCTATATTTGGTATTCCAAAAACCATTCAGACTGATAGAGGGTCTAACTTTACTTCAAAAATGTTCAGTGAAGTGGTTAAACAGTTGGGGGTTGTACATCGGCAGAGCAGTGCTTATCACGCTCAAAGTCAGGGGGCCTTGGAACGTTGGCATCAGACCCTGAAAGCACTGTTGCGTGCCTATTGCACTGAATTTGGGAGGGACTGGGAGGAGGGTCTTCCATGGCTCTTACTAGCAGCTCGGGAGGTCACGCAGGAGAGTCTTGGGTTTAGTCCCAATGACTTAGTCTTTGGTCATCAGGTGCGCGGCCCCTTGGCAGTGTTGCACGGTGAGTTGGAGGTTACTGAACCACCAGCCAATTTGATTGACTACATCAGCGGGTTTCGCCGTAAGTTGTTTTTGGCGGGTAGAATGGCAAGAGAGAACCTGACTAAGGCACAGAGGAAAATGAAGAAATGGTTTGATCAAAAAGCTGTGCAGCGTGATTTCAATCCTGGGGATGAGGTGCTTGCCTTGTTGCCCATTCCAGGTTCACCCTTTATGGCTAAGTTCTCTGGTCCATATTCCATTGTAAAGCAGGTGACAGAGCGGGACTATTTGGTCTCGACCCCAGGTCGCAAGCGGCCTACTCAACTCTGTCACATTAACTTGTTGAAGCCATATTTTTCTAGGTCTTCAGTGACGGGGGGAGGAGTAGACTCTGGAGTGAGGCCGGTAGGTCGGTCGTCGCTCAGTGAGCCTGTGTGTTTAGTCTCTTCTAGCTTGGTGGCAGCATGTTCTGAAGATGTCTGTGTTCCTGATGATTCAGTTTTTCAGCCACGTCTGAAAAATTCTGAGATGTTAGCAGATATGTACTCTCTGTTGTCTCATCTGTCTAGCGATAAATGTGACCAGTTGAAATGTTTGATTGTCGATTTTCCTGCTTTGTTTAGTGACACTCCTACACGCACTCATTTGATAGAGCACGACATTGATGTGGGAGATGCAGCACCAATACGTCAACGGTTCTACCGTGTCTCGCCTGAGAAGGGGAAGTGCTTGGAGTCAGAGGTTAAGTACCTATTAGATCATGGGTTGGCAAGGCCGTCAAGTTCATGTTGGGCTTCTCCGTGCCTATTGGTCAGTAAGCCAGATGGCAGTTACCGCTTTTGTACTGATTACAGGAAACTTAACAGCATTACTAAGCCGGACTCTTTTCCTCTTCCCAGGTTGGAAGATTGTGTTGACAGGGTTGGAGCTGCTTGTTATGTCAGCAAGTTTGATCTTTTGAAGGGTTATTATCAGGTCCCCCTTTCTTGCCGTGCTCAGGAAATCGCTTCTTTTGTTACTCCATCTGGATTGTATTCGTATAAGGTCATGAGTTTTGGTCTCCGGAACGCGCCCGCGACCTTCCAGCGCCTGATGAACCGTGTGGTATCAGGGTTGGAAGGTTGCGCTGTATATCTTGATGATGTGGTTGTTTACAGCGATACGTGGCAAAAACATGTAGATCACATCCGTGCGCTGTTTGTGAGATTATTGGAGGCCCGTTTGACAGTCAATCTGGCTAAGTGCGAATTTGCAAAGGCCACGGTTACTTATCTTGGTAAGGTGGTTGGGCAAGGCCAGGTGCAGCCTGTGCGTGCTAAAGTTCGAGCTATTGATTGTTTTCCACCGCCTACTTCCAAGAGGGAACTCATGAGATTCCTGGGTATGGTGGGGTATTATAGGAACTTCTGTGTTAATTTTTCAACAGTGGTGGCTCCGCTAACAGATCTTTTAAAAGCCAAAGCTACGTTTGACTGGTCTTTAGCCTGTCAGAAGGCATTTGAGAATGTCAAATTGTTGTTGAGCACGGCACCCATTCTGGCTGCTCCACGGTTGGATCAACCATTTCAGATCCAGGTGGATGCCAGCCAGGTGGGTGCTGGGGCTGTGTTGTTACAAACGGATGATGGGGGCGTTGATCGTCCAGTGTCTTTCTTTTCCAAAAAGTTTAATAAACATCAATTAAACTATTCTACTATAGAAAAGGAAGCTTTGGCTTTAATTTGGGCGTTACAGTTTTTTGATGTGTATGTGGGTGGGGGTGTGCCGATTGTGGTCTATTCTGACCATAACCCCCTCACCTTCCTGCACTCTTTGCAGAGTCCTAGCCAGCGCCTTATGCGCTGGGCCTTGTTCCTTCAGCCGTACAACTTGGAGATTAGGCACATTCGGGGCGTAGACAATGTGTTAGCTGATGCGTTGTCTCGTGCCCCTTGTGATCCAGGGTGATTTGTAATTGTTTGTCTTGTCGTTTACACTCTCTCTCCCACTTTACAATGATTTTTTCCAGTGGCAGGGGTTGGTTGATGGTTTAGTGGGATTGGAGAGAAGTTTGGCGTGGAAATGTTTCCCTGGTGACCTTTCTGGGTCACTGGTATAAGATAAGTACTGGCAGTGACTGATTTTTATAATGTATTAGATAATTTGGTATAGCTTAAATGAGGATGTTTTGGGTTTTTTGTCACTTGTTTGTTTTTTTTTGTTGATGGATGTGGGGGAATACAGAATACAGAATACATCAGAATACAGAGTACCTCTATCGGAGGTCCTCTGTTTTAAGGGGGGAGGTGTTATGGGCAAGCTTTCTGTCTCCCCTGTGCCTGCCTTTTTGTCTGCCTGTCTGTCATTCCAGGAGGGCGGGGCTGTGGCGCAGGTGTACCTCGTTGAGGAGCTGGGCTGGGGCTTTATAAGCAGCTCAAGATGGCAAGGGGTCCCCCCTTCTCCTGAGGCGTCTTTTTACATTTGACTGATCTCACTACATTTTTATTTCCTTGCTCTTACATTTATACTGATACGGATTGATATTTTTGCACCACACCCATTTATGATAATAAATTATTATTATTGTTTAAAACTCTTTCATCCGCGAGTGGTCTCCCCTTATTGTTGCGTGCCCTAACGAGCCAGGGTTCCGTAACACAAAATGTAAGGCTGAGTGAACGGAAACCGTTTTCAGCAAAAACAGTGTTTTTTCTTTATTTTTTTTTTTTACTGTCATACATGGCTGGACATTGATCCACGACATGAAGCTTGTTATGGTGTAATACATTCCACTAAGTAACGAAATAAGCTAAAAAGTTTTATTGCGTTCATTTTCATACGGTTTAGTCAGACTGGCATCGGAGACATCAGTTATCGCGCTCTCTTTTTCAGAGATATTAGCAGGCTGTGCTTGTTAAACCTGCAAGTTGCAATATTACTGCTCGCGATGCAGTGGAGATGCACCTCTTCATTCAGTTTCAATTTAAGTAGCCTAACCAACTAGCAGTTCAAACTAGAATGGTTTTCACATGTAAAAACAGATGTCTGCCCCTTGCCCCATTTCACATTTTAGAGTTATGGTCCGGAAACGAGTCCCACCCTTCAATATGCCTAAGTCCAAATTGTTGCCATGAAAAAATAAAATTCAAAAGCAGTTCAAACCCTCAAAAGGCACATCTACATGTTATGGAGAGACACTATATCAAGTGGGAACGCTGATGCCGACGCCAACAGGAATTCAGGCAAAAACAATGCGCCTCTCCCCCCCCAGGAAGGGGGGGGGACGTTAATTACCATATAACAACTTAATATTAATGTTCCCCTCTAAAGCATATTTCACAGATTGATGCGCAGAGAGAACACAAAGTAAGCTGATTTACCGTTCTCAAGTAGTAGCCCCGTTCGTAGTTGGGCTGGGTAAGCAAAATGTTGCCAGCAAATTCATTCCATTTTTTTTCCCCAATTATCTGCGACTTACAGGAAATTCAGCCAAACTCTCGGGTTTTTTCTTAAACATTATGTTCCAAGACCATATCGAAGTGAGAAACTAATGCCTACATCACTTATTTTAACTGTAGTTAGAGCAGATCTTAAGACACAACTGAAACGCACACTTGCGTGCCTATGTAAGAAGGATATAATGTAGGAAAAGAAATGTGGTGTTGCACATGGTAGCTTTACATATTTTAAAGATCGCCAATATATAGCTTTTAATAAATTAATTATATACAACATTTATTTCACTATATATATATATATATATATATATATATATATATATATATATATATATATATATATATATATACACACACACACACACAAATAAAAACTCAGAGGGGTATTTTGTGCCCCATATACCACCCTTGTTTGAAATTTGTAGTGCCATTTTCAGGGACAAATAGTTAAAAACCTGACCTTCGTGCCTTACAAATAATTTTTCCAGGTGGAAACAATTTTATCTGTGCACATACCAAATTTCAGGACTCTAGGGATTAGGCTATATTTCTGGAGATATTGAACTTCAAAAATGGCTTCCCCCTAAGGAACTTTTTTCAGTGTGAAAATTCCAAATTTCCCAGGGGTGGAAAAAATGTTAAATTTTCAAAATTCAGCCAAAATATTTTGTACAGCTCAGTTTTTGGTCCAAAATAAATGTACACAAAGTCTGAACAAAATCTGTGTCAGTGAGCAACACCTTTGGGTCATTCTATGCAAAGTGGAAACGCTTAAGGTACCTTCTGGGCCTTCATGGTCTCAGATTTTTTTCCAACTTTGTACAATTTGTTCATTTGAACTCAAATGATGGGCATCTCCAATTTTTTCGCAAATGGCCCACCAGTATGGATTTTACAGACCTCTGAATAAATGGCCTGTAGGGGGCGCTTTTGAAAACATGCCGTAGAACAGTGGTTTCAAACTGGTTCCTGGCGCCACACTGTATGCTGGCTTTTGGTCCAACCACAATTGCAATCTTAGGATTTTAAAAAGGTGTAAAATTGTAAAATAATTAGCCGCTATCCATGTTTAGAGCAGTTATTTACCACCTTTAGCCGCATTTTACGGACGTATCCATTGTGCCATGAAGAATAAAAACCCTCAAACATGTTATGCTAATTTTTCCATATTGTGAGGATTTTCAGGTAAAATGACTACTAAACAGATCAAATTAGACAGAAAATCAGGAAGCTCCAAATTGGGAAACTGAACACAGATGTTTTGAATTATTTCAAAATAATTTGTCTGAACTTAAAATGAACATGAAATGAAACAGGTGTGACTTGCCAAATAAATTGCTGGTTTTTGCAACCATGTGTTGACAGTTTCAACAGTGAAGAACCTATTGATTGTCTACATTGATTAACCCCTTTAGGCAGAAGCCAAATTTGGGTACTTATGGGTTACCCACTTTAATGCTTTATAATTCAAGATTTAAGCTTCATAAAGAGGAAAAATGGGCTCAATTCAGAAAAGACACGTAGAGCATTTAGAATTACATTGTATTTCAGTTTATTTTCATGATTTTGGTAGAGAAAATGAGCAGCAAACATAAAAAATCTTCATGAGAATTCACCATTGAAATTGCAAAAAAAATAATTCTGAGGATTGAAGAACTGCTGGGGCTTAAAACTTTACATCTCTGGTATCATAAACTCCTTGAGCACCAGTAGAATCTTCAACATTACATTCTAGATTACCTACATGCTATTAGCCAAATTATACAGCTACCCAAGTGTCTCCCCAAAGTCTCAAAATGATGTACTGTCAAATCATAAAAAAATCATGTATTTAACACAAATTAAGTTTTAAGGCATGAAATTTAATATGGACAAATGATTTTCTGGTTGAGTTTACTATGAATTTATCAATATCAGTGCAGTTGAATATCAGTGGTCACCAGTAACCTCTCCAAACACAAAACATGCCTTTTCTCCATAATAAAGTTTAGAGTTTGTCATTTTTCTTCAAAGCCAGCACAAACACGCATTAAATAAACTGCTTATTAAACGGTCAGAACATTCACCCTGTAATGGAAGCTACCAGTCCCCTCTTCTAAGCTCACTAACCCATTTCAACACTTATAAGGAACAAGTACAACTCACTAACTCAGTAATATCTGAATTCTGAAATATACATTATTTTAACAGAACAGACACTCCACTCTCAGGGAATATCAAATCCATTGCCTCTACCGATTCCAAAGAAACGTGCAATGAACGTACCAGGAGGTCCACCCAAATGCACGGGCAGTTCGCGTTTTAAACAGGAAAAAAACCTTGTTGAGTACGTATAAATTCCAAAACAAACAAACAAAAAAAAAAAAACAGAAGTAGCAGCCAGACCTTTTTCATGAATCCCTCCTCCAGAGACAGATGTATCCAGTAGCAGGAACCCTCCGGTCCCATTTCATTCGAAATAATTCCAATTGACCATATCCTTATCTTATTTAAATCCTGTAAATGTAACTGAACATTAAGGCCAGTTTTGCGAACCTATAAACTTTATAAATTGCTTCTATTTTAGCTGCGTAATGTGCAAAACGTAGACAGGATACAACCGAGCGTGCTGATACGCATTAGTTTGTATGCTCTGTGTTTGTCCAATCAATGTGTTTCACTTACTCTAAAATGTTTAAACACTCGGGAATTGGATAAGAAACGAGCCAATCAATACATTGTTACCAGGGAAACTTCACAAGGTCATGAAGTGTAACTCTACAATTACGCAGAAGAGCCTGAGTGTATGATTGAGTGACTGGCTATCAGCGCCAGTACTCGGGTGGATATAAGGAAGCACTGGATTTGTCAATTAAAGATTCTACGCGTAAATCCACGGTAGGGAACTACAAATTTTTTTGTAGGTGACAACTGTAATTGACAGTACAATGTGAGAGAATCAATACCATGTCGATTTTTTTGCCTCAGAAAACTGATTTTTCTGAATCACTAATTGGAATACTGTTGGCTCACTGTGGCTAAACTGGTTGCTACAAAGGATAGCAATTTTTTCGGTGTCAAGATATCGTTTTTTAAAACTGCTGGATCGATACTATGGGCAAGGATACTGACTCGTTTGCACATGAGGCTTAGCTGAGGAGTTTAATTCATGCAGCTCTCGAAAAACAGGGAGTGGAGTGAACTTCCCCATATTCAGAACCGCGTTCGAGGTCTGCTTGCTTGTGAACATTCAATAACTGATCCGGGGGTGCCATCTAGTGATCGAGTACAGTAACAGCGTGCTTAAATTTGCAGGTCTATAGACGTCCTATAGAGTGGCCTTTTAATGTGGGCAGTGGAAGGTACACCTGTGCACTAATCATGGTGTCTGATGAGCATTTTGATGTGGCACACCTGTGAGGTGGGATGGATTGTCTCAGCAAAGCAAAAGTGCTCACTATCACACATTTAGACAGATTTGTGAACAATGTTTGAAAGAAATGGTAATATTGTGTATCTGGAATAAATTTTAGATCTTTGAGTCCATCTCATGACAAATGGGAGCAAAGACAAAAGTGTTGCGTTTATATTTTTGTTGAGTGCACTTATACTGGTTTCTAACATATCGCATTGTGGATATGAAATTATCATTATTTTTTAAAAGATTATTTTTTGGGAATATTTATTTTGACAGTTATACAGTCTAGAGAGACAGGAAGGATAGGGAGTGTAATGTGGGGGGGGAAAAGCCACTAGATGGCAGTATTGACTTTTTTTGTTAAGCCCAGTTTGGAGCTAGGGTTTGGGCATGTCCTGGGCATACCTCAGAGGGGAAAGTCCCAGTGAATTTGAAAAAAGTCTGCAAGGTGGGAGGGGGCTGGAAAAAAAGTATATAAGGAGAAAAATTGAGAGTGTAAAGTAGTAGGAGAAATTGCAAGGAGAAGTTGTGGAAGGATACATTTGACCAGACCTGTCACTCTTTTCAAGACCTGTGAAGCTTTTTGTGAATTTTTGCCTGTGTTGGAGCATTTTCATGTCCCAGAACATCGCAAAGCAACTCCATCTCAAGGGACTGTGAATATCTTTTTTTGGTTTGTTAATATTTCAGTCTTGGTCAGTGGTTTGTTGAATTAAATCTGTTGAAGTTTTAAAATTCTGTCTGTCATCCCTTGCTGTCCGATGTGTCATAACAAATTGGGGCCATAACAGGAGAAGAATGGGGGAAGACATGCAGCATATGACCCGAGCCAGAATCGAACCCAGGTTGCTGCAGGAAGGACACAGCCTTTATGGTATGCGCGCTTAGACCAATGAGCCTCCGGACCGCCCCGTGAATATGAAATTTGAACTCTTCGTGGCATGTGCAGATTTGTCAAACATGGCTTAAGAGGACAAATAACTGCTCTTAACATAAATGCATCTAGGGGGCCGCCAAGCTGTCACAGAATTACAGTCCCATTACATTTTGGGTTATAACTCTACAACTTAATAAGATACCTTCAATATGACATATCATACTTGATTTTATTAACTTGTTCTTTAATATTAAAGTGAAAATGTTTTTTGAGAAATTTTCATAGAAGAAACAAGCAAAAACTACTCTGTCACAGAATTACACAAAATTGATGTGGTTTTTTTAATGTTGTGTTTAACTATCCAGAAAGTGATGTTCCATCATAGTTAAGTTATGAAACTTAAATATGTTCATATTAAAGGTGTTTTTTGTTAATACTGTCAGTTATAGAAACAAATATTGACTTTAACCCTGCTTTATGGGCAAGAAATTTCAAAAAGTCAATGTCACGGAATAACAAGAGGCAAATTGTCACAACAAGAGTATTATTTAATTTCAATGTATTTATTTCAATATATTATACATAATTATTTACATGTTCACAGTTTAGCAATATATTACAATGAGTTTTCCACTTATAATGACCAATCATAATACATACTAAAAAAAAATTTTTTAATCTCCATGTCAACATTGGCTTGGCGGCCCCCTCTAATTAAGGCAAATCAACTGCTCGTTAAAATCCTAATACTACAATTGTGGTCAGAACAAAAACAAGCATACACGGGGGGAGCCAGGACCGAGTTTGAGAACCACTGCCGTAGAAAAACTCTGATATCTTTGATTCTATGACGGACACAGGAAGGTGGCTTGACAAGAAACCTTACTCTAGGCTGACTCTTAAAAGGTTGCTTGTATCAATGGTGAATTAAGGTCATTAATTTTAAATTAAATTAAATAAAATAATTAAATTAAGCCAACAGATGGAGGGAGAGATCAACTGATGCCAGGAACCTTTTATTTCAGGTAGATTGTAGATTCTTGCCATTTCTATCAAAAAATTGAAAGGAAACTTCGTAGTTGTTCAGATTAACCCATTCAAAGTTGGTTGCAGCTGAAAAGAGCCCAAGTTTAAGGGCCTGACTCACCCCCAATGGAAAGTTGCACTGACACCACTTTGCACCCGAGTAGTGTCTAATGACCTGAACTACACTGCTATGGCCCAATAATTCAGTATATAGGTTTCCCACCAAAAAGCTGGCCCATAAAGTGGTAAAAATCACAGGTCGGTCACAATCAGGGTGCTCTATGGCATGTCACTGTCATGAAAATTATTTCTCTGCCCCAAAACCTAAAAACACTGTTAATGCCAAGCACACACATTTGTATTACTAACCTCCAAATTTCAGGTGCAAATCTTTTGTAGTTTTGCAGAAATCAATATTTAAACATGTGCCTGTCAGGGCGTATATTGTATGTCACGGACACGATCATTAATTAATCGTCTTGTTTCACTAGATTTCTAACATGATGTGCTCTATTTGATAAAAAAGAACATTGTTCAAGAACATTCTTACACGCATGGTATATTAACGGATGTATATAGACATGGGAACTAAACTGACAGCAGGTCATGCGTAGTGATCGTGACAGACGGTTATTCCCTACAATGAATAATGGTACAAGATTCAGCTACATTTATGACCAAAAGGTGTCTAATCATCTAGCTTGACACAATGTGAAAAGATAACCCCTTGGCATAAATGCTGTTGGCTCTGTATGGAGATAAGAACACGTCATGGACACCAAGTTTTTTTGGCAGATCGACCGTCTTCCAGTTTGAATGGTTGTGATGAAAACACATACGCATACAAAGCTTACTATACTATAAATGCCAATCCTTTGGTAATAAAAATGAGACATGATCTTGTATGAGGTAGTTTAAACAACACTGGGTAATAATACAGTGATACATGTTGAAATTGGCAAAATTCTATAACAAAATGCACAATTTCAATAAATGCACACCATTTCGGATATTTCATTCCAATTTTGATTTTTTTTTGCACATACAAAAAACAATATATAGTCACAAATATATATTCAAGCTATAGCGGGTTTACCACACAAAACAAAGAATAACCACACAAAAAAAAACATTAACACCTGGTGGACCAACATTGCAAGGCACCTTCACCAGATCCACGCTTTCACCCAAAAATGTCTAGCATCAATGTAGGAAAGTATCAAAACACCATTGTGGTGTTCACAACAAGAGTTGTCAGAAAGACAACAAAGCTAGCAGGGGGGCAAGGTTAAAGTTTTTCTGCACGCAGACGGACGAGGACGCAGGGTACGACAATAGCTCTCCAGACATTATTCGTCCCGGCGAGCTAAAAAGTATAACCCAAAACTACTTTTCATATATTTACATATATTGACCAAAAAAAGAAATGCAGTTTTCTCCTTCTTGATTTTATCGAGTGTAACTGTTATTCATCAACACTTCATTGGTATCACATGAAAGAGGGAATCTCATACAATAGATATAACAGAAAATCGGGCTGGAATATCGCCATGTTGGCTTTTATTTAACAAGGTGAAGTTTGACATTACAAAACACAAATGACACTATCAGAATCTCCTATGTCCCCCGTTAGCGTCGCGCACGGCGGTACACCTGATTCTCATAGACATCACCAGACGTCTGATTGTTGCTTGTGGAACGTTGGTCCACTCTTTGGTCAGTGCTCGTCTTAGCTGTCGTAATGTAGCTGGCGGAAGTTGACGCCTCCGAATTGCTCTATCCAGAAAGCCCCACAAGTGTTTTGTAGGTGAAAGATCAGGAGAAAATGCAGGCCAGGGAAGGATTTGCACGTTTTTGGGCCAAAGGAACTCCATACAGATACGTGCCACGTGCGGACGCGTGTTGTCCTGTTGGAAAGTCAGTTGATGTCGGACAAATGAAAGGACGACTGGATGGAGAATTTCATCATGGTAATGGACGGCGATGAGGTTTCTTTCAATAAAATGAAGTTTGATTCGGTGTGTAGCAGACGGTCAGCTGTGATATGACGGTCAGACGCTGGAGTCATAACATGTGGCCTACTCGATCTGTGGCGATCGGCCGTGTGTCCAGAGGCATTAAAAAAGGTTCTGAAGCAACAAATTGTTGCAGAATGCACACTGAATTGACTGGCAACTATCTACCCGACTTCCGGCCTGTAGCATCCCGAACGCGCGTTCTCGTTGAACTTCCATTCGTCATGGCATTATAACCAGTTTGATTTTCACTCATTTTCAGTTAGACTTTTATAGGCCCCATTGTCTACGAGGAACTCAAAACAAAAATGGTTGTGTTAGGACAATGGTGGTACTCAAACCCAAGCAGTGCCAATTGTTTGGTTCCGGACAAATGGCGGCAGCAGAATATGCACTGTGACCGTGAAAATTTGTATGGTAGAAGTACTCACCTCTAGAAATAACTCAGAACAAAGCATCTTTTTCAATGGGTTTGTGGAAATTTGGCACCGGATTACGTAATTGTGTTTCTTTTTTTGGTCAGTATATTAAATAGTCATGTTATAAGACTATAACATCCAGGAAAACTAATGCACCCTGATTGTGACTGACCCGTCATCGTTTTTCTTTGCATTGAAATGTGCAGCAATGTACCATTATGTGCTGGAAATAAACCCCCTTGACCATGTGGGTTACTTTATTTGAGCTGAAAACCTGACATTGATTTGAAAATTCCAACTATATCTAGAGTTACATCTGGAGGGAGAGCATTCTCCTATCAAGCCCCAATCTTGTGGAACAATCTCCCAACGGACATTCGGGCCTCAGACACAGTCTCTGTGTTCAAGAGTAGGCTAAAAACTTACCTTTTTAGTCAAGCCTATGATTAGATCATGATTATTATGCATAAAACATTACTTGGCTCTGATGGGACTGACTAAAACCTAGTTGATGGGTTCACAAGATATTGGAAGCCTGAGTTAAGTAAATCCATGTGGAACCGGTGGCACTGAGCATGCATTAACGGTGCCAGGGGGGCTTGTTACAGCCTTAGTCACCGGGGAGGTCCATATGGCACAGGTGTAGTGTTATGCAAATCCATGTGGAACCGGTGGCACTGAGATAGCACTTACACTGCACCGGTGGGGCTTGCTACGGCCTTAGTCACTGGGTAGGTCCACATGGTGGTATCTGATTGAAAAATCACGCAGCCTTGGTTGGATGTAATTTCAGGGCCTCTGTGCTGCAATAAGTGGATGAAGGATACTAGGTTTTGGTCGTTAAAATGACTTAAATCCATGTGGAACCGGTGGCACTGAGATTGCACTTACACGGCCCCGATGGGGCTTGCTACAGCCTTAGTCACCGGGGAGGTCCATATGGTACTATTGTTTAGAAAATGAAAAGTGATCTAACAGCCTGGAATAAGTGTTGGGCCTCTGTGCTGCAGGAAGTGGATGGAGGGGGGTTGACTGTTTCCTGACCAGTCTGCTAATAACTTCTCACTTGGCACATGACAGAGGACGGTACTTTTATTATCATGCGGTAGTTATCCAGTGCCTCACACCCCTTTCTTCTGTGTCTCTTTCCGAGGATCTTTCCCTCCACTTCCCTGAGTCCCGGACAGTATGAGCCCTGTCCCTCACCATGAGCGCTGGCTGCTGCTGTCCTGCTGTCCTGATCCGATCCGGTCCGGCCCTGGTCCAGTCCTGCACCATCCTCGACTTGCCACTTTCTGAAGCTACCGTTGCCACTGTTTAGATGGACTTAAATGGAACTCTTCTGTCGTTCACTCCATTTTACTTTTTTGTTCTTAATTAGCTAGCCCGCGGAGGATGGGCTCCCCCACTATGGCCGGATTCCTCCTGAGATTTCTTCCCACTGGGGAGTTTTTTCTCACCACTGTTGGAGGATTTTTCTCCCTACTGGGAGTTTTTTGCCTCATTTGCTGTAGTGGGGAATAGGCTGGGCACTGCCTTTTTATTTCTTTAAACTGTCACTGTAAAGCGTCTTTGAGACAGTCTCTGTGAAAAGCGCTATGCAAAATAAGTTGAATTGAATTGAAATTGATATTTTTTGCGAATGTTGTGACCTTATAAGGGTAATTCCATGCCAAGTGGAAACACACCTGGGCAATCATGGTTTTGTATTTTACTTTAACTTTGTCTATTTGTACATTTGGCCCAAATAATGGATCTCTGATTTTTTTGCAAACTGCCCTCTGGTTTTGGTTTTATGGCCAGGTGTGTTTCCACTTGGCATGGAATGACCCCTCTATCTGAATTAACATGGAACAACCCATTTCGAACAACCCCATAGCAAGCAAACCTGGCAGGAGATCAGGCCATCGCACTGCAGCTGCAACAAAACAAATTTCACTCTAGGTCCCCCCTCAGAGCTCTAAGCATGCTAGCAAAAAACCAAAATAAAAGTCAGTATTGATTAATTCACTTGCTTGTACAGTTTGCTGACATTTAATAACCCAAGAGGAATACAAGAGAAATGCCCAAGTAAGCATTATTCTGACACCAGCTTCAATCCATTGTCCATCATCATACTTTGACGACTCAGTAGCTCTCCCAATTAAGCTTGCCGATATGCACGCACTTGACAATGAAATGAGCTCATTGCTGAAAGCAAACATTCATTTACTTAAACTGAACTCAACAAGAAATATGTTTGATGCAATTATGCAATTTTATCCATTGCGTAATACGAGCATAATTTGGTTTCCTAAGATATTGAGCTGGACAAAACATCATTATTACAAAGCACTGAATTTGAATTTGCTAAAATAATCACATCTAGAGCTTCGTTTTCAGAAAAAAGACAGCCTGTCTACCTGCCTCTGAATAAATTCACATAAGACATAGACTAGGCCATCCCCAATTTTGCTGTATTGGAGTGAGAGCATGGGATGACTCTCAGGGACCTAAAAATAAATATACTTGACCCAAGCGGTTGGGACGAGATCTTCTAAGGTGTAAAGTGGTTTGCGGGTGCCCAGGCCAGCTCTGACCATTCTCAAAGCACACACGCCAGCACTGCAAGAACAACTAATCACATGCTACGCCCTGTCGATGAACCCCCTTAAATTCTGAATTTTTCACTTAAACTTTCCCTGAGAAAGGTCAAAACTCAAGACAAGCATTTTTTTTCCATACTGTTGAACGGTCACATATATATTCTGTATCTGCTGGCTGTTGCGCTTTACTGACACCACATCACACATATTGAGAGAAATATTCAAACCCAGTGTCTTTATGGTGACAGCAGTACATCAAAAAGGAAATATCTAAAGCTTGCAAATCATTTTATACACATTTCCCTGCAATTCAGCAGGGCATATTTGAGATCGTTGGAAACCTTGGGATCTCCTCTAGAATTTAAAATAGGCCTGAAGTTCCACAGGTTTGAATACGGCGGGATTTGACAGACTCAAATATGGATCCGTAGTTTTTATGGGGTTCGGTGAGTGAAGACAACCTAAAGTGAGAGCGAAGAGCACCTCAGCGAGAGGTCCAAGCAAGAGGAAACTGTCTGAGAATACAGCCAAACAAACTCTGTCATGCCACAGATTGTAGCCACAAAGACAATGCAGTAAATCTTTCCAACCATCATGGTTCCATCAGCTACAACACACAAAGCATCAGCCTAATGCACCACACATGTACTAGTCACTCAAGCACCGGCCAAGATGGTGGCACCACTGCTGAGTAATGTGCAAGCCAAGAAATAAGCTACAGTCACTGCCTCTTCTGCCTTTGCCGATGCATCAGTGCCAGAAATCAAAACATGACAAAAGCGAAGTACAGTGAACTACTTACTGTCTCACTTTAGACCTTCTTCAATTAACAAGGAGGAAAATGATAGACATCAGAAGCTTACACTGGTTACTGACCACATCACTGCTACAGCTCAAAGCTAAAATAAGTCAGAAAGATGAAAAAGATTTTATTTTGGAATTAATCGATATTATACAATTACTGACTTCAGTTGAGGTGAGTCCAATGATTTATCCACCTTGGACAAGTGATATTCACCGAGGTGCAAGTGAAGTCAATAACTGTACGACCCTAGTTGAAAATATAAAATAAATGATCTTCACTGTCCTGTGTAGGAGTACATTAATAAGTCAAACCATTCATGAAATCTTACATTTTTGTGGCATTTCTTGAAAATCTCATGTATGGCCGCATGAGACTGTTCCCATGTCTCTAAAATAAACATTTTATAGTGATATAATGTTTGAGTGAACTTTTGGTACCAAACGGTTCATTTTGTCAGGAGGACTGGCAGAAACAAAAACTTGCACACACACACTAGCCTTCCAAGACTGGATTTGCCAATCGCTGCGCTAACACAACATCGGCTGACAGAAATCCACTTAAATAAACTCTTTATTCAAGTAGTTTCACTTGCACAATGGATGCCATAAGTTGTAACGAGCTTCTGAACATAAACACGAGCCCAGAAACTGCATTTATTCAGATTCTGTCCCAATTTTCCGCCTGTCACAGAACTGCACTGGCAGCCTCTGTCAGAAATAGGTGGTTCCCCTGCTGATGGACATTGTTAAGTGATGTCATCGCTTCCCAGGAGGGCCTCTGAAAACTGCGCAGATCAGCAAACCCCCAGCAACAAAGCGCTTTCCACAGCTCCCCACAAACCCAACCCTAAATCAAATTTTCCACCCCCCAAACACCACATTCAAAACACCACAGCCCAGGAGAGGCTTTAGCCAGTCACATCCAACTCAAAATTAAACTGAGGCTGTGCAATAACACCTGCCCACATGTGGACAGAGATGGTGTTGACATCAGGGATAAAACAGTAGGAATGGTGTGGTTAGAGAACACGGCCAACCGCAGTCTCTCAACAGCGGAGCTGCACACATCCCGACTCCCACTCAATCTCAATGTGACAGCAGACTCCCCTTCGCAGCCTCTTCTAAAACTTCTAGCTCATTTACTCATTCCAGTCCACAGTCAGTGACTGCATTCGGACCACTCCTTCCAATGACCATGCGCCTTCTCCCTCAGCCAATCTCAAGCAACGCTGCCCATCAACCTGTCTGCCTGAATGTTGCCCCCAACTGGTAGATGCCGATAGGACAGAAAATATAGCCATACATCACAAAATAAAATACCATCTATGTAAAAGACTGCAGATGCACTACCCTACACATCTGAACCAGCTGAGGGCTAATGACATACGAACCATCACAGACAGGGTCACACAAATCAAAAGACATTTGACCCTCGGCACTTCATTAGTACTTGGCTCCCAAAATGATAACTCTGAGGTCCCCTGATTTGGTGCCTTGTTCCCCGACTCCCAAGCAGACCCTCCCCTTAATAATGCTCTGTGCCATCTCCCTACACCATACCTGCTCCTGCTGATAATCTACTTTTGACAGTGTAGTTTCCTCGACCCCATCGTCACTTCAACTCAGCATCACTTCATATCATTCGACTGCCATTCATTACAGTATTGTGCAGCTGGTCTGGTTGCTCAGCTTAGCCTTTTGGCAGCAGACAACTGAATGCACTCATGGCTTTTGCTGAAGCTGGTAGCTTTACGGAAACTTCCCTCCTGACTCAGAAATTCTATGGAGAAAAACACTTCGCCTAAGCCCTGTAATCATAGCATCAGAGAGTACACATTCAGTGGCCTTTTCACATCCCAGCAGCTGAAATAGCACCCACAAGGCTGAGTACAATTTCTATACTTTCACACAGCACAGCTACAGCCTCCTGCACATTGAGTTGAGCTTGTGACAACGGTAATTATTGGTTCAAAAAAAAAAAAAAGCACAGAAAAATAAATGTGAACACTTGAAAAAAAATGATGACAAGATTTATTTTTAGTCGATCGGGACATGTGAACCTACATGAATTCATAAAAAGGCATTCACATTATAATGACCCAACCATAGGAGTTCTGCCTAAGTGGAAGAAAACCAATCTGATCATGAAACTCACAACTCATCATCCCCCCACCATCACAATAATCTCCTCCATTTCCTATCTAGTAGTGGCAAGTTCAAGACTGTCAGCAAAATATCCATTCGAACTTCACTTCAGGCGCAGTGTACAAAGAGGATTGCCAGAATAATGCTTAAAAAGCAGGGCCTGATGGACGTTAATTGAAAACAAATCAAGGACTAGCTCCTGATCAACAGAGGCCTGTCTTTTGAGGGATGTTACATGAAAATATTCCACAGATGGAATATCTGGTCCCGCTTCCCCCACAGTCGGATATGAGCCTTCAGTCATCTCAATGTAATACTTATTCAGAGGCCAGAGAGTTTCCCAGCCAAATAAATGCAATGAATTCATTCACACTTTTAAATGGAAAATCAAAAGCATAAATGAAGCATGTCATTCAGTCGTGAGCCCAGAGGGTCTCTTATACAAGGATAAATGAGAAATCCAGGGCTCTCAAAAGTAGCTGGCACCTGGCGAAAATTCAAGATGTGTAGTCAGCGGGTACATTTTGCTGACAGACAAAAATATTTTCTGGTGGCTTGATTAGAGAATCGGCAATAAAACTAGCCTAATTCATGGAAATCCAGACACTGCGCCGGGAGTTGTTTGTTTATCTAAGGGCGCAGCCATCATGACCATAACTGGGCCAGGTACAACTGCAAGCTTTTGTCTGATTGGATGATTACAGGGTAAAATGAACAATTACTGTTCTGTTTACTGATTGGATGAGGCTGCTGCACGAGAAAAACTGGTCCCTGTCCAACCCATTCTCCCAGGAAGCCAGCTGCTGTACTCTGCATACAGGAAGCAAGCTCTGCCACCAGCATCTTTACCATCGCCACTCGATTTTTAGTTGTCATCTGAAGCTGCCATGGACGGAAACTGAGGTTTGTATTTATTTAAGGCCGTGGCTATTCTTAAGATGAGCCGCAATAATTACGTTCAGGCCATTCTTACACCCCAGTTCCAAAATAGTTGGGGACAAAGTGTAAATTTTGAATAAAATCAAAATGCAATGACTTTCAGATCACAAGCCAATGTGTTATTGGAGCATTTTCCAGTCCCAGAACATCACACAAAGCAACCCCATCTCTGTAACAATCTCATTTTTTTATATTATCAATCTTGGTCAGTGCTTCATTTTATTAAATCTGTTCAAGTTATAAAATTTTGTCTGTCATCCCTTGCTGTCTGATTTGCCATAACAAATTGGGGCCATAACAAGAGAAACTGGAAAAATCTCTGTGCATAAGGGACAAGGCTGAAGACCTTAACAGGATGCCTGTGATCTTTGGGCCCTCAGACGCCACTGCATCACTCACTGGCATGATTCCGCCGTTCTAAATGGGTCCAGGAATACTTCAAGAGACCAATGTCTGTAAACACAGTGCGCCGTGACTTCCACAGATGCCACCTAAAATTCTATAAAGCAAAAAGGAAGCCATTGTTGAGCATGATCCAGAAGCACAGCAGTGTTCTGTGGGCAAAGGCTCATTTAAAATGGACTGTAGCAGAGTGTCCTGTGAACAGACGGGTCAGGCGAGTCCAAATTTGACATTCTTCTTGGAAATCATGGGTTTCATGTCTTCCAGGCTAAAGAGGAGAAAGACCATCCGTCTGTTATCAGCATTCAGTTCAAAAGCCAGCATCTCTGATGGTATGGGGATGCATTAGTGAGTATGGTGTCAGGACACTTTCATGTTTTAAAAAGCACCATGAATGCTGAAAGGTATACAATGGTTTTAGAGCAACACATGCTTGCCTCCAGATGACAACTATTCCATGGAAGGCCTTGTTTATTTCAGTAGGACAATGTAAAACCACATACTGCAGCTATTACATCAGCATGGCTTCATGGTAGAAGAGTCTGCGTGCTGAACTGGCTTGCCTGAAGTCCTGATCTTTCAACGATTGAGAACATTTGGCGTATAATTAAACAAAAAGTCCATCAAAGGAGACCCAAAACTCTCCAGCAGCTGGAAGCCTGTATTAAACAAGAGTGAGATCAAATTCCAATGGCTTAACTCAAGAAACTTGTCTCCTCAATGCCCAGATGCCTCCACTCTGTGTTAAAAAGGAGAGGGGATGCTCCATCATGGTAAACAGGCCCCTGTCCCATTTTTTTGAGACCTGTCACAGCCATCAAATTTGAAATGAGCTCATTTTGTGGATAAAATTGTAAAATTACTCAGTTTCAACATTTGTTTTGTTATCTCTGATCTGCTGTGAACAAAATACTGGCTGGTGTGATTTGAAAGTCATTGCGTTTTGATTTAATTCACAATTTACACTTTGTCCCAACTGTTTTGGAATTGGGGTTGTACAACGTGTGCACTTCTGGTGATGCATGCGCAATGTAGGAAATCTGGCCTTTGACCCATAGACCATTTTTTACAGTCTATGCTTATACCACATTAGCTATAATGTGTCTGCTGACGTTAGCCCGTGGGACAGCTACAGCATTATTTATAATGTTTGCTAGCTAGTTGCTTAAATTGGCCAGCGGGTAAGGTGGCTATGAGAGTGTAAATTCAGGTTCAATGTTTACTTGCTAATATTTTGGGAGCTGTCAGGTCATCACTCTTTACAATCAGTAGTTGGAAGTGAACAGTGTCTTGAAGAGATGATTAGCTACACCAAATTTGTCCTTGCAAGAAATTTTTGAGTATAATTTGGCTAATCAGTTAGATGGCAAGCTAAGTTAACTAGCTAATAAATAATGCTATCTAACTTGAGTAGGGGACATCCTAACTAACTTAAAAGTTTGCGTTAGTAACGTAAACCATTAGGCATGCTACGAAAGTGGGCTGTTTTCAAGGTTGTTAGCGAGTTACAATTTTTTTTCCCCCCAAGGCCAAATTTCCTACATTGCACATGCAGCTACGGAAGTTTACGACTGGCGTAAAAATAGCCACTGCATAATTGTTATGCCTCGTTGTAAGAATAGCCATGGCCTTTATTTAAACATCAAGTCTCTTTCCGTCAGCATTAATTTGGCTGTGCATGCTGTTGGCCATGAATTTAATGTAGATTTTATCTCGATCTGTGGTCATTAGCATGTGCGGGCGTATGCACACCGTTGCCATGGCAGCATCATCACAATCACAGGGAACAGGAAGTACATGTGAAGACCATAGGGCTGCGTAGGTGGACGGCACCCACGCGGTCCACAGGCCACCGACCAAAAAAAAGTATGTGGGTGCGGGGCGGTTGTGGGGGCAAGCACAAATTTACTGCGGTTGTGGGTACAAAAAAAAATGCGGGTTTAAAAAAAAAAAAAAAATTGCAGGCAACCCGCGAAACGCGCGTTCATTATATCTGAAGCTCAAGTATGTCACATTCACAACAATAAATGTAATTCTATTCAGTAAGTGAGCGCAGCAAAATAACTATAAGAAGTATATTCGACCAGTGTGTGTGATTAACTATTAACAGCATGCCATTTACATGTACAGTTATTGCATCTTGGTCGAATGTCAGTTCTCTTTCTTGATCTTGATGTGACCATTTGTCAAATGTAGCCAAAAGAATATGAATTTACGATCTACCAATCATGAATGTTGATGCTTGATTTATTTATTGAGATATCAGAGTACTTGATATATAATACTACGTAAGTAAATAGGAGGTGACTCCTATTTTTTGTATCAGAAAGTAGTATCAGAGTGCATTGCTTCCAATGTACATATCATTACTTATGAATAAACAATTCAAATGAATCTTATTGTTGTCCATTTAAAAAAAACTCACATACAGGCAATCTTGGCATTCCATTAACTGGGTAATAATGCATATGCACGGGTTTAAGTGGGTAAGATTTTGAAACTGTGGGTAACTGTGGGTACGTGAGTCATTGTACATGCGGGTGTGGGTGCGGGCGTGGGCTAGTACTTGCGGGTGTGGGCTCAAATCTTGGAAAAAAATACGGGTCTGGGTGCAAACTGAAAGCCCGCGGGTGTGGGGCAGGGCGGGGGTAGAGAAGTTGGCCCGCGCAGCCCTATGGCGAAGACAAAACAAACCGTCATTATACCGTACCGTTGGTGACCTTCATTGAAATTTGTGTGACTGAGCTGATTATAGTTGTTCATGATGATTTCAACTCGCGAAGCTTTCTTCTCCTTGAACTAAATTATGACTCTGAATTAATCCGACAATGACACTGAAGATGAGGAGTCCTGGACAGAAACCTGATGAATCTGAGCAATCAGTCCCCCAAGTCTCTCTTCCATGTAAGAATCTACCTTTAAGCATATCTGCAAGAGTTAGTATTCTGTCCAGTTCTACTCTGCAGCATGATGGGCAACCACTGTCAGTGTAGGTGTTAGCAGGCTTTTCATCAGACAGCAATAAAGTTTGAGATGTTTTCAAAGCTGTGGACTGTTGTTTGCTTGCAGCATTGTCTATTTTTGTGAGCGTTTTAGTCAGTGGACATCAGTGTGTCAGTCACAAATAATTTTCTTAGATGTGGTAAATTATGCACAAACAGTCTTTGGCGCAAACACGGCATGAACATGTTTCTTTTGCGCGACAGGTGGCATGACATGGCACAAATATGCGTCCCCTTGACATACTTCATGCCACTAAAATGGCATGCCTTGGCACGCCATACTGCGGGGCATTACGGGACCAAAATTTGCGCAAGTGTCAGGCAGGCATTAGGCACAACATTTGTTGAATGACACAGGTGCAAAGCAAGAAAATCTGTGCCTGTGGCAAATTTATAGGAGACCCATTTGCACCAAACCTGAATTCGTAAATGAGCTACAGCAGAAAAATCGTAACAGAACTAAGTGTTCTCCACTACATTCTGCAAGCAAGTAAACGTACCCATCAGTCAAGACCAAAGTGTGAAATCTTCATTAGATAGTTACAGAAACTGTCCAGGGCAGACAATGGTCATAGAATGCAAAATCGACAATATTAATAAATAGGACCAATTAGAAGACCAACAGCCTGCAATCCTGATCATTTCAGCTCAAGTAACATTACATTGCGAGGAGGTTTCCACAATTGTCTTTGGAGCACAATAAGGATGATGCTACAACAAAATAAAAAGGGGCCCCATCTCCTTTATGCGAAAGGACAAGAAACCAAAAGAGGCATACTGCAAATCACAATGCCCTCCTCGGCAATCAGTCCTCGCTCAATGCACTTCTCTAACCGCAGAGCTCGACTCTAAGGGTGATGGAAGCTTGCTGCTCAATAATGCCTCCCTTTCTTGCCCAAAGCCATGTCCTCCATTTTGGTCACCGTTCCTCTCCATTTCAAAAGCATTGTAAAAGAACCCCGACACCCATCCACCCCTCCCCTATTTCCACACAAAGCCACCCTCTGTTAGACCCCCATCATGACAGTACACGGACTCTGTTCCATCTGCACCGTGTGGTAAAGCCTCACAGTGATCACAGTGAAGCCTTGTCAGCTCCTCCTGTCTCTGACAGATGTTCTGAGCCAGAAAAGGAATAGGAACCTATGAGATGCTGCTTTCAATCCAATCAGAGAGGAGTATGAGGATGCGATTGCCGATAATGGCAGCATATTGGCTGCAAAGGTACATTTTGGCTCGTCATCGTATACGTCAGTGTGATAAACAACTAACAGTCAATTTCTCTCGATTGCCCTGCTCCATGCAAAGTAACTACAATATGGCATTTAAAGTTCAGACACAGTTAAATTAAGTGTTTTCATACTCTTGCAGAGAGATTGGTGAATAAATAGCAGCATCACCAAGCGGAAGATCTTGTCAGTCTACCCTTCAAGGGTTTGGCTCTACTGCTTGCACATACAGCCATGAGAAAAATAAAGTACATCCTCTAGCATTTCTTTAATTTTACCTATCGGGCCA
Organism: Gymnothorax reevesii; assembly: GCA_029721435.1. Classification (NCBI taxonomy): domain Eukaryota; kingdom Metazoa; phylum Chordata; class Actinopteri; order Anguilliformes; family Muraenidae; genus Gymnothorax; species Gymnothorax reevesii. Next base: position 131,918,645 of record CM056574.1, on the reverse strand, counting down.
TAGAAAAAAAACATATAAAATCAGCCAATACTCATCAGGTCCTAAAATGAGGTAAATCTAACCTCAAATGTAAAACATCCTAACAGATTCTTACTGTGCCATTATTTACTGAACCAAAATTCAGCAGCCATCTCCGAAAAACTAAGTGTACAACTTGTAGACCCACCTTCAGCAGCAGTAACGTGAAACAATCATTTTCTATGATTTTATCATTCACTTCCTTATCAATACAGGGAATCTGAACCTGTGATACAGCCTCGTGCTTGTATCAGTCGCGGTCAAAATCCTGTATCATTCGTATCTGCATGCGGGAAAAATCCTGTATCACTGGCAGCAACCATTTACCATAGCTTCGGATAAAATGCATGGTTAATTATGGTCAAAATGGATATGATAAATTGAACATCATATGGCCATTTTCATATCACACCCTGTATCAACCTGAGAGCTTTAGCTCAAGGGCTGATACTCGGGTCGATACAGGGTGCAGTACGAAAATGCCCATATGATATTCTCTATTTATCAGTTTCCCGCATAGTGGTGGATGAACTTCGACCCACTCTTCTTTACAGCATTGTTTCAGTTCATTGATGGTTGAGGATATTTGTTTATGCACAGCTCTCTTATGGTCCTACCACAGCATTTCACTTGGGTTGAGGTCTGGACTTTGACTTGCCCATTGCAACACCTTGATCTTTTTTTTTCCCCTTTTCCAGCTCCTCGGTCATAGAATTGCTGGTGTGCTTGGGATCAGTGTCCTGTTGCAGGACCCAAAGGTGTCCAAGCTTTAGCTGTCATACAGATTGTTTTACATTTGACTCTAGAACACTATGGTACACAAAAGAGTTTGTGGTCGACTCAATGCCTGCAGGGTGCCCAGGCCCAAATCATCAACCCTCCACCACCATGCTTGACAGTCTGTATGAGGCATTTGTGTTGGTACACTATGCATTATGGCCAAATAACTCCACTTCGGTCTCATCTGCCCATAGGACATTGTTCCAGAAGGTCTGTGGTTTATTCAGATGCAACTTTGCAAAACTAAACCGTGCTGCCATGTTCCCAATTCCAAAATAGTTGGGACAAAGTGTAAATTGTGAATAAAATCAAAATGCAATAGTTTTCAAATCACATCAGCCAGTATTTTATTCACAATAGAACAGAGATAACAAATGTTGAAACTGAGTTTCAAATTTGATTGCTGCTACAGGTCTCAAAAAAGTTGGCACAGGGGCCTGGTTAACTATGGTGTAGCATCCCCTCTTCTTTTTAACACAAAGTGGAGGCAACTGGGCATTGAGGAGACAGGTTTCTTGAGTTTAGCCATTGGAATTTGATCCCACTCTTTTTTAATACAGGCTTCCAGCTGCTGGAGAATTCTGGGTCTCCTCTGACGGACGTTTTGTTTAATTATGTGCCAAATGTTCTCAATCGGTGAAAGATCAGGACTGAAAGCAAGCCAGTTCAGCACACAGACTCTTCCACTACTAAACCATGCTGTTGTCATAGCTGTAGTATGTGGTTTTGCATTGTCCTGCTAAAATACACAAGGCCTTCCCTGGATTAGAAGTCATCTGGAGGGGAGCGTATGTTGCTCAAAAACCTTTATACACCTTTCAGCGTTCATGGTGTTGTAATGTGAATATAGGCCACTAGATGGCAGTATTTACCTTTTTTTTATACAGCTCAGACTGGAGCTATGTTTAGACATGTCCTGGACATGTCTGGGGCAAGTCCCCGAAAAGTAAAAAAAAAAAAGAGGTCTAAATGTGGGTGGGGTCTGCAAAAGAGTATATAAGGAGAAGAATTGAGACAGTAAAGTAGTAGGAGAAATTGCAAGAAGAAGGATACGTGTGACCAGACCTGTCATTTCTGTTCAAGACCTGTTAAGTTTCTTTTGTGGATTTTTCTCACCCAGGACATCACCAAGCCGCCCCACAAAAAGGACTGTAAATATTTCTTTTTGTTTTTGTTATAATCAATCTTGGTCATTTAGTTGTAGGTTATTGTTAGTTATTGTCTTTGTTCATTAAATGTGTTTGAGTTTTTAAAACTGTGTCTGTCATCCCTTGCTGTTGCTGTTGTGTTGTAATGTAATAACAAATTGGGGCCATAACAAATTGGGGGCTCGTCCGGGACAGACCATTGTGAGAGTAATTAATTGAAAATCTAACATTTCAAATTGTAAAATTGTTTTGTGAATTTTCCTATAGATATATATTGACAACAGCAATGGATGATTTCCTGGCATCACCAACCGTTGAGGTTTTGAAGTCTTTTAAAAAGACAGAACTGCTAGAAATTTGCAGACATTTAGAGCTAACAGAGGTAAAACCAGCCATGCGAAAAGCAAGACTGGCTAGAGAGATAGTTGAATATTACATTGATGAAAATGTGTTTGCACCAGGAGATCTGGAACAGTTTCCAGTGGAAAATCCAAATATAGAAATGGAACTTAAATTAAAAATGCTAGAGATTGAAAGGGAGGAAAGAGAAAAAGAAAGGGAGGAAAAAGAGAAACAGTGAATTTGAGAGGGAGGAAAAAGAAAAACAAAGAGAATTTGAGAGAGAGAAAGAGGAAAGAGCCAAAAGAGAGAGACAGAGACCGAGAGATTTTGAATTAGAGAAATTCGATAGAGAAGAAAGACTCCAAATGGAGCAACTAAAAATTAAAATTGAAACTAAAAATAAATTTTGTGCCAGTCAGGAGGTAAAACTGGTGCCTCCATTTTCGGAAAAGGATGTTGACAACTATTTCCAGTGTTTTGAAAAGGTAGCAAAGAGTTGCCAGTGGCCAAAGGAACACTGGCCTCTGATGTTGCAAACTGTCCTCAAGGGTAAAGCTCAACAAGCCTATTCGGCTTTGTCTGCAGATGATTCCTCTGATTATGAGGTTGTCAAAAAGGTTATTTTGAGAGCTTAGGTGTTGGTTCCAGAGGCTTACCGACAGAAATTCAGAGGTCTGAAGAAATCTGAAAATCAGACTTATGTGGAATTTGCTAATGAGAAGAAGGTTTGCTTTGAGCGGTGGTGTACTTCTATGGAGGTCAAGGATGATTTCAACTCACTAAAAGAGATGGTGTTAGTTGAAGAATTCAAGAACTGGGTTAAGGATGATGTTAAGACCTACCTTAATGAGAAGCAAGCACTGAATTTGCAGTCAGCTGCCAAATTTGCAGATGAATATGTTCTCACACATAAGTCTAAATTTCAGTCTAGCAGTAACAATAGATGGTCCCAATTTCAGAAAAAGGGTTATGGTGATACCCAAGATTCCTCACCCAAAGACGAAGACAAATCTGGTGATGGTGCTCAGAAATCCAGTAACAGGTCTGATCAAAGTGTGAAAGCTGACAGTGACAAAAGTGGTCTAGTTTGCAGTTATTGCAAGAAATCTGGTCATGTTACAACTAACTGTTGGTTCCTTAAAGCTAAGAAAGAAAAAGAAAAGGATACCAAACAAAATGCCTTTGTGAAAACAAGGTTAGAAACCCCTGTAGTAGATAACCGATCTGCTAAATTGCCTGCTTCTTGTGGGGCTAAAAAGCCTAATACAGCTGACTTTGTGAGGGAGGAATTTCTTCCATTTGTGTCAGAGGGATTTGTGGCTCTGAATGAGCATACTACTCCTGTCCCCATATATATCCTAAGGGATACCGGAGCTTTTCAGTCACTTTTGTTGATGGACTCCTTGGAGTTACGTGATGAGACCGCTTCAGGGGATTTCATACTTGTACAAGGTATTGAAGGGAGGACTGTATCTGTACCCCTGCGCTCTATATTCTTGAAGTCAGATTTAGTTACAGGACAGGTAAAGGTGGGACTTATGTCAAGTCTACCTATAAAGGGTGTTTCTCTGTTGCTAGGCAATGACCTGGCTGGGGGCAAAGTAGTTCCCCCTGTACATCTTACTTCACAGCCGAGCACTGAAGATGGGGATGAGGACCCATCTCTGTATCCTTCTTGTGCAGTGACTCGTGCTATGGCTAAGAAGCCTAAAAAAGAAGATGTTGTGGTGCCATCCAGCACATTGAATAGTCAGGACTCAGGTGGTTTGCCTCATGACTCTGATTGGCCTACTATGGTTTCTCCGTTTGAGGACTTATCAGATACTTTTATCAGTTCTCTATTCAGCCAGCCGGAAGGGTCTGGTGATTCTGATGTGTCTGTCTTGTCTCTGTCCAGAAAGCGGTTGATTGAGGAGCAAACTAATGATCCTGAAATTTGTGTACTAAAGAGGAGGGCCCTTCCTGATAAAGAAATAGACGCAGTTCCAGTTGGGTATTATCTCAAGGATGGTGTGTTGAAGCGGAAGTGGCGCCCTCCTGATATCCCTGCCAATGCAGATTGGGCAGTGGTCAGGCAAATTGTTGTTCCGAAGGTCTACAGGAATTAGATCTTAACAATGGCTCATAGTTTACCTATAGGAGGTCATCTTGGTGTTAACAAGACTGTTGATAAGATCATGAAACACTTCTTTTGGCCTGGGCTTCGGAAAGACGTTTCCAACTTTTGCAAAACCTGCCACACTTGTCAGGTAGTTGGAAAACACCAGTTAGACCCACCTGTAGCTCCATTGCAGCCTATCCCAGCATTTGGAGAGCCCTTCTCTAAGGTCATTGTTGATTGTGTTGGTCCATTACCCAAGACTAGATCTGGAAATCAGTACTTGCTGACAATCATGTGTGCATCTACCAGATTCCCCGAAGCCATACCTCTACGTAACATCAAGGCAACTGCAATCTCGAAGGCTTTGATAAAGTTCTTCACGTTGTTTGGCCTTCCCAGGGAAATTCAGTCAGACCAAGGTAGCAATTTTACTTCAGGATTGTTTCAGCAGGTTGTGTATGAACTAGGTGCAAAGCAGATTCTTTCTAGTGCCTATCATCCAGAAAGTCAGGGTGCCTTAGAGCGGTTTCATTCCACTCTCAAGACAATGATGAGGACTTATTGTTATGACCATGAGAAAGACTGGGATGAAGGTGTTCATTTACTGTTGTTTGCAGCAAGAGAAGCAGTGCAGGAGTCTACTGGATTCAGTCCATTTGAGCTAGTGTTTGGTCATGAAGTGAGAGGACCTTTGCTATTATTGAGTGAACAATGGCAAGAGGAAGAGCCGCACATCAGTCTGTTAGACTATGTTAGCAAGTTCAAGGAAAGATTGCGTGCAGCTTGTGACCTAGCCAAAGAGAACTTGAAATCAAGTCAGGGAAAAATGAAAACTTGGTATGATCATAAGGCTAGAAGCTGTGAGTTTAAACCAGGAGACAAGGTCCTTCTGTTGTTTCCCTTGAAATCCAATCCATTGCAGGCTAGATTTCATGGTTCTTATGAAATTCTGACAAAACTCAATGATCTCAATTACATTGTGAAGACTCCAGATAGGAGAAAACCAAAACAATTGTCTCACATTAACATGCTGAAGCCTTATCATGACAGAAATGCTAGGGTTGCAGCTGTCACTTCAGATTCTCCAATGGCCGAGATTTGTGAAGATGAGGGGGAGTTTCAAGATGATGAACCTAGAATTAAAGCTGAAGTTCTTTCATGTAAATTGTCAAATTCTGAAGTGTTGCAAAATCTTGATGTAAAACTCCAGCACTTAGAACCCTCACAGAAAGATCAGTTTGAGAGGTTGATCAAGAAATATGAGGATCTTTTTCCTGATGTTCCAAAAAGAGTTTCTATAGCCTCTCATGATGTAGATGTTGGTGATGCCAAACCAATAAAACAGTATCCGTACCGGATGAATCCTGAAAAGAGAAAGATTGCTGAGAAAGAGGTTGAGTACATGTTAGAACATGATATTATCAGACCTTCCAACTCCGATTGGAGTTCACCCTGTGTGCTAGTTCCAAAACCTGATGGAAGTACTGGATTCTGTACAGATTATCGCAAAGTCAATGCTGTAACTAGAACTGATGTGTTTCCAATACCTAGGATTGATGATTGTATTGATAGTGTAGGGCAAGCAAAGTTTCTGACCAAGATTGATTTATTGAAGGGTTATTGGTGTGTGCCTTTAACTGAGAGGGCCAAGGGCATCTCTGCTTTTGCCACACCATCTGGATTGTACCAGTATGAAGTCCTACCCTTTGGCATGAAAAATGCCCCAGCCACGTTCCAAAGGATGATACAGTCTACAATCGCCGGATTGCCACACATGGGTGCGTACATCGATGACCTGATCACATGGAGTGACTCCTGGGAAGAACATCTGAAAGATGTAGAGACGTTGTTCCAGCGCCTGACCCAGGCTAACCTGACTGTTAACCTGAACAAGAGTGACTTTGGTTGTGCTACTGTCACCTATCTTGGCTACGTCATAGGCCAGGGTAAGGTGGCACCCATAAATGCTAAAGTCCAAGCCATCATGGACTTTCCAGTTCCTGACAACAAAAAAGCTTTGCGTCGCTTCCTTGGAACTACCGCAAGTTCTGCAAGAACTTTGCTGAGATTGCTCTCAGTCTAACTAACCAACTGAAGAAAGGCGTAAAGTTCACCTGGGATGATGCATGCCAGAGAGCCTTCAATCACCTGAAGTCTCTGCTGTGTCACTTCCCCGTGCTCAAATCTCCTGACTTCAACAAACCGTTCTCCATCGCGGTCGATGCTAGCGACCAAGCTTGTGGATCTGTGCTCCTACAGAGAAGTGACTCTGATGACATTGAGCATCTCGTGGCATACTTCTCCAGGAAGTTCAATCGCCACCAAAGGAACTATTCCACAATAGAGAAGGAACTGTTGGCTTTGGTCCTTTCTTTACTACACTTTGAGGTTTATGTTTGTACAGGGGAAAAGCCAATGATTGTGTACACTGACCACAATCCCTTAATGTTTTTGAGTAAGATGAAAAACAAGAATCGAAGATTGTTGAATTGGAGTTTGATTTTACAGGAGTTTGACTTGGAAATTAAGCATGTGAAGGGTACAGACAATGTAATTGCTGATTGCTTATCCCGTGTTTGAATATGTATATATATATATATATATATATATATATATATATATATATATATATCCTGTGTTTATTTGAATATTGTATGATATGTATGTATAGACAAGTGTTCACTTAACCATTTTGTATTGAAAAGAAAAATTTTGCCTTTATGAGTCAAAATTTTTCCCTTTTGGAATGGAGGTGTAATCGGAATATAGGCCACTGGATGGCAGTATTTACCTTTTTTTTTATTCAGCTCAGACTGGAGCTATGTTTAGACATGTCCTGGACATGTCTGGGGCAAGTCCCCGAAAAGTAAAAAAAAAGGTCTAAATGTGGGTGGGGTCTGCAAAAGAGTATATAAGGAGAAGAATTGAGACAGTAAAGTAGTAGGAGAAATTGCAAGAAGAAGGATACGTGTGATCAGACCTGTCATTTCTGTTCAAGACCTGTTAAGTTTCTTTTGTGGATTTTTCTCACCCAGGACATCACCAAGCCGCCCACAAAAAGGACTGTAAATATTTCTTTTTGTTTTTGTAATAATCAATCTTGGTCATTTAGTTGTAGGTTATTGTTAGTTATTGTCTTTGTAAATTAAATGTGTTTGAGTTTTTAAAACTGTGTCTGTCATCCCTTGCTGTTGCTGTTGTGTTGTAATGTAATAACAAATTGGGGCTATAACAGTGTTTTTTAAAACATGCAAGTGTCCCACACTATATGCACTAATGCATCCCCATACCATCAGAGATGCTGCTTATGGTCACCGCCATATTGTCCCACACTCAGTGCTGTCATTAGCTGTCTGTATTAGGCCAGGTGTCAGACTTTTTCCGAAAATGCTTCTTAAATGCACTTGGGGAACGTGTAATACTGAAGAAAGGTACAATTAATCAATTTTCCAAAGCCATAAATGCAGGTGGAGAAGTGTTTGTGATGGCTTAAGCCATGTGGAAGACCTCACACATAACTCAGTGTGAATAGGATCAATATAAACCGTGGACTTCTGCATGCTACAAACCAGTAGTTATTTTGCTGAGAGCATGATTCCTTTGTGCCATGCAGCACAGGCATTTGCAAGGGTGTATAATATAAAATGTGTAGCCAGATAGTGAAGGATTTTGTAATAGCATGAAGTAATCTGTTTAGAAACTTTAACGTGGGAAATGTTGGCTTGGTAGCTAGCCAGTTGCCTCAATGTCAGTCCCTTAGCCGAAATCAGTTTAGTTAGCTTGTCACAGAAATTAGTTGGGAAGAAAACGTCGATATAACGAACATTGGATTACTAACTTGATTATGTCTAATGTAGCTAGTTTAAGGGTTAGCTGCATTGCCTAATATGGTTTATTACAAAGCCTAGCTCACGTATTGCCTGACTCATGGCCTATTGACATGAGACAGCATACTGGATCCAGTGCTAATTTTAGCTGAGTCATGGCAACAAACATATTAAACTACTTACCCTGCTTTACATGTGCAGTGAGATTCCTCCATTTTTTCCTGGTTTGATCCAAATGTGCAGCTGATTGGGTGCTCTGCTTTTCTGCATTGATCATCAGCGATTACTCTTGTATCTCCACCAGTTCCATTCATAATTTGATGTCATGGATATATCCTTGCATTAAATACATTTGTAGATGAGGCCTCTCTCGAAGACTTTGCAGGACAAGTTGGACGCATTCGATACAAAATAAACCGCAATATTTTCGGTAATATGTGTGCGAGAGTTCTGCTTAAACTTCTACTGAGCTGTAGGAACTGAGCTGCATCGATGTGGGCCTTGGGAACAGTAACCAAGTGGGTCGGGGCAGGTCGTAGCTAGTAGGAAAGGTCCATTGCTTCTCCATCATGATTCCTGATGTTTTCCCCTCTTGGCATTGTCTAAACACACCAAAATGCTCCAGAGCAGCAAAATGCCAAAACCTATCATTTTATAGAGGTGCTGGTCACACTTCCTGATGATCAACTGATGAAGTGCATTTGATCAGCAACGTCTGGCTGCTAATCATCCTCTTAATTCCTATATGGAAGCAGTAAGGGTGTACTTAGTTTATCACACATGGCTTCTGCATTTTGGTGGAATTTTTGTAAAATAATGGAATGGTGGAATCTGTTGCATGTTGTTTTACACCTGAGGTTAGATAGATTTTAGGACTGATTAGGGCCAGCTGATTTTTGAATTATGTCCTGATACATAAAACTATAGACCTGAAAGAAGGTGTACTTTCTTTGTCTCATGACTGCAGCTCAATGAACTTGACACACCTGAGTGCAAGTGACTTGCATGTGCCAGCACCAAGGGCAAAGCTAATCCTCCCAGCACAAAGCACACTGCCCACCAATTTATACTACGCACTGAGAAATCACCTCACCTTCCAATAAATGTTTAATTCCAGGACTTGGCAGATTTAACACTTCAACCAACTAAGAACAAAGATGGGTGTTCGTTCAGAAATGCAAGCACCGTGTATACATTTTCTGAACAAAACTAAAACAAGAACACCAATCAACAGAACTAATTTTGTTTGAGCACTTTTTTGGACAGTGCTGTCCAATCATAGGCCAGGCAGGGCTGATAGTACACAAGTTCTCATTCCAACCAAGATCTACACCTGCTGATTTCACTGATCAACACATCTTCAAGCAGAGGAAACTCATTTGTGTAATCCGCAGGTGGAATGACAGGTCGAAATAAACACCTTCATACTCTCAGAATACCGCGGCGCATGATTGAGTACCACTGATTTCTGTTAATCAGCACGGCCAGATTAATAAAATGCCCACTCCTAGAATTATTCATTCATGTCCTTTTCCTTCACTGCAAATATTATTTCAGCTTTGTCATTCAACACAACTGAAAACCAAAGATTTTGGCCCACACTGGTCAAAGGCTGATGACACTTTGTGCTTCTCATCTAGACTTGGATAATTTGTTCTGCCTCACTGACTGGGCGCATATCGTCCACAATGAATATCAGTTGATCACAATGCCTGGAGAAATCATCTGGAGGGTCGGTATGAGTGCAAAAGGTCCTTTCTGCCAGATTCTGCTGGGGACCAACACACATCAATGCACTGAGCCTAGAGTCTCACTAACACACAACAGTGACAACTTATGACTTCTGCATAGGACCAGATATGATCAAAAACTGCTTTTTTTCTGTAGTCATACCAAAGAACAGCAGAAATGCTATGATATTCATCCTGGAAATTGGTTGAAAGTAGCTAAGCTTTCTCATGGCTGGAAAAATTCTTTCCTGACTGAAACTTAGCTTCAGAAACTGGAGAGCCCTCGGTACAGCGCATACCTCTGCCAAACCATATCTGTTCTTTTGGTTACAGTGTCTTCTGGATCACTTGCAAAATTAAACTTGCACGACCAGCCATAATCCTGCCAAATTTTGTGCAAAACTGTTCATAACTGAGTTATCCAGTCAGAAATATCACACAGACCTGCATTAGACAGATTTTAATTCTTCTAGATCCTGAATCCAGAGTATGTACCTGATCACTTCCAAAATTGAATCAACTCATCCTTGGACTACCACCCATCATCCTACCAAATTTTGTGCCAAACTGTTCATAACTTTTTATCCTGTTCACAGACAAACAAACAAAAGGGTGAAAACATAACCTCCTTGGTGGAGGTAATTAGTTCTTGGTGCACAAATAAAAATAAAAAATTGGCTACTGTGAAGGAGTCCACTTCGAGAGAGAGACTGACCTTACCAAATAGGTACAAATAATATCAAGACTTACTAATCCCGAACTGTCAGTCATAAAACTAATTTAGATGATAAACACATACTGTTTACCATTGCATGATTCTTTGCAGAGAGCAGTGGCAAAGAGGTTACAATCAGTGTCTACGGACTTCCAAATGTGGATATAGATGGTGAAAGGCTTTGCAGTTTAAGTGTAGAGTAGCTCACTGATCTGAAACGTAAAACAATTTCCCTGTCAACAAACATTGGCTTTAAAGATGCTTTTCTAATGACGTTGTTTGCAAGCTTTCCAAACATGCATAAACCATTTAAATTCTAATAATTGTCATTCAGCATGATGGATTGGGGGGGGGAATATGCGTCAACAGTCAGGGACCCCATTTCCTAAATAGTGGGTCCTCCTAATAGATTGTAACATATACCACCATTTTCTCATGTAGGTTGTTTTGCGAGTGACTGTTCACATTTTAAAGGGAGAGAGGTCAGTAAGTCAGCAATGACTGACGGAATGTCCCAAAAGCCGCCACCACCCCGCAGGCTGACGGGGTAAATTAACAAGAGAGTAAATGTGACGAAGACTGTAACGACACTCACCTGTCACCACCTGTAGTCTGTATGCCGCTCATTAGGCTTCTTTTCAGTTTCACCGACTCTTATCCAGTTAGCATTTTGTAAACAAAACACCCTCAGTCTTTCTGGGAAGCATCGGGTCCGTCCTCAATACCCGCCCGGATGATGTGCGTTTCTCAGCGACCAGTTCCTTGATCTTTTAACAGGCATTAGGTCAAATTAACGATAGCTTATTGATAGCCTTTGCCAAGTTTAATACAGAATATAGGCTTGTAATGCCGTTTTCGCACTTGCTGATGTGAGATAAATTAAAACAATCATAAAACATCAAGTCGACGGAGGCGTGCGCAATTAGTCAAAAATGAGTCAACATCTTTCTTGCGAAAAACCTAATCATTTTGCGACTGTAGCTATATTGTATTACAGGCTATTGATACTGTAGCTTTTTCCAGAGCACGCTTCCTTGAAGCTGTCCGGTGGCCGTCTTTGTCAGTTCCGCCGGAGAAGTGCGATTCCCATTGTTAATGCAATTCCAAGGAAAATAACTGCAGTCCAGACTTAACCACTTCCCGATCAGGTCAATCAACCTCAGTAATTCAAATTTAAGAACATTTCTGTTTGACCCCCTTTTTAGTTTGGTACCGACGAAGAAATAAGTTTGACGAGATTTCAAAGTAGCCTATATTTTCGGTTTCACGTCCGATGTCAGTATTCCATTTAGGCTACAAAAAATCCCGGCACCAATCCATTTCCTATCTTAATGAAAATTTCATTCGCTTCCGTAGCAGACAAAATTAATCAGTCAGTCAATATTCCAACAAAGACTATCCATATGCTTGAAGCTAACGTTACCGGTAGATATGCCCCGTCTGACCGAGAGCAATCCTCAATGTAAGAAAATTCGTCGAGAGCAGGCCTCTCTCCGTTTGCCAGCCAGTAAGCTCGTCACTATGGGCAGAAAAGACTCTTGTCTAAAAAAACAAGATGTTATCCGATATTATCCACCACTTACTGCAATTAACCAAACTTCACCGGTCTCATATCCGTGGATTAAAAGACAGCCTCGTATACAAGATATTTCTCTTTCGACAAAATTCCAAAATATTGCGTATAAAACAGACGTAGCCAAAAACTTCGCTTTGCTTTCCTCCCAATTCAAGGCAATATTTGTTCATGTGTCAAGTATCGAATAAATTCTTCAGAGCTAAAAAGTACAACGCAAGGAGATTTGATAATCCAGTGCATGTTAAAATCCAAGTCGAAATCCGGAGCCAGACGATGTTATCGCTCGAGGCCAAAAATTTACAAAACTTGCTTTCAGATCGCGGCTTCTCTTGTCTCCATGTTTTCAGAATCCAGTCTTTTTTTCGGAGCTATCAGTGGAATTCCCTTACAGCCAAGTTAATTTTTAGTGCCGCAAAACAGCAATACAACAGTATAAAATTGTGTTTGAACAACCGAAGCGAGCAGCTCTTTGATATTCTTAGCTTGCGTAGGCAATGTCGTGTTTAAACACGGTTGTCTTTTACCTCAAAACATTTTACTACTTTCAATAAATTTGGAGTGTCTCCCAATCACTCCGCCAGGCCGACTGCGTCCTCGTTTCTGTGCGTAGACTTCCGCCACAGAAAAAAGGCATGCAGCATGAAGGCATAATGAAAGCGGCTACAGTAAAGCACTATTGCAGTTTCCACTACAACTAGCAGCAATTGTTACAATTATAAGGGTAATAACAAAGCAATTCGATTGATAGCCCTGCGAAATATAGCAGATTAGGGTGATAAGGCCTTCAGGACCTAGCCTTTTAATAATAAAAAAAAAGAATATGCTCTTAGAATCAACTGTATAGAACCCTACTAGCTTTCCTGCAAGCAAAGCAATTTCTAGATTATTGTATGACAGTAGTATATCTTTATGATAATGATCACTCATGAAAAATTCCAAGTGGTACATTTACGCAGAGTCTAGTCGTCTCAGAGTTTTAGAAAACGCTACGACAATTAGAATTGAATTGTTTGAGAATACCAAAACCTGCATGTGATTAAGGCTTTTTTCCTCAGGAAAGTTTAATTCAAGGAACTGCAACGAAAAGCAGTAGGTCCAAGGGTCGGTAAATAAGGGTGTCAGTTTACCAAATAACAAAGTTTCATGTTCTTAAAATGCATGCTTGCTAACACAATGTGCAGGAGTCAAGCAAAAGACTGGAGGCTCTTTCGACCCAAAGACAAAATTGTTTATTACCACGAATGTTCAATAAAAAAAGAAAAGCCCTTACCAGATCTATTCAGTCATGGTAAAGGCTTCACTCTGAGTTTCATCACAGAGTCTCAACAACCATGCCCCAGTGATTGCACTGTTATAGTGCAGCGGGCTATTATTCCCATGTTAGACCAAAAAACAGGCCAAAGCACCGGACTTAATGTCACTAAGCCTCTCATGACAGACAAAAATGTACGGACCATTAATCACAGTACTCTTCAGGCAGCTGAAAAAAAGAAGAAAAATCATCCAAGCAATGCAAAAATGCCCAAAGGCAGTCTTTGAGTTATATCTCAAAGAATAATTTCAGAATAGATTTCAATCAACACTGTAACTGGATGGGCCAACAACCAGATGCAGTTTCACCGCCAGGGACAATCCATACCTGCGGTATTCCCCTAATAAAGAGTCTGAAGAACCTTGTCTTAAAAAAAAAAAAAAAAAAACTAAAGTGCAGTGCATACATAAAATAATAAAAAAATCCAAACATGAGGAATTTAAGGCCAGGTTTTTGTCATTTTTCACCGATATAGTTTTTCCAATGAGCAAAAGTGGGAATAATTACTGTATTGCAAAGATTACATTATTTTAGATCACTGTAATCTATAAAGGTTGTCAGCATAAAATTACTGGTCCATTCCAAGCAATGGTGTCATTGCTCAAGGTGGGGTCCTGTTCGTGCAGGCAGTTATTAGTTACATTTTCAAACTAAACATACTCCATACCCATCCATAGTCACAAAAGAAAACAAAACAAATTACAAATGCTAATGTATACTTTTATACCCAGAAACATTTATTTTTGCTCAATAAAAGAAGTAGCAGGATGTTTTCATTAAGAGATCATTAAAATATGTTGTGTATAGCAGCCAGTGATTTTATGAATTTCAAAAGACAAATATTTCTAATGTAGTAAGTATATTAGCACATATATACTGAATAAAACTAATATTTCAACTAGATGGCTCAGTGACTTATACCTCGAGTGTTCACATGGATCCCAGGTTGCGTTCAAATAGTCTTTTTTGCTGAGGAAAGTTCCAAACTCCTTGAAAATGACCCGGAAGTATTAACTTGGCAGCCATGATAAATGTGTTTGAATTCTCTGGGTGCATCTCAAACCATAGGCTGCATCTTTAGGAGGCTGCATTTTTAGGAGTTGTCGCGTAATTCCATCTTCTAAACTGACGTCACGTCATTTAATCACCATTAAACAGCTTTGATTTAAGTGAGTTGTCACTGGATTACCTAAAATTAACCTTAACCTTAACTCTAACCCTTGACCCAAAACCTAAGCCCAAGTTTTACCATGTACCTTACCCAAAAAGTCAGTTTTTGCAGATGGAAGTAAGTGACAACCCCTAAAGATCCATCCTTCAAAAGATGCAGCCCATTATTTGAGATTCACCCTCTAAATGTTAAGGAAAGGTGCTCCCCAATTTATCTCATTTAGCACAGGGTAAACTTAACCATCCAGAACAAAAATAAAGGAGATAATGCTATCCCACAATTCTGTGCTGTAGCGACGACAAACTATCCGGCCACTAACAAAAACAAACAAACGTAACAGGAAAGAGACGTATGCTCAGTCACGTCCTGGTCACGTCGCCTAGTCAGTCCATTCGGATTTCCTAAGAAGCGCGGTTGGCTTTTCCTAAGCCGTCATAAATTCCTCTTAACACCTTTCCTTAACCTCAAGACGCTCTCCATCGAGGTTAACCCCTTAAGCTCTCAATTTTTCTCTTAAGTTTTCCTGTCAGAAGGATTAACAAGTAACTAAATATATATATATATATATATATATATATATATATATATATATATATATATATATATATATATACATATATATACACACACACACACACACAAACACAGCGCCCTCAATAATTATTGGCACCCTTGGTTAAAATGTGTTCTTTAGCTTCTAATAAATTCAGTTTTTTTTCTAAATAATATAAGACCATTATGAAAAAAAGAGGAAAATCCAACCTTTAATTCCAGTGCATTTATTCATGGGAAAAAAATCCCACATTAAAAAATAATTCTTTTACATCAAATCATGTGTGCCACAATTATTAGCACCCCAGATACTTTGTAATACTTAATACTTTGTACAACCCCCTTTGGCCAACAAAATAGCACCTAATCTTCTCCTATAATGTTTCACAAGATACAGAAAATACAGAAAGAGGGATCTTCGACCATTCCTCTTTGCACAATCTCTCTAAATCATCCAGCGACTTGAGTCCTCTCCTCTGCACACTCTTCAGCTCACTCCACAGGTTTTCAATGGCGTTGAGGTCTGGGGACTGAGATGGCCATGGGAGGAGCTTGATTCTGTGTCTGGTGAACCATTTCTGTGTAGATTTGGCCACATGTTTAAGGTCATTATCTTGCTGAAAAACCCAGTGACGACCCATCTTCAGCTTTCGGGCAGAGGCCACCAGATTTTGATTTAAAATGTCCAGGTATTTCAAAACGTTCATGATGCCATGAACCCTAACAAGGCTCCCAGGGCCTCTGGAAGAGAAACAGGCCCACAGCATCATCAATCCTCCCCTATACTTCACAGTGGGCATGACGTGCTTTTGTGTTCTGCCAGACCCACTCAGAGTGTTTGTAGCCAAAAAGCTCTATCTTGGTCTCATCTGACCAAAGCACATGGTCCTAGTTGAAGTCCCAGTACCGCTTAGCGAACTCCAGACGTTTGCATTTATGATTGCGAGTGAGAAAAGGTTTTTTCCATGCATGCCTCCCAAACAGCTTGTTGGCATGTAGATAGTGCCTGATGGTTGTTTTGGAGACTTTGTGACTCCAAGGTGCGACCATTTGTTGCAATTTTTTAACAGTGAACTTTGGAGAACTTTTTATTTCTCTTACCATCCTCCTTACTGTGCATGGTGGCAAAATAACCTTGCATCCTTGTCCAGGTTTGTTTACCACTGTTCCAGTTGTTTGAAACTTCTTAATGATTCCTCTGACAGTGGATATGGGCAGGTGCAGGCGAGTGGCTATTTTCTTGTAGCCATTGCCTGACTTGTGAAGGTCGACACACATCAGCCTTACTTGAATGGTGTGTTCCTTTGTCTTTCCCATGTTGAAGAGTGGATAAGAGAAATGGCCTCTGTGTCACGTCAATTAAATGTTCCTGGGCTGCCGGATAGCTCTCTTGGTTAAGGCACTGCGCTGCAGTGCAGAGGTTACTATCACGCCATGGGTTCGAGCCCCGGCGTACCCACTGGCAGGGGTCGGCAGCTTTTTCACAGTAGCGCACAATTGGCCATCGCGCTACAGGGTTCCAAATTGGGAAGGGACTGCCGGATTTGGGGATACAATAGTAGCTTTGTTTGTTGCTCCAGCGCCTCCTGCTGGCCAGATGGGCGCTCGTCAGCAAGACTCTGGGTTTGTTCATGTCCGGGTATCCTCCGCCCTCGTTCTGAACTTACGAGGAGTCAACCAATGAGTGTATAAGAATCAGTGGCTGACAGGCCCGTGCTTCGGAGGAGAGTCGTGAACTGTCTTCACTATCCTGATTTAGCAGCAAGGGGTCGCATACGAGCAAGCTTTGTACATAGTTCACCAATTGGGCATTCCAGATTCTGGTGGGATTGGAGATGCCAAATTTATTTAAAAAAATAAATAAAAACAAATGTTCCTAAATACTCTGATCAACTTTGTAAACTACTGTTGAAATGACAGAAATACTTCAATTACATTTAATTCCTAGGAATTATTAGGGGTGCCATTAATTGTGGAAAAGGTGATTTTATGAAAAATAATAATTTCTTAGTCAGGGATTTTTTCCCCTTAAAATTCACTTGAGTTGAAGGTGAGATTTTTCTACAATTTTCAGTGTGAGAGTATGCTTCTGCAATAAAAATGTTATTTATTTTAAGGCTTTTAACTCATCTTAACCAGGTGTGCCAATAATTATGGAGGGCGCTGAATATATATATATATATATATATATATATATATATATATTTTTTATATATATATATTTTTTTTTTCTGGGGTTATATATATATATACACATACATACATACATACACTGCCCGGCCAAAAAAAAAGTCGCTCACTCAAATATTTAGTTGGAACCTCTGTGGCTTTGATTACAGTGCATATTCGTCTCGTCATTGTTTTGACAACTATATGCAATGCCAGAACATTTATCTTCTATCAGAAATGCCATAATTTTGGGCCGAGATCTTATCCTCTCGACATAATGGTTGAACCACTCGGTGGTCTTTCTTGAGCACATCCCAGTAACTTTTAAAGTGTTTAAGATCAGGATTTTGTGGTGGCAAATTTGTTTGTAAAAATGATTCCTCATACTTGTTTTTGTCATTCATGTTTTTCTTTGCTAAATACAAGCCAATAACTTGCCTGTTCTGAAATACTGTAACATCTTTTCCACCATCAAGGGATTTGTCTCCCGACATGATTTTTTAAGAAATGAGTAGCAACGCGCTTCATCAGTCAGGGTTAAAATGATTATTTCCAGCTGAAACATATTAATAACCGCAATAATGATCCAATTATAGAATTTGTTCATTAGTTTCCAAACTGTGACTTTTTTTTTGGCCGGGCAGTGTACATACCACATGCATATTCTGTATGTACCATTTCTCTGCAGAAAAAATTTTACTGAGACAAAATATTCAAACATATATACACAATGTATATATGGCCACAGCATTTCATCAAATGGAAAATATCTAGATCCTGTCCGTCATTTTACACTCATTTCCCTGAAAATGAGCAGGACATATTCAGGAATGTCAGAAACCTTGGGATTGCCACAAGAATTAAAAAATAAACGAAAGTTTCACAGGTCTGAATACAGCAGCTGCATTTCAAATTTATAGGTTTTCTGGGGTTAAAGATAAGTGCTTATAAATGAGACGATGGAACTTAATTTTTTGATTAGTCAAACAGCCAAGGAGAATGATTTAATCAATTTGCAGAAATGAGGCTTTAGTGCCTCCATGTGGACACTTTTGGTAATGAAAAGCTTGAGAACGGATACTTCAAAAGGCGCTTGCTCAAAAAATTCTTCCACCTAAAAACATTGTCTTCAGTCGAGCCGGAGATGCATCACATTCCTTATCAAAAGAGAGACAACCATCATACAGAGTTCAAAGAACTCGGCCGGGTAATGCTAAAGTCATCAAAATATTTTGCCATGTCACAGATGATGGCAGATTTCCAAACCATTTGAACGTCAAGAAATTCAAAAAGCATTTCAGAAATAATAGCCTTTCATTAATTTCTCATAGCCTTGTCACAGTTGAGAACATAAGAAGTAAAAATTGACATTTCATAACACTTAGCGATTTTGAAATTCGGACTGTTAAAGTTGTGCACTTCTTAGTTGAACTACAATAGTGGTTCTCTAAGTACATGATTACATTGAAACTAATGCTGAATCATTCTAATTTTTTGATATCAAATACTTTAAAGGTAAATACAACAAGCCATGTCAAAAAGTCAACAAGGCCAAGTGTCATGAAATGTCTATTTTTACTTAAAGCATTTACAATTGCTAAAGTACAAAAAAGAAAAACAAACAAATGAAGCATTGAACATTGAAACATTCACAAAAGCAGTTACTTCTAACAGTTAAATGAAACATTTTAAAAATCAACTTGTATTTAAATTCTTAAAACACTATGGGAAAAAAATTAATATTTTCACAGGGCAGCACTCTCTTATTTTATACCAGCATGGTCCACAATGGTCCAGTGCAATGCATACTATGCTAAAGGAGGCCTGCTGTTTGTGGACAAGCCCTTCTGGGAAGGCAGTGTTAGTTTCCCCCATCTTCAAAGCAACACCGCATGCATTGGAAGGCATTCTTGTGCACAGTGTATTCATCAAGGTTTGATACAAGCCTATTAAAATGATTTGATCTGCTGGATGACATATTAATCATTAAATTGATCACATAAGCCAACAAATGAACACATTTACAAGTACAATTAAGACAAAAACAGATTGAGTCAGCGGACAGTGTTGCCACATATTGTGCTCATACAGGCCTGTGTCTGCTGCGGCTCCCTCTTCATGTGCAGCCCTGATTGGAATCTTCATTTTTCCTCTTTTAAATGTTTCACAGTAGTTTAATAAATTAATAATTAGCATTTCCATGAAAGCTGTTAACGGTTTATTGGAATTATTATTTTGTGTACAATGTCAATTCAAATATTTGCACCATTTGATAAATTTACTTCCTCGAAGAGTAGACTAGCAGAGTTTTGAGAAACCCAAGTTTCAACTCAGTTCTGTGTTTTTAACAAGTGACTGCACTAAATGTATACAGTGTGTGCGCGCGTGTGAGTGTGTGTGTGTGCAGAACCATTTCATCAATGTCAGCAAATAAATTTAAAACAGTATCTTGCAGAAAATACAATCAAAAATAAAAACGCAGAAAACAAATAAAGAAATTAAGATGCAGTACAGAAAATTCTCCCGTATTAAGACACTTAACCTCTCATGAAGGAACTTTAATTCAAACGGAAGTATTTACTTTCAGTAAACTGATAAATTTGCGTCATCCCAAAACCATGAACAACAGAAAACTGGTAAAGGAGAGATATGGATCTTACCATAGCTGGGAGCCAAGCACTGAAGCGAAGTTCATGGAACAAATCAAATCATATGATATGCTACAAACTTGCAAAAAGAGATAGTTTCATGGTGACATAGTCAAAGGCTTTCTATGAACCATGTCCTAATGCATGAGTCAGAACAGCTGCACACTGGAGCTATTCTCCCTTAAGTTCATATTCTCAAATATTGGATCAATATCTCACAGAAATATTTTGCAGTTAAAAGTTTGTCATATATCCTGTAAAGGTGGAAAATAATCTCTGCAGGATTATGAAACTTAGACAGGCTACTCTAGTCAAACTTTTACAAAACTGTAGTCTGTGCAATAGTTTAAAGAAAATTTAAAATAAACATTAACAAATTCAGGGGCAGAGTTAGATGCACCTTCCTAAAAGAATTCAATATTTCATTCCATCTTTCGATCATTCCCATTGGAAAGTTTATGGCATTCCTGCCAGCAGCGGTACTTCGCACTGGCCTTGCGATAGGCAAAGCGAGCAATGTCCACCATGAAGACCCAGGACAGGGCGTACATGGCCACACCCCCCGCCTTCACCACGAGGAGAGGCCGAGAGGAGGCCAGCTCGCAGTGCAGCATGTAGCCGCCGAGCAGGATGCGCATGCCCACAAACAGGAGCACAAACAGCAGGTCCACGGCGTCCCCCAGCGGCCCTTCATAGCGGCCAAGCTGTCGCAAGAACCAGCGGACCTGCAATAAGGGGTTGGTGATCTCACTACCAAAAAGCACCGCGCAGGACTCAATGCCAGACTCCCCCAGCCACAGTATAAGCACCATTCCCATCATGCTCAGCGTATGGTGCGCCAGCATCACTGGCCCCTCTGTGCCCATGTAAACACACCAGCCCATGTCAAAGATGAAGTAGCCCAGGCTAAGCACCAGTGCTGTGATCTGTAGAGGCTTGTTCTCCGTACCTGCATACATGTACATGCGTGCACACACAGACACACATGCATGACAATCACAAACAAACAAACAAAAAAACAAAAAAACTTCAGCTTGCTGTTCAACACCTAAAGCTGGATAAAGTACTACATTTTGAATTGAAAAGTTCAGAATTCTTGGAGTGAAAAAAATTTTTGGTTTAGAATTAAAACATGGAGAGAGCATACTAACATAAAAATTATCCATTGAAAAGATTTGAAAATGTGTACGATATAGTTTCTATAACCTTGAAGAGAGAAAACAGTCTGTCAGGGTATTCTCTTTACGCAGGACAAATTTAAAAGCAGATTTAAATGCAAAATACTATATGGAATGGGCGTGGTTCGCTCACCTGGGTGGGTAAAAGGCCAGGGCCCGTCCACATAACCGATATACGCTGTCACAGACACAACCAGGATTCCATGGAAGAGTGTAACCAGGCGACAGTTCCACTCAGAGCCCCGGTGACCATTCAGGCGACAGACCACAGCATAGAGAGAGATCCAGCCAATCAGACTGGCACACACCTCCAGCGTCAGTGACATCATCTTTTGGCTGGGTACACCACAAATGGAAAACAAGTAAAATTCAATCCCATATGCAGCAGTTGCTATATTTTCCCATAACTGTTAACTGCCAGAATTTATAACGGTCAGGCGGATTTCTATTAGGGGTTGATATATGTGTGATAGTAAATGGCCTGAAATTTATTTTGGTGTAAGATCTATTAGTAAATAGGAAAATTCAAGGTTTTCAGGTTCCAGAAGTCGACGGTTTGGTTTTTATGGTCACGAAGGGTCACCCTCCAGAGGGCCAGAATTTAACTTTTAAGAAAAATAGGTATTTGAGTTGAAATATCTCAGAGCGCCCTCAATAGCCTAGCTTCATTTTTACTGGTGTCAGTCTACAGTATATTCGGAGCAGTTTTGCGAAATTGGTGGGCTGTTGAGGGCGCCACCTATAGGGGGCGCTTGAAAACGCCATCCTGGACCAAAGTAGTAGTCACGTTTGAGGCATTCCTTACTTGCGCCCTCATTAGCCCAAGCTTTTTTATACAGAATATGATTATGTTATAGTGCTTTATACTAGTCCATATAAAATTGTTGAGGGATAGTGAGGGCGCGGAACTATAGATGGCACTTAATTCGGTGAAAATGCAAAAATAGGGGTATTCCACGGCTGTAGAGCTCCATGCGATTTGAATGAAATCTGTTTTATATGATAGTGCTACATGTTCCCTATGTGTGCTAAAAAGATTGATGTGGGGTTCATCTGTTTTAACCCTTTTTGACCATCATTCTAAAATTTGTGACGTGACCATTCCATGCTTGTGTTTGTAGTGCTGTTCCGGTACATAAGTCAGCATAGGTGTCAGTTTGAATTCAATGCCAATGGATGATTTTTAGTGGCACAATCCGCAATTTAAAGCTCTCTTCTGAACCAATGGATAGGGTCCGGCCTTCTGCTGACTTCCTTTGCAATGTTTAGAAGATTGGAGGTGGGGCCGGACAGATTGCATGCTTCAGCACTCATGAATAAATTAAAAAAAAAATGTTTACTTCTTTTTTCATGCTAATTTCATAAATCACTAATTATCTCTATCATCCCTACTTTGTTAGAGAAAACTCAAGTGAAAATATGATGTCAGACACGGTTTTCTCCCCTAGTCTGTAATTTTTTGGAGATGACGACAGACAACATGAAACGAGCCAAGAGTTAGGAAGTAAAAATTGTGCACATTGTCAGGTGAAACTGACAGTACACAGTGCAACAGCTTGATGCATATAGATGTGAATGAGAAAATGTGGCAACTCCTTTTTGATGATCTTTCCCACCTTCTGCTCAGCAGAGGGTTCTATCTGATCCCCGTCCTGGGCCCACCCACATGTGTGCAGTTACATGTATTGCTTTTCCTGTCCCAGTCTCACTGCTGCTCAATTGGATGAATAGATTTTTATTTCAGGCCCTCCAACTAATGGAATAACCCTTGGCCAAGGGCCAAATGTGCGCACCTTCAGTTGGTTACCTTTCCATCATGCCTTGTTGCCTTCATCCCTTTATTCAATCCATAGACCATATATTGTACTAATTAATGTTTGAAACCTTGCCTTACTGGGATGGTCAAAAAGGGGTTAATACAGTGGAACCCCACTTCAATCTTTTTGGTCCATATAGGGGATATACAGGGCTATCAAATACAACAGATTTCACTCGAACCAGACGGGGGCGCATGGAGATCTACAGCCGCAGAATACCTATTTTTGCATTTACACTGACTGAGCGCCACCTATAATTCTGCGCCCTCAATCTCAAGTGGAATAGCACAAGGCTTTATGACCAAATTATATCCGGCATAAATTAGCTTGGGCCAGTGACGGCGCAGGCAAGGAATGCCTCAAAAGTGCATGCTACTTGGGCTCAAAGTGGTGTTTTCAAGCGCCCCCTATAGGTGGCGCCCTCAACAGCCCACTAACATTTTATGATTTTCCAAAACTAATCCCAACACGGATTAATATAAGATAAAATGAAGCTGGGCTATTGAGGGCTCATTGAGATATTTCAACTCAAAAAACTATTTTTCCTATAAGTTCAATTTTGGCCCTCCAGAGGGTGACTCTTCTGGAGGCCCTAACGACCAAACCATTCACTTTTGGAACCTGAAAATTTGGGAATTTCCTGTCTACCCAAAGACCTTCTACTGGAAAAAAAATTCAGTGAAATATCTAACAGACATATATCACCCACCGCCTGAACAGTATAAATTCTGGCAGTTAAGAAATCTGGATTTTGGACTGAAATCATTATCACCATCTATCCCTTGAAACCTGTATGTCTCTGTGTTCTAAAACTTAAAATGGAAATTGCCACTAATACTGAATGAGACAACAGTAAAATTCCTTCTTTTAGAAGGTTAAACAGAGTGCATAATGGTATGCCAGTAAAAGTAATTTTATTAACAATAATACATTTATATTATTGAATACATAATAAAAAATTAATACATTTTTAAATACAGCATACATTTCCATATGGACAAATTTACATTCCACATTAAGTGGGAACTGTATCTGGTCTACATTACAGTTCATGTTAATGACTGGATCTGATTTGAAAATTACAACAACAAAAATGTACAAGTAAAGGTTGAAAAGTCAAAGATGTACATTTGAAAAAAAAATACATTTGAGGCAATAGTACAGAAGAATCCTTATCACTGTGAATAAGAGCACAATCCTATGAGATACGTGAAATCAGAATAAAATTAAATAAACAATGAATGAAAGGTAAAACAACCCATATTTAGGGAAGAAAAATTAATTCATATTAATTCAAGTACAGAGCTATTGCTAATACTGTTAAGAGAAATTACAAATATTAAACAAGAAAAGTGATCAGCACTTTTGGCCAGTCATGTAAATTTTCTTTTCATTCCATTTTTTAAAAATAGCAAAAAACTATTTAAGTAACTTCTAAGCACTCTTACAAAGCAAAGGTACCAGACTTTTGACTGTTTCTCAGATGACAGAGTCATCAAAAGGATGGCAGCACAATGGAGAGTACACCACTTTCAAATATTATTCTTCCATTTGCTAAATACAAGTAATATATTCATAAGAACTCAATGGAATTACCATCTTTTGCAGCGAAGGTTGTGTGAAGTTACAATCCAGCATTGCATCATAAACTTCTGTTGTAGCCTCACAGAATTTTCAGTTTTGCAAAGAACCCTTTTTTTAAAAAAAATATGTATCGAATTCATAAACAGCCAGCCATTTAAAAAGTACCTCTTATCACATTTCTACCATCATCCTAGAGTGAGAGCCCCTCCACCCAGTCAATTTCTCCCAAGTGTCCTGGTTCCCAATTGCTCAGCAACATTTTCTTAATGAGCTTACTTACACTTTATTGCAATTTCATCCAGGACAAATTCCAAGTCAGCGCTAGAAAGCCCGGAGTTTCCAAACAACAGTACAACACTCAAGCCAACCTGTGCTTCCCTGAGAAGTTAACTCCAATGCCTGACAGTCTCCACGCAAACATTGTGTCAGCCATTTGGAATTCTGGGATTAGGAAATGAGACAGCCACCCTTTCCATTGGCACATAGCAGGCTGTTTCAAAATTGGTTCAAAAGTCCATGCACCCAAAACAGTCAGCTGCATGCTTTGAACAGAAAAGTTTCTTTTTTTTTCATATACTTATTATTTATTTATTTAGGACGGCACAGTCGCACAGTCGTTCGCGCTGATCCCTCACAGCAAGATCGTCATGGGTCCTCACAGCAAGATCGTCATGGGTTTGAATCCGGCCCGAGGCCTTTCTGTGTTGAGTTTGCATGTTCTCCCCCTGTTTGCATGGGTTTTCTCTGGGTACTCTGGTTTCCTCCCACAGTCCAAAGACATGCATCTCAGGCTAACTGGATATGCCCAATTGCCCAAAGGTATGAGTGTGAGTGTGAATGGTGTGTGTGCCCTGCGATGGATTAGCAAGATGTCCAGGGCGGGTCCTTGCTTTTCGTCCAGAGTCAGCTGGGATAGGTTCCAGCCCGTAGGAAAAATGTGTTGCTCAATCTCGTCTCTTGAGATGAATTTGAGCTTCTCATATTTGTATCATTCAGTGATCATTTTGTTTCTGAGTTACTTCTCCTAAAGGTCCCTTAGGAACAAGAGATAAGCTAAAAAGAGACAAGACATCACTGAGACAAAGGAGGTTGAGTTGAGATAACCATTTGAGCAATACTTGAGAATTGGGATAAACAGAGGAGATCACATAATTGTACGCCCCTGATCTCAATTGAAGCACCTATTACTACCCCATAAGTCACACTTGACTTGACTCGACTTGACTTGTGGGGTTTTAGTAATCAGTGCTTCAATTATGTCTTGGTTATTTTGAAGGAGAATTTAGAGAACAACTCAAAAAAAAAACCTTGCAAAATCCTCCAGACAGTGAGATGCAGAATTATGTTTTTGGGGAAACGTTTATTCGGTTTTGCCTGTGATTACCGTAGAAATCTTTTTTTACTGTTCTCTTTAATTCTCCTTCAAAATAACCAAGACATAATTGAGATCAGGGGCATACAATTATGAGATCTCCTCTGTATATCCCACTTCTCAAGTATTGTTCAAATGGTTACCTCAAATCAACTTCCTCTGTTTCAGTGATGTCTTGTCTCTTTTTAGCTTATCTCTTGTTCCTAAGGGACCTTTAGGAGAAGTGACTCAGAAACAAATGATCGCAGAATGATACAAATATGAGAAGCTCAAATTTATCTCAAGAGACGAGCTTGAGCAACAGATGAGCAAGACACTTTTCCTATGGGAGCTGCCCTACAATATTAGTGAGGAAGAAGCGGTAAAGAGAATGGATGGATGGATTTATTTATTTTCCACCATTGTTATCATTCGGCCATATGCGCCAATGAAAATTGGGCACTGCTTACTTCCTTGTATAGGACTGGTAGCAAAAGCCAGCACTGGGCTGTTCACATAACTGTCTCCGTTCTGACTTTCAGCCGGCATGGACAAGGGTGACGACTAAGAGTATACCATACCTCACTTATTGACATTCGAAGCATAGCACATCCTTCCTCATCGGCCACTCTTTTTCAGAGTTTTTGAAAATACAAAACATGAAATACAAGACTCAAGAGATCTGCATTAGAATTTAGAAGCTCTGTGAGAAAGTGCGTGAGGAAATGTGAGAATATTGGAAGCGCACAGAAAAGAGAAAAAAAGATGGGCTGGAGATCGACGCCCATCGCTCAACTACACCCTGCCTACTATGAGAACACATAGCTGTGTTAATGAATTCGCCTTCCGAGTAGCAGACAATCGCACCCTTGCACTGCACGACTTCGTACAATACAGCCTCAGTACCATTTAAAGCACAGAAAGCCTGTACTTATTTACGCGGCAGGGCAAGAGCGGGTCCACATCCCGTTATCATTCACAAAATACTCCAAATTTTGCAGCTATAACACACACTTGCCTAATAACCGCATCATCGTCGATCAAATATGTATCTATGCTTTTTCATCCTATGTCTATATATGCCTACTGGCTATATTACAGCCTATGTCTTTTAGCCACAAACAATAATCTATTTTCAGACTGTTGAACTAACCGCGGTGAAGCTGTGCATACAGCTTATAATATTTGGAATTCTCAAATAATACTATTGCCCGCCATTCAAATCAAGATATTATATTATGTTATATTATACTGAAAAAACAGTATTTTGCTGAACAGCTTCCGACTTCCGAGTGTGCTATTTGAATCATACAATTTGTTTTCTGTCTGTGACGCTTAAAATAAATACGAAGCCCGATATCTGTCTACCTGTATTGCATCTGTTCGGGTTCCATCTCTGAGACGGCAGTTCTCTCGGCACTGTTTCTGTGACCATTGCTCAAGATGGCAATCCAGCAGTTCGCCCCCGCATCTTCTGAAGCACCGCGGTCGCAAAGACGCCTCAGCCAAATAGTCTCGATCGGGTTTCCTCTCTTCACCTCTATCAACGGTGCGCTACGGCTGCGCTCAGTGATGTCTGATGACGCACCAATTCAGAATAACGGTGCTCAATAAAAACCATAGCCTAAAGTAAACTGTTTAATATTGACTGGTAAAAGGTTTCTAAAGAGGTAAATAACCGAATAATAAGGAAACTGAACGTGGCCGGCACAGGGCCGGTTGTCAACAACAAAATATAGGCTCATCAGAGATATTCATTGCGGTTTAGACGGTGGCGACATCTGCTGGATGGGGAAATGAATCACAATACTGCAGTCATCCCATATGCTACGAAGTTACAAAGTCAATTTGTAGCTCCTCAACAGTCAGACAATCAGTACTTTGCATCACAATCAGTTAAGAAGTCAGTTAAGAGGATTCGAGAAGAAACCTATGCTGAAACAATGCTGCAGAATTTGATGCTGGTAATGCAATCTTGCTACAATCAATCAATTTTATACAAAGGAAATTATTAAAACACAGTGAATACTTAATCTGATGAAAAAGCTGCTCTATAATAATTTAAAGATTTTTTTCTTTACATTACTTCCCTAAATGAACAGATAATTTGATTGCTTCTAGGAATAGTTGTATCGAGTGTGGAGACAATGTGTTATAACCATAACTCATGCCAAGCTATACTGCAAAATGTGATGTTTGCTGTTTCATCTGCGTTTTTCAATGAATATATGACATCAAGGAAACAAGACTTCTTCTACTTTTTCATAATTTTACTCATCAACTTATTCTCAAAGATGCATTGAAAAAAGTATAAAAATACAAATATAGAGAAAATGACTCAATTGTTGGTGACATTTGTAGTAAAATTGAAAACAATGATTATGTTCACCTTCAGAGGTTTAGTATTTTCCAAGATTTGTGATGTAATCAGGGTTTCCATTGTGTTCAATCACAGATGCTATGACAGCCAAAAATAGAGTGTGCCACTCCATACCTTAACATCAACATGTAACATGTAAAGGAATGGGATATCACAGAAATGACTTTTTCCAGCACACAAAATGCAAAATTTCAATTCCCAGTGTTACTTGTGGAGTTAAATTCACATCAAAACACATGGCTTGGTGGGTTGAAGCTGTTTCATTTTTCGTAAAAAGACAGACGCTGTCCATATGTTTACTTCGAGTCCAATTTTCAAGCATTGACTTTGCTGCTTTTCACATTGTGCAAGGTGGTCTTTGCGTGTGTGTGTGTGTGTTTTTTTTTTTTTTTTTTTTTTGCTTGTTTTAGCATGAATTCAGGTTTTCCATTAGGCACTCTCAGTGACAGGAAGATTGGTTCCATGCTCGATACCATAATCTGAAGTGGGGGAAAAAAATTCTTGTTAGGTCTGGACATGTAGCAAGTACATCATTGACTAGCTACATTAAATGTTATTTATTTACTTATTTTTTTTTATTTTTCTCTGAACTTATCT
Source organism: Gymnothorax reevesii (assembly GCA_029721435.1). Classification (NCBI taxonomy): domain Eukaryota; kingdom Metazoa; phylum Chordata; class Actinopteri; order Anguilliformes; family Muraenidae; genus Gymnothorax; species Gymnothorax reevesii. The sequence continues at coordinate 131,889,649 of CM056574.1, read as the reverse complement.
TTCATTATTCAGGCAAAAATCCATGTAAGCACAAAATGACTTGATTTCATTCTAGCCACTGATTTTAAAATGTCACCCATCTTAAAAAAAAAAAAAAAAATCTGATGTAATGGTTGTATTCCTGTCTCTTTCGGTGATAATCCTCACCCAGATCTTAAGATTCTAGGACCTTCACTGGAACTCTACTGGAACAATTCTGTCACCATACCTCAATCAGTGTTTTTGGAGGTACTCACCCTGTTGTATCATAGGACTGACTGCTGCCCTGTACATTCAATGTACCAGTGCCAGTGGGGACAGCACTGGGAGAAGGCCCATAACGGGGGCTACTGGAAGATGACCTGGATGAATCTATAGAACAAAATATTCTCATCATCAGCATCATGTCAAACATCTCAGCATTAGCCTTCAATTAAGTTCAATCATCATTGTGTCTATGCAAAAAAATTTTTTTAAAAATAGCCACGCAAAGCGTGGTAATACATCCACATGGCAGCCTTGCTAATGGCATGTTATTTGACTAAAAAAATGTTCCAATCATTACCAAAATCAATAGGTATCCTCTTCGTATCACCATCAGCCCACAAAACAAAAAATGAAAAAAAATCCCCCCAAAAAATTGAAGTCTGTAGAGTGAGAACAACAAATTGTGGACGGACCAATGGACCCATGGACGGACAGGGGCAGTCGCAATACATGCCCATCTGTTGGAGTGGTCTATAAAAATCATCACCTGAGCAGCACTCTTCATTTCAACAAAAGTACTTCAGTTTAGTTCTGTTGAGCAAAATCCACTAAATGTGAGCATTTACTAAAATCACTGTTCAGTAATACAAATTTGTTACTGTCTTAGATTATCTCAGTTCCTTACAAGATAATAAGCTTGCACATCGTTAAGTAAATTGATGAGCCTCGACCCATCTTTGCTCTTGAGGGACAAGGCCTTTCATAAAGTCTCCTTTCATATTTTAGCACCATTATCTCACCAGTTCAACATCACTGTTTCAATCACCATTTAACTAGAACTTGAATCATTATTAGTGGTATATTGTCCTTGCGCCGAATTTTTGGGAGAAACAATTGAAATCACGCGTTAAAGCTCTTGACTCTTGTGTTGTTGTAGAATTTTTTTTGTATATAGTAGAGGGTGAGTGGGCCTTTTAAATTCCTCGTTTTTGTTCTACTTGCATTTTCCATTATGTGCCAACTTTTTTCAGAAGTGCAGTTGTACATATGCTGTCATTTATATTTATTGGAGCAGTGATATACTCCAAATAGAGCTGTGTCTATTTGCACGAGCATTACACAGTTAGTGCCTAAATTCACAGAGCAATGAAAAATGTGTTTATTATTTTGTATCTCTCCTGTTCTGTGTTTGAAAGGATACAATGACAATGAGTCTGAAGTGCAGACAAACAGCTTCATCTGTTTCAGACAAACTGTTTAGAAATGACCGCACCTTTTACATATCATCCAGCCCCATTTTCTGGTGCATTAAACATACAGGACAGTTTCACATAATGTAATATTAAGTCATTATTTTTTAACATTTAGTCACATATCCTTTGCATGCAATGACTGCTAAAAGTGTGTGATGCATAGGCATCAGAGCACTGGGTATATTCCCTGCTGATGCTCTGTCAGGCTGTACAGCAGCCATCTTCAGTACCACTTTGTTTCAGAGACCGCAGTCTGCTCTTCAGCTTCTAAAATGCAGGTTCAATTGGATTCAGATCCAGTGATTAACTGATTAACTTGGCCAACTAAACCAAAAAAAAAGTCACTATCCAATAAATTATGGCACTTGCTGTATGTTGAAAAATTTGACCAAACTCTGCAAAATCAGTTTTCCAATTTTCCATTGTGATGCAGAGCAAATAAGCTGCCATCTGTTTAAGGACTAAAAACTTTATGTTACCCAGATTTCAAAAGACTTTCTCAGCTGAATAAAAATTCTGAATTCCATTATGAAATACCACATGGTTCTTGTTTTGCATAAACATGAAGAATTTCTGCCTAATTTTTCCACAGGAATGAATTCTATCAAATGTTTTTACCATTAAAATAACCAGCATCCAATTTCATTTAAAATATTCGGGCATGACATTCATGTGTATTCAGTCATTAGTATTCACAAAAGCCTACAGGACTCACCTCCGCTTGTGTTGAGAGGACAGAATGACCTGGAGGTCTGAAGCTGTCATTGAAAATAGTAAAACACTCTTATCATCCAATCTAAATACTCCACAGAAGTGCATTTCATCTTTTTAACCTTCAACATCTCACACAAAATTGGCATTTGGTAGATTGCATGAGGTGTATATTGTATGCCGCAGCCAATAGCCTTTGGTCAAGGTGCTTATGTAATATGTATGATTATGATCATGTAACCTAATAGGTAACTGGGTTCAGTCCAATTACAATTAGCGCAGGTATTGGGGCCCTGTGGAGAGCCGATGAGCCTGTATAACTCCTGGGGATTAGACCCCTCCTTATTTTGTTCAGGTTTTGATCAAAACATTCATTAGCTCAGTCTTCAGGTGAAGTATGAATGAATGCAACAACAAATGTTCTTCATGCCACAATGAAATGCCATGTAATCAAACAGGTATTTGCGTAACATTATGTGACAGTTAGAGACACTAGAAAGATGTATTAAAATGAAGAACGAGAAAAAAGGGGGAAAAGAGAAAAAGAAAAAAGAAAGTGGAAAAGGGGTAGAGACGAAGAGAATGATGGGTTAACAAGGGGAAGCAGACGCAGTGTTGAGGTATATAAGTGTCCTGACCACTTGACTGTTGTCCTCTGCTGATTTCACAGTCAAGGGGTAGCTAATCCGTTTCTCTTTCTGTCGCCGATTACAGAACCAGACCCGGACCACCTCCTTCTCCAAGGCCAGCTGATCAGAAATCATGAAAATCTCCTCTGAGCTAGGCTTTGGGTTCTAGGAACACAGACAACACAATCTTTGGTCTAGGTTCTGATAACACTTGCGGCATGAAAACTTGCGAATCACTCCAAGAGAATCTAGGAGAGCTCTGAACAAATAGTGCTTTATTCCACAGAAAATCCTTCTTGATTGGATTATACAAGTCAGTCAATGTAAGTACAAAACTAAATGGAATCTATCAACATAATAATCATGAAAAAACTTTCCAAAAATAAAAACTTACTCAGATCGTTAAGTGGCCAAAATAACCTCATCCCTCCCTCAATTCTAACCACTCTCCCTGTCTCTGCTGCTGAGAAGCACACCTTTTGCATGATGCTGCCACCGCCGTGCTTCACCCTAAACATGGTATTAGCCAGTACATGAGCAGTACCTGGTTTAAGCCAAGCAGGGTACATGGAGTACTGCCCACATATTTATTTATTTTTTCCTTATCAGAGATTATCTTGTCGTCATGCTGTCAGAGTCCTTTAAGTGGTGCTTGGCAAACTCCTGATGGTTTCGCATTAGGCAGGTTCTCCTATATCTGGGGAGGTCTTTGGAAGCTCAGTTACACTGTCTATTGGGTTCTTGAATCTCCCTATCCAAGGCCCTATTATGCTGATAGAGAATTTGGTCCATGTCAAAGTGACATCACAAAGAATTGTGCCTTTATAAATCATAATGTTGAATTTGCCATGGATGACTCCGGTCAAATTGCAGAGAAATCTCAAGAATCAAAGTAAACAGTATGCAGTTGGACTAAATTTGAAATGCCTGAGCAGAAGGTCTGAATACATATCTTGAGATTTGTCAGTTTTAAATTTTCAACAATTTTGCAAAAGTTCTAAAACATGTTTTTGCCTTCTCACCATGGGTTATTGTGCACAAAATAATTTCCAAAAATACATTTAATTTATTTCAAATCTGTAACACAACGAAGTGTCCAAAAACATAAGGGGACGGTATATTTGCTGAGGCCACTGCATATACAGTCATACACAAGACAAAAAACAAACAAACAAACAAAAAAGTTCATATTTAAGTGATAGTTTTGAGAGTATTACTGACACTTACATTCACAAAATGTTTCTCTAATGTTTGCCTAATACTGCTTTCAATGCTTGTTCTTTTCTTTCTCTTCTTCCCAAAACATTCAATGAATGGAGTCATGGTTTCAGTTCTGTTTGTGATGTCCGAGGGGGAATTTTCTGGTGATGGCAGAAGAGAGAACATTTCAATTAAACGTCTTAATTTCTATTGTAGAATAATGTTCATAAAAATAACCAAGCATATAGATGTACACGTATGGCATTCAGTCTTAACATTTATTTTGGGATTTTTGTTTTAAAACTGATCGAAATTCAAAAACAATTTAACACCTGAACAGACTGTGAGTGTATATTTTCAATACATTTTCTATACACATTCTGACAGTTATTTTAAGTGTGCTGCTGGCAAAATGCCCCAGCTTGTTGAACAGGTAATAGGTATGTGTCTAACAATAGCACCACATAGTGTAAACAGGTTTGTGCGTGCGTGTGTGTGTGTGTGTGTGTGTGTGTGTGTGTGTGTGTGTGTGTGTATGAGTGTGCATGGGCACATCCTAATTTACCTGCATCACTGAGCCACTTTTCCAGCAGAGGCTTAAGTTTGCACATATTTTTGAAGCTGAGGTTTAGGGCTTCAAAGCGAGAGATGGTAGTTTGGCTGAAGTCATTGCCATACAGTTTCCCTATTGCCAGCCCCACATCTCCCTGTAAGGGGATCCCAGAAAGGCTAAGAAAACTGCAATTGCCCCTAAGTTCTCACTTAACATAATAATAAAGACATATTTCATATTTATGAAATAATAAATGCCACAGTATACCTATTTAATCAATCAAGTGACCTTAATAGGAAATCACAGGCTTAAAGGATTTCAGAATGTAGGAAGACAAATACAGCATGTCTCAAAAACACAGATATTACCAGATATTAATACACAAGGCATATAATAAGCAATGGCCTTTATTCAAAACTCAATCAAATTATTACTGCTGTTTTGGTGGGATAATTGCTTGTCTGTTTCCATTTCTGTTGCTTATTTTTCACAAATTGCACACAACTAACCTTTGCATGCTTCAAAGAAACAGTGTTAATCTGAATGAAAAGTAGCCCTCACGACTGTATGCCTCCACCAACTAGTCAAGTTGCAGTTCACATCAATGTCTGTCCAAACTCACAAAATATGCAATTGTGCCCAAAAGTTTACATACACTCCAATCTAATTAACAGTTTTTTTTCAATTACTCAATAACTACACAAGGTTAGAATCCAAACCATTGTTTTTTGGACTTCCTCTGTCAACTTCTGATGATTATGCAAAACCCAGACTTGAGGTTTGTCAATTTCATTGCTTTTATTCACATTTTTCATTGACCTTGCATAATGCAGAGTGTTGACCTACATGATTTGAGGAATATCTGTCCTGAAAAGGTCAATAAGTGTTATGCTACACCTTAAATCATGTCTCTGCCACCTGTTGAGGAATGTGATTATTTCCTAGGTCAAGGTGTGCCCCTGGGTCCAAATAAAAGGCCATTGAACTCCACTTCAGGTCTTTATAGAACTCTACTTAAGGTTCCTCCATGGGGAAGTCAAAGGAGTACTCTCAAGACCTGAAGAAATCAATTGTACAGTTGTACAAATCTGGTGCTTCATCTCAATGGACTATGGGGTTGCAAAGCAAGAAAGAAGACTCTTCTTAAAAAAAAAAAACAGTGAAGTACGACTGAAGTTCGCCAAGACACATGTTGATAAAAACAAAGCCTTTTGGAACAGTTTCCATTGATTGGGTGAGACAAAAATTGAAGTTTTTAGCCTTAATGATCAGCAATATGTTTGGCGCAAAAAAGGCAAGGCCTTCAATCCAAAGAATCCATGCAAACAGTGAAGCATGGTGTTGGCAGCGTCATATTGTGGGCTGGAAGTGCTGACAATAGAGCTGGAGCACTCCACAGGATTGAAGGAACCATGAAAAAGGAGGACTATTTGGAAATTCTCCTGTGCAAGCAAGTCAGCTCAGAAACTGAAGTTGAGCCACAACTGGATCTTCCTACAAAACAATGATCTGAAGTACACCTCAAAACTGGTGTCAGGTTGGCTTGACAAGAGTAAAGAGAAGGTTTTGGAATGGCCCAGCCAAAGCTGTGACCTAAATTAGATTGAAAATTTGTGGTCAGAGCTGAAGAAGAGGGTCTGTGTGGGGAAACAAAGCAACTTGAATGGGCCAAGATTTCTTCTGAGACTAGCCAAAAGCTTATTGACCATTACCCAGCTCATCTAAGAGAAGTTATCAGGGTTAAGGGCAACATGACCAAGTACTAGACTCAGTGTATGGAAATTATTCATTCCAAAATAAGGACTGTTGAGATGAACTATGAATGAAGACCACTAAAATAAAATATATATTGACTGTTTCTTTTGTCAGTGATAGACAATAACTTCAGGTTTCTCAAGAAGTTTCCATGAGGCAGTGTGTATATATATATATATATATATATATATATATATATATATATATATATATATATATGTATGTAAATGACTATATTGTATCTCTGACTGAAGTGTATGCAAACCTTTCGGCCCAACTGTATGCTGTAAAGGCTTTGAAGGAATAAAATAATAAGTAGTAGTAGTAATAAGTGTATTTTCTTGCAAATGGAAGTTGTATGCTTCCAGTGAATAATTTGCAGTGAGAAACATCTCCTCCTCACTTAGAGACTACTTTTACAGAGGATAACAGAAGGCTGATCACAAGCTTCCTCACATGATGCAATGACAATCACCTGAAGCTCAATATCAGCAAGACCATGGATCTTGTGGTGGACTGCCAGAGAAACCCCTGTCCTCCAGGGAGAGGAAATCAATGGGGAGGAATCTTACAACTACCTTAGGGTCCAAATAAAAAAATAATTACCAGAAAAGTGTTTTCACCGAAAATTCTGAAGTCATCGTGAAGTTCACCTTTAACCTTTTGGATATAAATTGTCATCACTGCATCATTTTAAACTATTGAGCACAATGCACACTGGCAAGAAAAATTGTGGGCTTTTGTTTCAAAACTGCTACAAGGTCAAAAACCTGCTTCATTGCTTAACAGCTGCATGTCAGGCTCCAGCTTAAAGCATGCCACCATTTGACAAGGTGCCTAAAAATCAAATTAGATTGTCGAATAACCTAAAAGACAAATGCTATGCTATGGATATGATACTCAAGAAATAGAAGAGTGGCGTAAAGTGAACTTAATGCACTTAAAGTCTCCCAACACAAGTCAACAGTGGGTGTCGCTCCATTGAACAAGCAGGACCTTTTTTCTGACAGGTGTCACACACAGCTGATGGTCAAAGGACTTGAGACGTTTGCCTTTTAGAATTTTTCGTAATTAGCAAATTCATTCTTCAGTTAAGCCCAAAAATGTGTATTGCAAGGTCGCAGTGACCTTTACCTTTGAAATTTTAACCACCAAAATCAAATCAGTTCATCCTCGAGTCCAATGCACATTTGTGCCAGAGTTGAAGAACTCCCTTCAAAGTGTCTCTGAGATGATATTGCGTTCACAAGAATGGGACAGATGGACTGACAAATGTGTCGACACATCGACAACTTGAAAACATAATGCTTCCAGTCACAATTGTCACTGGTGCCAAGGCATTAAAAAAATGTAATTCTAACTCACTGAAAATAATTAAATCAAAACGAAAAAACATTTTTTACAGCATGAGCTTTCATTCACTTTGATCAGGACACACAAAACATTTGTTGCTTAATTAATTATCGAATCCTGCTATTTAATTTCGTTTTGTCAGCAAAATTATGAAAATTAGGGGAGTAAAATTCGGTCCAATGGGTATTTATGCCTTTTGCAGAATTATGGCTGCTGATTTTTTTTTTTTTTTTTTTTGTGGAATGGAGCACCGAAATACCTGTGTGAATCCCAGTTTGATGCGTCTTTGTTTGAAGGCCTTGGCAAACTGCTCCAGTTCCTCCAGGTCAGTCGACTCATCCTGCAGGGCTGGTCCCAGATGTTTGGGAACCTGCGTCATGTCCAGGTGCCCTTCGCGAGGTGCCCCTACCAAACCTGGGTGACTCACTGACTACATAGCAACAGAAACAAATACCAAACATAAGAGCTTTAATATATTCGATATGTGAGAAGGTGTAGTGCATAAAATGAGAATAGCAGTCAACAGAGGTGTCTACTCCTGACATCAGATATTCATGATGAAATAAAGTTACTCTACTGAAAAGCATTATGCCCACAGAAGCACACAGTAACCAGGAAAAATAATTTTGTGAAACTGAGACAAAAATATGCAGGCCGTGATAAAATCAATGGCATGGACATCTATGCACTCATAAATTACGGTATTTTCTTCTGGACAAATCTAAATTATTTAAATTATCAACATTATTAAAATTAACTTCTCAGCCGGATGAAAACCTGATGAAAGCACGTATGAGCTTATTATTGTCGCTAGACATGTAGCTTGAAATAGGCTAGTGAACTATGCCAAGACCAATTACCCACAAAGAACTGCAAAATGTGTCATTCTTTCAAGGGACCCAAAATCCCTGGTGGCACCCTTACTGTCGGGGAATGCAGAGCTGAAGACTAGACCTTAAATTTTACAATTGAAGCACTTATTACTAAAACCCCATAAGTCACACTTGACTTGACTTGACTTGAGGGGTTTTAGTAATCAGTGCTTTAATTTTTGTCATTTACAAACCTTCTGAAAATATCTTTTGTAAAATGTAAATTATTCAAGGCTTTCTTCAATAAGGGCAGTTCCATTGAGAATATTTATCTTTTTCAAAGACGCTCTTGGAAAACTACCAGACACAACAGTTGGGAGAGAAAAAGGAGTAATGGCCCAGAGAAATGTTGGGGTTAACGGTATTGCTTAAGGGCCAAACTCCACAATTCTTTGCAACTTCATCTATCCAGATGCAACTCCGAATCCTAAGCTCCACCAGGGCTCAAACCACCAGCGACTCTTCAGTAACCAGTCAAGGAAACGTACCAAAGTACATCTAGGCAACCCTGCAGCCCAAATAAGGATTTTTTTTTCTTTTTGGAAAAGGGTCATTTACTTCATTGGCATGGAATAAATGTATACTGCAGCACTGTCTGCCTGGGTTCTATACCTGGGGATTGAGAGCCAAGCCAGGCTGGTGCTGAAAACGGCCTGACTGGGACTGTGGTGGCAGGGATAGCAAAGCTGTGATGGACAAGAGTAGTGAGGCATAGTTAATAATCATTGCAGCCATATTATTATCAAACACAGGCTATTTATCACTGAACAGTCTCAATGTCACCTTATACATGCCCGTTTATCACTACTGTATATTCTTGAGTGCCATCGCTAAAAATGTGCAAGCCAACACCAAATACCAAGCTGTTACATCAACCAAGTAATAGTTACAAAGATATCACAAAATTCAAGCAAGCTATCTAGGAATGCAAGAGAAAGATGCTGAGAAGTTACGAATGAAAAAGATCATCGTTCATCAGACCCTTCATTTGACCAGGTTATGTGTTATTCTCCCCATACTGAATTTGCAGCGACAAATAGTGGCTGATTGAGTTTCCTACATAAAAACGTGCATAAAATCTGCGGAATCGGCCAGTGGCTGCTTACCATTCGGTGTCTGGGACAGGAGGAAATTGGAGGAAGGAGGAAGGTGAGAGCCTGGCATCAGAACCAGCTGTTGGAGAGGGTGCAGTAAGGGCATTTCCTAAGGAACAGAATGCCACGTTTAAGGGAAACCAGTCCCATGTCTCACAAAATGTATCCAATCGTATCAGATTTTGCATCCTCTGGCAAAATTGAAAATTTTTTTCAAAATTGAAAAAAAAAAAACACATGACTAAGAGTACAGTACTATGTACCAAAAAGGCTTTACCCCAGTGAGAATATACCCAAATATTTTCTTCCTTTTTTTGTGGGCCAGTTGACTTTAGTTGTGTTGTGGCTGATATAGCTGAGGTAATGGAAGGGGATCTTACTGCCGTCTGGTGCTCATTCGGCCTGGAAAATCCTCCAACCAGGGTACAGGTCTGCTGTTCTGGTGAGGAGCTGTTAACATCCTCAGTTTTTATCTAAAGAAAAAATAAAACAAACAAATAAGAACATTTATTTTTTTCTTCCGAACAAACATTTTACTCAATGCTTCAGCCTCTCGAAAGCAACATTGTTTTCCCTCATGTTTCTTGTATAACATAAAAATATTGAAAATGCCATAAAATATTTTTGTGGTACTCAGAAACAAGTTGTACCAGTAGCAGACTATGTAAGCTCCAGTAAGGGTAAGTATTTTGTATATCCACTTTTTAGATTTGTAATGAGACTGTATTATGATGTGCCCATGTTCTGGGCTCTTTTGATGTTTAGAAGCAATCAAAGAGAATACACGCACATTATAAATGAAATTCAACAGGTGCAGGATAACACAAGTCTAAAAGGAAGACAATTTGAGGTATCCACACGCTGTTTTAAATGCTCACAAAACAACTCTGTAATTACTATAACGATATTTCGACCACAAAAGATATTTATGGTTGAAACATTGTTCTATTAATCGTAAGGATATTTTGGGAGCATTTAAAACAGTGTGGGGATATCTCTATTTATTCTTCTTTGATGTTTACCCATGAGCACTGGCACAAACCCCCCCCCCACACACACACACACACACTCCCTCGCCTCATGAAACACACACTTACACATAATACACACCTCCTCACCCCCAGGCAATTACATGTAAATTCCCTAAATGCTCTACAAAGTTATTACTGAGCTGTTCATTACCTGAGGCTGAGAACAACAGCACCTGTGAGATTAAACCCCTCCGAGCCAACATGGGACGCAACACCCTGATGTTATCTCAGCACAATATACCCAACTGACACAGTAGATCACAATCAGCAATGCAACTGAAAACATCTGTGCATGCATGTGTATGAACATGTGTGCATTTACTGATGTCAATTAAATTGCCAGTGCATTCATATCATAAAACATTATTTTTGAGAAATTGTTCGGAAACTCTTAAGTGTATTAACATTTGAAGATCACTAAGGAAAAATGATCAGTCAATATTGTGCATTTTTGTATATTTTATATGGTATGTATTATTGTAATATTAATTAATATAATAATATATATGATACTGTTATATCTTATTATAATATTGTATATATTTTATATTTTTTGCATATTTTGTTTCTAGGATTGACTTGAATTTTTAATTCATCATTTCTCCACAATGAGAAGATGTGACTGATCATTTTACCATTGTGGTCTTCACTTATATACCATAACTACTGAACTCCTGTGAGAAATGATTTTGAGTGAAACACAACTGGGATATGTTTTCATAACGTTTCCATTAATCTTCCAGAGAGGCTTATTTTCATGTGTTATTCCTGGTTTACATGATTCGTGCGACCATTACAGAACTCAGTTCAACATTCTGGTCTGAGACAAAAGAGGTCGTATTTCCATCCCATCACATTGGCAACATCAGCTCTCTGAGGTTACCTGTCTGGAAAATTGGAGCCCATTCCGCTCTTCTGAAACATCAAACAGAATGTCAATATCACTGAGTGTACAAAGCTATGGCACAAAGTTCACTTGATCCACAAAATAAAAGCTATATTGAAACTATTAAAATTGAGTAGTGGTCTTTCAGTGGCAAGAAAGGTCTTCTGTAACCTCAACTTTCGGTGCTTAATTACCTAATCTTCTCGCAGTTTACTTGTCTGATTAGCAACAGTTGTAATACTAACTGGTAGAATGAATGTCGCATTTAATTTTGATGGTACTTTTGTACTTTGCAATTGCATCACAAAGTTGTGAGGCGTTTTCTTCAGCACATAAATGATGAAGTAAAATGCCATTATGTCTTGATAAAATCCAAACTGATGTAGCTCATGAAATGGCTAAGGTTTGTGTAAATTAGTTTGTGAGGCTCGTTGAGCAATGAGGTATGAAAATCCATTCAATTTTCCGAATATAGTCATGGCTAAAGGGCATTGTTTGGCACGACACACAGCAGAGTTACATCGTAAGGATGGCCATAATCCACATAAATGCAAGAAATCCAAGAAAGATGGAAATCAGTGACTGTTTTGGATTTTTTTGTTGCATTTAATTAGATTATTGCCATTTTATAATGCTTGAGTGCTATGGCAAAACCTAGTAAGTAACAAAAAGCTGATTCCGAGAAAAAGACAGAAAACCGTACACCTCTGGGGTTAAGCGCTTGTCCAACAATGACCCTGACATGGTAGTGATTTGTTCATTACATAATAAGGGATATTTAGGAGGGATTTTTTAACTTTTTTTATTAGTATCCCTGGCAATATGACTTCAGAAATTTTTCCATCTAAAAATATAAAATGATGATTATGCAGCTGCAGTGGCATTTGACAGTTTTTCAGTGTTATCTCCACTATCTGCTTCCCTCTTCAAGCCATTTTTCAGTCGTTATTAGCACATGAATTGCATGAATTATGAATTCTGACCATGAATGTCCAGCACAGCCAATGCTCAGCATGGGGACATCAGACAATATAGTTTTGCTGCTTCATAACTGGCTTATTCACTGACCACGTTTTATTATCATGTTTTATCATTAAAAAATAGAAAATTTTATATGGAAGAACCAAGGAAGGTCAACTTGCTTGATTTTTACTTCACAGCTGATTAAATACTGATGACTTTCTTAGTTTTGCCACAGGAAAACATAGGAAATCAATGATTATTTTCATGTATCTTACTGTGTATGATGAGGCAAAGACTAATAAGAAAATGGTTCTAACTTAGTTTCCACCAAAATTAGACTTGCTAGGTTTTTCCATAACACTCTAGAATGTCACATCAATGATAGAAATGTCACCAATAGGCAATCACTTTGTCATTATCATTTCTTAATCATTACAGATCAGGTCTTAGTTGATCAGTCAATTAATTGTTTGTTAATCAGGCAAGCCTAAAGGGGAGCAGCTTTAGAGCAATCATGACATAAAGGGCGGGGTTACTGAAGACCGTCTTATCAACTGCCGGCTTGACACCATTAAAGAATTACGATGAACATTTCCCGCATTTTCATTCACATTCTGGTTTCAAGAAAGCAGTGTTAGTAGGATATGCATGAGAAATATTTCCATCTCTCAATTTCTCTGTATTTCTCTCTATCTCCGACTGCACTTCCATCTCCCCCACAGCAATGTCACATAAGTAGGTTAGCCCCACATGCTCTAGCAGCCTCTCTCATTTGAATCTGAGATAGGTACACAGTGCTGCCTCCCTATCATATGGAAATCATCCTGCACTGGAGCCTGAGTTCCAGTATGCAAATTCGCGCTCCCATGCAAATGGCAGAGCTCTGCACCCATGGTAACCTGTGTAGGCCATTGAGGGAGAATGTTTACAGGCCCCCAAGCCTGACCAGAAATAAAAACACGTGGGAGGGCCACCAACAGGGAGAGGCCCACATCTATCTAACTACAGGTATGCAGGAATCAACCTCTGACCTCATCCGCTGATATACAAAATAGAAAAGTCCACTTGACCTTGTTTCTCTGCTCTCCAATGAAAGTGCCAAATAAATGCACGTCTCTTCCTTCATCGAATCATTGCGGATCACAGAATAAGGTACAAACCCATTTCCAAAGTAAGTAAAATGAAGGTAAAATAAGAGCAGGGATTTCTAAATCATATTTGACTATTACTCAATTCAAAAGAACAAAATTCAGAAATCTTTATGTTTTACCTTCTCAACTTGATAGTTTTTACATTTTCTTTTTTTTAATAAATGCTCATTCTGAATTGGTGCCTGCAACGCTTTCCAAAAAAGTGAGGTCAAGGCCAAAGTTTTAGATTGCAAAAAAAAAAGTTTCAGAAGCACTGTGGCTCACCTCAAAATTCCTAAATTCAGCTGGTTTGCAGCAGATGTCATTGACACATAGGTTAAAATGCCTTTTCCAAGATGGCTGCTGTGGTGGCCATATTTGAAATTCTATCGCAATACAGTATCTCACAAAAGTGAGTACATCCCTCTCATTTCGACAATTAATTAATTATATCTTTTCCAAGGACAACATCACAGAAATGAAACTTGAATATATTCTACAGTAGTCATTGTACAATATGTGTAGCAGTGTACATTTACTGCACTGTCCAAATAAGTGAACAAACAGTCATAATTTCCAAAATGGGTGGCAACAAAAGTAAGTACACACCCCAATTGGTAATGGTCAACCAAGCAATGAAACGTGTTTTATTCGTCATTAACAGCTTTTTTCTGTTCGACTGGCGCATATGAGGTTGTGTAACATGTTCAAGGTTTGAATTGTGGTGCTTTGGGTGCAATGCTCTCATTCTGGTCACTGGATGGTCAACATGGCACTTCATGTGAAAGAACTCTTTGAGGATCTGAAAAAGAGAATTGTTGCACTCCACAAAGATGGCCTAAGCAACAAGAAGATCTGTGAAACCATGAAACTGAGTTACAGCACGGTGGCCAAGGTTATTCAGTGGTTTCCCAAGACGGTTCTACTCGTAACAGGCCTCGTAAGGGTCGACCGAAGAGGTTGAGTCCTCGTGCTCTGCGTCAGATGCATATGTTGGCTTCAGAAAACAGACGTGAGAGTGCTGGCTGCATTGCTAACGGGGTTGCAGCAGTGGGAGAACAACCTGTCAGTGCTCAGACCATACGGCGTGCACTGCACCAAGTCGGTCTGCATGGCCGTCGGCCAAGACGGAAGCCTTTCTTGAAGCTAGCCCACAAGAAAGCCCGAAAACAGTTTGCTGAAGACAACCAGTCCAAGCACATGAACCATTGGAACCATGTTCTGTTGTCTGATGAGACCAAGGTAAACTTGTTAGGCTCAGATGATGTCCAGCATGTGTGGCAGCGCCCTGGTGAGGAGTACCAAGACAAGTGTGTACTGCCTACAGTCAAACATGGTGGTGGCAGCATCATGGTCTGGGGCTGTATGAGTGTTTCTGGCCCTGGGGAGCTGCACTTCATTGATGGAATAATGGATTCCAACATGCACTGTGACATTCTGAAGCAGAACATGAAACGGAAACGGCAGTTTTCCATCATGATAACAACTAGAAGACGCACATACAAGATGACAACTGCCTTTCTGAAGAAGCTGAAGGTGAAGGTGATGGCGTGGCCAAGTATGTCTCCAGACCTGAATCCCATTGAGCACCTGTGGGGCATCCTCAAGAGGAAGGCGAGGAGCAGCAGCTGTCCACCATCCACCTGCCCCATGATGTTGTCATGGAGGAGTAGAGGAGGATCCCAGCAAGAACCTGTGCAGCTCTGGTGAATTCCATGCCTAGGAGAATTAAGGCAGTGCTGGACAACAATGGTGGTCACACTAAATATTGACACAATGGACGCAATTTGCCACCCATTTTGGAAATAGTGACTGTTTGTTCAGTTATTTGGACAGTGCAGTAAATCTATACATATTATACAATAACTACTGTGGAATATTTTCAGGTTTCATTTCTGTAATGTTGCCCCTTGAAAAGGTATAATAAATTAATTGTCAAAATGTGAGGGGTGTACTCACTATATATATATATATATATATAAATATATACTTTGGTATCTGTATAAGTTTGAAGATTTCCTTAATATTTCAATTTCATAGGTCAAGAAATATTGGAGAAGATTTTTAGAGCAATTAAAAAAAATTTGGAACATTGTCTAATGTAAGAGGTCAAATCAAGGTCAAAATATACTGTACAGAAAAACTCTGAATATTTGTCTTGAATCATAGTGCTTAATACCAAAACACCAAATTTCAGCTGAATCGATGCGGAAATTATTGACATGGGTTAAAAATGCATTTTCAAGATCCATAAATGTAAACTTCAGTGGCCTCATTGGTTAGAAAATGTCCGTAAAGTTTCAGCTTCATTGGCCCAACAGTTTTGAAGAAGATGTTTGCAAACACCAACAATGACAGGCGGCGATGGACAAGCAGGCAATGACAAAAGCCAACTGGAACTTTGTTCCAGAACAGGTGAACTAAAAAACGGGTGTGAAGGTGATGAACAGGTGAAGCTATCATTTTAACAAGCAATGAGTAATCCAGGCTTGCCACTTTGCAAAGAAAACAGTATCATTACATAATCCAGCAGTTGGCAAAAGACTGAACTCGATGTGCTGTTTTCAGGGTTTTAGGGATTGCATCCTTCTCAGTGCTCAGTATTACTGGAAGCATTGAGAAATCTCTGTGTAAAGCAGGAGGATGGAAATCAATACTGAGTGGCCCTGATCTCCAGTCAGGAACTGCATTGAAAATTAACATACAGTACTTTTATAATCACATGGGCCGGGACTACTTTGTAAAACCTTACCAATCAACACCATCAATATGCAGTCATAATTATACACACAAATGAGTCAAAAACATCCAGAAACGCTGCGGTCCTTCCTAGGTTTTGGACTCATCCGTAATGAACTGATGGAACACAGTGGTTTTATTTCAGTCATATTGTTTATGGTAAAAATGGATGTTGTGTTCCCACGGCCAAGGAATAGAAGGACCATCCCAGGTGTTAACAACATGAGGTACAATATTAGCCATTGTAAGGGAGAGTATTAGTACTCATGGCATGGAGAACTTGAACATCTGTGAAGATATCATTGATGCTGAAGGATATAATCATTTCGGACGAACTTATGCTATCTTCTAGCTGATACCTTTTCAGGAACGCCCCTCTTATTTCAACAAGACAACAGCATGCCTCAGTCTAAAAATGTTACAGCAGTGTGGCCTCCTAATCAGAGAGTACAGCAGTTCTACTGGCCTACCAGCAGTCCACACTAATCACCTGTTGAAAAAATAGGGGTCCTGTCAGAGGAACAAAATATCACAATGGAGACTCCAGATGTCAGAGAAGCAGAAGACATATATATCAAAGAACAGGAAGAAAGGAAAGATGATATAATTGGCTAAAAAAAGAACTGTCCAAACTTTTCTGGCAGGTGTTGCAGGCATAAAGTTTGAAATGCTTATTTCAAAATAAATAAATAAACAAATAAACAAGTAAGTAAATAAATAAATCAAAGAGAGGGGAAACCCTAAAATATCTTTGCTGTTCTCTCAATGTAATACACATCAAGGATGATTTGATACAAACTGCTTTTGTCTTCTTTACTTGCATTTTTCCATTTCAGCCCACCTTTTTAAGAAATGGGGTTGTATGAGCACAAGAGCTTACATAAGATTTAACACCCATTATGTACTTATATTTAAAGAAAAATACATGATAGTTTGCCTTGTCTGTCAAGGATTTTAAACCATAGGCATTACCATGAAAACATCAAGATTTAATAAGTACCAAATCGTAAATACAGGGGAATAATAACAAAATGAGAGAAGTTCTGGGGTTTTTTAGCCCTCTTATACATTTATTGCTTAGACTTTAACTGAACAAATAATGTGATTCCTAAGTATATCCATGGCGACACAAGGTCTGCTTTCTGACACAGAACAATAGAATTAGAGCACCAGCTTTGATTTTCCCCGATTTACATGCATAGCCTGTGAACCATAAAAGAATTATGGCCATTTTTCTGCAGTGTGAAAGTAGAAATACTTAAAGACTGCACTGCATGTTTGTTACAGGCTGCATAGCAGAGATAACGTTCCTCGAAATGTTTTGGCAGCTTTGTATCACCAGCATCAAGTTTTCTGTCTTAATGCATCACTGTGGCCACAGATCAGTGCCTTCAAGGATGATTTGCTCTGTTGAGTTTGACAAAATGAAACACTATTGCACATAGATTTCAATTCAATAATTTATCTGAATAATCATATGCTGTTTAACTCTCCTGCTAAGTCTCTAGTTTCGAATCAAAAGGGATAATGCCAATGACCGAGTTTCCCAGATTCATTTAAGAAGATCTTAGCACTAAGAGCTTCTTTGGATCCTTCTTAAAGCTCCAGTAAGAAGCAAACGCGCTTCCCGGATTCCTTCTTAGCCTAAAATGACCTTTTTTTTTATTAAGAGGGATTTGAAAGAGGGGTCTGGAGCATTCTTAACACCCTTCTTAGCGACGAAACACTACACACACAGCCCCGTCAGGCAAATCAATGTGACACTAAGTAAGGAGATATTAATGCAGTGCGTACGGTTCGTCCTTATTGTATTCCCTATTTTGTTCTTATTATTTATGACTTCCCATGCTTCTGTTTACTCAGAAATCGGAAACAATGTATGCGTGTTTCGTGATCGTTTAAATTGTTTCAATGAAATAGGACCATTTGAAACGTCTTTTTCCAATTCCATTGCTTTCAATTCCTCAGTAAAGACAAGCCTGAGAATTCCCGAGTCAGAAACAATTTCCGTGTTACTAGTAGGGAAATTCACCATAATGCACGTGAAACTGAGTAACTTAATGAACAATGACTTAAATTCCGCGAGTGAATTTCTTCAGTGCGCGTTGATATAATAATTGCTGACCACGGCGCAGGAACGTGAACGCCAGAGACGTGAGACTTGGAATCTGTGCAAGAGCTGTCGTTGTGTGGCACTACTGTTGAGCGCATGTTAATGAAAGATTAGGATTAATGAATGGGGATTTTTTTTACGTGTCTTGTGTGGTGGTGGGGGGTGGGGTTTGTCGGATATATTGAAACACCACTTTCATATAACATCATATCAGCTGTTACTCTTTGTGATAGCAGCAAAGCCTATAACTTTTGCTGCTATCCCAAAGTAAATGCATACGTATATGAGGAATAATATCAGAAAAATAAGAAAGAAAACAAAAAATGAAATAATATGACATTACATGAGGTACAGTATCATGTAATGTTATATGATTTCTGTTATGATTTAATTTTATGTTTTCATTCTTATTTTTCTGATTCTTATATGTGTTATTGGTCTTTATTTGCGTTCGTTTGTTTTCAGACATTCTGCTGCGTGCGCATGTGGCGTTACGCAAGTTCATTTTAAACATTATACGCCACTTGTTACATCAAAACTTCATTTGTGTGCACGTAAGTATGTGGAACAATCGGTTAATCTGACATCGATTGATCAGTTCAGCTCCAGTTAAGAAGTGCACAAAGACACTTGTTAAGAAGGGCACTAAGAACACATCTGGGAAACACTCTTATCGTAAGGCTCTCTCCTTGCTGAACTCTTCTTTGGAGCCTTCTTAACTCCTTAAGAACACTCTTAACTGGGAAACGCAGCCATTGTAATTATTATTTTTTTTTTTAGAAATATTTCCTCCACACTACGTTTTTTCCCCCAATAATGCTACTTTTGCTGCCTTCATTTGACTTAAATTGACACGTTTAGAATACAAATTGGGTTTACAAACAAAAGGCCGCTCCAAAAAATCCTTGTATCGGACAACGCCAATAGGAACTATCCAATAGGGCCATCTTGCTTCCAAGTGAAACTTTCTATTCTAATGCCACAAGTCAGCAACAAAAAATGTGTATGAAAATAAACATTTGAAAATAGTGACAAAACTTCTGTCCAACCAAAGGCAGTTATGACATGAATAAGACTTCCATCACATAACCTATTTCCATTAAAGCCAGAAAATACGACCATCATCTTCACCATCACCACTGCCAACATGAAGTCATCACCACCATCATGAACAATTAAATAAATCAATTTAGGGAAAAATGAATATTTCAGTACTGTATCAGTAACACCAACATCACAATGATTCAATATGCTAAAGTTAACATGACATTTAAAAAGATGAAATAACTCCAAGTGAATATTTCAGAAAACTTCACGTATGAAGGTTACACCTAATAAATAATTTAACTGTAAAATAAATGCAATCACATCACATGAGCAAATCTGCACAAATGAGAGTGCAGGGCCGTCATTATTTGGCGATGAGGCAGAATGTCCTCTGCTTGGTACATGAATTAGACATGATTATTCTTACCTGCCTGTTCATTAGGGTCATCTTTGGGTTCAACTGCTTCACAGTGCATCTTAGTATCTACAATAATACAGGAACTGATTTTATCAAGGGCCACAATTGCTCTCTCCCCAGCATTCTTTGTATTTAACCTAGAAATTTCTTACAAATTCAGTAGACTCTTGGTGTTTTAACACTCACATTTTAGTAATATAATAAAAGGTATATAAATGCATGGCGCTAGAGAAACAAACAAATTCAGTCCATAATCAATATCCTAAAATGCATTCTCAAATAAATAACATGTAAGTAAAATGCCAATACATGTTTCAATTTACAAATTTTTGAAGAATGAATCCCCAGATTAAAACATGTTCTCTCTTTGTGTGTGTGTGGTTTATGTTCACCCTGTCATCATCATAATCAAAATTTCTTCAAACCTCACGTCATATAAAGCCATTAATTAATTGTGCGTTTAATGTGGCAACTAAGTCATTAGTGAAGCATTGATTGATCGGCCTCAGAGACAAACAATGACAGAATTGATGGTGGATTCCTTCAAATAACCTAGTTGCAGCCACCTAGTTGTGGCTTTTATTTATTCATTTATTTATTATTATTATGATTATTTTTATTATTTTATTTATTTATTTATTTATTTATTTTTTCGGAGTTCATGAAATGACAAAGGCTTTCAGAATAGTGCAGTCTAGTTGCGGGCCCCCAACCCCGTGCATTGCCATCCCTCAGGACAGGTCCTTTATTTCTGTCACAGACCAGCCTGGCAGGCAGCTGAATATTTAAACCTTCCACTCGGCACGTGGAAAATCGTCTTGCCCTCAACTATTCAAGTCAATAATTGGCGAGGTGTTTTATTTCGAATTTGAAATAGAACGCACAATTTCTGATATGGCTAAATTATACATTCCACAAAAGAAAATGCGGTACTTTTTTCACGGGAAGACCACAAAATAATTCGGCATATACCGAAGATTAAGTATATTTTGAAAACAAAAACAGGCCAGTGCGTTCAGTGAAATTTGTCGCCAATTGAAAATTTCATCCGTGCCTTGGGCTAATGGTCGCGCATTCAGTCACAAGGGCAAATACAATTGATGATATATGCAATCGAACCTTACATGCCGCCAATCTGGAAAACGCGTAAAAAAAAAAAAAATAAGAACAGCTAAGCCAAGTAATAAGATATTTTCAAATGTCACCAAAAGCTAAATAAAAGATGAAAAATCACGGTAAGATTTTTAATGTGAACATTAAAAACAATTAGCCCATTTTAAAATGATGACAAAAACATATGCATCACCGACATATGTTTTTAAACTAAATACATAGGAAAATTGCCACATTACCTTCACAGGTGTTTCGGCAATCTAACCGCACCATCGCAATTCTTTAGTTACAAACGTAGGTTTAATAAAGGTTGATAATTTTGAGAGAATTCAAAATATACATATAAACGTGGAATATTTCTTGCCACGAAGAGTCACGACGTTTGTCTCCGAGTGCCTGATGATTCCCATCGCTCATGCCATTAGCTCCGCATGTGAATGACTCAATTTGCATAGTGAGCAACCGTCTCAGATTGGGTGATATCCCTGCCAAACAATGAAGCGAAAATACCTGGATTCGATAGCCGTTAATTTCGGTGAAGACGGGGTGGGTGTCATGTAGGCTACTTTAGAACACATGGGCTATGCGCCGATTTTAATGTTTTAGTGCTTAGGGGAGACCGGGGTTACCTTGTCATGATTTTGTATTTGGCTCCATTACTCTTTATTGTTTAAACTTAGAGAAATACCTATGCGTAGTGCGGAATGTTGCCTACAAAACTTGTATTGATCTAATCTCAGTATAATATATATTTACGTCACGATATTCAATTTTCGATTTATCACAAACATGCCGAAGTAACCCCATACCCAGGGTAACTTCGTCAGATGGGTGGGGTAAAATTGTCATAGTTGGCAATCTGCTGAAGCTGAAAAACAGACCAGTATTCTCACAGTACAAATGGTGAGAACTGTTTTATTTTTACAATGAACCAACACTAGCTATGGTTTATGCATAATCACCATCAGAGTTGCAGTTATGACATATGTACAGTCCTCATGTGCCCACCCTGTGCATGAGAAGCACTGGACCCACTCCTCTCCACTTTTGGATGATGAGTAAGGACCACGGCACCAAAGAGGAGCAGCAAACATTCCCACTGACAAAGGAACGGAATGAAATGCAGAGGCCCCAAGGCTGGCACCTGCCAACCCTAAATACTCTGCCAACACCTCCACTTTAATGGGCCCCACCTCTGGCCCATTAAGGTGGAGTTAAAAGAATGAGAAAGGGGAGGGGCTGCAAGGAGCAAACCCTGACACATTCATACATTTGTCCTCCGAACAAAGGCCCTAATTGGTCCTAAATCATAAACATAAAATAAATGCAAATATTAGAATAATTAAGACACCATAGGTGTCTGAAAAACAATAAATCGGCTCCTATATTTGACTTTGGAATATTTTAATTTAGGCCTAACACAGGACCTATACAAGCGGGGCAACCTCAACTCCCTGACGAACTAACCCCATGCTGCTTGGCCAGTGTAGCCCCGTGCTCCCATTTCGGAAATCAGGCCGCGTTGCTCATCTCATGAACGCAGCAGGCCTTTATTTTATGTGTTGTTAATAACTCTAGTTACATACATTTATGAAACAGTAAAAACACTGTGGAAATATTTGTCTTCAGTGAAGCTTGACGCATTTCTTTCAGAAACTTAACGTTTACAATTTGGGTCAAAATTCAGTTATTTAGGCAGAAAACACTAACATGACACTACAAGTCCTTCTGCTTTCCAAGAGATGACGTCGCTGAGATGTCACATAATTTGTGCATTTTCGTTTTCCCGTCAGTGCGTTTGCAATAAAAAACTGGGGTGACAAACCTAACCCCGTGGCGGAACTAACCCCGGTCTCCTCTATACTGCTGCTTTTGCATTGCATTTCCTGAGGTACGGCGGGTGTCAACAACGCATTAACCTATAAGCAAAGATGGATCAGAAATAGCATATCCAAAAGAAAAAAAATAAATTATTTATTTACTTAAGCCTATTTTTTATCACCAATAGGCTACATTAATTTGGATCGAGGGCAGAAAATGTATGTCTGAATCTTAACAGGGTGCAATGCAGTAGGCTAATCGTCCCTTTCTATGAAATCTTTGGTCAACGGTAGTTCGCCCCGCCAAAAAAATTTTTTTTTCAGGTTTCCTCATGGCATATTGCTCCTGAATGGGAAAAGGGTGTTATTGACAAAAACTTTCAGCAGAAACTTTGCGACAGTATTGCTACTCCAAGAAGACTTCTTTTCTCATTTATCTCAAAATAAAATATTGAGAGGCTGTGTTATAAAGGTATTTTCACGTGGATAAAAAAAAGTAATTCAGTTGACTTGATTTGAATGAATCAGAAATAGTCTATATTTCATTGTGAATAGATGGAATTCAAATACAAATACGGAAACATCAATGAAAAAAAGCTAAAAAGTTGAAGCTGTTTGTGAGGGCAATAAATAAGAAGTTAAAAGCACGTGGCAATGTTGAAAATTCAACTAGAAGAGGATGTGTACCAACTCTGAATGCGTGACCTGTGAGGAAGATGGCTCAATTAGTAAAGGGGAGCATGTCAATTTGAAGGCGCACTGCTTGTATTGTTATGTTATGTTATGTAGCACAAAGAGGAAAGTTAAAGAGCAGGTTAAGTGCATAAAGAATAAAAATGGATCGCTGGTTTATGATAAAAAGGATATTGCGGATGCCTTAAACAGTTACTTGGTTGAGAATTTTACCTCAGAGGGGGTCTTTATTCGGCCAGAAGGCTTGTTAAATGCTCAAGATTATTCAGTGGAAATTGAGGTTAGGGATAACGAAGTATTAGACAAGTTGCATAAACTAAAGGCAGATGAGGCGGTGGGTCCTGATGGCTTATATCTTAGAGTGCTCAGGAAAGTTGGTGAGATCATCTTTAAGTTGCTATCCACCATCTTCAGACGGTCTTTAGAAACTGGAGAAAAAACAAATGATTGGAAACAGGGCAATATAATACCAATATATAATAAAGGGGACCATTCCGAGCCAGGAAATTACAGGCCAATCAGCTTAACTGGCATTGCGTTCAAAATATTGGAATTTATCATAAAAGATGAGTTGGACTTATTTCTTGAACGTAACAGTATCTTGAGGGACAGCCCACATGGTGTCCGTGAGGGAAGGTCATGCCTGACAAACCTTCTGGAATTTTTTGAAGAGGCCACCAAGACTTATGACCAGAGCAGGGCTTGTGACATCATATACTTGGATTTTCAGAAAGCATTTGATACAGTACCGCATAAGAGACTAATTTTTAAAATGAACTCCATTGGAGTTACAGGAAGTATTCTGGAGTGGATTCAAAACTGGTAACAGGACAGAACACAAAGAGTGGTGGTCAGTGGTATCTCATCTGAGCAAGGTATGGCGGGGAGTGGCATCCCCCAGGGATCGGTGTTGGGACCCCTGCTGTTCTTCATCCACATTAATGACCTTGATAGAAATATTGAGAGCAGATTAGTTAAATTTGCACATGATACTACACTGGGGGGTTTGGCAAATAGTTTACAGTCCACTAAAGTGATTCAGGATGATTTGGATAGAATCCAGAATTGGGCAGAAATGTGGCAAATTAAATTTAATGTAGCGATATGTAAAGTTGTACATGTTGGTAATAAAAACATTAGACAGGATTACTTCATGGGAGGTTTAAAACTGGAATGTGCTCCACACGAGAAAGATCTGGGAGTGATTGTTGGCCAAGCCCTCACAGGCTCTAGCCATTGTGCCGTAGCAGTTAAAAAAGCCAATCGGATGCTGGGCTACATTGCCAAAAGTATTGAGAACAAATCTAAGGAGGTGATGCTTCTTTTGTACAACACATTCGTCAGACCACAGCTGGAGTATTGTGTACAGTTCTGGGGACCATACTTTAAGAAAGATATAGAGGCTCTAGAGAAAGTTCAGAGAAGAGCCACCAAGCTAATTCCAGGTATAAAAGATGAAAGCTATGAGAATAGGCTGAAGATCCTTAATCTCTTTAGTCTCAGGAAAAGGAGACTAAGGGGTGATTTGATTGAGGTCTTTAAATATGTTAAAGCAGTGGCGTAGCCAGCGGGTGTGCTAAAACACGTCCCTTTATGACAGCAATTAGTCCTGGCTAGTTCTCAATCATTTTCCTTTATTGACTCGTTTTCCAATTTTCGTAATTGGCAACTGAAGACACGGTTTCTCTCCATATGCGATCTAACAGCAATGAAATCATGGGCTAAATTTAGTACAGTTGCGGAACCAGACCTGATAATTGGGGTTCACAAAATGTTTTTAGTCCTGACCTGTCTCAGTCATTTTCATGATTTACATAAGGTTCACTCCGAGAGCACTCCACTCTTAACAGGTGCTACTTGTTCTCTCCAATTAGGTAAGACGACAATCATTCATCTGGACTCGTATTTGCTGTATGCAAATCAATGTTATTCAAAATTGCATTCCTGCGCAAATAGCTTGTTAGATCGCATATGGAGAGAAACCGTGCCTTCAGTTGCCAATTACGATAATTTGAAAACGCATCAACAAACAAAATGATTGAAAACTTGCTTGGACTATTTGCTGTCATAAAGGAAGGTTTTTTGGCACTCCCGCTGGCTATGCCACTGTGTTAAAGGGATTAACAAAGCAAATTATGTAGGATTCCTTCGACCGAGTGTTGTGAGTAAAACTCGGGGTCACAAAGGGAAGTTGATCAAAGGTAAATTTAGCACTGATATTCGGAAATATTTCTTCACCCAAAGAGTAATTTCAATGTGGAATAGCTTGCCTGACCATATTGTTGAGGCAGACACCTTGGGGGTTCTCAAAAGCAGGCTTGCCTTAAAGCTAGATACCATTGAGTCATTGAGTATCTGAAGGGATATATTCACGATAGTATAAAGAAACTGGCGAGCGTTGTTGGGCTGAAAGGCCTGTTCTCGCCATTCATGTCATGTTATGTATATAGGCAATGAGAAATGGCAATGAATGTCCACATATGCACAATTCACACCAATGAGAGTGTTTGTACTACTTAGTTTATAATTACTGTATTTTCCATCCATTCTCTACCTATACCCGCTTCGTACTCACTCAGGTCGCAGAGGGAGCTGGAGCCTACCCCAGCTGACTATGGGCGAAAGGCAGGGACCCAGCCTGGACGACTCGCCAATATATCGCAGGGTGCACACACCATTCACTCGCACACAGTGGGCCTACCTATGGGCAATTTAAGTAGCACTTATATGCATGACTTTGGACTGTGGGAGGAAATCGGAGCATCGGGAGAAAACCCACGCGAACACGTGGGGAACAAGCAAACTCCACACAGAAAGTACCCACAACCTTTTTGCTGTGGGGAGGCAGTGCTAACCACTGCGCCACTGTGCCGCCCCTTTAGGATATTGTATATTATTCTATTGATCCTATGACTTCAACAGCTGTACGAAATAAAATAGCAGTTTATCCTTCATGATTATTACGTCGGCAGCAATAACACACACTCTCTCTCTCTCTCTCTCTCTCTCTCTCTCTCTCTCTCTCTCTCTCTCTCACACACACACACACACACACGAAAAGGTGTATTTTTTCATGGTCAAAATTTGTGTTTTCCATAAAATGCAATAGGCAACAACATGGAAAAAGCTCATGTACTCATGAGTAAAGTGGACATATTGCGTTTTGGTAACAAACTCTTCATTTATTTTCTACTTTTAAATGTGTATTGTCTCTATTTTTAAATTTGTCTTTTTGTGCGGGACAATACATCCGTGTGCCACTAATATTTCCCAGTATGTCCGATAGAGAAAATGCCAACGAATTGAAGAAGGGACAGAGATAACCAGTGTGATGAGATTGGAACGAGTTTACACACACAAACACACACACACACACACACACACACACACAGTGGGGAATATAAGTATTGAACACGCAAGTATTTCTCCGTAAATATATATCATGGTGCAACCGACATGAAAGTGTCACCAGATGTCAAAAACAACCCAAGTAATCCACACATACGAAGAAATCAAAACAAAAGTTCATAAATTAAGTTGGGTAATAAAATGCAATGACGCAGAAAAAAGTATTGAACATGCTTACTGAAATTTATTTAATGCTTAGTAGAAAAGCCTTTGTTGGTAATGACAGCTTCAAGATGTCTCCTGTATGGAGAAACTAGATGCATGCATTGCTCAGGTGTGATTTTGGCCCATTCTTGCACGCAAACTGTCTTCAAATATTGAAATACCTATGATGAACTCTCACCTTAAGTTCCTTGCATAGATTTTCAATTGGATTCATGTCAGGTGATTGACTAGGCCATTAAAGTAGCTTTATTTTCTTTTTCTGAAACCAATTGAGAGTTTCCTTGGCTGTGTGTTTGGAATCATTGTCTTGCTGAAATGTCCACCCTTGTTTCATCTTCAGCACCTTGGTAGATGGCAGCAGATTCGTATAAAGAATTTCATGGTACATTCCTGCATTCATCCTTCCTCCAATTGTATGAAGTCTCCAATACCATTTACTGAAAAACAGCCCCACACCATGATGTTCCAACCTCCAAACTTCACTTTTGGTTTGGAGTTTTGGGATGATGTGCAGTGCTGTAAGTCTTCCAAACATGGTGTGTGCTATGACATCCAAAGAGTTCAATTTTGGTCTTATCTGACTAGACTATATTCTCCAAGTATTTCATAGGGTTGTCCAAATGTTGTGCAGCAAACTCTAAACAAGCTTCAACATGCCTTTTGTTTGGCAATGGATGGAGTCTTGCAAGGTGAGCATGCATACAGGCCATGGCGGTTGAGTGCATTACTTATTTTCTTTGAAACAACTGCACCTGCTAATTCCAGGTCTTTCTGAAGCTCCCCGAGAGTGTTTCTTGCCTCTTGGACAACTCTTCTGATTATTCTCTTGACTCCTCTTAGAAATCTTGCAAAGAGGATCTGGTCATGGCCGGTTTATGGTGAAATGATGTTCTTTCCACTTCTGGATTATGACCCCAACGGTACTCACTTGAACATTCAGAAGTTTTGATAATACATCTCACCAATGCCATCAGAATGTTTTGCAAAAATAAGGTTGTGAAGGGCTTGAGAGTTCTTTGCCTCTACCCATCATGAGATGCTTATCGTCTGACACCTTCTTCTTCTTCTTTCGGTTTTATGGCGGATGGCAACTAACTTCAATGGTGCATTACCGCCACCAGCTGGACTGGGGTGTGGCACTAGAGTCTTACCTTCCACGAATGATGCAAAAAAAAAAAAACCTAAATTCTTTTAATTAATCCTGTATTCCCTAAGAATCTGAATATGTAATTAAAACAGATCTCACCTGAACTTCTTTGTAGAATGTCCTCTAAGTTTAAATTTAACTGTTCTCCTTGTAATTGCAATACTATTCTTTGTCTTTCTGCTTGATATTTAGGACAATGTAAAATGACATGCTCTATTGATTCTGGACTACCACAAAATTCACAAGTGCCATCAGCATGCTTCTTCTTTATTAGCGAAGTGTTATTTAGTCTTGTGTGTCCATACCTCATTCTTGAAAATAAATCCTCCTCCTCCTTACTTCTGATAGTGTTCCTGCTCTTTCCCACTTTATTCTGGATATTATAGAACTGTCTTCCAGTCTGCCCATTGTCCCATAATGTTTGCCATGTTTCATTAACTTTATTTTTCACCATACTTTTAATTTCTGCTTTGCTGTACTTGATCTCTATATCTACGCAAGGATTTCTGGCTGCTTGCTTGGCACATTTATCTGCCAACTCATTTTCCACAACTCCTATATGAGCAGGTACCCATACAAGAGTTGTCTTAATCCCTGAATTTAACAGATTATTTGCAACTTGAATTATTTCAAATAAAATATCCTGCCTTGATTTTGATTGAAAGGTTTTGATGCTAAGCAATGCTGAACTGGAATCTGAAGCTATCACTGCTTTCCTTGGCCTATTAGTTTCCACCCACAGCAGGGCCAACCACGCTGCCACCAACTCTGCTGTGTAGGCAGCTAGGTC
Organism: Gymnothorax reevesii; assembly: GCA_029721435.1. Lineage (NCBI taxonomy): Eukaryota > Metazoa > Chordata > Actinopteri > Anguilliformes > Muraenidae > Gymnothorax > Gymnothorax reevesii. The sequence continues at coordinate 131,860,580 of CM056574.1, read as the reverse complement.
ATCACTTATTCTCTTGCCTACTTTTACTTTTCATTTTTGGATCACATAAGCAACTCCCATTCTTTTATCATCCATTTTAGAGCCATCTGTATATAAAGCTATTTCCTCTCTGTAATTTTCCATAAAATAGCTCATAACTCTATATTTATCAATGTCATTTTCCTGCTTCTCTTCTAATAACCCCAAGTCAATGGGCACTTCTTTATAAATCCATGGTGGGACAATTGGTATAGGTACAGTAGGACTGATCTTTAATTCACTAAAGCCCATTTCACTAACTTTATCATTAATCACCCAACCAAAACGTTTAACTTGAGTATTTTCACGTTCTTGGCATTGCTTCAGAACTGACTGACCCATATGATTTCCATCATGACCCTTCCAGGTTTGCCCAATACACTAGTGCTAACTGATCTCTCCTCAGGTGAAGAGGCATTTCTCCCATCTCTACCTGGACAGCTGTCACTGGTGTGGTTTTGACAGCACCACAGCATAACCTTAATGCTTGATTTTGGATCACATCCAGCTTACTCAGTCGTGTTTTAGCTGCAGACCCATATATTTTGCTTCCATAGTCAATTACAGACCTGATCAATCCTGTGTAAATTGTTGTTAGAGCAGGTTTACTTGCTCCCCACTCTATTCCGCATAGGCATCTCATTGCATTTAGTACCTTCTTGCATTTATCAATTATTTTTTGTATATGCACTGCCCATGTTAGTCTTTGATCAAACCATATACCCAAGTATTTAAAGAAGTCCACTCTTTCTTCTTCATTACCAGATAATTTCACTTTTATATCCTTAGCCATTTTCTTTCTTGCGAAAACCATTGTTTTGGTTTTCTCAATTGAGATCCTAAAACCCCATCTAGTGGACCAATTATGCTCTACATCAACTGCTTGCTGAATTTTATTCATTACAAATTCAATCTTTCGTCCTCTTTTCCACAAAGCACCATCATCTGCAAACAATGTTACATCCACAAAATTCTCCACAACCTTAAAGATATCGTTTATCATAATGGAGAATAATAAAGGACTTATAATACTACCTTGTGGATGGTATTCCACAATACCTGATACCGCTCACTGGTCACCCCATTTATCCTTACCATTATTGTTCTATCTGACAAGAATTCCTTAACCCATGTAAATACTCTTCCCTTAATTCCCATATGGTTTAATTTAATCAAAAGGCCCTCCTTCCACATCATGTCATAAGCTTTTTCAATATCAAAGAAAACAGCCACAACTGATTCCTTATTTACTTGAGCTCTTCTTATAGTGTCCTCTAAATAAACTAAAGGATCCATGGTACCTCTACCTCTTCTAAAACCACTCTGATAATTTCAGATCAATCCTTTAGTCTCTACTGTATATATAAGCCAGTCATTTATTATTCTTTCCATGGTTTTCCCCATCTGGGATGTTAATGCTATTGGTCTGTAGTTGCTAGGAATCTTTGGGTCTTTCCCAGGCTTTTTAATAGGGATAATTATAGACTCTTTCCATACTCTTGGAATTCTTCCCTCGGTCCAGACCTTATTGAAAAGACTCAATACAACTTCCTTTCCTTTATCAGTTAAATTGTCCAACATAGAGTAACAAATCCCATCCCCTCCTGGAGAAGATTTACCTAACTTCTGTAGTGCATTATTGAGTTCAGATATAGTAAATAATTCATTCAATACTCCTCCTATCACCTCTTCATTCTCAGTCATGCTGATACTTTTCAACTGTTTCTGCTCTTGCTCTCTTCTCCTGTTGACTAAGATTTTCAGTACTGTGTACCTTACTAAATGTCTTTGCTACTATCTCTGCTTTGCCAATATTACTAGTGATTATATTTCCATCAACAATCAGCATAGGGTATCCATATTCTCTTCTATTCACTTTCATTTTCTTTATCATGCCCCAGACTCTTTCCACTAGAGTGCTTCTTCCTACAGAATCACAGAACCTTCTCCAACAACCTTTCTTAGCCTCCGTGTGACACCTTGGTAACGAGAAACCTTTTTATTGGCTGTCAATTGGGACTAAATCAGCTGATATTAATTTGCACTGATAGGGGGCAGGATTGCTTGGTAAAGACTGACTGATTTCAGCTGGTTTCATTGTTACGTGTAGAAATAGAGGGATACCCCAAGCGCAGAGTGGCAGGCAAGACGACTGGTTTATTGTTGCTCATTGGACGCGTTTCGCAATGGACACACAAGCAAACCGAAACAATGGCAATGAAATCACAAAACACAAACAAGAATAAGGCTTACAAAACTCAACATAGGGAGAATTTAGCAAAGCCCAAATGGGAAGTAAAAAACTCAGAAGCAAGCTCTGAGTAAAGAGTTAAAGTTAGAAGGGAAATTTAGAAGAGCAAAAGCTCAAGCCCTCTATAAAGAGAGAATTTATTCTCCTGACAGGGAAAGAACCAAACCAGCTTAGAGAAAGGGAAGTGAATGGTCTGGGGCGTATTTCCCAAAATCACAGCAGCTAACTGACATACGCTGCTCAAAAAAAAAAAATAAAGGGAACGCTTAAACAACACAATGTAACTCCAAGTCAGTCACACTTCTGTGAAATAAAACTGTCCAGTTAGGAAGCAACACTGATTGACAATCAATTTCACATGCTGTTGTGCAAATGGAATAGACAACAGGAAATTATAGGCAATTAGCAAGACACCCCCAATAAAGGAGTGGTTCTGCAGGTGGTGACCACAGACCACTTCTCAGTTCCTATGCTTTCTGGCTGATGTTTTGGTCACTTTTGAATGCTGGCGGTGCTTTCACTCTAGTGGTAGCATGAGACGGACTCCACAACCCACACAAGTGGCTCAGCTAGTGCAGCTCATCCAGGATGGCACATCAATGCGAGCTGTGGCAAGAAGGTTTGCTGTGTCTGTCAGTGTAATGTCCAGAGCATGGAGGCACTATCAGGAGACAGGCCAGTACATCAGGAGACGTGGAGGAGGCCGTAGGAGGGCAACAACCCAGCAGCAGGACCGCTACCTCCGCCTTTGTACAGGGAGGAACAGGAGGAGCACTGCCAGAGCCCTGCAAAATGACCTCCAGCAGGCCGCATGTGTCTGCTCAAACGGTCAGAAACCACCTCAATGAGGATAGTATGAGGTCCCGACGTCCACAGGTGGGTGTTGTGCTTACAGCCAAGCACCGGGCAGGACGTTTGGCATTTGCCAGAGAACACCAAGATTGGCAAATTCGCCACTGGCGCCCTTTGCTCTTCACAGATGAAAAGTAGGTTCATGCTGAGCACATGTGACAGAATCTGGAAACGCCGTGGAGAACGTTCTACTGCCTGCAACATCCTCCAGCATGACCGGTTTGGCAGTGGGTCAGTAATGGTGTGGGGTGGCATTTCTTTGGGGGGCCGTACAGCCCTCCATGTGCTCACTACACAGTAAAAAATGGAGTGTCAATATTGCAGTGTAAACCTATTTTCCTCTGGATAGAGTAGTTATAGCACTATGCAGAGTGAAATCGTCTAAATGGAAGTGTCAAAAGTGAGAGTTAATTCCCACTTCCACACAAGGACAAAATCTACTCTGCAGGGTGATGATTCCCTATAGTGTTAAATATTTTTACACATCTCATTGTTAATTTTGACACAAAATAGAGTAAAATTAACTCTAAAAATCTTACACTGGCTATAGAGTAAATTTTACACTGATTTTGAGTGGGACCAAATGTTATCTGACAGAGAGTTAAATTCAACTCTTAAAGAGTAAAATTGACACTATGATTTTTACTGTGTAGAGGTATCCTGACTGCCATTAGGTACCGAGATGAGCTCCTCAGACCCCTTGTGAGACCATATGCTGGTGTGGTTGGCCCTGGGTTCCTCCTAGTGCAAGTGCAAGAGCTAGACCTCATGTGGCTAGAGCAGTGGTTCTCAAGTTCGGTCCTGGCGCCCCCCTGTGTATGCTGGTTTTTGTTCCAACTACAATTGCAATCTTTAGATTTTAACAAGCTAATGATTTGTTTTAATTAGATGCATTTATGCAAATATCCACATTGAGATATATTGGCAGAGGGAAACAATTTAACCAAACATTTAATCAAAATAAATAATCAAAAGGTTCCTCATTGGTGAAACTCTTGACACATGGTGGTAAAACCCGACAATTTACTTGGCAAACAATGGAGTCACACCTGTTGTGTTTCCTGTTGATTTTATTTGGTTCAGGCAGGTTATTTGGGAAACACTCAAAACCCCTGTAGTCAGAAACCTAATTTGGAGCTTATTGATTTTTTCAGGGTCTAATTTGATCTGTGTAAAAATGTTTTCACCTGAAAATCCTAGCAATATTGAAAATTAAGCACAATATGTTCAAGGGTTTTTATTTTTCATAGCAGAATGGATATGTCCATCCAAATGTGACTTAAGATGGTAAGTAACTGCTCAAAACATGGAATACTGCTAATTTAGACAAAGTAACAGCTTTTTAAAATCCTAGAATTGCAATTGTAGTTGGAACAAAAACCAGCATACACAGGGGGGCGCCAGGACCGAACTTGAGAACCACTGGGCTAGAGTGTGTCAGCAGTTCCTGCAAGGTGAAGGAATTGATGCTATGGACTGGCCCACCCGTTTCCCAGACCTGAATCCAATTGAGCACATCTGGGACGTCATGCCTCGCTCCATCCACCAACGCCACGTTGCACCACAGACTGCACAGGGTTTGGCGGATGCTTTAGTCAAGGTCTGGGAGAGGATCCCTCAGGAGACTATACGTCACCTCATCAGGAGCATGCCCAGGCGTTGTTGGGAGGTCATACAGCAGGGGTGTCCAATCTTATCCATAAAGGGCTGGTGTGGGTGCAGGTTTTTGTCCTAGCCAGCAGTGCTACTGCACCTGATTCCACTAATTAACTAATCAGGGGTTTCAATCAGGTCCTTGGTGGGTAGAATCAGGTGTGATAGTGTTGGGCTCAAACAAAAACCAGTACACACACCGGCCCTTTCTGGATAAGATTGGACACCCCTGTCACATACAGGCACGTGGAGACTACACACACTACTGAACCCCATTTTGACCTGTTTTAAGTGCATTACATCAAAGTTGGATCAGCCTAGAGAGAGAGAGAGTGAGTGAGTGGTTTTTTTTTTTTGTGTTCCCTTTACTTTTTTGAGCAGTACAGTTGGGCCCATTGACTGTGAATGCACGCACTACATAAGTTGCTAACTTAGTGAGCAACTACACTTTTGGGAAATGCACCCATGAACACACAAACCAACTGCACAAGCAGGAACTAACTAGTGGAGTGTGGTGAAAACTGAGCCAATGGAAAGACTGAACTAATGATTGAATAATTGGTTTGAGTGGCGGGAAACTAACCTGGCAGGCAGAGATGACGAGCTACAGTTGGCGCTCGTCACATTCTTGGCTTTCCAAGCCTTTTTGCACCTCCTTTTCTTCATGTGTTCGTTACTTTTTCTCTCTGCCATTCCACTTTATTGCACATAACTTAAGTTATAGACTCATTTGTTTTGATTTCTTTGTTAGTGCGGACTACTTGGATTGTTACCGACATCAAAATTTCTTGTCAATAGCCCCATTAAAAATATATTTACTGAGAAAAGTTGACGCATTTTGATATTTATTTTTCCCCTCTGTATATGATTGTAAATTACTTTACATGATCAGTATTCTTCGATAAAAGAATGCCTTTTTTTTTTTTTGGCATGATGAGTCTTATTTTCAAAATAAATGGCAATATTTCAGAAATTTAGCTAGGGTATGAAAACTTTTGCGCTCAAGTTTATAAATAAAGCCCTAATTCCGATATAGTTGGGACAAAGTTTAAATTGTGAATAAAATCAAAATGCAATGACTTTCAGATCACACCAGCAAGTATTTTATTCACAATAGAACAGAGATAACATAGCAAATGTTGAAACTGAGAAATTTTACAATTTTATTCACATAATGAGCTCATTTCAAATTTGATGGCTGCTACAGGTCTCAAAAAAGTTGGGACAGGGGCCTGTTTACCATGGTGTGCATCCCTTCTTCTTTTTAACACCGAGTGGAAGCGTCTGGGCATTGAGGAGACAAGTTTCTTGAGTTTAGCCATTGGAATTCAATCCCACTCTAGTTTAATACAGGTTCCAGCTACTGGAGAGTTTTGGGTCTTCTTTAATGGACTTTTCGTTTAATTATGTGCCAAATCTTCTCAATTGGTGAAAGATCAGGGCTGCAGGCAGGCCAGTTCAACACAATTACTCTTCTACTAAAAAGCCATGCTGTTGTAATAGCTGCAGTATGTGGTTTTGCATTGTCCTGCTGAAATACACAAGGTCTCCCCTGGAATAGATGTCATCTGGAAGGGAGCATATGTTGCTATAAAGCCTTTATATACATACAAGTGTCCCACACCATGCACTAATGCATCCCTGTACCATAAGAGATACTGGCTTTTGAACTGATAACAAGAAGGGGTGGTCTTTTTCCTCTTTAACCCGGAGGACACGATGCCCATAGTTTCCAACAAGAATGTCAAATTTGGACTTGTCTGACCACAGGACATGTTGCTACTATTCATTTTAAATGAGCCTCGGCCCACAGAACAAGGCGGCGCTTCTGGATCATGCTCAACAATGGCTTCCTTTTTGCATGATAGAGTTTTAGGTGGCATCTGTGAATGACATGGCAGGCTGTGTTTACGGACAATGTTTTCTTGAACTATTCCTGGGCCCAATTAGTAATGTCAATGACAAAATCATGCCGGTGAGTGATGCAGTGGCGTCTGCGGGCCCGAAGATCACAGGCATGCAGGAAAAGTCTTCGGCCTTGTCCCTTACGCAGGGATTTTTCCAGTTTCTCTGAATCTTATCATTGTGTTATGCACTGTCGATGATGAGACCTTCAAAGCCTTTGGAATTTGACATTGAGGAACACTGTTTTTCAAGTATTCCACAATTTTTTAATGCAAGCCTTCACAGGTTGGATAGCCACTGGCCATCTTTACTCAGCCTCTCTAAAGCATCCCTTGTATAGCTAATCATGTTAGACACCTGATTAACCTAATTACTTGCTTAATGTTCTTTCCTGTGATTCTCTTATCTATTAATTGCTTTTTCAGCCCTTTTTTTGCCAGTGTCCCAACTCTTTTGAGACCTGTTGCAGCCAGAAAACTTGAAATAAGCTCATTTTGTGGATAAAAATGTGAAATGTCTCAGTTTCAACATTTGAAATGTTATCTGTGTTCTGTTGTAAATAACATTTTGGCTCATGTGATCTGAAAGTCACTGCATTTTGATTTTATTCACAATTTACACTTCCTCCCCACTATTTCGGAATTGTACACAAATTTATTAAACAAACTATTCAGTGTCAATTTCAAATTTCACGTCATCATGACAGTCCACCAATTATGCAAGATTTCCAATATGGTATGTGATATGTGATTTTGATCGTTGAATACTAAATTAAGTTGTATGGGTGCATGGCGTGATTTTAGAGTCATAACAAACCTTAGATCCTCCCTTATTGGCTAAAGTATAATAGAAGGCACTAGATTGAATGTAAAATTTATTTTGATTGGTGTGAATCACACAAGGTCTAGAGTCCAAATGGCATTGAATGTTCCATGTTCCATGAAAGCCATAAGAGATGTTGATTGGAACTTCAGCTCTGCCAATCTCCTCAAATGTCCTGGCATCCAGTCCTAGAGGGAAGGTGTTCTTTACCTGGGGAAAAAAAACATTTTTTTTTCAACCAGGGTCGTTATCACACAGAACACAGACTAAGGGAACTATTCTAGTCTGTTATTTGCAGCTTTGGAAATGTGAATTCAACAGTAGTTTTTCCAAAATACATTCACGGCATAATAGCATAGAAATATTAAAATCACATCTCATCTTAAAAAAATTAATTTGATTAATTAAAAGCAGTAAAATTATCCAAACAGTAGGTAAAATTAATATATTTGGCAAGTTGGAACATATATAAAAAGTAAAGCGTCTCTTGGAAACATGTCACATAATCTGGAAGCAAATTTGTATTGTTTCATGGAATAAAACCCTGTGTTGGGTCCTAAGTCTCTCATTATTGATTTTCCTGCAATCCAGCCTCCCGTGTTCATTTTTTCCTTCTGTTTTCCCAATAATTTCTCATTCTTTAATTACTGTCTCCTGCATCGCCTTTCCCTTTGTGCCCCTGCCCCCACCAGTTTATCAATGTGTATTGTTGTTGCGTATATTTAAGTTCATGGTCCATCTTCCTTCCTCGGTCTGTCATGGTTACAGGACTTTTCGTCCCTGGAATTTTAGTTTCTGAACTTTTCGTTCCCAAACTTTCCATTGCCATGGACTCTTTGTCGCTGGACTCTTCATCTCCAAGGACTTCTCGTCCCAGGAATCTTCATCCCCAAGGATTTTTCGTCACTGGGTTTCTTCCCCCAATGATAACAAAACATGCCACCACTGCACACAGATGGATGGATTGATTGATGTACAATGGCCAGATCACCATGATTTAAGAGTTAGGGTAAGAGTTATAATGCAGGAAGAGGGCAGAGCATTATTGGGGATGAACAATCCGGGGGTGAAGAGTCAAGGGATGAAAAATTAATGGGAATGAAAAGTTCATGGGGATGAAAAATCTGGGGACAATGATTCCTGGAGCCGTTTCTCTTATCTGTACTACTATAAGCTCCTTTACTACTGTCTTTGGAATTAATAAAAATACTAATGGCCTATATATTAGGGATATCCCCTAATATATATCCTTGTACAGTCCTGCCGAATGTGGCGAGTAGGCTGTTCCCTCCAAGCCTGGGATTGGCTTCACTAATCAAGCCCTGTATCCCCACATTGCCTTCCTGTGACTGACCTTGGACCTGTCTCTGACCACGGTTTGCTTGTTCCAAGTGATCCTGTTTGCCCCTTTCCAGACTCAGGCTGACCCTGACAAATCTTCTGATGAAAGCTTTCAGCTCCTAGATCCTAGCGAGGAAGAGACGATATAGCGGCAAAAATTAGCAGGCTACACAAGGGATCCTCGGTACTGACGTTGAGAACCGCCGCGACAGCCTACCCGAGTTTTATCGGCGTATTGGCTCCACCTGCAGGTGCCTACCATAAAAAAAACTTCAGGGGATAAAGGCGAACGCGCCCTTTAAATTTGACCAGCGCTGGCGCCGAATGGTTGTGGATTTGACATTCCTGCTTGCGCATGCAGCTCCTGTGGTACTTCTATAAGGAGGACAGCAGTGCCCGTTTTCGTAATACCGTTTGCAGCGATGAATGATTGCCAGGATCAACAATAATGCGGCCAAGCGGTTCAACTACTACATGAAACGAAAGCATTTTAGAAGACACAAGTTAGCCAGCTTGCTAAATGTCCGGCACGTACGCTACATGCACAGTGTCATCTGTTATCATGCTTGAGTAACTGCGTGGTCGTCTCAAATCAATGAGGACATGAGGTAGAGATGCTGGCGAAATCTGGAAATCTCGAATCGTTGACCTTAAGTAGGCAACTCATCGGCTGTATTTTGGCTATATCTTAATCTAAATTAACATTATTAGCAACGTATTTACGTTTGACCGCGGGTTCGTGTTTTTCTTCTCGATGTAGCTTACACTACTCGTCTCGGTATTTCAAATGAAGTAGCCTACATAGTTATTTTATCGGAAGAAGAGCAATGTTTTTTTCCCCTTTTTATGTTAGAATTTTTTTACTACAACCGTGGCAACACGAGTTAATTAATGAACATGTGGGCTAATACGCACACGACAAATTGAATTATTACTAGTCCGCATGCGACGACAGTGACATTTCACCAGAGAAAATCAAGCAAATGAGCCACAGAATGTCGAACTATTCTGTGTCGACTTGAGAAGAAAAAATGCACACTTGAAATGCCATTTCACTACTTAGTGGCAATGTAAGGCTGTCATGATAATTACACAACATTCCGTTTTTCCATTTTATTAGCATGCCATTATACAACGTTCATATCCCTGATACCGCCTACGGACTCGTCTGTGATGATGTTTGAGAATGTCGGCTGGGTGCTGTTGGTCGCTGTTTTCCTGGTCTCCGTGATAACGGTGCTCTTATGGCTGGTACAAAATAGTGTTGCGAGGCGGAATGCTAATGCTGCTTCGTGGGCGCAGTCAGAGAACCTTAAACTCCAGGATCTAGCACGTAGAGTATGGAGCTCTTTTCGGAAACTCCGGCTCAGAGTCAGAGGGGATTGTGGTGTCGGGGACCCCAGGGTGCGCGCTGCTGGAGCCACGACCTTGCTGTCCTCTCTTTTCTCCTTTAGGTCTTTCAGAATAAACTGTCAGCGGACCTGGATCAGAGCCCTCAATGAACAAGCGTGGCGACGCACAGTGAGTCGAACGCGCGGCAGTATCAAGTCTTATCAGCCGAGTTCCAATGATTAGAAATTAAGCGGAACAATGAGTATTGACAACCAAATTCCACTGTGCTATTGGGGCATTTAAAGTGGATTTTCACCACACGAAGATGAGATGTAGGCTCAAAAAATGTCTTTTGAAACATGGGAAGCAATGCATTCGGTCGAATAAGTCAATTTTACTACTTCAGAGCTTAGCCGTGCGACCATAAACATGACTTGAGTGCCCCTGCCTAAGGAATTCAAATTTGAAAGCTAAATGGATTGGAAATTCCAATACTTTATTCGTTGCTAAGAGGGTCATGGAGTTTTTAGGCTATCCAGTACTGGATCAGGAAATAGGTTAAATATCTCGGCTGACGAACAGTCGGCCCAACAACAGTGCCCTGACTAAGTGATGTTGGATTTTAACTGATCTCACGAGACACGAGTCCTTTCAGGGCCAGCCCTAGATACATTCCTGCGTAGCTAACTTCGGGTGCATTTTGATGATTATTTTGTGGAAACTCTCATGGCAGTAAATCAGGCTGAGGGGACTAATGAAGAAAGAGAGAATTGCAGAGAAGTGAGATATTGGGTTGGGACAAGAATGCTAGAAATGTGGAGGAATCTTAGGGCAGACAATTCTCGTGGAGTCTTGGACCTGGACTGAGGTCAATGATATGGCATTTCTGGAGCTGTAGTGAATGATTATTTGTGTTGGATGGGTTCCTCTTATCTTAGACTGTGTTTTTTAAAAAAAATTTTGTTCATTGTGGCATTCAAGCTAAGTTATTACTGGAAGCAAATCATATTCTGATTTAAAAGCACAGTAGAGGGATCATTCCATGCCAACTCACCCAGGTCACCACCTCAGATTTTGCTGGAAAAAATTTTAAATGTAGATCTATATGGCTCTATCCACCATGCAAAAGATTAGCTTTCAATTCCTCATAGTTTAAAAAATATAGGCCTTTGAAATTTGGCCCTAAAAATGCCACGAGAAAAATGCATCTTTTAACGACTTCAGGGGCTTACAATTTTATAATGGACTCTTCTAGAAAGCTAATATTGCAAATATTTACTAATTGGCATCCAGTTTTTTCAATTATGGCATCAGATAGCCTTTGAGATGCATATTTCTCACTCTATAGGAGGCTAAAAATGCCTTTTTGACCAAAATGAGCTAAAATAAGGTGAAACTATAGGAGCCCTCCTGAAAATATGGAACAACTTAGAATTTTCTCCTCATAACGCAGTGATTATAGGGTCACTATCTATTCACATGTACATTTCTGCCTGGATAACACTGTTAGGTGATGAATTATAAAAGTTTTAACATAAGCCCTTGCCTCAGAGGGCTCGAAAATGGGCCAATTTTGTCTCCTGGTTTGACCATGTGGCTAGGGGTTTAGGACCTTCATTTTTTTTCTAAAGATTGCCTCATATAAGGTGTATCTACTCACCAAATTATTTTATCTAACGCCCATGTCTTCATATTAAAATAATTTTTTATTTACATGCACGTTTTTTAATAATTATTCACTTTTTTCGTATACAGGAGCTTATAAATCCAAAACTTAACTGTTCAAAGTGATACTGCAGATATTTGTAAACTGGCATACCAAATTTAAGAATCTGTTATCATGGTTATCAGAATGTTTCTAGAAAGCACATACTCTTAGTTTGAGGAAGCCAAATAAGGCAATTTGGCCCACTTGGTACAAAACAATGTGGGTGCAGGGGTGCACATGAGGCTAAATTATGCTTCTTATTTGGCATTAATGGTGATGAGGTGGTTATTTATTCATAAATACATGCTAATAATTACTTTTGTAAGTGACTGCATGTTATAAATTAGGACAAATTTGATTAGTTGAGTAGCAGCTTTTTTATTTACATATATAGAGACAATGAATATTAGTAATTTTTATACTTTGGAAAACCTTTTTAATGCCCTTTGATCTTTTATGACATTCATTATCAAGCACTCAGAGGCACTGAATTTTACATTTTAGAAAACAAGTCTAGAACATACTTAGTCATGCTGTGACAGTTGGTACTGTCCCAAGCATATGTTTTGCATTATCAATATAAAAATGTATTTACGAATAGAAAATGTACTTAAGATTATTATTCTCATAAATTAATAATTATATGTTGTTACATAACCTCAGTTAATGCCCCCTGCATATTCATTGGCATTTTCAACTTCTTACAAAAAGAAAAATATTCTTTTTTCAGGCATTCTTATAACAGATTTTATTAAATTTGGCATGCCAGTTTACAAATATCTGCAGTATCCCTTTGCAAGAGAGTTAACTTTAAGATTTATAAGCTCCTGAATATGGAAAAAGTGAATAATTATAAAAAACTTGCATGTAAATAAAGAATTGATTTTAATATGAAGCCATGGGCTTTAGATAAAATTATTTGGTGAGTAGATATACCTTATATGAGGCAATCATCAGAAAAAAGATGAAGATCCTAAACCCCTAGCCACATGGTCAAATCAGGGGATAAATTTGGCCCATTTTCGAGCCTTCCGAGGCAAGGGCTTGTATTAAAACTTTTATAATTCATCACCTAACAGTGTTGTACTGGAAGAAATGTACATGTGAATAGATAATGACCTTATAATCACTGTGTTATGAGGAAAGAATTCTAAGTTGTTCTATATTTTCAGGAGGGCTCCTATCGTTTCACCTTATTTTAGCTCATTTTGGCCAAAAATCCATTTTAGCTTCCTATAGAGTGAGAAATATGTATCCCAGAGGCTATCTGATGCCATATTTGAAAAACTTGGGTGCCAATTAGTAAATATTTGCAATATTAGCTTTCTAAAAGAGTCCATTATAAAATTATAAGCCCCTGAAGTTGGAAGAAAATGCGTTTTTCACATGTGGCATTATTAGGGCCAAAATTCAAAGGCCTATATTTTTTAAACTATGAGGAATTGAAAGCTAATCTTTTGCATGTTATATAGATATAAACTTAAGAATTTTTCCAGCAAAATCTGAGGAGGTGACCTGGGGAGGTTTTTGAAATTTAGATGAGTTGGCACGGAATGACCCAGAGATTAAGTTTTCAGCATGCAGCACATTTCCCAAATGTAATTGATATGTTCCAAACACTGGCGACTTCTTGTTGTTTAAAGGCACGTTGACCATTACCTGCGGGCAGGAAAACAAACAAACAAACAAAAAAACATTCCAGTATATTGTTGAAGTCGTGACCAAGAGTGTATGTTGTCATCTGCTTTTTATTTGTTGTAATTTTACTGGAAGGGATTTAAATATTTCAACCAGGTCCTGATGCTTCTTTGTTCCAGCAAAGCTCAATGCAGATCTCTTTTGAGAACCACAGTCTGCAGCTTCCTCCTTCTGCCTCTATCAATCAGGTGACCTGCATGGACCAATCAGCTGGCACTATGGTGAGTTCAGACAATTAAACACATTTGCCCCCAAACACTTGTCCAAATGCAGCAAATTAACGTTATTTCATAAAATCCCAACAGTTTTCTCTGCCCTCGTCCTTTTTTTCTTCATCTCTGCCTGTCTGGTTCAGATGCTGAGGTGTGACTGTACCGTTGGTACAGTAACTTTCCCCGTGACCGTCACTCAACAATCTCAGGTAGCAGTGTCCATGGATACATACCAAGTCACCATAGCTCCAACAGAAGTTCAGGTAATACTTGTGTGAGAAATTTTTATTGGTCAATGTATTGAGAGGTATGCAATAATTAGATTAAATTAGTGTAAATATAAAGACAAAAAAACCCTATTTCCATGAAAGTTGGGATGGCATGGAAAGAAAAGTAAAAGAAGCCGCGATTTGCAAACAATTTTGGACCTATATTAAATTGAAAATGACGCAAGACAATATATCATGTTTCGTATCAAATCAACTTTTCTTTTTCTTAAAAAACAAGCACATTGTGCATTTTATGCCAGCAGCTCCTTCCAAAACAATTGGGAGAGGGCAATATAAACTCAGAGAGTGTTGTTTTGCTAAAAAGAATGAGTGTACAGGTATTAAAAAGGTGATGCTATCATGCTACCATATGACAGGAGCATCCACATAAGACATGACTGTTTACTAGCAACGCACGATGAAGGCTCAACACTTTGCAAAAAACTGCTTGATTTAATTATCAATGTTGAGAGGCCCTGAGCTTTGATCCTTCAGATGATGCTGGACTGAAAACTGACGTGCTTTTAGGACATTACCACATTTGCTGGGACTACTTTTCAAAATCTTTGCCAACAAAGACCGTCCATCATTGCAACCGCAGATGGTGGTGAAGACTGTTCTGAGCATCAAGGAAGCCATGTCAATAAAGTCGAGAAACTGTGCCATCTTCTCTGATTTTGAACCTATCTGAAATTGACTAATGTACATTGGAAAGGTGCTGTTGTCATGACAGTCAATCTTTCAAATTGTTGATGGACGTTGTCCTCTCCTGGCTGTAGAAGAAAAGGACCATTCTGGTTGTTACCTATGCAAGGTTCAAAAGCCATGCCATGATATGGGGATGAAGGTTACTTGAACATCTGTGAAGGTACCATTGATACGGACAGATGTGTATGCATTTTAGAGCAACGTATGCTGACTTCTTAATGTTGTCTTTTTTAGGGATGCCCCAGCTTATTTTAACAAAGTGACGGCAAGGCACATTCTAAATGTGTTAGAACAGCATGACTTCTAATCAGAGTGCAACTGCTAGACTGACCTACCTGCTGTCCAGACCTGCCTCCCATTGAAAAATGTAATGCTTGAAGAAGTGCAATATATGACAATGAAGACTCTGGATATCAGTGCAGTTGAAGACACAGTATGTCAAGGACTTGGGGAAATATTTCCAAACAGAACAATTGGTATCCTCTGTTCCCCAAATGATTACTTAGATGGCTGATGAAAGGAAAGTTGTTGTCACACAGCAGCAAACACCCCCCTCTCAACTTTTCTGCTGTGCATGAAATGAGTCAGTTTCCTAAAATTAACGGAGAAGTTAAAACATGAAAATCTTGGCTGTAAAGGGTCTTTAATTTAGTCCAGGTAGTACCTGACAAAGATCTTTTTATGGTCAAATCGCTATAATAACGTTTTTTGGGAGCATTTAAAACAGTGTGCTGATATCAGAAATTGTTTTTCTTTAATTTAGAACAGGTCACGGACTGTTTATTTTCTTAGCATTTTTTATATCATTCCAATTTTATGGAAGGGTTTTGCATAGAAACATATTTCAAGAACTGAAATGCCATACTGCCTTCATGTTGCATCTTGTTTGAAAGAATGCTGATACATAATGCATCTTTGTTGTGATCATCACTGAAAGATGTGTACACTAGTGAACTTCCGTCACCCCTCCATCTCCAGCTGATGGTGTCTCTGGAGGAAGTTGAGGGAGAGGGCCTTCTGGTGTCTTGGTCTCTTTCGCCGCCACCACTGCTCTCTTTATCTGTGTCCCTCAACAAGGAGCAGAAAGAGGTAAGACAGATAAATCCTGGGAATAGTGTTACCCATCTACACACAGTGCAATTCAGCTAGATGTGAGACAGACCGATCTTGGGTTAATGCCATCTCATTGAAAATAATGCAAAATTCTGAGAAAGCTCAGACAGACTGAACTGGGTCCCGTGCACCCCTTAGAAATATCCTCTGGGGGTTAGGAAGAATGTGACTTGATTGATTGAGGGGTGGGGGGTGACCTGTCATACTGCCTGTATCTGTGTGCTGTGTTTTGTTTAGGGAATGGAGAAGGTGGATGTAAACATGATCGGTAATCTGGTAGAGAATGTAATAGTCAGCACTCACCCTGCCATGTTGGTTTACCTGAAAGCCTGTGAAGAACCTGAAGTAAGTCACCTACTCCTTCCTCTGTACACTCCACACACACATAAACAACTTGTCTCACAGCCTGTTGGGAGTTTTGCCTGAGAACTGTGAAGACTGGACCTAAATGTTTCTTAATTCAGTCTCCAGAAAAGACACCAGACATTGGGAGGCGACCTGCTTCACCAGGCACCCCTGTGCAGCGGATGATAGTCAGTCAGCTCAGAGTGACCAGACTCCTAGGAAGGGGTGAGACTTTTGGAGTGGTCTGAGGTCATGTGTAGTAGACCACAACATATAACACCAATGTCACACCTTTTCCAGTCATTGTAGGTGAGCCAAGCCAACAGTAGATGGCGCCAAGGCACCAACTGGGGGGAAGGGAAAAGGCTTGTAGTGCAGGGGTGTGCAAGGTTGTAGATCAGAAGGAAGACCTAAAGCAATAGTGACAGTTAAAGTTCATATCCACAGGAGATCAAGTCCACGAACTCTGCTGTGCCCTTGATTTGGACCCACCAACCCAGGAGGCGAGAAGTGAATTCCTGCCTGCACCTGTCAGACCAGGGGTAGAGTTGGAGTGGAACGAGGATATGGCTTTGTAAGAACCTGACCTATTGCAGTTGTCTATACATGGCCGTCCATCATTCAGCAGTACTACAAAATTCTATGTTAACACCAAACCACCGTTTAAGTGATAGTGGATGCAACGCTTTGTACTTAGTAGAGTCACTTGTGGGCTCAGCACTAAACTACTGTTCGTTTTGCAGCAATTTGGATGCCAACACCAAGGGGCTGAGGGTACGGCTGGTACACAGGAATTGCATGGGGGAAGGTAAAATCAGTATAACATATACACTGTGTGAGAGCTTAGTACTGAACAGCAGAACACGGCAGGCTGTTTATGTAGGCAGTAAAATAAATCATAGAAATGACAACACACTCAGTGAAATGTTTTGCTATTTTTGCTTACCTTGAATAATTACTTTTGCAAATGCGCCTGATCTGAAGATTTGCACAAGCCTAGCTAAATGCTTTTTATACATTTTTCCTTGTTTTTGGCAGAGTTTCTGTCTGGTCATGGTTCAGTACCCCTTGATTTCCCAAGAAAACCTCCTACTGGACAACAGGTGCTGTCTGTTAGTCCAGGCCCAGGACTACCACCCATTGCTACTGTCATACTGGAGGTGAGTGAAAGTCTTCTGAATCATTCACATAAATCTATCAATAAGGAGTCCATAATTTCTTCCCTTAATTGTACTGGCAGCACCAAGTGATATAAGAGAATTGGATCAGTGTATTTTCTGGATTAGGGACATAATGGCGTACCAACAATATAAGTTTTTGGAACAGGGACAATCAGCACTGTTCCTCGAGATCCACCATCATAGGATTCCAAATCGCCACTAATTTGACACATTTGACTCTTTTTATTTGCAGCCCAACAAGATTTTCTGTTGAAAGAGGTGTGCTTTGTTCAGTTTTGTGTGAGAACCAACAAAACTGTAAATCTCCAGCAACAGCATTCCAACTGCGTTAAATTTTTGCTTCCACCCTCACCAACCCCCACAGCTGGCGTTCCTGGAGGCAGATGACTCTCATTGTGACACGCAGCCCAGTGCATTGCCCAGCTCTTTGCCAGAGGCAGGGACAGACAACGATCTAATAATGAACTGTAAGATGGCTGTTGTGGCTTCTGCTACTCCAACACCTATTTTGGACGGCAAAGCAGGTGAGAATCATTCCGTCTGCTTGTTACCACTGTAGTGTTGGTGTTCTGCGGAGTTGATACTCCTAATGTCTGCCACAATTAAATTTTCTTGGAGTACAATTAGTTTGGCATCAAAGAAATTAATTTGTTGTCCCACTGTATATGTACGGGATGTCCAAGGGCTGTATGACTGGTTATGTTTGAGGAACAGGCTGATATGTGATGTTTGAACGGCTATTCCACTATCCCTCTCTCTGCAGTTACAGGTTCCTCCTGTTCTCCTCACAGAGTGACTCAGGAAAAAATAGCACTACTCAAAGAGCCCCTTGAAACCTCCAGTCCCACCAGCAGCTGTGAGTTTTAATGTACCTGGATTATTTTGGCTGTTATCGCAGAATTGGGGCTGAACCACTAGTAGTCAGACCTCATCAGAGTTGAAATGGCTCACATTTTAGAGCATGTGTGTACATACTTTTGCTTGCGCTAGCTGAAATGGCTGTTTTTTGTCACGTAAATTGACAGTGGAGGTCCTCCTCTCTAATGACTTCAACCCAATGGGTGATACTGCCATTAGAAAGCTAATTGCAAAGCAGACATCTGCAAAACGGGCAGCCAATATCGTCAATGCAGAATCAAAGGTGAGATTTTTTTCAAAGGTGAGTCCCCTACATATGCTGGTCTATGTTCCCATTGCAATGCTGTTAATTTGTCTGAACATTTCTCTAGTTGGTTTTCATCCAGCTACGCAGTACCACTTGGTGATTTTTTTTAAATGATTAAACAAAAAAAATTACAATAATGTAACAATTCCTCTTAATACAAAGAATGAATGTTATTTGATTTTAAATGTTTATTTACCACATCTGTGGATACAATAAAGACTTTGAGTGTCTGAATATCGCCACTCAACTGGTAAGGGAATGGTGACAGAAGTGTCTTTTGACCTATATAAGGGTTAATTAGGTTGTTCGTCCCTATTTTGTTTTGTTTTTGTAAAAGCGGTAGAGGGAGGGATTTACGAGCTGTTTTGTTCATGTAGTATTCCTTGTTTCTTGTGAAATTTGAAAATGATAAACGATGTCTAAAAAAACGATGTTACTCTAGGTCTCATTAGCACAGAATTTTTTTTAAATTCTGCATTATCCTCCACTTGACGCGTGACATACTGTTGGTGGGCTTTTTAGTGCATTTTCCAGTGCCTCTATATGTTGTGACTCATATGACTTTAATTTGTTTTATGCCAACCCTGTGCGGAAATGATAAGCAGCTTGGTGAGGCGCCTACGAGGCCAAACTGAGTCTGGCTTTCATGGTTCTTGCGCTGTTGGTAAAGAAATGTCTGCTGCTGTAGGGCTCCATGGCTGTGGGAGAATCCAGGAGCACTTCACTTGCAGAAACTGACCAGCAGAAGGAGCACTCCCAGAGAGGAAATAACAGCAAGGGCTCTGGCTCCCCAAGGGTGGTTTGGCAGGACTGCGATAAGGCAGCTTGTTCTCCCCCTGATGACCAGGGGTCTGAGTCAGGCTCCACTGGAGCCCTGGAGACACGCAGTCTCAAGGACCACAAAGGTAATATTGAATATTTCATATTGAAATGTATTACCCTTTAACCCCATGAAAACTGCAGACCCATACACGGGTCTGTAAAATGCAGCTGCTGTATTCAAACCTATTTTATTTTCTTGTGCAGATTCCAAGATTTCCTATGATCCCAAATATGCCCTGCTGAATTACAGGGACATGTGTAAAAATGATGCACCAGACGTAAATATTTTCCATTCGATGGCCAATGCTAATACAGTCTGTTGTGTATAACAGCAAGTTGAGTACCTGGATGAAAAATTTTGAAAGTAGGAAAAACTTTTTCAATATTTTGTTTATGTAAATAGCTGTTTCACAAATGTAGGGGGAAAAAAAAACCTGAGCAAGAGAGTAATGTTTTTTGATACCACAGAGGAGAAGCTGAGTCATCCATGGCTGTAACCCTAGCGCTCGGAGCTGTGTTTACTCATGAACAATAGCTGGGCTCAAGTCCCAGATCTGCCTAGGAATGAAAGCCCATGCGGGTCGTGTTAATAGGTCAGCAGTGAGTGCTGCCGTGCGTGCTTGCTCGTATAATTTTCACTGATGGTCGTTGGCGTAATGGGTGGCAAGAGCTATGCTGTTCAGCATCTAAATCATCCAAACACTGACTCGAGTACATGTGATATACGATAAGGATGCAATCACTTAAAATATTTACATCTTTTATTTACAAAGAATCAGATTTTGAGGTGACAGAATGACGGCGACATGAGAAAAAAACATGCATCAAAAATTCTTGACAGTGCGTCAGTGGTTAAAAGGAACACATTGTACGGATTCCAAGCTGGCATTTTACGATGTGATACACAGCGTGGTCACGGCGAAAATGATTGGAATTAAATTTACAAATTGAAAATGATGGAATGTATGCACGTGACTTCTTACTGTGTGACTTCTGATATCACCCCAAGACCAATCATAATGTCACACGAACTAAAACCATTGTTTGTGTTTAGATGCAAAGCATTCATGATAACAGTTCTGCATGTTTAGATGCAAAGCGAACATCGCGATAAGACGTGTCCCGGACTCGAGCCGGTCGGCGGTAATACGACTATACACATTTCCGCGCAAGTGCGAAAAGCCAACTGATAAGAGACCGTGAAGGCGTGAGTTGCCGTAATGTAAATATACAGGAACAAGGGGTAAATCATAGGACAGGTTGTAAAGGAAGTGGCAAGTGTTTTTTTTTTTTTTAACAAGGGCGAGCATCTTGCGTCACATGTGGTCAACCATGAGAAAGCAGTGCGATAAAACACCTGCCTCATATTGTCTAGGCTGTGCTCAGTTGATGTCCTTTTTAATTACTGGGCTCAGGGTTTTCCAGCAGAGCATTTCCCAAATCATCACTCTCCCTCCACTAGCTTGTCTTCTAACCATAGTACATCCTGGTGCATCTCATCCCCTTGTAAATAGCGCACGTGGAACACAGCCGATGCACATTTTCAATTTCTCAGCAATGTGTCCCACAGTAGCCTTCTTACGGTTCTGACCACAAAGGATAGCCTTTATAGTTTGTCCCTCCTTGGACCGAAGTCAGTAGGTACTGACCATTACTGACAGGAAGCACCCCAGAGGTCTTGCCTCTTTCCGAGATGCTCTAACCCATTCATCTGGCTAAGAGAACTTGGCACTTGTTTAAGTTGTTCAGGAGCCATTTCTCCCACAGCTAACATGGCCTACGAGAGCCACCTTTTCCCATGCAGTCTGCAGACTTTGACATGCACCGTTGTTATAAGATAATCAACAATATTTGTGCAAACTGAGTGGTTTTGACTGATTGGTGTATATTGGACAGTGGACACTTTAAAAAATAGTACCTACTTCGAGAGCATTGAAATTTCAAGCATGGCCATAACAAAACCACAGAAATATGCATACTTTTTCATCCAGTTACTAAATTCACTTAAGCAGTTAAAGGCTAGAAAGCTATGTCAGACACGGCCTATGACTTCCCTTGTGGTTGCTTACTTCCTAAATCGTGACCTTAGACTGCCTGTTGCAGTGGGCTTCCTGCGCAGCGGCACCAAGCTCCTCTTCCGCAGAAGAGCACAGCAAAAGGACCCCAGCCTCAGCCGATCCCATGAGGATGTCTCCAACCTGGGCCACATCTGTGTCACTGGCAAGAAGACTGGGAGCCTTTCCCGACGCCTCATAAAGCGCTTTTCCTTTCATGCCAGAACTAAGAACAAGACTGGTGCACATGCAAATTGAGTTCCGGCCAGCACTGATGACTGAGAACTGAGTGGGAAAGGGTCCCCCCATACACAAAAATTTAATGGCCCTGAACTTCAGGCCTAAAGCTGTCTGAACTGTGGACCATGACCCAACGATTGGCCATTACAACCTCTATTACACATTTGGAACAATGTGTAAAATGTAAATAAAAAAGCAAGCCATTAGTTCCAAATCATTTTGAACTTGTATTCAACTGAAAAAAAGTATAAATATAAAATAAGTGCTGTTTTAACATGTCAACTTTATTCTTTTTTGGAAATAATAGCCATTTTGGAATGCAATGTCTGCAACATGTTCCAGTGAAGTTGGTAATGGCTCATGTTCACCTCTCCTTTTCATAACACAGTATTCGCTCTGAAACTGGTCCTCTAATTGGTTGGGTTTCGAAAGTGGGATTTGTTCCCATTCTTCTGTGATATAGGACTTCAGCTCGTGAGCAGTCAGGGCCATCTATTGTCGTATTTCGGGCCTCATAATCCACCTCACGTTTTCAATTGGAGACAGCTCCGGGCTGCGGTTTGGCCCTGAGCACACGATGTCCACTATTTCAAAAAGAAATCTGAAAGATGGACGGGTCAGACCACATACTCCTTTCCATTTTGCATCAGCCGTTTTTCAGATGAGCTCAAGCCCAGAGAAGTTGGTGGTGCTGTAGGACAGAGTTGCTATGTGGCTTATTCTTTGCATCAGGACAATCTTAACATGCATTTTATGTCCAACAAACTGTTTTTCCTGCACAGGTCTTCTGAGGTATTTACAAGCCAAATGCAGTCTTGGCCATTACAGAAGCATATTGGTTCTTAATGCATTGCATTCTGCTAGATCAAAAGACATGCACCTCTAATATTGGTATTTGACCTTTCCATGTTCACATGGAGATTGCTTCAGCTTCCCTGGATTCTCAGAACCTTTTCACTGTTCGTTGGTGAAATTCCTAAATTGAGTGGACTCACAAGTTGAGAAATGTTGTTCTTAAAACTGTTTTGTTTGTACAGCTTCTGGCAAAGTGGCAAACAACCATGCCTTTTGCAACAGCTCATTTTACACCCATGCATAACTGAACCACCTGTTACTTCTTCATCTGTTTATCTGTGGATTGATCTAAGTGGGTGTTTTTCTGAAGATCCCAAAACTTTTCCAGTCTTCATATTGTCAATTGTTCTGCAAAATGTCATAGATATAATTTTTTTTATCATTACAATTATCAGTACTGTTCATGCACTAAAACTTGACATTTTTTACATTGCACTGTTTTCAACCAAGTGTAGGTAAATGTCAATGGCGATTCATAAATCTCTTAATTCTGGTTTTATCAACATTTTACATCCTGTCCCAGTTCGTCTGGAAGTGTGGCTCTTCACTGAAACCAGATCTGAGCAAATATTTTTTCATAGAAGACGGCTTCCTCTTTCACATACAGCAAGTGCAAAACAAGGCAATTTCAGTCCAATGCAGGGAACATTACTTGCACAATCTGAATGAGGAAGGTGGCGGGAAACTGAGTGGGGAGCAGGAAAGCATGAATAGCAAACAAAAAGTCTGAATGCTCAGCGTGCATGTGATTAATACTGCAACATGTGGCGGGTAGTGTCAGACAGCTGTTAAATCCAAATTTATGCAGACTGCATATGAATCAGATAACGTAGTTCTGGTTCCCATTTTCTCGTCATGCCTCCCACTTACACTTAAATTTTTGTACGCCTGCCTTAGGTTGTTACTTTATTGGTACCATTATTGACTGTCCTCCTCGACCTCCAACATGGCTCTAACTCTAACCCATCCTCCTCATTGATGGGGGCCTTACTCATTTTCGGGCACTGTGTCCCAGAGTCTGATGACTGCCACCTAAGGGGCTGAGGGTTGTGTGTCATGCCAGCATATTCCTGATGACTTGTTGAAGCCCAGACCACGCTGAAAGTGGTTAATATCTGAAAGTTTTTATTCCTTAATTATTTATTTATTTATTTATGTAATTCCCAACTTATTTGTTTATGTAATTACTCACTTGCTTACTTACTTAGTAAAGCAGTGTTGCTTTTTGTGAAGTCCCATTTTCTCTTTGTAACAGTAATAATCATCAGCATTTTCTCCAAAAATGTAATGTACTTGATTTAATCAAATATAAAACAATGTTCAGTACTTTTTGGCCAAAGCAATTTACAAAGGTATGTATTTCACCTGGTACTTACTGTATAGTATATAGTATATACTTAAGTTGCTCCATTCCCCACCCCCCCCCCCCCCCCCCCCAAGTACAGTGGCTAAAGCCCCCAAATCTGCTTGTAAAATCTTTTCTTCAGAATAAAACAAACATCGCACTGTTTTGTGGAGCATTAAATATTTTTCTTCCTGAAAGAAAACTACAAGTTACTGAATAGCCTACTTTATGTCTGCTTTCAGATGTCACCTGTGCCCCAGCCAGGGTTGGGTTCCATAACGTTTTTCAATTACAATTGATTGTAATTGTAATTACAATCAATTTCTGAACATTCTGCCCAGAAAGTAATTGTAGTTAGAATTACAATTGATTGTAATTGAAACAAGTAATTGAACCCAACCCTGGCCCCAGCAATGGACACATGCATGCCCTGTTGCACAACACATTGTTCATAATCCGCTCCATTTCCTCATCTCAGGCAATGCCTGTTGATAAGAATGAACCAAGGAGCACTATCTGTACTATCTGAATGAACACATTAATCCATGCCTTTTGAGACCGAGGCACCACTGTCAGCATTTCATCAATAAAATTCCAGATTTGTGCCTGAAAACCTGCAAACTAGAAACAAAATACCACAGATAAATGCATTTTTACTCTCCTGTGAAGAAGGGACAGATGCATTTTTTTCGATTTACTCACCTGAAATGTCAGTCATTCAACAGAGAATGTCAAAGAATAAAAACGACTGCTTAGAGCCCAAAAAGGTTAAAAGCATTTTTTTAGGTTTTGAGAAAAAGTAATGTAAAATCTTGAAACAAAGAGAAAAATATGATTTGCGTCCAACTTACTAGTTTCTTGGCAGGTAACTGTTTAATCATCATGTTTCAGGTTTGTATACTTTTGCATTAATAATTTGACAAAAAAGCACATTTTTTCAGCAAAAAAATGTACTTAGCACTTTTTTGCTCCAATCAAAAGAATCGTGGTGTTAATAGATTATGCAACTTGCATACCATACCAACAACTCAAAGCATGATTCTGCCCTTAGTTTCATTTTTTTTTAATGGGAACAAATTTCTTACCTACCATAGTTTCACGTTTTTTTCAGGAGTTATACCAGTTGAAGCCAAAGCTATACGAACTGATTACCATACAGCACTTTCCATAATTTTCAAGTAAATCTTATTAGCCTATTAATTTTAATAAAATCAGAACTCTATAATGCGACATATGGCTCAGGGATAGACTTGTTCACACGAAAGGTTTAGCGCACATAAAAAAGATGGAGGTACGCTCTTTGATACACAAGATCTTCATAACTGACAGTAATCTGATGAAGTTTGCGTGAATGTAATATATTCCGTGTCATAGTAGTGAACCGTCTCAACACAGAAAGTGAACCGCACCAGTAAAAAGTTTTCAGCATCACTAGATACAGGCGAAAGATTCCCGTTGCCTCGAGCGCGAAAGTACTCTCTTACTTGATAAACGGGTCGCTCACGCTTCTGTCCGCTCAAGGAATCAAATCAATAAAAACACACTCGGTAGGTAACCGAGTCAACTGATGCTTCGTGGGAATTATACCTGGCAAGTTATTACTTGGAGTTTTTTTTCTGCGTAACGTCGATTTTTTCAATATTTTAACCGTGCACTCATCAGCTACTCCGGTATGCTAACGTTTGCCATTAGACGCTTGTTAGCTAGGTAACGTGCCGAATTCGGTAGCTAACTAACTTGGCCCGCTAGCCATCATTAGCGAACTTGCACAGTAGCTCGTCGTTGTACAGCCGGCGGGATACAACTAGCTAGCTATCTTATATTTCCACGGTGGTATTTTATGGTGTTTATCAACAAGTAAAATATAATCTTCGCGAATTATCTGAAAGACTTCCGCACGTCCCCCCCCCGAAAAAGGCTGTCGCGTCAGGGTTAAGGTAAGGCAGCGGACGAGGGATAGAAATACCGTTTTTGGAATGTAAACTGGAGGGCGGGCGGAAGGCTTTCCCTCACTAGCTAACGTTACCTAACTAGTATCCTAAGCTGCTGTTGCAGTTTGCTTAGTTACCAGTCACAATCAGGGAAGAAGAGCCTGACGTGTGAGCAAACGTTACTAATGTTACATCGATATCTAGTTGGCTACCCAGTACTTTTCAGCGAGACATGCAATTGCAGTGTCACCGTTAGGCTAAATACCTCGCTAGCTAACTTACGAACCCGTTACCTGACAACGGGACCCAATGCTTAACCTTAGCGATTAAGGAAGCTAACTATGTGGCTAGTAATGCTAAAATGCATGACCGCTGCCCTCAAACGACACAGAGCATTTAAACGAGAAAAAGATGGCAAATGTCCCTTTATATTTGCAATACCCCCAGATCAGTAAAACTAAAGCATATCGATCAACTCACTATGACAGGAAGAGGAGTGGACAACAAGGGACCAAACATGAAAATGGTAAAAGAGGTCAGTAATCATGTTAAGATCACGTTAGCCACCATTGGGCATTAACGTACCTACAGTCCTAGCGCACCAACAGTCACAAAAGTATTATTAGTATGTAATGTAATTAGTCATTGTAAATTTGCTAGGTAGCTAAATATTGGATCCTATTGACAGCACCTTCCTGCACAAATTAAAACAGACTGTGAAAAGGGAAGAGTTACATGGGATGAATGGCGCTATATGGATTCACCCTACTGCAGCTCCGAAATGGAAGGATTGTGATCATGAATGGTTATTATGGGCAGTTCTTTATGTAAAATTGGAATGCTAGTGTCATATTTACCAATGCAGTTCACTTGCGGGTCTGTGTTACTCTAGTGTACACAGCTGTGATAAACACCAACTAGTTCTTGTGAAGGTCCAGAATTCACCATGTAAGAGTGAATCTAGAGCCTTTTCTAAGCAACACGATAAATGAGGGCCCTGGCCTTTGGAGGTGAGGGTAGTACTCCCACATCTGATGCCACAGTTTTGACTTTCCCTATTATATGCAAATTGACATGGAATTTGTCAATTAAAATAAACCTGTTGCTCACAATAACAAGACAACATTGCCACCAATATACCCTGCCATCATGGAGTCCCATTTTCAAACCCAATCATGGTCATGATGAGTAGCTCATACACACAAAATTTTATTCATCCAGGTAAAGTAGATTTTAACACGCCCTCTCTTATCCGGACGGACTGACGAGTTCCTTTGCAATTTCCCCCACTGCACTTTGTGGCGGGGTCGAGTAACCCACTTCCCTGTTAATCGCTAATGTTATTGGTTTAGTGCTATTTTATGCTAGTTAATGGGCAAATAAATGATTAGGGATATATTTGACAGATTGAGGAACCCACCATGTTTGGCGAAAGTCCTCCAATGAAAAAGAAAAACTCTATGAGCGATAAATCTCCAGCTTTAAACAGCTTTGATGTGTTTCAAGCTTTTGTAGCAGGTGAGTTCCTGTTTTAATTTCTGTGGCATTGTATGGAATTAACCTTGGAACATGCACAGTTGAAGCATGATACATAATTATGCACTGAACTTCATATTTATCTAATGTTCCATTCATATTTTTTGGCAGCCGTTCGTGAAACATTCCACATCGAGTTAAGATTGCAAATGAAGACAATATGTATGTCATTTTTACAAAGATACCCACCCTCTCTCATTTATACAGATGCTAATAGAGAAGTCGATGCTTTATTTTCAAAGTTTGCTGAAGTTATGAGGTGGGTTTACTGTGTTTTAAAATGGTTTTTCTTTGTGTTTATTGTGTGACAGAGGGTCATGTTTTCACATTTGATGTTTCTTCGCAATTGATGTATCTTTAAACAACTGTATTATATTGTGAATTGCTCTGTTGCCAATGTTTCTAGCGCTTTTTAAGACTTGGGGCCCTGCCCTATTACTTAGGCAGGATGAGAAGCTCGGGAGTGCAGAAGTTTGCGGGACACACAAGTAAATTGGAATCAACTGGGCTGGGTGTCTGAAAACACAAGGTGTTCAAAACTGACTTGAAAAGACATTATCCGGTAGGCCTCAATCAAAGGCCTTCAGTTTTGTCTGCAAAGGGCCGGAATGAGTGCAGGTACTTTTATGGATTATGGCTGTATGTAGCTAGCTAATTTGCTGGCTGTATTGTTTAAATGAAAATCAAAAAATGAGGGGTTGGACTGAGTGGCAAAGTATGGTCTCGTTTTGTTTATTTTAATTTAGGACAGTTAGGCAAACTACACAATGTATGCATACAACGTGAGATCAATTTATTTGATGTCAAGTATGAAGGTTTACTGAATATGCTTTTCATGTTCTGCTATACTATTGTATTTGGTTTCACACCCATGGAAATTGATGGGCTGCCTTACAAGCCCGTTTTGGCTACGTGCATGTCTTGATGTAAAATTCAGACCCCATCTGAGTAGATTTTTTTTTTGTTGGACATAATTTGTCCTTCTAAATCTTTTATATAAGGAAGACGGTGTGTGTCTGTGTGTTCGCCATGCACAGCCATATTTGTGCATGGATTTTTTTCTAATTTCACACAGTGATACCTGTTCTTCCAACTAACACCTAAGCCAGGTTTGAATTACGTGCCCCTCCCGATCGGAGAAGGTGCCATGCCGGCCAAACGGCTTGATCAATCAACTTGCTGGGCTTGGCGCTACGGCGTCAAATTCTTCCAAGTACAAGTTACAAGTGATGGGCTTGGCCCAAATTAACACCTAAGCCAGGTTTGAATGACGTGCCCCCCCCTCCTCCCCCTCCCGATCTGAGAAGGTGCCATGCCGGCCAAACGGCTTGATCAATCAACTTGATGGGCTTGGCGCTACGGCGTCGAATTCATCCAAGTACAAGTTACAAGTGATGGGCTTGACGGCTAGTGTCAGTATATTTTCACAATATTCAGTGGTAATATTTTCCAGTATAGCCTTATGATGGTCAGTTTGAGAATTCATTGATAGTCAGGTAAAAAGTCATCTGAAAATTTACTGGGAAGTCTTGTCGTGATTGCTGCCATCAGCAGCTACAAAAAGCAAAAATTTAAGGGCACCCTTCCTCCATCAATGATCACAGAAAATTAAAGGATCATCTCTGTTTGAAGTTACAATAAGGCGCGAGGTCTCCTTGTTGGTTTAATATTGGGGTTATGGTAAAGGTTAGGTTAATAAAAATGTCAGGTTATGGTTTTGCTAGCTTAACTATAATGCACTGAAATGACCCAAGTACTGAATGCAAGCCAAATAGAGTATGCATAGGCCAAACATGCCCTGTGTCATGCAGGACATAAGACAACACCCCCCGGAGTCCCAAGGGGAGAGGAGAAGGGATCAGTGAGTGGCTTTATTTATTTACAGAGAGAGTTGGCACTTTTAGGATCATCTAGTGGTCAGAAATTATTTTGTGTAGCTTTCAAGAGAGGTTGTGAACCATACAACTTAGTTACGGTGATTTACTAAATGGTTTTCCACTCTAATCAACGATTCTATAACAAACAAGACAAATGGAAAAACATGAAAGACAAGAGAAGCAATAGTTATATTTTTTGGCAAAGGTACCACCATCATACACCTATATATCCTGTGACGTCACAGGGTTGGTTTGCTGAGATGCTGATACAACAACTAGGTTACATTGAGATAGACAGTGAAAGATCAACATGGTGCAGGACTTTGACAGTAAAAGATGAATATAGAGGAGCCAAAATGACATGATGAAAAGGAGGTTTTTATCATATCGCTCTCAGATGTAGAAAATAATTTTGGATTAAAGCCAAAGTCAAAACAGTTCACTTCTGTAAACTACCATTGAAACAGAACCATATTACTGCACTTGATAGGGTTACTGAAGAGAACAAGCCCTCCGATAGGCGCAGGCTCCTGGGTTTGCGGTGAAGTAAGAGAAATATTGGAAATTTTGATTTAGCATTTTCTCGGTGCAAATGCAAAAATGCTTAAATTGCTGGAATCTTTCTAAAATGGCAGTTAGAGACTCAGAACCTTCCATGATATCGCCATCTTTTACTGTCTTAGTCTTTCACAATTTTAATCATTCACGGTCTCTCCCAGTGTATTCGCTGTATCTGCATCTGAGCCAACTTACTTCATGACGTCACACGTAATAGTAGTGCAAGATGGCAGTATAAAGATATAACTTGCTTGTATTTTTGTTTCTTTCTTTTGCAGTTTCCATGTTTGTTATATGATTGTTGAGAGCGTGAAAATCCATTATCAACTCTTTAAGTTCTAAGAGTGCCAAATGGCACTCAGTCGTGCCTGCATTAAAATTCCAAGTGTGCCAAATTGCATGCTCTACCTTGTTTGATTCACACTAATCAAAATCATTGTTGTATTCATCCTAGTGTCTTCTATTGTACTTTAGCCAATAGGAGAGGACTTAATGTTTGTTTTGACTCTAAAATCACGCCATGCTGTTATGTATGAGTATTTTTGTGTACAACAATGTGATCAAATGGGTCATCAAGTTAATGCCCGAACAAAAATTTTTTTTCTTGAATCGTTCTTTTTGACTTGGCGGCAATTTTTATATGGAAAATGGCCATTTTTGGCACTTAGGTGTAAATTTCTGAAAAACTGTCTGATAAATTTGTTGTTGATCGCAATGGAATCAGTATCATGACCCGCTTCTACAGTGTAAACGGTATTTTGATTGAATCGCTCCTTCATAGTGCCACCAAGGCAACGAGTCTGGACTTCATCATTTCGTGGTGTTTTGCCACAAAATGTGCCATAACCTGCTTATTATTGCATTCATAGTAGAGGTATGAATTGAGCACGAACAGCATATCAGGCTTGCTGAGCGTTGTTGGCAGCGGCGTAGGTATTGCCGGTGCAGCCGGTGCGCTGAACCGGGGCCCCGGTGACCTCTGAGGGCCCACGATGATTAACTATGCCATTGTTCCTCTTACCATAACACATAAAGAAATTATATGTATTAGTTACGTTAGTACAATCTCCTGTTCAACGCGGCATTATCTTCTTCACGCCAGTGAGTTGATGAGTATATATACTGCTCCACTGTTTCATACAACACCAGTCATGGTAACAACCTCCCCCCCCCCCCCCCGCACACACACACACACACACACACATTGGCCATTTTTCCTCTTTTCTTTGATATATGTCTTTTGTATTGCAGTAATGATACTTTTTCAGTTATAATCACAATTACTAATCATAT